>ML675614.1:7929000-8141826 GCA_007922155.1 Mesoclemmys tuberculata | reverse complement strand
GGGGGGGGGGGGGGGCTGCACGTGTGTGGACCCGGAGGAGTCGTGTTGATCGTGCGCGGAAAGGGGCAGCAGGAGCGTCCACACACGCGCGCGCGGGCAACCCGGCGTGGCAGCGGGACAGGTGGCGCGCGGAGCGAGACGGGCCAGCCCGGGAGCCCGCCCCCCCCCCCCGATTGCCCCCGATCTCTTACCTTTAGGACGCTGCCGAGCGCCTAGGCAGCGGCACACGGGGGCGCGTCCATGGCAGCCGGCTCCACATGAGAAACGCTCTGGCAGGGGCAGAGCGAGCGGGGGGCGGGGGGGCGGGGGGAGAAGGATCCGAGCCGGGGATGGGTTTTGTATCCGACTCTCCCGCGCCGAGCACTTCCCCCCCCCGCCCCCTCCCCGGCGCGTGCGGGGTTGGGGGGGATGCGGCACCCCCGCGAGTAGGAGGGGGCGAGATGCGCAGCCCCGCAGACAGCCGGAGCCGGAGTGATTTGCTCTGGACCGGTTGCAGCCGCGCTCCGGGGAGGGCGGCCGGGGGGGGGCAGCTCTCCGAGCAAGGGGGGGACCAGAGTCCTGGCTACGTCCTTAGCCCGAGCCGGGCGCTTCGCCCTCTTCCTCTCACGGCTCTACCTCCGCCGCCGCAGCCCACGGCTCCCGCCGGGACTCATCCTGGGGCAGCCGGCCCGCGGGCAGCGCCCGGCCTCTTCCCGCCGCATCCCTCGCCGGCCTGAGCGCGGCGGGCCGGAAAGGCACCGCTCCCCGCAGCCCGGCCCGCCGCTCCAGCATCCCGGGCGGGCGGCGGCTGTTCGCAGCGGCAGCAGGCGAGTCTCAGCCGGGGTGCAGCGCTGGGGGTGGGGTGCACGGGGGGGTGTCCCCCTCTTCTCAGAGCCGCGAGCCACACGTGCTGCCGCCTCCTCGGCGCGTCCGCTTGTGCAATGCAGCCTCCCGGGGCCGGGCTGGGACGCGCGCGCCCCGGGGCGGCAGCCGCAAGACGACGCTGGGCTTTCCCCTGCCCGAGCGACCCGGGCCCCGGCAGGGTGCAGGCGCGCGCCGCCCGGGGACTCCTCTGCGCGAGCGCCCGGCCCGGCCGATGGATGGAGCGCGCGGGGGCGCGTGGAGATGTCTCCCTGGGCTTTTTGTGGCGCTGCTGATGTCACGACCCCGGGGGCTTGAGGCCGCTCGCCAATCACAGGCGGAGCGCGAGCGCTCGCCGCGCGGCGCGGGCGCCTTTTAAAGGGGACGCCGCCTCCTCCTTACCTCGGACCTCCCCGGCGGCGCTGCGGGGGGGGGGACGCTCGTTTGCATTCCTCAACCGCCCCCTTTCCACCCCCCCCTTCCTCCATCCAGCATTGCCGTCCGGATGAGGGAGAATAAGGTGGTGGGGGAAGCCAGGACCAGGCTGGTGGAGGCCGCGGGGCTCGAACCCGCAGCGCTTGCTTTTACAGCTCCTGGGAGGACGCGGGGGGGTATTTTCAGTCCTCACGCGACACTGCGCCCTGGCCCCTGAGGCTGCAGCGATCTCCCTCCAGGTGGCCCCGCTTATTTCCCGGGATGGTGATTTAAACTGACAAACCAGCCCACCCCCAACTAAAAGAAGCTGATTGCAAAAGTTAAGCAAAGATCCGGACCTTTCGGGGGGGGGGGGGTGGTAGGCGATTTCATTGTCCTGCACCGAAACTAAAATCTTGAGGATTGTCTTCGCCTGCCCCCTCCTCCGTCCCACCCACGCGTCCCTCTTTCGTGGCTTGATCTCTGCAGACACCATCGCCTGCTAATGCTAAGGAGAAGACAGACTAAATGCACGGCCCGGTGCCAGCCCCTCTCCGAGCTGGTCGCACCGATGAGCGAGGCAGCGTGATTTTTGCAAAGAAGGCGCCTCCGATGTGAAGGCATGTCATTCTGTGTCAGTGGGAGCTGGATCGGGCTGTCACTCGGCAGCTGTTAGTTTAGCGTCAGGTTTAATAAAGTCTAGTCCTGGGGGGGGGGGTTGTGGCTCTCCCGTGTCACAAGATCTAGCCCTGTAGGGAGCAGTTTCTTCCCAGTCCTTGGGCAAACGAGAGCCGGGCTCGAGCTAGGCACTGGCTAAAGCGTTCAGCAAAGCACAGCCCTGGAGCTAGGCAATGCCAATTGCATTCGCTAGAGCCTGCGCGCCTACAAGTGGAAAGGCAGAGGAAAGTCAGAGATGACTATTGAACAATGATCCATTATACGTTCTCTCCGTAAGAGAAGAGTGAAATAAGTCCCAGGCTCTGCTTATACAAAGCGGATTAGTTTCGTGTAGTGGGATTTAAGTGTTTGCTGACTTCTAAGGTGTGAAGGTCACATAAGGTTTTGGGAGAATCGAGGTGTTTTCAAATAAAGTAGGCCTCTAGAAAAAGTAAAAATAATTCACATATACCCCTCGATTTTCAGTAAATGAACACAAAGCATTCACAGTTTAATGGCATAAATAATAAACCCTAGGTCCTCAACTGGTATAAATAGCCTAGCTCCATTGCTACAGATGTGGTTCAAAGACTTCAAGGCTTTCTAAACAGCAACCGAATGGTTAATCTAAAGTTAAGACAGTTAACACAATATAATCGCCCTGGTCAAATCTATAGGAAACCTCAACCATTGTTTGAACTTTGCATAGATAACATTTCTCTCACTTTGCCGTGGATGTGTTTGGCTCTTGGAGATTAAAAACTAACTGCTACTGTCACACCACCAAGAAAAATTAGGTTGTGTTCCCCTCTGCACCCCGACATAAGGGAGGTTCATATATCTGCATGTAGTATCTCCCAGGAATACAGCCTTTCATAGTGAAAAGATTTCAGAGGATGACTCCACAACCAAGAACATCGTTTGTTTGTTTGTTTGTTTAGTAGGTATTAAGCTCTTTGTGCCTCTTTCTTGCAGTGGAAGTGCCTCCAGAAATGTTCCCCTGGACTCAAATCAGTTCCTTTTCCCAGAGGCACCTTGGCTTCTTTATTCCTTCAAAGAACACTGTGTGAAATGTACCCATTTTACAGGCCAACTTTAAATGTTTCTGTGACATCGGGTCTGCGAGCTTGAACAGAGATATGAGACTCAGAGTGACACAGCCTCCTCTTTGTTAAACTCTAGCAGCTAGGTTGATAAGAAGTGACAGAAGACAGCAGGGAAGTTGTGCTCCCCACTCAAACGTTTGCCATTCACACCTTGCATGTCACAGGCCATAAGCAGCACTGGGAGCTGGAAATCATCATTTGCTGTCCTGACTGAAAGAAAAGCCTCAGATTCCTGAGAAAGCTCCTTTTTGTCCTTTGGGAAGCATCATTTTAATGTATTTGACTTCCTAGGTTCAGCCCCCTAGTTCTTGGGAGTTTAGGGTTGCTTTGCTGATCGCTGTGTTTCTAAGATATGGCTGCCCTCCAGTGGTGGAAATGTGTCAGAGCTCTCTGGACGTGCAAATCCCGATGAGAAAACCTTTTTGGATTGGCATTACCCCAGAGACTCTCTCGCTCTGTCCCCCGCAACAGAAGCCGGGTGCCAGTCTATAGGCGTGGCATCCTGATTGCCCATTTCCATTACTGGTACCAGCCCACCCGAGCTCTGGGGGTAGAGTGTGACACTCTGGAAGCCCTTGTTGTGGCCGTTGATAATGAGTGGCCACAGCTACTCTTGTTTGCCAAAGCTCTCGTCAGAGACGAGTTCAGAACATGCCACTGAAGAAGGGGGTGGCTCTGTTGTACCTGACCGCTTTCACGGCAAGGAGAATAGATTCAGAAAGGGGGATCTCTCAAGGACACCCAGAAAAGAAGATGATTAACTCACTGAGACAGAGTTCAGGGGACTTGGCTTCAATTCCTAACTCTCCCACCCACTCTCTTTTGACACTGTGCAAGTATTTAGACTCCTAACTTCTGGGCCTTAATATCTCTGTGTCGTAGTTCCCTGTTAAATAGGGATACGAATACTTCCTTTTCCCCACCCTTTGTCCTAGTTGGATCATGAGCTCTTCATGGGCAAGGACTGTCCCTTATTATATGTCTATACAGTGCCAAGCACAATGGTCAATGTTGATGCCCGGAGGAACCAATGCAAAAGAAACGATGATACAAAGAATCCACTGTCTAGCTCCTACAATAAGCTCTCTCTTGAGATGCCCAGAATCCCTTACAGTGTTGCTTCCCTTCTTTGGAATACCACTTTGATTCTCATAAAAGGGCGGCTTTTTTTTGGTTTAGTGTTCGTTGCCCTGGAAAGGCTTTAAGCCAAACCTGAGAAAGCCACCCTTATTCCTGGGAGTTACACCGGTATACCCATAGCACTTTCACCACACTGGTCTAATGATGTCAGTGGTAAAAATTTCCTATGAAGACAAGCCCGGAGATTTGCCAGGTTCCGATTGCTACGTGGCTTCCTTGCAGTGTATGGGGGTGTGGGCAGGAGTGGTGGCCCAGGCTGAAATTCAATCCTTAAAAAGGGTGACAGCTTAGAAACTTTTCCTTCAGCATTCCATCCCAGATAATGTTTAATTTTATGACTTCCTGGAGCTCTTTAGCATGAATTTAAGGTGCATGCAGTGTGACTTCAGGGCACTCCAATTATGTAAATCAGCACTAAAATAACAATAGCAATGTAGTTTACACATCACTGACATTAAATGAGCACTTCAACTTCTAATTGCCATTCCGGTTCAATCTGCAGTGGACCATGCCAGGAAAAAGTCATTTCTTGCCTTAACACTTAGGCCATGCGCCTGGAGCATGGGTTGTACCGTATGACCAGCTTTACTTTATCTACATATGGTTGCTATATTAGGATGATGAAACATCAGAGGGGTAAATGTGTCTACAGTTGTACCAAAGGCCTGGATAAACTCTGATCTGATTTAACATGTCAAGCGATTCCTATCTGTTTGCTGCCTTTCTGATTTTAAATATAAATAGATCCAAGCACCCTTCTGATGTTAAGACCATAAAAGCCTTGGTCTTGATGGAGTAAAAGAGGAGATGTTTCCCTTCCCATTCTTTGTCTCTTCTCTGTTTAGAGTGGAAGGCCCAGATTCTCAAAGGTATTGATTTCAATGGCAGTGAGTTACCTACATACCTTTGGGTATCTAGGCCAAAGCTCTTTGGAGCATGGAAGCTCTCTTTCTATTTGTTTTAAGTGCTTGGCTGGGAAAAGAAAGTTCCTTATACCCACTTCCCCATGCTTCTCCCACATGAAATCCAGTTCTGAATGCATAGGCCCCTTCTGCCATCAAAAGACTTCTACAGCGGAAGTGGGAATCTGAACAGACTGGCATATCGGCGCAGAAGCAGAGATACCTGTATCCATTCAGATTTGTCATATGAAACAGGTCAGGCATTTCTTGCCCCATAGCAGATCATATGCTGATCAATGGCAAAGTGGTGGTGGTGGTTAGTAAGTCTGTGGAGGTAGGAAGGTGGTCAGGTGTGAACTTTGACACCAGCCTTTGGTACCCCATTTTGAGGGTGTAAATGAGTCATTAGGAAATACACTGATTTGAAGCACATGAAGAAGTTGATCACAAAGCTGCCTGTATCCCTGAAGCTAACTTTATCCAAGAAGGCTTTAGATATCAAAGTTCTGGATGTGTCTTTCAGCCCTGAATAGAGCAGTGTTTAGTCCAGTAGTTCTACGATCAGGATTCGTTTCTGCTTCATGCCTCATCAACCTAATTATTAACCAGGTTTGACTTGCAGCGGCTCCCGTGCGACCCAACTGTCTGCAAATTATGCTTCCGCATTTCCCAGTGGAAATAAAGAGCAACACAGGTGTAACTGAGGACATCAATTGATGCAAAAGGAGTTGCACAGCTATAAATGAGGACAGCCTTTGTCCTGTTGAGTCTTTATACTGGTGATGCACAAGCCAGAAAGAAGTCACCTGGAATTTACTAGTACACAGAGCAACTTGGATATGACATAACTGAGAGTAAATGGGCTGTATTCCTAGCTGATGGTGATCAGCAGAGCTGCAGTGAAATCAGTGAAGCCATGCTGATGTACGCCAGCTGAAGATTTAGCTCCCCAGCGTGTCCTTTATTTTTACACAGTGACATTTCAGAATAAGCCTACAATTTAACTAACTTTTGATAGAGAAATTGCCCTTTATGCTGGAGAGATCTTGGTTGGAAAATGTTGGGATTTAGGAAACTTAACCGCTCCCATTTATTAATCTCCTGTGTGAAATCTCAGTTCTGTGCACCTGAAGCATCTGTAGCTCTTTTTCTGGGAGGGGGAGGCAGGGAAGGTTACAAGAGTTAGAGCACATTCAGTTTGAGACACCTGCTTCTAAGGTGTCAGACTCAGGTGTTTCTTTACAGAAATCCTTAGGGCAGCCAATTGATCTAAGCCATGCATGTTTATTTTAATACATGTATAGAAGAGTTTCCAAATAAGGGTTGGGTTTGCAGCATTAGTAGAGGTCTTCCTAGAGACAAGGGGGAGAGGAGATTATTTTCCCCCGCACTTTCCTCTTACAAGTTCTCTATAAAAATCACTTTTATATCCTGCATCCTTTTGATGCTAGCTCCCCGCCTTGGGTTAAATTGTGAGCAATCTGCATTGACTATTACTTGCCCAATTAGTCCCACTACTTTTTGTTGAAACACCTGTTGACCCACAATTTATAATCCACAACCCCATGACACCACCTGGGATCTAATTACAATAGAAGTGTGATTCTCCAGAAGCACTGGCCCAACTCCATTCTTATTGTATTCAATAGGAGTTTAACCAGTGACATCAGTAGGAGCCGTTATGCTTGTGTTAAGCACTTTTGAAAATTCCCACCCTAGACATCGGGATGTATTGACGGTTGCTGATTATACAGTACATGATATACTAAGAACAGTATGTGTGTGTAAGTATATTTGACTCAATGTATCCATTATTCTTTAAATTTTTTTAATTCTTTAAAAAATCTATGATAAAACATGGAAAATATAAGTAACATCTCAAAGGAAGGGACTGTTTTAGAAAATGATTTAATAGATGTTAGTTCTAGTGATGTGTTGGCTTCATAATTAGTCAAGATCCCCTGAACTTCGTCTGTTTCTAAACTGTTCTTCCTGTTTGCATCTGTGTGGATTTGATGTGTGGACATTTCCTACCGTCTCATTTAATAATGAGCCTTAAAGACACATTTGGTTTTTTTAAAGGTCTACCAATTGTATGTTCTAGCGCAAGTGTCTTCTGTTTCCTTAAAGAATGAGGATGGATACTCACTCAGGAGGCAACTTATGAGAGGACGATTTCTTCTCAACTACAGTCATGTCTATTTAATTCTCTTTCACCTTGGCTGATATCTGGCATCTCTTCAGAGTTGTTGCTTTCTTTAATCGTCTGTCTCAACTGCATTAATCAAATCTTGACTTTCTTTCTATCATAGCTGTAAGGAAATCAGAATTTTATTTAGAAACATCATGCAGACACGGTGTTTTGTACATTTCCATAATGTCTGCATTGTCAGTGACACAACAGTACAGTGACAATACTACCACATCAACCTTTCCTTCTTTATGCTACAAAGCTCACCTAGCATAAAAGAAAGAGCAAAACGACACGTAAAATTATATTCAATGTTTTTATAAGCAATGTACTTTAATTTCTGTACTTCTGGGGTGGAATGGAGGTGTCAAGGTCATTTACCTTTAAAGTTTTTCCTTGTAGATATTGCCTAGACCAGCGAATGACCTTGAAATCCCCAATCCATTTACATTTGCAGCATTTATTGAGTCTGTGGGTTCAAGAAGAGCCCCTTTCTGTGCTTCATGAGGTTACAGGGGGAAGGGGAGCACAAGGGCCAGAGCCAATGACTTCCACCCAGTTCATCAAAGCATTTAGGCATATGCTTAAATCCATCTCTAGTCAGAAAGGCACTTAAATCAATGGGACTTTAGCATGTGCCTAAAACTAGACACACACTGAAGAGTTTCCCAGAGAAGGGATAGATCACTGTATTGGAAACCCAATAGCCAGGAAAGGAGAAGAGAGGTCCCAGCCATTATGCTGAACTGCAGTCAATAGATGGGTAACGGGGTGAAATTGAACAGTTTCCAATATATTGGAAGTCGGACCGGCCAATTTAATAGTTCCATCTGGCTTTAAACTCAATGAATCTACAGTGGGCCAGCTCCTCCGTTGGCATAAATTGGCATAGCTTCATTGCACAAGCAGAGGATTTGGAACAATATGGGGCAATACCGTAATGTTGCATTGTGAGGTTTGTGCTGTAGCGTTGAATTTCTGTACCGGTTGTCGTGACTACGCAATATGAACAAGTATGTATCAACACAACAACAGCAGGATATCACATCCCAATTAATTTGTGATGGTGTGTCACGCCATTCAGTGCTCTCTGTCTTGTTCCAGGTTGATAGCGCTGCTCTTTATGTGGTTTTCACCTGATCATTTCAAAAAGGAAGTAATAAAAAGGAGCCCACGTTGCACATGAGGACAAATCTGCAACTAGATTAGGCCTTATCCATGGCGCAAACAAACCTTTCAGGTGAAAATTACATCATTAGAGAAAATGATTCAGTGGTTGAATAGTACTACACAATGGCAAACTGAATAAAGTAGAACGTAACTCAGGGATTGAGAATTGCATTGGTGTAAGAGTCCAGAACTTGCTGTCTTCAGTCCTCATTTTAGGTTTCCAGGAATACTCACACTTATGGCACTGAAATTTGTTTCTGCAATCATATGTGTTAGTAAAATTCAACTGCACAAATGTTCCTGGAGCACAAACACAAATTAATTTAACAATTGGAATGAATATTTGCAGTATCCCTCCCACCCTCAAGATTCATTCAGCTCTAGATCACACTAAAGGCCAGATTTGTTCTATAGATTTATTGCTTCACTGTATTCAGAGCCATGTATTGCTCTCAATCCGAGGGAGGTACCCTTAATATCAATTGACTTATATCTGCAAAGGATCAAGAATATGGTGATCAGTTCATGTTTGTGCAGCACTGACGCTAAGAAACACATTGAATACCTGTGATTATCATGTATAGTGCTGCTCAAAACAAAACAAAACACTCCTCTCCCAAAAAAGTCCAGCAAGGGAAGGGGGTAAAACATTTTCATATCAACTTCTCCCCCACCCACAATATTTTTCTCTCTGAAATTTCAGAATTTTAAATTTCAACAAAATTTTGAAATTTGCAAAAAAGTGTTTCCAGCTCTATTGTATATTTGTACAGCCCCAGTACAATGGAGTCACGAGCTGGCTGATTTTTAGGCATAACAATTTGTTAAATAAATTGCATTACCTGAAGGCCATAGTATGACTCACTGGATAGCACATTGGCTTGGGAGAGCTGAATTCTACTTCTGACTCCACCACTAACCTGCTGGAAGACAGGGGGCAAATCACTTCACCTCTCTATTCTTGGGTTTCCCCATCTGTAAAATGGGGATAATAATGCTGATCTATATAAAGTGCTTTGAGATCTACTGATGAAAGAGGTAGGTATTATTTGGGGCCAAATACTTGCTTTATCCCAGTACCATTCAGGTTTATCCTGCTGTCATTTTTTAAGTCCATGGCAAAACTCCTACTGACTTCAGTGGTGCAAAATCGGACATTTGAACAACACTGCTATGGAGAGGAAGAGGAATCAAATAGGAAGGTCAAGAACAAGCAGGGTTTTTTAATTATATAAAGCTGAAAGTTAAAAAATTAGGAGTGGGTGTTAACCCACGTACATGGCTGCGTCACAGACGTGCCACTTCAGTAGCTTAAAACTTCATCACTGCAGAGATATTGACGTCAAATAAAATGGAGGCTAATACGGAGCTACGCATATTGCCTTAAGAGCTGCATATTTGAGCACTGAAACTGGATAGCGTTTTGCAATTAAAATAAAATAAAGGCATCTATGACGTTCAGTTTAAGCAGATTGTCTGTATGAAGGCTTTATTGTAGCTGCAGATTTAGAGCCTATGAAAAGGTTTTCTGTGCTCAGTTTCAGATGAAAAACATTGCATCATCAGGCATTCTTGTTCTTAACACTTATTTGCCAATATTCCATTGATAATGAACACTTGCAATTTTATATTCTGATCTAGTCATGCTTTCTCAGCTCATTATGCCAGTTTTTCAATATCCTATTAGAATTCAAATATCCTATTAAAACTAGACAGGAGTGCAGAAAAAATATGAGTTTTGTTCTCTGCACAAGTGCTCACTCACTCTGTTTTACATTGGAAGTAAAGCTGGTTCCAAGTTTGGTTTTGATTACTTTGTTTCAGTGACTCTTCTTGATCCCAGCTCTACCTAGTTTTCAGAGGAGCTTTAACTATGATTGTCTTATTTCATATCTTTTCTATCGTCTTTAATCATAGGTGATTAGGGTTGAAAGGGACCTCAGGCGGTCATCTAGTCCAACCCCCGGCTCAAAGCAGGACCAATCCCAACTAAATCATCCAAGCCAGGGCTTTGTCAAACCGAGGCTTGAAAACTTCGAAACATCTTTAATGTTGCTCTGAATGTAGCTTTTGGTGGGTGATTTATTTTACATCTGTCATAAAATGTGAATAATAGGGTGGGATGTTCAAAATCGGCTAAGTGATTTAGGAGCGCACATCCCTTTGACTTTCAATGGGACTTGTGTCACCAAGTCACTCGGGGGGGTTTGAAAGTTCCACCCACAGTACATTGGGGGTCATTGCTATAACACAGAGACCAGAAATTAGTAGCAACGCCCAGCCCTGCTCTGCCAACTCTTAGAGGGGCTGTCTATCTACAGTATTTATATGCCCCCATTGCCCTAATATCTGAGCACGTAACAATCTTTACAAGGTATTTACCCTCACCCTACTCTTGTGAAGGAGGAAACTGTTGTTATGCTTATTGGAAATGAAGCCCAGAGAGGCTAAGGGTATGTCTACACTTGAACTGGAAGGGGTTCTTCCTTCATGGTAGTAAATCCACCTCTCTAAAAGGCAGTCGAGAGGTCAACGGACAAATTCTTCAGTCTAGCAGCATCTGACGCTACAAATTAGGCCATCTTAATTACATCACGCAGGGTGTGAAGCCAAGCTAATGTGCAGTGAAGACCTTCCCTAAGGAATCGATCCACCAAGGGAGTAAGACATTTCAGCCTCTAACTCTTAGGCACCCTGCCGCCCAGTGGAATTCACAGTTCATTGAGCAGATTCCCTAGATAATGGATGAGGAGTTAGGCAGCTAAGAATGAGATTCACAAAGGCCAGCAAATTTAGGAAGGAGCCCTTATGCCACCCAGTAGGAAGCAGCAAGGAGAGGCCCCACCACTGAAAGGTATTTAGGTATCATGCCTTGCTGCTGGAGGGAGGAATCCGTCTCCAAGCAGTTTTCTCAGCTGGAAGTCCTCTCCTGGAGTTAGGTGTGTAAGCCAGGTCAGCCATTTATAGCCAGAGGCCCAATGTTTAGGGCACTCACCTGGGACAGGAGAGTCTTGTTTTCAAATCCCTGCTCTGTCTGCTTTGGAGCAGAGATTTGAACTTTGGTCTCTCTTGTTCCACATTAGAGCCCCAACCCCCAGGCTCTTGGCTATTATGGAACGGGTCTCTTAATATCTCCTGCTAAAGCTGTCCCACTCTGTATAAATAAAACGTTCCCCAGCAGAGACTTGACCTGAGGTCTTCCACCTCCTGGGTGAGGGCCGTAACCATGGAGCTATGCCATCAATCTCACTAGGACAGACCCTTTGTCTGTCTTGATTTAGTTTGTAAGCTCTGTGGAACAGAGACTCTCCTCCGTGTCTGCAAAAGGTTTAGCACAGTCCTACTCAGAGTTTGGCTGGGGCCTCCAGCCGTTACTCTAATACAAATAGCATACATTAAAAACTTAGCTCCCTGCAATTCTGAACATAGATCAGAAGTTTGTTTTTACTCAACCTGATTGTGGATAACTGCATAGCAGCCAGCAGAAGATAACATGGCCTGTGGGGGGGCTGGCTCACAGGAGACTGATTGAGGTAGACAATTCCCGCTAATGGTGTTTGCCCTTCTCTTCTCCCGCCCCAACCTCCATACTCTTCCCCTCCCAAAAAAGCCACCAGAAGTTTGTATTAAACCCAAGTGCAGAATTGAAGAAATAAGATAGCTGTGAAATAAACCCCACAAAAAACCCCCTCCAAAAAACCCACCCAACACCCTCACACTAAACAATTGGTATCAAATTGGAGAAAATGTCCACCCCAGTTATACCACAAAAGGAAAATGTATGTAGAACACTCCATTGAACAAACTTTTCCTATGGTAACACTAACTAGGAGCAAGGGGTAACACATTTAAGATCAGAGGTACCTAAAGATGCAAATGGGCACTTTTGAAAAATCCCAGTAGGTGCCTTTCTGCATCTTTAGATTCCCTAGATAGCTTTGAAAGTCTGGCCCTTATCACTGAGGGGCAGCTGCTCATAGCTCCTATTGCAGCCTTGAAGGCCCAGCAGGAATATGAGCATCTTGCGTTCGATGACATCTTTGGGTCTATAACGTATCATCCTCACTATTGGTGGAACCTTGTTTAGTATGAATGGGCTCCAACACAGCTGTTTGACCTATGTTGTTACAACGAACACCGTTCACGTCGACACAGCAGATTTGTCACCACTCCAGCCGTGAGTCAACCCTGGATCTGTCCATCCACATCTTCCTGCTCATGTATTCTTAAAGAATCCGAACAGCTCTCCCACACAGTCTCTTATAGTACTGCTGGCCTAGAGGATGGTGGGAGATTTTCAAGAAGGCCCGCTTGGTTTTAAAGGTTGTTTCCCCCCAGGTGTCATTGCTCATGGAATCCAGCAGCCTCATGGAACAGCGAGGACTTTTTTTTTTTTTGGGAACATGGAGAGCTGTTTGGTGGCTCCGTGTCCTGCATCCTCTGGCTGTCCTTTTTCTATGCTTGATCGCTTGGAAGGTGAACAGTGCAGAAATGTTCCTGGAAGGTGAGGCAATATAAGAAAAAGCCATATCCAGATTCAAGTCTTTACCATGCCCAATTCAGCTTGGCAAGATAGGACTCCAGACCACAACCAGCCCTGCCCCTTGGGAAAGCACTGTTGTGGTGCATGAGACAAATGGCTGACCAGACCTGTTTTCAATTTTCTCTGCCCTTGTAGTAGAACACCCATCTAATACATTCAAGCAGCAAAAGGAATCCTTTGGGGCAGTGGAACGATGTGGATGCATCAGGTCTTTTTTTCCAACTAAACCAGAGGTTTGGCTCTTAAATCGCAATCGCAGCAGCAAACATGCATGACTGTTCACCAGCTCTCTCTGCTATGAGACCTTCAGTTCCTGCCCTCTGCATCTCTCTTCATCCTTCCTCAGCCTCCTTGTGCTTTTTCTGTCTTCCCTACTCTTCTCTTCCTCTTTCCTCACCAATTGTACCTCATGCTCCAGGGAAGATTTCCAACTGCCACCCTTCAAATCCAGCCCTTCACATGGATTGCCAATGAGATCCTCCTCCTAAGTTCTCTCTCTTCTTTCAGCAACTGTTAGGAGCAGTCAGCCCCCAGGGTTTTCATTTTCCTGGAATTTGTTTGGCACAGACTGCTCCAAAATTAGCAACCAGTCTGTCACTGGAATCTCTTTCTTCTTGTGAATATTGTTGATCCAAGGGCATTAGAAGAATGAGATGTGACATTCATAAAGGGGATTGTAACTTTCCAAAACTCAGCAGCAACACTCAGTTAGTAGGTGTGCTTTGGTATCTGTTGGCTATGCCAGGGCACATTTGAGTCCCATTACCTTCCCTCCCCCCTTAAAATATAAAACCCCTAGGAAATTAAAGGCCAACAATGACTGTGGAATTTTAGGGCTGCAGTGTCAGGAAATACAAAATGACATCTCTTACAACAATTTTAACCAGGCCACGTTGCACATCATAGAAAATGTTATTTACATTTCCTCTTAAATGCATACGTGGGCAGATGACAGTATTTAACAACTTGAGTGTCCACTCTTGAGAAGACTGACGTAGCCATTTAACTTCACACATTTACTCATTTCAATTCATGCTGCAAGTAGCCCTAACGTCAAGCACGTTCTTAAGTCTTTTCAGAATCAAGATCTTAAGACGTTATATAGCATAAACCATGAAGGATGCGCAGTGTACTTCAGTCAACACTGCTGTTGGTGCCTTAAAACTTTGCATTTTCTAATTGTAATGGTGCACTCAGAATAGTGTTGTTATGGGGGGTGCGGGAAGGGGTGTGAGGTTTGCCTTTCATATTATTTTTAATCATATTTATATATATATATATATTTTACATGTATACACTCATGTGGTGGGTGGATATGACAAACATTGAATGCATTCCTTTACTCAGCCATGGAATAAACTCATTTTAAATCAATCAAAACACTAAATAAACAAACGAGCTGTGGAATCATGGAATAAATGCCATTTATTCTGTGTCTTTGACCTCCTCACCTACTCTCTGCTCCCTGATCTGTCTCTGTGGGGACTGAGGCGAACATTCCAAACCTCTGAGCAGTTTTCCAACCGTCACTTTTTAAAACACAAGCGAAACAAAACGCAGCCCACCAAACATTATTCTTCACCCTCCTCCCTCCAAAGATGGCAGGAGCCTGAACCAGGTAAGAGCAGGGGTTACTGGCCTGATACCCAACAACTGTTGGCCAAATTCATCGTACACAAGCAAGCCACCCAAAATACAAACCGAGAGTCCGATCCTGCGAACACTTACTCATGTGCTTAACTTGACTGACAAGAACTGTCCTACAAAGGTCATAAATGTGAAGGTCATGCATAAGTGTTTGGAGAATTAAGGCCACAGTTTATATTAGTGGAAAGGTGAAACTCCGTGTTGCCAAGTGAAATGCAATGGTCACGGCTGCAGCTAGTGAGGATTTTTTTTCATGCAGAGGGAAAAAAAGTGATGCAAATAAACGTTGTTCTGGTTTTTTCCCCCCTTCCTTTTGGCTGAAAGCTTTCTATGACTTTTTGAGCTTTTTGGCTTAACCCCTTAATGACTGTGGCAGGATGGTGTTTACACACCCCACCACAATGTGTTAGAAACCAAATACAAATTGGAACATGGTCATATGAAGGTTTCATTACCACTAGGTCAAGCTGAATTGTATCACTCACAGCAATGCAGTTATCCTAAAGTGAATGTCACTAAAGCTGTCTATGTTAGTACATGGTACCACACACCATCATGGCTCACACACACAGATGTGGACATATTTTAGACATTTTAGCCCTCAACGAAAACTACGAAGTACAAAATTCCTCTGCACCAAACTGTGGTGAAGATTTCTAGGTAAAATGTATAGTCCACTTGTAACAAGCCTGTAAGCTACAGCAGTGAAATTCCCTTCCAGCTAGAGCCAGCACATTTAGCATGTGCAATGTGTTGCACCAAAGCCCTCAGAATATGACTTAAGTTGTACATGGACCTCTGATGTTGCCCAGAGTGTGCATGAGGGAAGGCCAGCTACAAAAAGTTGTTGCTTGCATTAATGTCTCCATAGCAAGAACAAAAGGCAAGAGCTGAAAGATTTATTTATGTATTTAGACCTATGGCTCATGTGGGAAGTTGCAACAATGTATTAAGCCCATCCACCCTGCCAGTCAATTGTGTGCACAGATTGCCACAGTAACTCAAACAGTCGCAGAAAATACCTTTCTGTGTTTTCAACCCCAACCATACGGGTTTCACTTATTCAAATATTTGGATTTGGAGCAAGATCCAAAAGCCATGGAAGCCAAGGAAAGGCTTCCTTTGACTTCAATACACCTTGAGTCAGATGTTTCAGCTTTTTGAAAGAATCCTTTGAATGTAGAGGTTGTTGGATTGTCAGATGTAAACTGTCCAAATGAAGGTCTTTAGTTTCAGCAGTAAATTAGCAAAGGGAATATCCCTGTTGCTTTAGGAGATGCAAATAGTTTTTGAAGCCCCTCAAGATTGTTGGAAGGTACTAGGCTGGCAATTTCCTAATCAACCCTGCTAGTGACAAATGAATTTTTAATATTGCTATTTTTAAACAAACAATGGGGTAATAGCAGGAAAGAATAAATAACCCATTAGAATCAGGCAGCTTTACGGTGCAGTAGGTTATAGGTCAGGCAATTTGCTGTCAGTTAAGGCCAGCTGGCAAACAGTGGCATGTGCTATATGTATAAAAACCACATTTTTAAATGGCTTTGAGCCACTGAAATGCTTTCACCCAACTTAAACTGCTCGAAGCATCATACCACAGAACTCCAACAGCCATGGATGCTTTAGTGTGTTACTTCGTGTTGTTTCCTTAGAGCCGATTATGATCTTTTCAGGATAATTAAAAATGTTCCAAAGGAGCGATACAAATCTGGAAAGCTGAATAATTGTTTAAAAATCAATGGATTTAAAGTGCTGAAGACACTCAATCCAGAAGTTGGTCCAATAAAAGATTGTGCCTTACCCATCTGGTCTCTCTAAGATTCTGGGACTGACACGGCTACATCAACACTGCATACAACAGATGACTTGAAGGATATGTATGGGTCATAGCGGAATATTCAGAAGCACCATTGGCCCAACTCTGCTCCCATTGCCCAACTCTGCTCCCATTGGCCCAACTCTGCTCCCATTGCTGTCAAGGGGAGTTTTACCAGGGATTTGAATGGAAGCCAAACTAGGCCAATGCTGAGCGCTTTTGAAAATCCTGTCCATGCTGGAAAGTGAACTAGCAGTCTTACCTGTGGACTTGCTACCATGACTCTGTCTTACATTCAGACTACCTCATTCACTGTAGAGGGAGCTGCGTAGAACGCCACACTTTTGAAAATCAGGCCAGTTATTATTAATCAGGCCAGATAAGGATTTAAGGGCCAAATTTTCAAAGGCAGTTGGGCACTAAAGATGTAGGCACCTGGTGGGATTTTCTAAAGCACCTAAGTGAGTTAGGGGCCCAACTTCCCTTGACTAAGAATGTTTAAGGTTAGGTGCCTATCTACTTCTTTAGATGCCTAAATGTCTTTGTCAATCTGGCCTGCAGACTCTAACTTTAGACACCCATTTTTGAAAATTCTGGCTCCATTTTGGGGAGCAGTTCATGATGTCCAAAGGTTTCTAAGCTCCGAATGCCAGTGTGACTTTCCAAATGCTGGTGTTCTGGACACTGGGATGAATCGGGGCACCAAACTATTACCCACTGCAGTGCTTATGCTGCGAAGTTTAGATTTCAATGTCCTATTCCTGTGAAGATGCTGGTTTTTCAGATCGAGGGGTTTGGCTTTGGATGCACTCTAGTGTAGAAAATTCCTGGATCCATCTTTCCCTCATTTGTGTCTGAAACATTGTTTACAACACAGTGAGTTCATCACACCGGCAATCTGGGGCAAGTGCTTACAAGAGCCCCGTCACACCACTCCCTCAGCCACAGCTCAGACGTTCTTGGAGAAATTCATGGCATGCCATACCCCTCAGGGTTAACAACTATCATCATCATCGAGTGCCTAGGAGACCCAGACCCACCGGACCTTTCCATCAGTACATTACTCAGGGGTCTTTACCTCCTTAAAGGCCCAAACCAACTCCCATTGAAGTCAATGGCAAAATCGCATTAGGACCTGACTGGACGGCTAGTTAGGAACTCTGCCACTTCTGAAATATAAGTGATCTTTATAGAGTAAATGGCCCTTTCACTAATAAGGAACCTTCCTTATAATCCATTTCTTGGCTAACCCTTTTTCTGCTACTCAGCATTAGGTATGATCATCTTAGATTATTTTAAACACATGAATAGCTGTTTCCTTATAACCAAACAAATCCTAGTTCCATTGCATTCAAGAGGAAAAACTTCCGTTGACTTCAGTAGAGCCAGGATTTTAACCCTTATCCCTTGGCGAGGCTAGCCTTTTAATCATAATTCCCCAGCCATTTTATCGAGCAGCTTCTAAAATCCTTCTGTTTACCTCCTCTCCAGAGGAGGTTGTCTGGCTGCTCTGTCCTAAACCTCACCTGGGGAAATGCTTGCCTCCCAGGATCTAATCAGGGGCTCATCAGTTAAGCAAACCGAGAGCAGATTTGAAGTTTGCTAATCATGATTGTAAGCGCTTTGTTAGAGCAAACATTGGAAAAAAAAACCTGGGGCTTGCTACAAGAGGTTTTTAAGCAATTTGAAAAGTAAAATGTGATAAAAAGGAGATGGCTTTTCGGTGATGCAGACAGCACCTTGTCGTGCAAGACTGACTCAAAAATGGAATGAAATCATTAAACTATCACCAGGTTAGAGAAAGGCAGCAAAGCCCATGGGGACCAGGGGGTGGTGGCAGATCCTCAGCTGGTACAAACGGTCAGAGCTCCATTGGAGAGCTAGACAACTAAACTGGTCCATAATGCCAACCCATGCCCTAAGGAGCTTGAAGCGCAACTGCTGACAGCAAGATTTCGTATGGCTTTGATACAAAACCTTAAGAGGAGGCAACCAGGCGCCAGGCTCATGGGCACTGTGGCTGACCTTGACTGAGTTTTGGGTTTGTAAAAAGGTAAGGTCCACCTGGGTTCCTATTTCACATCAAAGATTTCACACCGGGTTGAATAATACATTTTTATCCAGCATGCCAGCAAAAATACTTGTGCTTTGGAGACAGAGGGTTAAGTGGCTCCCCGGTTAGCCATTTATTCTACTCAAGTCAAGCAGGAAGGTGAAGCTTGGGGTGAAGTACTGCAATAGGACTCATGCAACCTGAGCTCATTTCCTACCTCTGCCAGAGGCTTCGTGGCTAACACCTAGACCTCCATAGGCAAAAGTTCTGGAAAAAATGGGAAAAATAACTCTTCCTTTCTCCACTCTTGTCTGTGTTGCCTATTTAGTATGGAACCTCGTTGAGACAGACATTGCCTCTGAGTCCCAGTCTACACCTAAAACCTTAGGTCAACCTAGCTACACTGCTAAGGACTGTGGAAAGTTTCATGCCTTGTGCCACATTAGTTAGGTCAATCTAACACCCACTGTAGACACAGCTAACTCAATGGAAGAATCCTTCTGTCGACCTAGCTACCACCCTTGCGAGGTAGGATTTACTATAGCAGTGAAAAAACCCGCCACACTGTATTAAGGGTAAGTCTATGCTACAAAATTAGGTCAACCAAAGCTACATCAACGTACAGCCACCACAGTAATTACATCATTTTTACATGTTCACACTATACACCTTGGGTCAGCGGTGTGCATTCTTACCCGGAGCGCTTACACCGTTTATCTGTCATTGTAGAACATTGTGGGACGACTTCTGAAAGGCAGCAACACCATGTCTACACTGACCATGCGTCAACCCAACTACATCGACCTAAGCGCTATGCCCCTCACAGAGGTGGAGCTAAGTCAGTGTAATGGCTGAGTTAGGTTGGTGCATTTTAGTGTAGACGCTTCCAGAGTTAGGTTGATGTACTTATGTTGATCTAACTGTAGTGTAGACCAAGGCTAAGGGCTGTTCTACACTGGTGGAGGCAGTCGACGAGAGATATGAAAGCTACCTAATGTACTTATGTGAACGTATCGCAGTGTCTTCACGATGCTGCATGGACAGGAAATGCTCTCCATTTGACACAGCCTTACTCCTTTTAAGGAGGTGAACTAATGGCGTTGAGCAGAAAGCCTGTCTCCCATCGATGTGAAGCCTGCAGTATAGACATACCCTTACTATGTATTACACGGGGCCAATCTCAGCAGGGACCTCTACAGGCTACCGCAAGATAGCTGAACAAATGTTAAACTTCAGTCAGTGAACCTGGATTTCAAATGTAGACAACCACATCCACTTTGTTATCACAGCTCAACGTACAGTAGCTAGCTGTTCAGCTCAGAAGGGAGCAAGGCACATACTCTGTATAAGAGGAAAGCATACCTGATGAGAGCTGACTGACATGACTACAGTTCCTCAAGTAACAAAAATATTTTGTAAGTTTATTTATTATTGAGCAATGAGGCTGGAGCTACACAAGAGGATTTCAATTACATTCCACTAATTGCCATTTTAAGTGAACATAAGCTTTGTTGGATTAAAAAAAAAAAAAGCAATAAAAGCTCAAATGAGCCCCCATCTGAGATGTAAGCCTCCAAAGCTTTTTGAAAAAAAGCAAAAGGATGCATGAAAATGCAGGAGTGGTTTTCCCAAGCTGCTTTTTCTTACTGGGTGACCCATTGTCTGTCGGAATGCTGCCCATGTGATCTGCACAGATTGTATTAGCAACACAGCAAGAATGAGGAGCGTCTGCATCGTCATGACAAAAATTGGCAAAGAGAGCTAAGTTCTGCAAGTAAACCACAAGCTTCGTAAGTGTGTTGAAACCTTCCACGCTGGTAACATTCCCTCCTCTGCCTCCTCCCTGGCCCCCATGCATTTGGAAGATAGCGTATCTGTTAGCAAAGGGGGAGACGGAATAAGGCAGTGCATGGCACATCGCTTACATTTCACTGCTACCTTCCGAGCATCAAACAGTTCAAACCAGGGAACCTGATTGTGCTTTTTGACATGGCAGCTAGTTGCCCACAGTAACGTAACCTGATGAGCTTAGTACTCTGCGATCCAGGAAAGCAGTAACAGCGGCATGGGGAAGGAGGAAAAGAAGAGGAATCTGCTAATAGGACTTCAGCCATCCGAAGTTGGGCGAGGAAGCAGCATCTTCCCGTACTGCAGCAGCAGCTTTCTGATAAAGTGTTGATCACTACAGCTGCTGGTTTAAAGGCAGAAAGGAAGAGCTGCAACAAGCTATTTCAGATGTTGAAAAAGGCCACCTTTGAACTCTGACGCTAACCCAGGAGGTTCTGAGAGAGAAGAAAGTGTTTCTGCTTTGCTTACCCTAGAACACTCTCCTGGCTTGGTCCCACCACTCCGACAGTCAGCTGAGCGTGGGACAAAGACAGGGCCAGATCTAGAGCCCACTGAGATCAATGGGAAAGACTCCCATACTCTGGTGGCTTTGGATCATGCCAACTAGTTTTCCGCATGGGAGTCTATTCGTAGCTCCAGTTAGCGCCCCTGAGATTAATGCGTTGGTACTGATCATGCCATTTCCTTTTAAGAGAAGGAGGATAAACTCCAGCCACAGTAGCCAAGTTCCTTCCTGCTCCGCCCCTGGATGAGTTAGACTGTCAAGCTCTGGCAACCCCCGTAGTGCTTGATGCTGTGAGGATTCGAGGCAGCTAGTCATTCTCCCAAGTAGGGAGGGACCTCACTGCCACTGAGGTCTGAATCTCATGGGGGAGAAAGGAAGGAAGCAGCCTCCAGTGGTGCATGTTGGTAGCATGCTGCTCAAAGGTACAGCAACTTAAAGTATGGGATTGGGTCAAACCATGTCAGTCATCCCTTCCTGGGGCTGGTCTTGGATAAACAGCAGCGTACGGGGGGAAAGGCAGAGCTGGCTGAAGTTAACGAGGGACAGACTAAATTTGCAGGTAAAGAAGGTTATCCATTTTTGTCCATGGAAGGGCTTGGGGTTCTTTTTCAAGCTGAGGGCTGTGCGAGAGGGATGGTGGTGGTTAGGCCACTGTCCTGGACACAGGCGGCCTGGCTTCGATTCCCTGCTCTGCCACACACTTTCTGCAGCTGTAAAACACCTTAAATAGCTCTTCCCTGACTTCAAGGGATGTTGTGAAGAAGATCATAAGGTGCTCAGAGACTGTGGGAATGGAGGCCACGTCAATAGATTTTGCACATTAAAAGGGAGAGAAAATTTGAAAACTATAGGCCATGTCGAGCGTTGACATGACCAAACCAATGCTTTTAGGCTCGCTCAACCACATGCGGGTATAGCAAAGAATGGATTTAAATTTGTGTCCTGCATGAAAAAAAAACCCCTTTTGTTAATGTCAACAGAAACGACAGCATGAGTAAGATATACCTGCAGGGCACAACTGAAAGACAACAAAGCCAAGTTCAAATGCAGAGAGAGACCTTCTCCTGGTGGATCCTGTATATTATTTAGCTATCCTCCAGGACAGACACTCTCCTCAAGCCAAAATTTGCCCAGGAGGAACATAACCTTAGTGTTCAACAGAACGTATTGAAGGGGCAGAGAAGGCGGGTTGATTCTGGTTCTTCCATGTACTTTCCTTTCTTGTCCTGATGAGTCTCCTCAGTCTCACTTTCCTGTCAATAGCCTGTTATGTGCATTTCCCAATACATGGAAGTATATCATGGTGCCTAGAGGGCAGCAGCTCTGTGGGAAACACTGGGAGACAGGGGGGAATAGGACGCAGCTGAGACTACACCATTAGTATTCCATGCCCCATCTTGAGGCTTTCCTGCTCTTGCTCTCTCTTTCTCTATGCATACCTTGGTGTATCACGTGCAAGTCAATGGAACTTGAAGTTAAAATGTCACCCTTACCTTCCATTCAATTTACTGTGCCCAGCCCATGTTGTAGATTGTACAGGTTCAACAAGGCCTGGCTACCCTTGCCAATAACACCCAGATGGATGTGTGACAGAGTGACTCATCAACTCACTCCAATTGGGCTTAGAAGAAGCACTGAGGCCCCAGAGGGAGAGAGACCTGGTGAGTAAGACTTGCCAGGGTCCAGGCAGCAAGGACAGGTGACAGCGCTCAGAGTAAGAGAGTCAGGAGATCGGCAGGTGAGAGCTACAAGAAACCAGGAGACTGAAGGAAGTTCCTGAAGGAAGCTGTAGGTAGTTCCTGGGGAAGGCTGAAGACAGGAGACCAGCAAGATTTCCCCAAAGCCAGAGAGCCAGAGTTGGAGATGGTTGAAGGTTAGAAAGCAGCAGAGGGAGTTCCCTGCTGACTTCTAAACCAGAGAGCTGAAGCTAAGGGGAATGGGGGAGGCTCCTCTGGTGAGGATGATCTCCTAGAAGAGAAGCCATGGGGGTTCCTGCGGGGAAGAGGGAGGTTGCCCCCAGGTGGAAGAGCTCACGTGGCTGTCCTGGCAGAGACAGATGAGGACTGATAGAGTGTCTGGGTGAGGCAGAAGATACCAGAATGCGGTAGGTGTTATGTCCATTGGCTAGAAGAGGTGTGATTTAAAGGACTATATGCACTGGGGGTGATACATGGACTATGTTTGGGAACTTTTGTTATGGATTATCTGAACTATGTTTTTGCTCAGGAGGGGTATTCCTATGGCAAGTGAGAGTTAGTGGGGACTCAGGAGGGAAACTGAGGCAGGCACATCTGTGGTGCCAGAGCCTGTTGCAGGAGGGCCTCCCAGGCAGGGTTGCGTGATCATGGGATGGTTTAGTCTATGCAGTGTAGCTGATTGATACCACAATAGACTCATGAGTCAAGACTTGGATCTTTACAAGAAGATAGCATTTTTCACATCCAGCTACAAATTGGTTTGTTCAACACACTCCAAATCCCTTTCTGCCTTACTGCAATGCAAGATTGGGGTGGAAGAATTTGAAAATCTTCTCTTAGCATGTGGTTTGGATAAACACATGCATGTGGATGCTTATCCAAAGCTTGTCAGAACAATTTCAGAAACCTTCAGTCAGCAGAACTGGGCTGGAAACCTGAGGAGGACAGAGCTGGGCACCTTGTGAGAACAGGCTTTTTAATGCCATTTCTAGTAGCCCTGTTTCCACTCCTGACCAGAAACACTAAGTCAGATTTTCAGCTGGTATAAATGGGCATAGCTCCACTGAATGCAATGGATCTGAAGTTGAGGATCTGGCCTGGCTGTAATGCCATTTAGCATAGTACTTTGGCACTTCTGGTTCTAGTCCCATGTAAACACTGGAAATAAAACAAATCTCCAAACTTTCATCAAGATTTTAGAAGTGGTTTTGGGGGATTTTCATTTAATACATTCATCCATCACTTGTGTGGATATCAGCCTCCCACACAGGATAAAGTACAAAACTGGAACCCATCTTCACAGATCAGTTCATTTTGATCTAGCATTATGTGGTACAAAACACCAAAGAAATTATCAGGATTAAAGAGAGAAAAGTGGAAGAGCATGGAACTGAGGGAAGAGATGAACTTCAGGTGGAAAGAGAAATAGTCAAGTATGTAAACATCCCTCTGATCCAACAAGAAGTGATGGCTGGAACATGCCAAATTTTTTGCATGACATTTTAACCTTTCTTTTTCAAAAACACCTTGATTTTTGCCCATTTTCCAATGAAAGCCAGCCGCCTTCCCTCCTCCCCCCATAACATTTAGAAAATCATTTAATTTTTTAAAAGTTTTTCATTAAAAAAAACAGGAAAATGTTGAACTGCTCTACCAACAAGCAAGAAAACATAATTGTCAGTGCACAATGGGTATCTAGGCCAAGCACTGTGTTACGGAAAGTCCTTGGAATTCCCACCTGGACCTCCTTCTGTCATTCTCTCTCCATGGCTGCAGGATGAAGACGGCATCTCTGCTGGTCTTTACTGAACTCAGAGCAAGCAGCAGTTTCTTGCTCTCTGTCAAGAAAAACAAAGGTACAAGCACTTGCGGGTAAGTGCATCCATTGTTTTATAAAGACTTTATGTACTGGTGAGTGTACATGGGCATGGGACCCTCATAAAGGTTGTGGACAATATCAACTAGGGGATGGGTGTGTGTGTGTGCGCAAGTGCTTTGGAGGATAGATGAAAATTCAAAAGGATTGGGACAAACTGGGGGAATGGTCTGAAGTAAATTTGGTGCAATTCAGTAAGGACATATGTAAAGTACTCCACTTAGGAAGGAACAAACAGTTGCACATGTACAAAATGGAAAATGACTGCCTAGGAAGGAGAATGGTGGAAAGGGATCTGGGGGTCATAGTGGGTCACAAGATAAATATGAGTCAATAGTGTAAAAAAAAAAAAAGCAAACATCCTTCTAGGAGGTATTAGTAGGAGTGTTGTAAGCAAGACACGAGAAGTAATTCTCCTATTCGACGTCATGCTGATTAGACCTCAACTGAGTATGGTGTCCAGTTCTGGGCACCACATTTCAGGAACGATGTGGACAAATTGGAGAAAGTCTGGAGAAGAGCAACAAAAAATGATTCAAGGTCTAGAGAACATGATCTATGAAGAAAGATTGAAAAATAAAATGGGTTTGTTTAATCTGGAAAAAGAGAAGACAGAGGGGATATGATAATAGTGTTTGGGTATATAGGGTTGTTACAAGGAGGAAGGAGAAAAATATTTTCATTAACCTCTGAGGATAGGACAAGAAGCAATGGGCTTAAATTGCAGCAAGGGAGGTTTGGGTTGGACATTAAGAAAAACTTCTTAACTGTCACAGTGTAGTTAAATGCTGGACTAAATTGCCTAGGTAGGTTGTGGGATCTCTATCATTGGAGGCTTTTAAGAGCAGGTCAGACAAACACCTGTCAGGGATGGTCTAGAACAGGGGTTCCCAAACTGTGGTATGCCTACATCTTGTATACCCCAAGGAATCTCGGGGGGAAAGGGTATGAGAGAAATTGTGTAATGGTGAATTTATTTATTTTATTGTATTTTCATAAAAGGATATTCAGATGAAGCTTTAAAACTCTGTGGGAATTTGTTATATAAAATATGGCAGTTAATTTACTTCAAGATGTACCAATGAGAACACAGATTCTCACAGACGCGGATGTCCCTCACCTTCAATCACTGTACAGTCCGGGTTCAGGAGCCCAGCAACTGTCCAGTCTAACTGAGCTCAGAACTTAGTCAGGGTTTGGGGGGGTTGTTGGTTGTATACGTCTCACTATAACCATACCCACCAGTGACATATGGACAGATGGCAAAATACAGGTAGTGTTAAGAACACACAAAGTATCAGTAATGAGAAGGGCACAGGTACGGGGGCAGCTGGTATATCTAGAAGGTGGTATGCAATGTGAAAAGTTTCGGAACCTCTGGTCTAGATAATATTTAGTCCTGCTGTGAGTGCAGGGGACTGGACTAGAAGACCTCTGGAGGTCCCTTCCAGCCCTACGATGCTATGAATACTCAGCTCCAGCCACAAGGGGTTTTGGTCTAGCTACTGGAACAAAAAAGTACAGTTTCTGTCCCTTGATTTCCTCTGTACTGGAAGTTTTGGGCTCTTTCTTACATTTCTGCCAACAATCACCTCTGTGTCCTGGCAACTCCCTCTGTACCCACCAACTCCCACAGGCTGATGTGCAGCAAATCATGACCCACACAATCAAAATCGGTGAAAGATCCCTCCAAATTAACAGGGAGGCCCTTCCTCCTCTCCCAAGGGCTGAGCCGCCAGCCCCTGCCGCACTCCTAAGCCTTGGGACCCAGAAACCGAGGAGTCCCATGAGAGAGTATGTGTCAGGGCTGGGCTGCGCGCAGCCAGCGTGCGCTAGTCAATTACCATGTCGCAGACAGGAGACATGTAGCGAAGTCTGGGTCAAGCCAGGTCAAGATACTAGGAAGTCAGGGGCAGGCACTAGGTTACAGACAGCAGACAAGTAGCAGAGCCAGGGAAAACTAGGGTCAGGAGCCAGAGTCTAAGGTTCACAGGAAAGGTCAGAAGCAAGTAGGCATACAACATCATTGCACAGACAGCTCCCCAGCCTGGCTTCCTGGTTTATGTACCGACAGGGGCCAATCAGTGGGCTGCAGGGAGCTGCCCCTCAGGCCCTGCTGGCTGGAAGTCTGTAGTGTCTAGCTTCACAGGGACCCCAGCAGAAATCCGGGCCGAGTTCCTGCTGGTGGTGCAGAAGGATCAACACCCTAATCCCTTAACAATCCCAGGTTCTAGTCCTGCTGGTGCTTACAGCAGAAGGCAGTAATAGAGCTATCCTTGTGTATTATCTTCTACCAAAGCCGGCTGTGCCGTGACCTTAGCAGTTTAGTCTTTCCCCCAGCATCAAAAGGACATAATTCACGCCACCGTGCAATAAACTAGGAGACTTTGGATTCCCTAAAATGAAGTTTCATCCTTGCTTAAAGAGAGGCTGAACGGATGAAAGTATCCGTACATTGTGGCCATCTTTCCAATGGCTGGGGCTATTAGGGTCTATGGTAAGACAAATAAATACATAAGCTATAAATCAATCAAATAATAATAGTCTGCCTGAGGAATGTTTAGTGCATCAGGCCACTGAGTTTGTTTTTTGCACACCAAATCAGATCAACAGTGTTTTTAAATTAACATGTATAATGATCACACTCTGAATAATGATTGGTAAGCTTTTCCACGGTCTTGCAGAATGGATAATGAGTTAGAGAAGAATACAGAAAAGCATCCAGGCAGCCGACTGTAAGATACGACGTGCTGTACTGAAAACAACAAGTATAAATCATTATTCATCCTGCTGGAGCACTAAGAGGGCTCTGCTCAAGATAAGGACCCCATCATTGTCCTCAGCATCATTGAAACAGAGTAAGAGACAGTCTCTTCCCTAAAGAGACAAGACAGACTCACGGTGAAAGAACCGGAGGTAATTGAGGTACAGAGAGATTAAGTGACTTACCCAAGGTCACACAGGAAGACTGTTGCTCCGCTGAGAGCTGAACCAACTCGTCTGAGTCCAGCTCCAATGTCTTAACCGCAAGCTCAAAAATCCCAGTTATTTGTTGGTTAAAATGTAACCTGGTATATAATCAGCCTCTGCTTCACCCGAGATAGTACCTCACATTCTTTTAGCTTAGGCTCTCTCAAGTGTTGCCTTTCCTCTTATATTATCTTCCACTTTAACTGTGTAAATAGAACCTGTATGAGAGACTAATTGTTCTGCCATTGGTTGTAAAGACTGAATCTCCAACACCACCACTAGCTCTTGCAGTAGCTCACACATACCTCTTTCAGGTTTAGGTGCCGTCATTTTCCAAAGAATCCACTATTGTGGCACTTCTATTTCTGTTGCTATACATGAGCTTTTCCAGATGTTTTGGTGTATTTCGTGGATTTGATCCATTGTTCTCCTGGAACTGTGGTTCCTCGTAGTATAAGTGTGGGGGGATAGATCAGCAGGTGTAAATCAGCATACATAAATCCATACTTCAATGGAGCTAGACTTATCTACACCAGTTGAGGATCTGCCCCATGAACTTCAATTCCAGAATTGCAGTCAGTGAAGCGGCCTAGGAAAAGAAGAGCTGTGAAATATCTGAGATAGGCTGCATACCAAACCGATCTTTAAAGCCCACCGTAGAAAATTAGCTACTAGTCATCCTGGGCTTCCTACAGGGCCAGCCTACAATTGTCCCATAATGTCATATCTTGTACATCTCTTGGATTTGCAACGCTACTCTCCACTGAAACAGTTAGTCCACCCATGGAGCAGCAGGAACGTATGAATTCTCTACTGAAGTCTACATGAAACTCACAAGCAGCTACCCCCCAAGATGGTTACACTTTAAAGTAGAAGCCATGGTACAGGAAAACCTTAGAACAAAGCTTGAACTCCCTGTATCAAGCCAATCTCCAGGCCATGAGGCAGCGAAAGAGTGCTCACAGCTCCTGTTTCTATAAATGCTGTCACTGACACTTGAGCATGAGAGGAAATCTGTATTGTAAAAAACGAGGACAAATGCGAGGCATGTTGTGTCTACCTCACAACACATAGAACTGCTGCAATTTCCTGCATTTCAGAAGACAGATCTGATACAAAATCTATGATGTATTTGTAGGTCTCCCTCTCCACCACATAGTCCTTCCCCCATGAAGGAGCAGCACAAAGAAGCCAGAACAGAAGCCAGAAACTCCAAATTAGCCAAGACACGCCTTTTGGTGGTAACAATCTAGGGCTCTTAGTGGACAGTTCCTTCTTCCTGGGTGAGATGTGATTTCTAATGAGGATGTCCATGGTTTCCTGGTCTACCACCATCTACAGTTCCAGGGCGGATCATCCTGGCTTCTTACAGCTAATGGTCTACAGTGCTATCAACATCAGGCTTTATCAATAGACTGATCAGTGTGGGGTGGTTGCCAACTGCTCTAAAACATGCAGAGATCTGCTCTCTTCTCCTCCTCCTTCTCAAGGCATCATCCTCTGATGTCGGGGCACTTGTCATTCACCACTCTGCCACAAATCTCTCTTAAGGAATATGATTGAAAGGCGTTTCTTCTTCAGGTGCACTTCAACACCACTCATGTCTTTGATGGCTTCTAGTCCGGGCTCAGCTCTTGTTTTGTGTTTGCAGCCACGCTTGTCAGGGTCATGAATGATTCTTGCTGGCTTCAAAGTTGTCCATTTTGGACAAGTCTCTTGCCAGCTAAAACTGATCATGGTTTGGTGTGCAGGCAACTAATGGATTGGCTTGTGAGAGGCAGTGTCGTCTAGTGGGTAGGGCATTGCACTGGGACTTAAGATAGCTGGAGTCTAGTCCTGGGTCTGCCACTGATCTGCTATGTTATGACCTAAGGCAAGTTGCTTCATCTCTCTATCCTTCTGTTTTCCCTCCCACATGCTGCCTTTTTAGATTTTAAGCAACTTGGGGCATGGACTGTCTCAATATAGGTTTGTACAGTGCCTAGCACAATGGGGCCTGGACTTCACTGGAGCTTTTATATTTTTCTAAAATACAAATAATAAGCAATGATGGATTCAGTATTTGGAATGACCCTCCTGTGTTCTCCAGTCATATCCAGGAGACAGTAGTCAGTTGCTGGTGATGGGAAAAATTGTGTCTTCACTGGGTGATCTGAAATGTGTCCTTCAAGGTTCCAACCTATCTTCCATGGTTTCTTGGGAAAACTGTTGAACTTAAAATTCAAAGTAGGACATAGTGGAGGGGGAGGGGAAGTGAGGAAGAGGGTGGATGTGAACCCACTTTAGATGGAACCAAAGCCAAGGCTAGCATCCTCAGCAGCCGGATTCAAACCTGGTTCTGTAAGATGGTTTAAAAAGGACTAGGATGGATGCATACAATGCCACACACCGTCATACAGCATCAAGCTGCTTAACATGATATAATACTGGGGGTACAGACAGGGTTAACTCATTGACACGGTTTATTTCATTATAGGAGCCGAGTCAGTACCGAAACTCAGAGCTTTGCAGAGCGGCTTAAGGAATATTTTACTCCTGCACAACTGTAGCGTAGTAAGAAGCCCTGCGTGGGCACCAGGTTGGGACAGTGCTGTATATTTAACTAAAATCAAGTATCAGTATTCACGGACCCACCTCACACCTGATGAAAGAACCATTCTAAATTATTTACTGCACATCATACTTCGGGTTTTCATTTCAATATATTGCGATACATACAATGCATAATTTAGATGTAGGACAAATTACAACGCTCTTGCTAATCCACCTCGCCTTTTTCTCCCCCCTTTCAGCTGTAATTTCCACTATTTGGTTTAGAGTCTAATTCCGCTTGATGATTTGCTGTTAATTTTTTTCTGTAATGCTTTTCTCACACACATTTTTACTTTCCAATGCTGCAACTTTCTTCTGGTTTGAATCATTTAACAGCCCATCCTCCTTTCAATGTGCTACTGCAACACAGCTTGGCTAAGAGGATCAAATGCGTTTGCCGGAGGTTTGCCCAAGAGGCTTTCCTTTCTTTGTCTCGGTTATCCAGGGATCTGCAGCAGTGTGGTAGCTTATTCCCCTCCATTAAACTAGCTTCTATGTGTCAAAATTCCTTTTGACAGAATTACATCTTATTTTACCTTTTAATTCCTCCTTTTCATTAGACTCTCAGGATCCTGGAAGCGTTACTTGTGTTTTAACATGTCTGAACTAACATGACTGTAAAGTCTAGCACAAAATCATAGAGGATTAGGGTTGGAAGGGACTTTAGGGGGTCATTTAGTCTATCTTGTTCTTAGTTCTTAAGAACAACATGGACTAGATGTTGTTAACTCGAGATTGTCTCGTCCATGCTCTTAGAAATCTTGTTCTTGGTCACGTTTAAGCCTCCCCTACAGTCTAGGGTTAAATGAGATTAGCAACAAAAGTTTGCTTTTGTATGCCACAATCACACTTTACAACTGCATTAATTAGCACATGTGAAAACACAACTACAAACTCAAGTGTAGACATACGCAGAGGTGCAGCTCTGGGGGGTTCCCCTGTAAATGCTGCTCTGCTTGAAGGGAGACTGTGAGCCCCTGGTGAGCAGTTAGTTGCACTAATAATTCCACTGGCTTCATAATAGTTCCACTGACTTCACATACATGCCCAGGCAAATAACGTTTCACCCGTATCAGGATCTCAAGCTGGCCTTTGAGCATTGAGAGTAGTTGATGATTTTTAAAAACCCATTAGAAATGCAGATTTGGATCTGTGTGCTGCAATGTCTATAGAAGTATTGGCCCACTTGCATTTTCTCCTAATGTGTCAGCTTTTGTTTACCATCATATGCTGTGCCTCTCCTAAATGGTGTTGTGATGCTATGCTCTGCTACATGTTGCTAGAGTCATGTTCCACCCCAGGGTTGGCTGCATCTCAGTGAAAGGTAAAAGGATCCTTCGCGGAGATTACTTTGGGATGAAAAGCACCAGGTCTGGATATAGCGTTTGTGGGTTCCCGATTTACCAGGTCAAATTTACCAGTGGGAAATCAACTGGTGAACACTCTCCTGCTTCCTTTTCTAGTGCAAACCTACACAAGCCGAGCTGTAGAAAATGGAGACTCAAGGATTCGCTTCTGTTGCTTGTATTTCAAGGCTGGCTTTGAAGACTTCTATAGACTTGAGAGATATTTAATTAAACACAAGATTAATTTGACCTTGGTACTGAGGCGGTTCCAATCCACTGAACCAAGCCATTTATAATCCGTGTGATATTTGTATTTTACATGGCTCTTTTCCTCTGCAGGACTGGCAAAGCATTTTACTAATCATGTAGGAGACTGCTTATGTTCTGCTTGCTATGTACCCCAATAAACTGAATCCACTATTCTTTTTCATGTCCAGCTCTCACAGTCACTGCCTCAAGCGGTTCAGGGCAGTGGCGCATAATGTTTCCAGGTGACTGCACCCCTATCAGGAGTCTGATTTGTCTTGTGTACCCCCAAATTTCACCTCACTTAAAAACAACTTGTTTACAAAAATCAGACAAAAATACAAGTGTCCCAGCACACTATTATTGAAAAATTGCTTACTTTCTCAGTTTTACCATATAACTAGAAAATGAATCAACTGGAATATAAACATTGTACTTACATTTCAGTGTACAGTACATAGAGCAGTATAAACAAGTCATTGTCTCTATGAAATTTTCATTTGCATTGACTTTGCTAGTGCTTTTTATGCAGCCTATTGTAAAACAAGGCAAATATCTAGATGAGTTGATGTATCCCCTGGAAGACCTCCGCATACCCCAGCGGTACATGTACCCCTGCGTGAGAATCACTGGTTCAGGGGACTAGACAAAATATGCAAGTGAATATTCATTCATCTTAAATTAAATCTGAATTTTGTAACTTGAGCTCATCTCTTGCAGGAATTCAGTCCAATGCAAAGTCACCCACTCTTCCCTGAGTGCATGACACACGCTCAGGAATGTGACATAGCACTAGGGACCTCACAGTGCTTCTTTCTAGGGTGTTGTTGCTAACGAGTGCAGCCCAGACAAGGTTTCAATCAATGGGGTTACCCAGTGGAAGCATCTGGCTTGTCTCTCTGATCAGGCATTAACTTGGGTTTCATCTTAAAGAATCACAGGACTGGAAGGGACCACGAGAGGTTGTCATCCAGTCCTATGCATGCAAACCAGGACCAAGCATTATCTAGACCATCCCTGACAGGTGTTTGTCTAACCTGCTCTTAAAAATCTCCCATGACAGAGATTCCACAACCTCCCTAGGCACTTTATTCCAGTGCCTAACTACCCTGACAGTTAGGAAGTTTTTCCTAATGTCCAACCTAAACTGCCCTTGCAGCAATTTAAGCTCATTGCTTCTTGTCCTATCCTCAGAGGTTAAGGAGAACAATTTTTCTCCTTCCTCCTTGTAACAACCTTTTAAGTACTTGAAAAGTGTTATGTATCCCCCAGTCTTCTCGTCTCCAGACTAAACAAACCCAGGTTTTCCATCTTCAGTCATAGGTCATGTTCTCTAGACCTTTAATTATTTTTCTTGCTCTTCTCTGGACTTTCTCCAGTTTGCCCACCTCTTTCCTGAAATGCCAATTTAGTTTCATCTTACTTAACCTTGTTCCTGCTAATTAAGGCATCATCCGGTGTTTTCTTTTGGTCTTATGCTCTTTAGTACTGACCTCTACATGCTTCCATTCTATTTTTAGAGTAACCTTTTCATTGAGTCTCATGAACGTAAGCTCTTTTACTGTTATCTGAGGCTATTTATTGAATCAGGATATTGCTATAAGATTCAGGATGCCTGCATTCTAGTCCCAGCTCTGCCACTAGCCTTCTGCATGAGCTTGGGCAAGTCATTTTGTAACCCGCCTGTGAGTGTCTGCGCCCCTGTTATATGGGCAACAAAATGACAGATGAAATTCAATGTTGATAAATGCAAAATAATGCACACTGGAAAACATAATCCTAGCTATGCATATAAAATGATGGGGGTCTAAATTAGCTGTTACCACTCAAGAAACAGATCTTGGAGTCATTGTGGCTAGTTCTCGGAAAATATCCACTCAATGTGCAGTGGCAGTCAAAAAGACTAACAATGTTGGGAATCATTAGGAAAAAGATAGATAATAAGACAGAAAATATCATATTGCCTCTTTATGAATCCATGATATTCCCACATCTTGAATTCTGCATGTAGATCTGGTCACCCCATCTCAAAAAGGTATACTGGAATTGGAAAAGGTACAGAAAAGGGCACTAAAATGATTAGGGATATGGAAATGCTTCCATATGAGGAGAGATTAATAAGACTGGGACTTTTCAGCTTGGAAAAGTGATAACTAAGGGGGGGATATGATAGCGGTCTATAAAATCATGAATGGTGTGGAGGAAGTTAATAGGGTTTTCCTGCTTCACATAACACAAGAACTAGGGGTCACCTGATTAAATTAACAGGCATCAGGTTTAAAATGAACAAAAGGAAGTATTTCTTCACACAATGCACAGTCACCTACGGAACTCCTTGCCAGAGGATGTCGTAAAGGCCAAGATTATAACAGGCTTCAAAAAAGAACTAGAGAACTTCATGGAAGATGGGTCCATCAATAGCTATTAGCCAGGAGAGGAAACAATTGCTATTTGAGGCTGGGAATGGCCAACAGGATGGATCACTTGATGATTACCTGTTCTATTAATAGCCTCTGAAGCACCTGGCATTGGCCACTGTCGGAAGACAGGACACTGGGATAGATGGACCTTTGGTGTGACCTAGTGTGGCCGTTCTTATGTTATTAGATGTCCCATGATGCTTTATGGTCTCCCCTTTTTTTGGCACACCAGAGCAGTCAGATGGCAGTGCTGCATCATGAAGGGTATTTCACCATAAATATATTTCAGTTTCAGGCATTTATTTTTTCAACAAAATCCAAATTTTCAGAATTCAGTTTTCCTCCAAACACAGTTTAACAGACGTTTTTTGTCCAGCCCTATTTGTTTCACACTTTGAATTAGTTAATCTGAATTATTTCCTTTCCCTACTGTCAAAAAAACACCACTTTCTACTTCTTGAACAGCCTTTGAACAGTTTGAATCTTGATTCGAATTCTTTTTGTTCAATTTAGTGCATACAATTTTGCTAGAGGCTGGATTTTTTCTTGTGGGCAACTTTCACTATCTGAAGTACTTGTGTGGGAGAGTCAAGTACTGAGCATAGGATGCAATTAGTGCTTATAGCATAGCTTTGCTTCCCCACCCCTCCCCAGGTATTAATACTTTCCTCTCTGGTTTAATGGGACTTGACCTTGTCACAATAACATCAGTGCAAGTCTGTGAAAACAATGTTATGACATCAAAGCCAAAACAAAGGAATGTCACCGCATCCCGATTGAAGATGATATTATAGGGTCATGTTACAGTAGCACAACAACATCAGTGAGACTCTATGGAAGTCATCATGGCTACAAAGGCAAATCAGGCGGAAAACTTTAGGAAGGTTATCTTTAAACATCGAGAACATTTGAGTTAGTTCCTCAGCTGCTGTAGCACCACTGACTTCAATGGTGTCGTGGGGTATGTACACTCCGTCACCCCCTGTGGTGGAGGCGCTCAGACCTCACGGTCAAGCTTGTCAGGCTGTCCTCACCCTGAGGGATTGTGTGACCTAGCCACTGGAGTCAGTACAATGGCCCCAGCCTTCAGGGCAGTGGGGACCAATGGCTAGAGACAACAGGCAGTCTTTGAAGTAATGTGGCCTAATGGCCAGAGTGCAATGGGCCCCCACTTAGCGGTGGGTGACAGCTGGTATGGGGGGGGGGATCCAACCACACCTTACTCTGCCAGGTCCTGACCCAGGGTCCTGTCAGAGACAAACGAGTGCCACTGAGTCAGCAGGGATCTGGCTGAAACACAGAGTCTTCACAGGCCAATAGATAGCCCTCCAGGCCCCTGGGCCATTTCCTACCCTGATTCCTGAAGCCAAAGCCTGGGTGTCATCAGGGTGTCTGAATCCTTGGGCGGATGTCGCAACCTGCAAATCTGGCCTCTATAGGGCATCCACTTGGGCTCCCAGGCTCAGGCCTCCACCACACGTCCTTCCTCCTCAGCATCCAGCTCCAACTGAGCTGAGCTGTTTCCTTTTATACTAGCATGCACAGCAAGGGCAGAGGGGCGGGATTTCCTTCACCCAGAGTGTAAGGTTAACCCCTTCCTGCCCAGTATGGGGTTAGTACACCTTGTCACAAGTGACTTATACCGTCTGGGAATCTGGTCCAGAACATCTGTTCAAATCAAATACTGTCTGGTTTAAGAGCTCAATAAATTCTTCGTCATCATGTCCAGGCATTTTCCTCTACAGCGCAAATATTAACAAGGCCACCTATCATTTTCATTGGTGGATACAGGTTCTCAGTCCCTCCAGCCACTCTCCAGTATAAACAGCCCCACTTAACTTAAGGCTGGTTGCTTTATTCATTGGATGCCCTGCTGGAATAGCCTCGTTTGTGAAATCACTACTCCCGTCAGCGACCACCTCCCATGTGGGGGAAATTCTGGTTGACTCCTCCCATTTCCAGAAGGCAGCTTCAAAGGCTTAAAAGCACTGGTTTACAAAGGGGGTTTTCTAGCATAAACAGATCGAAGCCAAACTCTCTTTGTGGCCTCTCCATGTCTCAACCTATCTTTGACCCACATCATTATACGTGGATTTCACCTCTAACCCCAAATGGGCTGGTTCTGCAGTAAAACCAGCCAGAGGAATAAGAGTGGTGAAGATGGGCGGGGAATGGAAAAGAAATGCTGAAGCAGACCAAATAACTTTGTTAGAGATGAAGATTGCTATCTGCAGTGGTTCTGGGATCTAAAAATTCCACCTTGAGCCCTCTTGCAGCTACAAACCCCCTCTCTTTTACTTGTTTATTTGGAGTTTGTGACTCACATTCTAAACATGATCTTCTATTTTTCTATTAGCATTGAGATTTTTGATGTTGACGGTACCTCTCATTGATGTTAAGCCTCTCAGGTCAAATCATTTTTATAGCCATTAGCTACCTAAACCACACCAAGCAAGAACTACCTCTGGAGAACAGTAACTTGGCACAACGTTATTGAGAATTATTCTTTTGCCTTTTATTCACATTGCCACATTAAAGTTAAACATGCTGCAAATATGTTACAAAGGGAGGGCAAGCAAGACTGTGGATTTTGGGAGCAACAGCTATGATGGAAACCAGGCTGGATTCTCCCCTCATGTGCACTGGAGTTAAATAGGAGAAAATCCCATGAAGTCACTGGAGTTACATCATTTCAAAAATATGATGTGAGAAGGCAGTCAGGCCCAAAGTGTGTGTGCTTATATGTTGCTTGGAAAGAGCTATGCTACATTTAACATCACACACATGAACACACACACACAGCCTAGTCCTTTTTAAAGCAATATACATACACAATACCGATTGTCTTCTCTTCGTAAGATATTTGCAACATGTTTTATCTATCTTACATATAGAAAACCTACTTTAAAAGAACATTAAGGTTGCAAAGTCAAGCACTCAAAAGTTAGGCAATGCTAGACTTAAGGTTGCCTGTGCAACCTTTGTTCGGCCCGCCTGCATGTATGCATTATGATGCAGTCTTTCATGATGTGATCCCACACTATTTTTTTCCACAACCGATGAAAATCTTGAGTGAGTTCATCGCTTTTTACAGTATGAGTTAGTGATGTTTTCCTACACGATCTCATCTTGCACTGGAAAATTAAATAAAAGTTTACTGGTAAACTGAGCAATGAGTTCACTAGCACATTTAACTGGCACTCTTGCTGAAGGCAATGCCATAAAGGTTTGGAGTTTGATTTGGCATTAGTGGTGGCAGTCACTAGAGCATTAGACAGTTTTTCTGAAAATTTCAGGTGCACCTTGCTGAGTGAAGCATGGACAGGATTCTCTGTTGTTCTCCAGATTTTCAGCTTTCATTTTAAATCAGAATTTACAGCTCCCGCTGTTACGGTTGGGAAGGAAACCTTCAAAATGTGAAGCATGTGTAAGTAATGCGGCGATAGCTGCCTGCGTTTGCAGAGAGCCTCGAACCGTAGCTCTGATGTGTGAACTGCCCCTCAGAGAAGGGTCAAAGGTTCAGCTAGTCCTGAACTGTGTCCATGCTACATGCTTTACTCCTATAGGGCTAGATCGTGACCTGTGTTGGAGGGGTACATTGTGATATTTAAGCAGAGGGGCAGGTGCACACTGCTAAATCCCTTGATGGAGTGCAGCTTACTTTCCTCACACAACCAACTCTGCTGCCTCTCCATGCTCCCTTTGGGGCACTATGTACCCTGGTGGAGTAGCTAGAAGCAGTCCTTGGGTTTCTCTTAGTGTAGGAACTACAATTATGTCCAGTCTTTCCACAAGTGGATGATGGGATTCATACTTTCCCTGCCCTCCCCTCCCCCCCACACACAGTGCATCCACGTAAGGGCCAGGCAAAACCTCACCTGTACGAGGCCTTTACATTTTAATTCCACAGCATGTTCAGATGAATACTTACAGAGTGTGGTTATCACTGAGGAAATGATTAGGGGATTGATAAGCTAGGAATGATTTATGCATGCAGGATTTTCAGTCTCTCACCAGTTCATTGGAACTTCTGCTAAGGCACAATTCCAGTTCTACAGCTAATTAATGTCTCATCTGGCCTTTCTCAAACAAAGGCCACAGCATAACTGCAACTTCTCCATTTAGCTGTCTGCTCTTCACTGCCTTGCTCAACACGTAACTTAAATGCCTGCCGGGTGAAAAGAAAGAAAGTCTGTTCAACGGCAGGTGTGTGATTTCAGTATTATTGATCATTATATTATCTAGACAGCCCAGCTGAGATCAAGGCCCCATTGCGCTAGGTGCTGTACAGAGAAGACTAGAAAGGATTGATGTAAATTTGCCAGTTTCCTGGTATGCTGAAATGTTTCAGCTTCTTTCCCCAGTTGTCTTAAAATGCTAGTTGTCTAATTAGCTATAGCTAGCATTTGGCCTGCCTTTCACAGACACACTCAGTGTCATCTCTCTGTTGCCTTCCTGTTCTGTATTCATCAAAGCAGGGGAGTGTTTAAAAAAGCCTTTGGGAGCTACCTGTTTCCCTTGTGCTTCCCTAATGACCCAGCTTTGTTTAGAGTAGATGCCTCAGCAAATGCTGTAATCCCCATTTGTATTTGCCTGCCCTTAACACCATCAATCCACACTTGGGAGACTATCCCTTAGTTACCCTCGCCAAGAGCGCTGGCCTCAATTATTAACTGCATTTAGCAGGGACATTATTAAACCTGACTCTCTCCTCCCAGTTGAGCTATCATGTGTCTCTCTTTAACTTGGCAGGAACCTTTTTCTCACCCCATGCCCTTCCTATTACCCTTTATTATGCCCTGATGCCTTCTGAACAACCCTGTCCAGAGGACATTTACCAGTTCTCCAGCGGAAAAGTGAAAGTGGGGCCCATTTGTGGTGATTTCTCCCAATCAGCTTCTAAACATTTTTCCTATTCCTTCTATATCATCAGCCTCTCACAAGCAGTTCTAATCATTAATAGGCCTCTCTGCTCATAGGAAATGGGTAGATAAGAGCGCTGTCTGATATTGTAGAAGGCACAGCTTCTCTTCACCTGTGGAAAATGATCACTATTGTCTATTACAACTGAAAGGGAAGTTGATATCAAGAACAAAATACTAATAAGCGTATATTTTTATGGCACCTTTTATCCCAAACACGAAGTGGAGAGCCCCTCATTCACTAAAACATAATGCAAATCGTCAGCAATGTCTATCTTTCTCCCCTTGGCAAATCTTGCATGGAGCATGCTGATCACATCCGCAGCTAGAAAGCAAGGGGCAATCAGCTGTGTTCCTCATAGACTCATAGACTCATAGGTCAGAAGGGACCAATATGATCATCTAGTCTGACCTCCCGCACAAGGCAGGCCACAAAACCCTACCCATACACATTTATAACAACCCCGAACCCATGACTGAGTTATTGAAATCCTCAAAAATGAGATTTGAAGACCTCAAGCTGCAGGGAATCCACCAGCAAGCGACCCATGCCCCATGCTGCAGAGGAAGGCGAAAAACCTCAGTAGCTCCTGCCAATCCGCCCCGGAGGAAAATTCCTTCCCGACCCCAAATATGGCGATCAGCTAAACCCTGAGCATGTGGGCAAGACTCACCAGCCAGCACCCAAAAAAGATTTCTCTGCAGTAACTCAGTTCCCATCCCATCCAACATTCCCACAGACCATTGAGCAGACTTATCTGCCGATAATCCAAAATCAATTGCTCAAATTAAACTATCCCATCATAACATCCCCTCCATATACTTATCAAGCTAAATCTTAAAGCCAGAAAAGTCCTCCCAAGCTTTGCTCAGCACAGGAACAACTCCAGGCCTCCTTGTATTCTGGGTGTGACCTCCGTTGTATGATATGCCTTGGGGCAGCTTTGATTTACAATCTGCTGCAATGGCCTCCCTACAGGCCATTCCAGCAGTTGAGCCTAGCCAGAGTGCAGCATTTTCCAGCTATGCTCGTCCACTCCCAGGAACATCTCCCAAACGGGTGGCTGCTGCGTAGAGCTGTCCTGGCTGCCTTGTACTGCCTAGGGAATTCCCTTGTATATCATCCCAAAATATTATGCCCTGGAAAGTGCCCTACATTGGGGGGGTATGGAACAGCTTCCATATGAGAAGAGATTAAAAAAACTAGCACTGTTCATCTTAGAAAAGAAAAGCTAAGGGGAGATATGATAGAAGTCTATAAAATCATGAATGGTATGGAGAAAGTGAATAGGGAAATATCATTTCCCCCTTCACATAACACAAGAACAAGGGGTCACCAGATGAAATTAATACGAAGACGGTTTATAACAAACAAAAGGAAGCACTACCCATAATGCACAGCCGGAACTCATTGCCATGGGATGCTGTGAAGGCTAAAATTATAAAGAGGTAAAAAAAAAAATAGATACCTTCCTGGAGGATAAATCTATCTTCCCAGATGGTCAGGTACATCATCCCATGCTCTGGGTAACCCTAAACCTTTAACTGCCAGAAGCTTGGACTGGACGACAGGAGATAGATCATTAGAAATTGCCCTGTTTGTTTTATTCCCCTTCAAGCACCTGGCACCGGCTACTGTCAGAAGACAGGCCACTGCGCGAGATGGACCACTGCTCTGACCCAGTATGGCCGTTCTTATGTCTTTATGGTATATATTCCCTCAGGGCTGGATTTGACAGATATATAGACATCCTAAGCCCAAGGAATTAGTGTAAACGGGCAGCTGCAGAATGCAGAATTTGGTCTAGCATGAGTTCCCATCATCTGTAGAATTAAAAGGTAATTGATTCTGTATTCTGTGGTAGCTCTTCTTGTAAATCTCTGATCAAAGCTTTTGGAGGGAGCTTTAGCCAATAGCTAAAAACACCATAAGCCTTTATTCACAGCCTTACTCACGTGAGTAGCCACACGAAAGTCAGAGGTTGCATTCGGGAGCAAGGATTGGTTTTCCACAGGAAATTTCCAAAAATGTTTGATTATTTTTTTCAAAATTTCCCATGTCCATGTTGCATTTTTTTCAATTAACAAAACAATTGGTTTTCCAAAAATAAATCTCCATTTCTGTTTAGTGTTTTTTTTTTTTTTACTGAAAACCATTTTTACTGGGGAGGGAAGAAAAGTCCGTTTCCATTTTCTTCCCAGCAACGAAAAATTGGAAAATTTCAGTCAAAATGAAACTTCCATGAACGTTTTCAGTTTCTTGAAAACCTGTGTGTCGCCCCCACAAAAGTGTTGCAATGGAAACATTTCAAATCCCAGGAGGGGAGCTGTGAGAGGAGTCACAGATGCTATGCTCATTACTACATGATTCTAGTATGATGTCCTACTGCAGCTTGCACCGCTTCACTTACTGCCAATGAAAGAGGAGTTCACTCAGCAGTGATCACTGATGAAAGAAAACCAGGAGCTCTCTACCATTTTTCCTAGTACTAAAACTCAGCCCTCAAGCCCGTATTCCTTACCACAACCGCTACCAGTGCCTTGTTACCCTAGCATCTCCTTGCCAGCTTCCTATTGTCACCCCCATCTGCCTCTCTCCCTCCTATGCTGACCCACGTGGGCCAAGTTTATTTTTCTAATTGGGCTGCAGCTCTTGCTATTTGTTTATTCAGTGCCTAGCACAATGAGATGTGAATGTCAATTGCAGCCCCCTTAAGGGCTGCTGTATTGCCAATACTGCATAGCAATAACTACCTGGAGAGAGCTCTGCCGTTTATGAAACCTACTCCTTGATTCATGCAAAGCAACTAAAAAGCTGGTTAATTTTAAAATTAAACTCCCTGACTGAATGTTGCAAGCTCGACAAATATTTAATGGATTGGAATACTCCCTCCCCTTAAAATATTTGTTTTAAATACCCACAATGTGGCCTGATGTTGTTTAGCAAGGAGAATTATGGCCGTTTAGGAAGAATCTGGCAAAGTTGCAAGTCCTGTCTGTGTTATGACACACACCCCCACCCATCATCTTTTACAAATAGAACATGGTTTTCAAACTCTTTCAATATATTCTCATTTCTCCAACTTCTGCCCAAAAAGCCCAGAGTTATGAAAATAATGTTGCCTATTGAAATATTAAACTAGAAATCTGAAAAAAGTTGTTTTATGAAAGTTCCTCCCCCCAGTTATTCCTCCCACTCTTCCCCCTCCCCTCTTCAAGTCAGAAATGTTTTTAGCAACTTAAACAGGTTACCCACAAGCAGTAGTAATTTTTCCACCTAGCAGATTGAGGGATTCATGATCTCTTTAAACAGTTCTAAATTTATTCTCCTGTCATATTCAAATAGAAATATTTGTATGTACACCCTGGCAGGCCTAGAGCCCTTACGCTACTGACTGGTAGGCAGAGACCACACAAATGAACAAGTTTAACAAAATGCACATTCTGTGACTCTAGACGTCCTTTTGAAGACATCTCTTCAAATATTGCTCCTTTCTAGGTCTCTTATTATTTTTTTGTATTACCGCAGCATGTAGAGGTCACAACCAAGATTAAGCTCCCATTGTGGTAGGTGCTGCCCAGCTACATACTGAGATGCAGTCCCTTCCCTGAATAATGTACAGTGTAAATAGAAATGACAGGCCAAGGAAGGGTTATTATCCGCATGTTACAGCTGGGGGATGGAGGCACAAGATCAAGTGACTTAACCAAAGTCCCAAGAAAGCACAAGAAATCAGTGGCAAAGCCAAAAACTGAACCTGTACCTCTGAAGCGCTAGCCACAAGAACAACTTTCCTTTCTATGGCCACTAGAAACCTAGCTTCTGAACAAGAGCAAGAAACATGGTGAAGGGTGCGTTCACAGCGGCTAACAGGTTGGAACATTTCGCCCAGCTGTACAGAGACCCCCCTGGTTTGAGCAAGGAGATGCGCTGATGTTTTACAAAGCGTGCTCCACCCAACCCGGATCAGTTAAACTAGAGGAAGGCCGGTCTTGAAGACCGGAGTGAGAGGCTGTGTCCTCTGCTGGGGACATCAAACGCGACGCCCCAAGAGACTCATACATCTTGATGAGCTAGGTGAGGGGTTTACACTTTGTCCCAGGCAAAACGGTACTGTTTGCTAAATGGAAACTGCTTTGGGAAGCCTTTCTTCCAGAAAATAGACAAGCAACCCCGCCTGCCATTCATTTTTATGGGAATGGCGAGAGAGCAGAGTTCGAACTGCGAAGGGCTGGATTCTGGCGTGCCCTCACCTGCCCTGGGTGGAGGGGAGAAGGAAAGCCCTTTCCCCCAGCATTCCCCACCTAAGGGCACCCCAGAATTGCAAGGCTTAGGTCCCCGGCGGGGAGGAGTAGAAAGTAGGAAGGCAGTGGGTAATGTCACAGCTCTAGTTCCCCTAAACCCTGGACGGCTGATGGTGCAGGGGGCGCATGCCACACACTCTGCAGAGAGCAGCTGGTGCTGATTCAGGGGAACTTCAGGGAGTGATGTCAGGAGTCCCCGCAGACCTCCCTCTGCGACGTCCCCCGCACACAGCACAGGGCCATGCCTCCCAGGCCCAGTATTTGACTTGGCCGACACCTGTTCTGCAGCAGCAGTTGCGTTTGCCAACAGCACGGCTGCTGTCCCAGAACAACTCCCCCCGCCACACCAGCCAGAAGCCGGGCACGGGTGTGGCAAAGAAGCTGAGCAGGTGGAATCAGATTTACTGCCACCCGTTAGTCCCTTTCGCTTGCGAATCGTTCCGCCGAAATCAACGTCGGAGCCAATTTTCCATCCGCTCAGTGCCGGCAGCGCAGCGGAGCCAGGGCTGAGCCTTGCCCAGGTGTGGCCCTGCATGAGACACGAGGCCGGGGAGACTGAAAAAGCATTGGGACATCATGGGGACAATTTATACCCCACCCTGTCTACTCAGGCCTCTCGCACTGGCTCCACCTCTTCCCACAGCTGCCTCTCTCTCCACCCCGCAGCAACCTCTGTGCTGGCTGCTCTCCTTCCCTCACTATCCCTCTCTCCCCGCACCCGCTCTCAATTCAGCCTTCTGTCCACTTCGGCCTCCATCCAGCGAAGCAGGAACACATATGCTTAACTTGAAGCATGCAAGTCATCCCTTGGGACTTAAACCTGTGCTTCAGTGCTCTGTCTGATCCAGGCTCTTCAAACCAGCCCGACTGCTTCGCTAGCTATGCTGAACCCCATAGCTGGGCTGCGAGAGGAAGTCGCGCCTTCCCTTTGAAGACCTTGCCACGGCTTCTCCCGTAGGTGGGACTTCGAAGAGGCTTCCTCTCCCCGCACAGCCCCAGCGCTTAGCAGTGCTGGAGAAGCAAGAACTGCTGGTTTCGATTGCACCAAGGGCTGACGCTTCAGCTCTTCTAAATAAAGGGACATTTTTTAAAGCTTCCCCCCGGCTGGCTGGTTGGGGAAGCGAGACGCAGACGTGTCTGTGGAGGAAAGACACATGGAAGGATTTCAGGCATCCCAAACTGTTCTTTCAAATTAATGGCTGGGGGAAAGAAAAGTCCTGTGACCGTCCTTCCCTACTGACTGCGTTCCCCAGTGTGATTGAAAGTTACCCCGCATGCACCGGATTTTCTTAGTTTACGCTGGCATTGAGATCCTGGCTAATGGGGAGCAGCTGTAGGGCAGTGACATCAGCATCAAGGCCTGTGAGCTGGCCAATCAGAACTGAGCTTGGGACAGTCAAGGGGAGGGACTCCAAAGGTGTTTTATGCAAGCCACTGAACCTCTCCGCGACTCATTTTCTCTGTCTAACGTGGACACTGAGTGTGACGGGGGGCACTCACCTCTCGTGAACTCCCAGCGCCCCCTGGGGGCTGTTAACCTTCCAGGGGGGGTCTCCAGTGGCCCAGCCCTCGGGCTAGGTCACACACAGTCTCTGTGCACGAACAAACAAACTCCTTCTGGGGTAACAAAAGTCCAAGAGGGCCTATCACGGTGCCCTGGTTGGTATCTGCAGCCCTGTCTCTGGCCTCAGTTCTCAGCCCCTTCTGAGCTAGCTTTGAGATCGTGTCTACCTTGGTATAAAGCAGTGCCCCCAGGGCTTTCTCCCCGGAGACTCGTTAAGTCCTTTCCTTCACTTGGGTCTCCAAACAAGTCTTATTCCCGTCTACACTGGGTCCCGACCCAGGGACCCTACAAATAGCCGCCACGTGATGCTTCCTTTAATAATCGCTACTGCTAATTCCTGGGCCACTTGTCACGTAGCTCCTTCCTTTTCACCTTGACCTCAGGGCTGAAGTTCTTCCTCATGGACGCCAATGTCACCGGAACCCATCTTCTGGTTCCCCCTTGAGCTCCGGCAAGGAGCATACACCTTCCTCGCTCCTCTGGTCCCCATCATCAGCTGGCCTGTTCAGACCATGCAGCTCCTTTTAACTGAACCCGCTGCGCTCTGATTGGCTGCTGCCCTCAGCCTTTCTAGGTAGGCCAAGTGGACCCACTTTCAACACCCTTTTTCTGCGGCTGGGTGTGGGAGGACCACGAGGTCTCCACCAGGGGGTCTCAAAAGGCCTGGTATATCCCGTCACGCTGAGGAACCAAGGGAGAGCCCCTCATCTGGGGTATAGCCGTTTAGATCAACTGGCGTAAGTGGGGATCCATGGGTTCTCAATGGCAAAGTTGCAAACGCTCTGCTCTTCTCTCATTGCTAAATGGGAGTGGAGTCCCACCGAAAGGAAAGGGAGGTCTCAGGTGGATGTCCTGGTGTGGAAAAGCTTGACAACCACTGGGCTCCGTCAGTGTACCCCAGCCAGAGAGCGTAAGACCATTGGAGACCATGCAGCAGCAACAGCATGTCAAGAAATGGCTGGGAGCTGGAAACTTCAGGAGCGAGGCGAGCGAAGAGGCATTATTCATCTCCAGTAATGTTTCACAAAGCATTCCGATTTTCATTTTGCTTGTTTGTTTGTTTCTTTTTCTTTGTCTGGATTTCATTTGCCCAAACTTTGAGCAGATCCAAATTCCAAATATATTCAAACGGTAGTTACTTACTGGACACACATTTTAGAGGTAGAGGAGTGATTTCCTGGGGTTATTTTGAGTTTGTGAATTCTTATCTGCGAATAGGAATTCATTATCCATCATTTACTGCCCCCAAATTTTAATCCCATCAATTTTCCAGTGACTTGCTACATGGCCTGGTCATTTCACTTCTTGATTTCAGCTTCCCCATCACTAAAAATAAATAATAACAGTATTTACTTACAGGCATTGTGAAGATTTATAAGCAAGAGTTATATATTGTGCTTTGTGAAGTGCTATGAATTGTTCCACGAATGGACACCAGGGTTCCATCGTAGATTTTTCCTCCACTGAATGAAGTGTTAAAAGTACACTGAAGCCAGACAAAAAGCCAAAAATACATACACCTAAGCCCATCTGATTCCAGCCAAAACAACCCTCTTTCCCCGGTTGTAAAGAAGAACTGAAGAGCTGAGAGTAATTCTGGGGCAGAAGGAAAATAAGGTTAGCAGAGCAGGTTTATTAGCAGGCTCTTCTGCACCGTTGCACTCGTGCTCCCAGCTGATCTAACTGAAGTGCAGAACATTCTGCCAAAGTGTGGTTGACAGTTTTCCATCTGTTTTTTGTTGGGTTTTTTTGACTGAAACTTGAGTTTTCAACTAAACGAAAATTTCCACAGAAAGCATTTCCTCAACAAATTTGATTAATTTTCACTGGAAAACCAACCGTGTTTGCCGCCCCTTCCAATTTTCAGCTAAAAATTCTTGACGTTTTTTGGGCAAACAAGTTGAAAATTTCTACTGAACATTTCAACAACAGTAATTTTTTTGTGGTCAACATTTTCCATGAGGGGTGAGGGGTAAAGATCTTTTTGATTACCTTCAGGTCTACTTGCAGGGTTTGGATGGGCAGTCCTCTATATGGAGGATTTATGTTGCCCTATTTTTCCTTCCCAGCCATACAAATATTCTCTTATAACAGATTAAATCAGGCCTAGACTTGTGAGCCTGACAAATTTAGAAAACTTAAAATCTGTCCGTAAATAAAGAGAGCCTGACCACAATGGAAGGTTTGGTCAACCTTCCCAGCCTTCACCTTAGCCTCCCAGACAGCCTTCAAACAAAACTAAAATAGAAAAATGCATCTCCTTGTAAAATATCGGTAGTTTTTTTCTCCCTACCACTCAGATATTTTTATGGGCCCGATTCTTCAGCTGGACTCACACGGAGTAGCACCTGCCTCTAGAAGCAGTCCCTCTCCAGCGCATAGTCAGCCTGTGGAACTCGTTGCCGGGGATGTGTGAAGGCCTCAACTATGCTTTGGGTTCAAGCCCATGCTATCCGGATCGTCCCCTCTATGAGTGAATGGGCAGGGAGGGGGTGCAGAATGGGTAAAGCAGTAGTTTCACACTTTGGCCAGGTGTGAGTGGAGAAGTTAGCTGCATCCTTTCAAGGGCAGCAGTAATTTACTTCTCCCTCCTCCCCCTGCACCATCCCCTGAGGAAGAGGGGAGCAGGGCTGTGGGTGCGCATAGGTTTGTCTCTGATGCACGAGCCTCCTGGAGTGGGGCAGCGTGGCACCATATTCAAGCTGTGCCTACAGGTACAATGTGGTCCAGGGAGACAAGTGGAATGGCAACATACTGCACATGAGCAAGACTGCCAGGACCTGAGCTGTGGCTGTAAAAACCAGAATCCCAGCATGTACCCAACCCCATTCAAATTCCCCTGTAGGAGACAATGGGCCAGATTTTCCCTTCAGTTACAGCAGCGTAAATCTGGAATGTTTATCACCTCTGTTGCTGAAGTGAGAATTTGGCCTACTCCCTTCAGACTTAATTCAGAATGCCCTTTCATCGCAAGGATAAACGTCAAGACAAATCAAAAGCCCTGTTGACAGAACCGTTCTCACTTTCTGCTTTTAAGACGTTGCCAAAACGTACAAAATTAAACTCTCCAAGTCACAGTAGGCTGTTCTGTCAGTTTACCCAATCGGTAATTAAATTCTATCATAACTTCTATCATTCTCACTTCTTCTCTTTAAAAAAAAAATAGGCAAGAATTTCCCCTGCAAGGGGACATAGTTCTTACAAAAATGTAGTTTGAGCATCAAATTTCAAACCAAGCCCTAAAAACATAGATCAAATATTGTTCTTCTTGACACTGAAAGAAGCAGTGCCTGATGTGACATGCAGTTCTGCAGAATTGTCTAAAATGCTGCAATTACAATATGAATATTTTAATTCTGAAGCGACTGATTTGGGAGTTGTCTCAGAAACTTTCTGAAGTTAAAAAGGGCTCGTCTGCTGACTTTTGCCACAGTTAGCAAAAGAGGAAATATTTGCACACTTGGGGCTTGATGCTATCTTTTCGGCATTCGTCGGGCTGCCATTGATGTCAAAGGGAATTCTGGGGCTCAAAGCCGGCAGAATTAGATCCCTGCTTATTTCTTTGTGACATTCATTTTCCAGGGAGATTTGCAAGAAGAGATAAAAATGTGCAATGTCGTTTGAAATATTGCCATTTTTCTATAAAAATATCTCCAGAACAGAACCACCGACAGACGTTTCTTGAGGGCACAGCTTTGTGAATGGCGTTTATCAGCCTTGGAATTAAACAGTCCAACATGTACTATTGTACTATTATCATGAGTGTTGCAGTAACACCAATAGATTCCAGCCAAGGTGCTAGGTGTTGTACTCACATATAACGAAGAGACCATTGCTGTGATCAAGCACAATCAAAACAAGGGAGAAAGGACGGTAACTGGACAATCCTACTGGCTCTTTTCATAGGATTTATATATTCCTTGTTATCTTCTAGCTGGGGCGGTTGTGTGTGACACCATTAAGGGTCTTTTTCAAAGCCACTGATTGACTGTCCAGTTGACTTCCCTGGATGTCGGAGGTGGCCCTCAAAGGCTTCCCGTGCATCTTCAAATGTTTCTAAATTATTCTGTAATCTACCTGGGCCTGACCACGCCTCCTGCAAAATACTCCTTGGAGAAGGCCAACGGTCTCTTAGAGGAGATTTCTGCTTGGTGGTACCGTCAAGGGATGGGGAGACATTTTTGCACCCCTGTTGAACAGTCTCGATGGTCAGACCCCAATCCACTGGGATATGGGAAGCAACTAGGCCCCACGCCGTTCCCTCTCAAAGCCCTTGTTTGCACTCCTGTTGTTACACAAAGGCGGGTGAATCACCTTAGAACACATTGCTTGGCTGGGCTTAGACCAGCATGTAGCCAGGCGGAGACAACCTGTGCCTGCCGACAGTGGGGGGCGAGTGCTCCGGCCGTGTGAGCACCCTCAGTACAAGCCAAGCAGCAAATCTGGGGGAGGGGCACATGACCCCGCATGCCTCCTTTCCCCCTACGTGTCACCTCTGAGAATTCCTTCTGATTGCTGGATTCTCGTCTCATTGTGGCACATACAAAGCAGGGGTTGCTTTGATCATATTTTTAATCAAAACTAATCAAAAGGATAAATCTAAAAGGATAAATGCTTTAGAATGCTCAACCGTGTGGACAGGCATTCTTTCAGGGGACTTGGCTGTATTGAACGATCATTGGACTTCCCTAGGGAGTTTGCCCTTCAGATCACAGGACGTGGTTATGCTCTCGCGTTCAAGGAACTGCCCGTTCATCCAGCATCTGCATGGTCCTGCAGCAGCCAAGCTGGTGTTGTTCTGATCGTGTGTGAAGGCAAGAACCACGCAGCAATGCCTTGCCTCCTCATGCAGCTTAAAGAAGAAAAACAGCCATGCCATCTCTGTGCCTTTCAGTCCCAGGGAATTAACGTCAGGGTGGGTTCCGTGACTGGAAGACATGACACAGGTATTGTACCTGGACAGTCTGGGAGCACCCTTTTCTTTGATTAAGCATGATGATGACAACAAAGTCACTTCAAGTGACTTACGTGGAGGTTATAACGAGCTGCTCGGAAGAAAAGCAAATTGGTTTTAACTGTCAAAGACTCTAGAGATCCAGGATGTGGTTTCTGAGTGTGTTCAGATGCAGATCCAGTCCATTATAAACCCAGGCATTGTTTGGGAAACTTGGATCCAAATCCAGGCTCAGCTTTCAAACATCCCCAAAGGTCAGATGCCTTCAGAACTGGAGTGTGGTTCAAGGCCCTCCTCTAGTCCACATCCACTGATTATAAAGAGACCCAGTCTGTTTCCTTGGCTTCAGGCACAGAGGGAAACTTCCACATGTGGATCTCTCTCTGCCTTTTAGGACAGTGAGGAAATCAGCCACCTCTTTGTCCCATCAGTTCCTGGATTCCGAAGATGAAGTTTTGTGGGACCAGAGCAGGGGGAGGAATATATTCAAAGAAATACTCCAAGTCAACAAAACAGGAGGCTATATTTATCTTCCTGCTGCACTGTGGAGCCCTCTCCAGGTTTCCGGGGTCAGCTCTCAGAAGCATTGCCTCCCTTTGTCATTTTTATCACAAGTCTCATGATGTTGGGCGTTCTTCCTAAAGCCCCAGCTCCTGGAATCCTGTGATTACAGGGGACTCTCAGCTTTCATTTAAAAAAAAAGAAAGTTTCTAATAAGCCCTGCTGGCTGTGGAGAAAAGCTTGAAAACCTGAACCCTAACAGCTCAAAACCCCAGAAGACAATAACAAACCCCAAATTCATAGTTTTTTAAAAAAAATCTCTTCATTTTGAAGCTTTGCTTGGGACTTTTAGGGGGTCAGACTCCCAACTTTGAATGCATGGGGCTGTCAACTCTGACGTCCCAGAGATGGCCCTGTATCTCTGGGAACCCTATCTGCTCTGCAAGGCGAATGAGAGGCTCCGGCGTCATCTGAGTTTACCACCAGAAGGGGAACTTCACACCATTTTCCTGGCTCCCACAGGCAGCTTTGCTGCGGGACAGAGATGATCTGGTCCAGAATTATTATTATTAATTATTTTTTTAAAAACTACGATGTGCCCATGTGAGCTGGTGGGCAGACTCACCAGCTGAGGATGGGAAAATAAAGTCCCAGCTCCCAGGACTCGTCACATCCCTTTCTTCAGGCCTGGCTTGGTTTCTGAAAACACATTCTCAACTCAAACAACGGGGGAACAAATCCACTGGAGGCTTTGCCAGTGTAAGCCAGCTTGGAGAGGAAAAGTCCCGCTGCCCCTTGCTTGTCCTCTTGGTGCTGCCTTTGCATCAGCTCCCTTTTCCTTTAATAACCCTGCCCAAATCCCCTACGTGACAGGCAGGAATCTGTTAACTCTTTTCGTGCCAGAGTGCCACAGACACTCTGCAGCTCCCATTGAAACAGAAACAGTGTTCTGCACTCGCCATTGGGGGGAAAAGCTGCAATAACCTTTGAAGAATTTTTTGCTGAGAAAAAGAAAAGCCTTCTCCCCAGCTCTAGATTCTGTCTTGAAATTCCCCTCAGCACAAAGACCATATAAAGGTATCACTTAAGATGAAATTAGCCCGTGTACAGGTTGTTTCAGGTGCGCTTCCAGTGGTGAATAGGCCTTCTATCTGGGATGAATTACTGTAGGACTTAAATCAAGCATAAGGGAGTTCTGCAGGCCTTCTGCACTATGGTGCATTTTTATCCAGAGAGCCTTCATGAGGTTATTATAGCTCTGCTGCCGTCTCTGCTCTCCACTTGGTTTCTGTCCCATCCTCTGCATAGGCGGGGATGGTTCCAGCGCCACTCATTCATAATAACAGTTGGTTTCATTTTCAAACAGCTTTCCCTGATGCTCTGGTGAGAACAGCTCCCTCGCTGACACCATTGGACGGCCCTCCCCAGTGTTTCTTTACAACAGCCATCACGCCTCACCCGCACCATGAACTGGTCACAGGGCTACCGTTGCTAGAGATTTACAGAGTGGAAATACCCACCCACTACACTTAGCTGTGGGGGAGCAGTGAACTACCTGATCTTGACCACCTACCACATTCCCATCAGAACTCTGGGATGTTTATTCATCCTGAAACGCTTTTGGATGAAACGCTTTTTTAACCACTATTTTTGTAATTCCTCCCACCCCCCCCAAAAAGCGGCTTCTCTCTGTTTTAAAAGAGAAGCTGTGCTGTCTGACTGGCCTCTGATAACCCTTTCAGTTCTTCTGTTATCTAGTTATTCATTCGTTATCCCTGAGATCTGATCTCCCATCTGAGCAATGCTCCTATCGGCCCTTCCCAAAGCAACTGTTTCCTTTTAATCTTTCTGCTGCTTCTTTATTCCCGGGGACTCATTTTGCCTGGGGCGGGGGGCTGAGGGGGAGCAGAGGGATTGTTTTGTTTTTTTGCCATGAGTTAACTGTGTGTTATCCACTTTGAAAGTGCCCCACTGTCACTTGGGCTCGAATCTTCACTGCCTCTCCCCTGGTATAGTCATGTACATCACGGCAAAGTGAGCGTGAGACTCCACCATTCTGAACTGCCCTCCATCTTTGGTATGATGGAAATAACTACACGAAGTGCTGAGTGACAGAGAACGGGCCCCCTTTAACTCTAATAAGCACGTTTTCCCCTTCACCCCTAGAATATTCTCTGTTTTGCTGGATGTTTTCCTGAGACCCAGAATCTCTACTGATGCAAAGTGACGCAGCTGCATTGAAGACGATGGAGCTGAACTGATTGATGCTGGCTGAAGATCTGGCTTTGATGCTCCACTGTCGTGCCCCTTGAATAGTCATTTGCACCTGTGCAAAATGTACCTGCACAGATGTAAATGATTCCACAAGGTGTAGAGCAGTGGCAAGTCCAATCCTTAGTTGCAAGCACTTCCAAATCAAGCAGTGATCAATGGCACACTTGTTGGTTTCCTTTTAACTTAGGTTGGCTTTTTTACCATCTACACTCCCGCGAATATGAAATCAGCTTTCAGGTAACCCAGAGCTCACTGCCCAGTCACATAAAACAAAGCATTGTGACCAAGTTCCTGGGCAGTGACATATTTCAAAAAAATTGCAACTGGGTGATGAGATACTCTTGGAAGCTAGCTATTCAAGAGAGAGCCAAATCAGCCCTGATGCAATTAGGTGCAGCTTTACCCAGGGACTATCAAAATATTGAATCAGATGGTTCCTGTCCTAACACATCCAAAGCTCCTATTGACTTTTATACCCTCCCATTGATTTTAATAGCTTCCTATTGATTTCCACTAGACGTGTGATTGTGCAAGCAAAGCAAGGTTTGGCTCATTATCTGAATCGCCCATACAGTGGAGGTTTGTAGCGATAACACCAGCTTTTGAGCAAACATCATTTTGTTTTTCTAATTTAGGTTAGTTCAGAGCAGCCAGGTTTCATGGACCAGACCCTCTTCTGTAGCTTCATCCATTTCCATGGAGCTGTGCAGATTTTCCTCAGATGAGGATCTTTGACCTATTATTTGCTAAGCACTTGCAAACAGTGAGGTTTAGTATTTCTCCATCATTTCCCTGATTTCAGTAGCACCTTGTGTAGAAAGAGCAATGCTCAGTAATATCAGATTAGATTGTGCAAACCATTGTGAAAGCTAATCATCTGATGGGTTAGACAAGCGGTGGTGCCCGGTCATCAGAAGGGGAAACTTTTCTTGGAAAAGTTTGGTTAGTAGATGTGCTACAGATTTCTCCTTTATTGGTCAAAGTCCAATGAAATTAATAGGATGCTTCCAGCAATCAATTTCAACCAGACAGGAGCCTGTGTCCAACGCTCAGATCTAGACCCAGATTTCTAACATCCCAAAGTTCAGATCTTGGGCTTTGTTTTGATCTTCTAATTTCAGTGGGAATTCACATAAGAATATACAGTAGTATACAGTTGATTGGGAGCCAGGAGCTAATGAGTTCTAATCCAGATTCACCGTGTGACTTTGGAAAACTCACTCGACCCTTCTGCTCCTCCCTTGCCCCAGTGAAATGGGGATAACACTATCCATCTCTCAGAGGTGTTGTGTAGATAAATGAGTTACTGTTTGTAAATCACTTTACAGATGTTAAAAACGACATGAGGATTATCACTCCAGGACTCAATCTTGCCCTTGGACTAAGATGTGCCTTTCCCCCTGTTGTGCACAAATTGATTTTATATCATCTCTGTACTATACATCAGTATGCACTGAAGTGCCTAAGCATTGTGCTAAATCCAGAAAACAATAGACTTGCTAGTGTATCATGTAATCCACCCATTTTACTATAAGCAGTTTTGGGCAGGAGGGTTACCGCATATTTTTCTTTCTGCACCAAGTTCCCTTGAAATTAACCGACTGTGTTTTTAACAAGGGTCAGAGTGGGAAGAAAACTCAGGTCCAGATCCTTATGGACCCTCCGAGCTCATGTAGTAGAAAAAATATGGGTGAGCAGCCCAGGCAGAAGGTGTGGACAATGAGAATGCAGGCATTTTACAAACCGTTTGCATTGTGATTAGAGAGCAGGGACTTTGCCACGCAGAGTGGAAATCCCCACAGGCCAAACCACAGAGAAGAATTAGATGGGAGCAGTCAACTACCATCGCCTGCAATAGCTGGCAGAGATCTCAACATGCCAGTTTGAATGTCCGGAAGCAATCTGGGGCTGCAGATTGTTTTCCTCAGCCTCTCCTGGGATGCTCCTGGGAGCTCTGGAGTCCCTTTTCTCCTCAGGATTCAGACCTGATATTTATGATTCTTGGTGGGCAAGTCTTAGATCCTGATCCAAAGCAAATAGAAGTCACAGGAAAGACTCCCGTTGAATTCAACAGGCTATAGTTCAGGCCTTTAATGGGGTGAAACCATGATGGCTGTCTACACTTAAATCGCTACAGTGGCACAGCTGCGGCGCTGCACCTATGCTGCTGCAGCACTTCATTGTAGACTGCAGGGTTCTCCCATCACTCTAGTAAATCTGTCTCCCAGAGAAGCGGACGCTAGGTCAACAGAAGAATTGGCCTGTCTACACAGTTTAAGTTGCTCAGGGGTGTGGATTTTTCACACCCCTGAGTGACATAACTGGGTCAATCTAATTTGCTCCCATAGCCCTGCTCTGTGGCTGTGATTTTCAAAGGAATTTAAGGGAGTTAAGCACCTAAATTTCAATGACATTCACTACACGCTGGGCAAGTGACTTCCTTCGATTCCTTTATAAATCAGCTGTCGCCATCTATGCCTTTTATAAGATAAGTAAATTGCCCTGTCCGTGGAAGCATCCTGCGTAAGTTAGGCTGTGGTCCAAACATTATAATAAATGAGCTTTAGGAACATAAATGAAGGAAGAGGGACGGGGCAGGAGCTGTGATCAACAGAGATATTAGCTGCAGAAAACACAGCTTTGAAAAGATTAAAGATGAAAGTTGTTTGAGCAAGCAATGCATGTTAACTAGGCATTTTCAGCCAACATGCAATGACAGGTACGTAGGGTTTATCAGCCCCAGCTATGTGAGGAATTACAACAAATGCTTGAAATGCATGCAGATGTCCTGCTTAGGTAGGTGAATAAATGAAAGTCACTATTTTGGTCTGAGGTGCAGGAAGTCATTCTCCCCGCCTCCCCCCATTTCACTGCAACATTTCTAATTCTGTTCCCCACCGGTTGGAAAACTTGAGTTCCTTCAGGCAACATCAGACTGATCAAGAGCAGTTTGCTCATTCTTTCTTTTGCAGTATTAAATGGGAGGTTCCGAAATTGTCCAGGATTTGGGGGCATTTATTCAGTGTGCACGTTTTCAGTGGACTTGCCAAGAGAAGAGCTCACAGAGACACAAATTGTTCTGAAGCAGGGGGGTTTGTGATCACCACAACAAACACCAGGTGTGAAATCCTGGCCCTGCTGAAGTCAATGGCAAAACTTCCATTCACTTTAATGGTACCAGGGTTTTACTCCAGCCGGTCCCATCGGTATTTTGTAGAAAATATTCTCCAACTGTTCAATGATTTCTGCTTAACATTTTTCTAGCAGGAAATGTTGGCTGTCCTTGTAAAAAAGAAACAGGGCAGAATCCTTGTAACACACAGGAGTAAATATGGAGAAAAGTCATTAAAATGACAGGGTCTAGTTCTTATTTAGACTAAGGTTCTTTTGGGCTCCCCTGTCATTTATTCCCACCCACCCCCCACCCTCCGCCAAATCTGGTCTCCTTTGTTCACTTTTGGGTCATATGAATAGTAGTCTTCAAACACTCCAAATCAGAAAAATACTAGGCTCTTAATACTGCAGGGAATTGTGTTGATTTAGGGCCTGATCCAAAGCCTAGTGAAGTCAATGGACAGACTCCCACTGATTTTGATGGGCCTTTGATCAGGCTGTTAAAGCCTAAACCTCTTACAAATTATCTCCAGCCTGTCACAGGCTGCATGAGCTGCCACCACTGGCATGCACCGGAGTGGCCCTCAGGAAGGGTTAAAGAACCATTAGGCTAAAGACAGTTCTCGACTGTGTGCTCCATGCACGCCACATTTCTTAGCTACGCCAAAATCTGAGCACTGGCCTGCTCCCACCTACTGCCTTGGCTCTCTTCCAGGCAATCAGGCCCAACTATTTGGCACACAAAGCCACAATTTTATTTACACAATCGGCTTGGTGATGAACAGAAAAACTTACAAAACACACCACGCCCTTAAAAATAAAAACCGGACGGGGCGGGGGTGGAAAGGGGGGAGGCAGGATTGTAGTAATGTGAGCTACCCAGCCGGAAGAACTCCCCAGCCGGGAGTCACATTCCATTCCACCCCAGGGCATCACCTGAGACATTACGGCTTGTCATGGCTTTGAGGCATGGCCCAGTGTTGTAGGGGCACAGAGGGGCCACGTGGCGGTGGGAGCTGCTGGAGGAATTCTGGATGAGCCAGCCCCAATGCTTTCCGGGCACTGGGGGCGCACATGCCGTAGCTCCAGTTGCAATACCTTTGGAAGGGTGCAGCCCACACTACCTTCAGCACTGCTGGCTGCGCGGGAAGGGATATGCCCCACGCTCACCTCATCACCCCTGGGTAGGCTAGCACCAGCGTGTGCTTCTGCTCAGAGTTTAGCTGGCCCGGATGCAGAGAAGGAAGAAGAGAGCAAGCCCTTTGTTCCCACTCCCTCCAACCACCTGTGCATCCAAGCAGGGCCAGTCACAACCTGGGACCGTGGAGATGACTTTACATGGCAATGAAGACACGCTTTTCAACTGCCTGGCCTGAAATAACTCCACTGAACTGTGGTGGAAGCTCTTCAAACAGGAGTAAGATCTCTGTGATCTGAGGTGGTCCTTAGCTTTTCTGCCTGAGTCCCCCGACAGCTTCATTCATGGGGAACACTCCATCTAGCCAACACAAAGCCAGTTCACCTCTGGAATGTGCACGCCTTCCTAACAGCCAGTCCTTGACTAGAACACCCTACTCTGTGCCTAACAAAAAGATGAGACTTCCATACCCCAGTGAAGCTCTGTCTTGAAGATGTGATCAAGTTGGATCATTCCCCAAAAAAGCACAGAGCTGGGCAGGCGAGCACTGCTCACATATGGAATCACCAGCTCACAGCTCCATCATCTTCACATTCATCTTTTCCCTTCATGCTTCCTCCTTTCCCCCAGCTGCCTTTTTTGGCACAACTTTGCACAGAGCAAGGTGACCAAGCACAGCCTAGCCCTTAGCTTTTTAAAAATGGGTAGTTCTATTTATAAAGACATGGAAATAAAGACATTTATGTCACAGATGATTTATAACCTCACTCTGAAATCAGACAGGAGTGGAAGATCGGATCAACCTTCAAAGCAAAGGAATTTTGCAAGAATCCCAGTAAGATGGCGCTAGCATACATTCCTTTCCTGCTTCAGTCCTGAGCATCACGGCAACGGGACACCTACGTACACCTTTGACCCCACTTAAGAGAAATGGAGTGCAGAAAATAATGGGCCAGCTGGATCTATGCTGATTTACACCAGGTGGGATCGGGCCAAATATGTCTTGATTCCCCTCCAGCAAACAGATTGGCCTCTTGCAAATGACAACAGAGGATCGGTTTTTCTACTTTGAGGAAGAATGATTGATTATTTTGCACAAATAGGAAGAACCACCTTCAAATACCAGCGTTGCACGTACTGCAATCGTGTAGGTAGATAAACATCTTGATTCCTAGAGATTAACAGAGCTGAATGGCTGGCCTTAAAACCATTAGTGCAAACACCTGGAGCAACACACAAGCCAAACAATATCAGACTCCATTTCTACAACAATATACGTGGGAATGTTAATGAACTGTTGGGGTTTTTTTTCTCTAAGGGCTTGATGATTTATGCTAAACACACTGTGGACAGTCTTGCCTCAGCATCTGAAAAAGTGGAGATGTGGGGGGACATTTCAACGGTCTGCTTCTTTGGAAGGTGTGCAGCTAGCCTATGGCAGTGACTATCCTGGATGAAGAAATGACAGGTTTAGGCATGAAAGACTGAGGCCTGGTCTACACTGGTGGTTTAATTCGAGTTAAAGTGACTTAATTCAGATTAATTACTCCTGTGTCCACACTTGTGCTTTGTTAATTTGAATTAAGCTGTTTGTAAATTCGAATTAATAAAACCACCTCTGCAAGTGGAGTAGCGCCTAATTTGAATTTGTTCATTCGAATTAGTGTTAGTGTGGACGCAACTGTACTTCATTTGACTTAATTGGCCTCTGGAATGTACCCCATGATGCCCCATTTTAAGTACCCTCCCCCAAAGCAGCCCTGGGAAGATTTGAATCTTGATTCATTTCCTGTTTGCTGCCAGCCTGGAGAGAGCTTTCCTATTGTTCTCAGCATGGCTACTGCAAAGCCCAAATGTGCTCCAGCATGGACTAGACCGGAGGTATTAGACCCCATTGGGCTGTGGGGCGAGGACTCAGTTCTGGCTCTGCTCAGAACAAACAAAAGGAATCTGGACATTGATGGAAAAATATCCTCAGGCGTGCTTGAGAAGGGGCTCTAGAGGGATGCTCATCAATGCAGAGCGAAGATAAAGGAGCTGTGGCAGAGTTATCAGAAAGCCAGGGAAGCTAACAGCCGCTCTGGCTCCTCTCCCAAAACATGCAGATTCTATGCCGAGGTGCATGCTATTCTGGGGGGTGAGCCCACCCCGATGCATCCACGCTGCATTGATACCTCCGCTGCGTCACAGTCCCTGAGCAATGCTGAGGAATCCATTGGTGAGGAGGAGGAAAGTGTGGAAAGCAGGGAGCAAGAGAGCGTGGTACCTGCTCTCCCTGAAACACAGGGATTACTCTTGACCCTCGAGCAGTCCACCTGCACACAGGATACCACAAGTGATCCCATGGAAGGCACATCTGGGGAGTGTGGTTTTTTGTTTGTTTTTGTTTTTTTCTTACTAGCATTTCATGTATTTAATCTGTTATCCCTCCCTTGATTTTCTCTGTGATCAAGGAAGCCAGCATCATGGAAGCCACTCCTCTGCAGCAATGGGCCTACAGCTGATTGCTGCCAGCGCTTTGAGCTCAAGCAGAGGGTGGAAAGCATGTCCTAGATGCACGGCTTCCTGCACTGATTGGAAGCGTTCCCCTGACTAAATTGTTCAAAGGTCCATTTTCAATCAGTAGCTATTTGTGGCGACATCGTTACACTGAGCCCTCTTTCAAATAGTTACATTGCCGTAACTGGTTTCACTGTGCTCACTACATGTCTCCTGTTATTTCTCTTTTATTCTGTAGACACCGCAGCTACCCTGGACCGACCCATAAGAAATACAGCAGATAGACTGTCCCAGATTCGAAAAAGGAAAAAAAATCCAGAGATGACATGTTTTCTGAGCTCATGACCTCCTCTGCATCAGCAGAGACAGAGCAGAGAGCGTGGAGGGTGACCTTATCTCAGAGCCTGGACAGGGTCATAGAAAGTCATAGACAAATGCAGGAGACTCGTCGAGAAATGAAGACGACTGAGCGCAGCACCACACATGAGATGCTGGAACTGCTGCGGTATCAGTCGGACGTGCTTGGGCGTCTTGTGGATGTTCAAGAGCAATGGCAAGAAAGAGTCCCGCTTCAGCCCCTCCAAAATGCTCCTGAGCCCAGGGCTATGCCGCCCTCCGCCTCCCCCGCCACTATGAGGTCTCATGGGAGATTGTCCAGGATGAAGCCCGTGCTCTTCTCTACCCCTGCAAGCTACTGTCCAACCCCTGGAGACAGTGAATGAACCCTCCAACCCCTTCTGCCCACCCTCCCCATTACCCTATGACTTGAATGTAAAGAAATAAAGATTTGCACTATTAAATCACATGTCTTGCACAGGAGGGATTTGTCCATCACAGATTTCAAAGGGGGATTTTGGGGGGAAGGGTTACATCAAAGCCAAAAAACATAGTAGAACATAAATCACTCCTGCATCTCATTGCAGAACCGAGTTTTCAAAGCTTCCCTAACGCCCAGTGCACCGTGGTTAGCTCTCCGCATATTGCTGGCATCTGGCTGCTCATAACTGGTGGCCAGTCTTTCTGCCTCCACAGCCCAAACCTGGGGGAACCTTTCTCCCTTGTCTTCACACACGTTGTGAAGAACGCAGCAAGCAGATATCACAGAAGGGATGTCCAGCTAGTGAGGAGATTCCTCCATCTCCCCTCTAAACACCCAAAGGCACATTCTACAACCATTCCGCAGCTGCTTAACCTGTTATTAAAAGACTCCTTGTCACGGTCAAGATGGCCAGTGTATGCCTTCATTAGCCAAGGGAGTAATGGGTAAGCAAGATCCCCCAGGATCACTGTGGGCATTTCCACACCCCCGATGTCAATTTTTTGGTCAGGGAAGAAAGCGCCTGCCTGCATTTTAAAGAACAGCCCCGAGTTACAAAATATAGGAGCGTCATGCACCTTCCCAGACCACCCACATTTATGTCTGCGAAACGGCCACTGTGATCCACAAGCCCCTGCAGGACCATAGAAAAGTACCCCTTGCGGTTTATGTACTCAGTCGCCAGGTGTGCACGCGCTAAGATGGGGATGTGAGTCCCATCAATGGCCCCCCCCCCACAATTTGGGAAGCCCATCATGGCAAACCCCTCCACTATGTCCTGCACACTTCCCAAAGTCACCACCCTTTGTAGCAGAAGTCTCCTGATGGCACTACACACTTGAATCACGGCAGCACCCACTGTAGATTTACTAACTCCAAATTGATTCCCAACTGAGCGGTAACAGTCGGGGGTTGCCAGCTTCCAGAGAGCGATGGCGACTCTCTTCTCCACCATCATAGCTTGTCTCAGTTGAGTGTTCACACGCTTCAGGGACGGAGACAGCTCCGAACAAAGTCAGAGGAAAGTTTCTTTTTGCATCCGAAAGTTTTGCAGCCACTGATTGTCCTCCCACAGCTGCATAACTATATGGTCCCACCAGTCTGTGCTTGTCTCCCTGCACCCGAACCTGTGGTCCACTGACTGCAGAAGAAACGTTTCAGCCACTGGCAAACGTGAACTGTTCAGCTCGATTGCCGCTAGCAGGACAGCCACTGTTGCATTGGTGTAGTGCCTGCTTCACCTTCTATTTACAATGTACTCCATGATACGCCGTGCTGTATTTGTTAGGATCAGAATCACGGAGCAGAGCTCAGCTGTCTCCACACGTCCTTGCAGCAATGGCAATGGGGGGATTTAAAAAACAGCGGGCAAAAGCTTTTCTTGTTTCTTTGGGGGGGGGAGGAAGACACTCGTCCCAAAAGTCTCTGTGGCTAGTTGCACTGTGGGACAGCTACCCACATTGCACTGCTTTCTAATTCGAATTAAGGCTGGCCAGTATGAATGCAAGACCAACTCAAGCAGCATAGTGTGGACAGTCTGCTGCACTTTCCATAAATCGGCTTAGGAAAGTCGAATTAAGGTAATTGGAATTAGTGCTGCAGTGTAGACAAAGCCTTAGTGTGAGAGCATGAGGAATGAAAATAGGCAGATAATACAGTAACCAAAACACACTGAAATGTACTAACAGCAGCTAGTCGGGACACGCACCAGAAAGAAATGACTCATAATAACTACAGCTTATGTTATGAATGTTTCATAGCCATCTGGCTGCTTAAGCTCAATTAATGTTTTGTGTGAACACTGGGACACCCGGTAATGTGGTGGTGTAGAACACTATCAGGGCAGAAATTAAAACATCTGTGTTAGAAAGACAGAGAGATCTGGTGTTTATTTTATTATGTAAGCTTTCTCTAGACAAATGCTCACTGGTGTAATCATTATTGTTATGTTTCTGATACTCACATGGCAATGGCTTGTCACAATTATTGTTTTGTCTCTGATATTCGCATGGTAACAATTTGTAAGCTCATGAAAACTTTCTGCATAATTAAATGGATAAAAAGAGAGAATTTCCCTCTTGGTTCAAACTCTCTTGAACAACAATGCAGCAGTGAAGTGACACGGTGGACCATATCCTCAGCTGGCATATATCAGCACAGTTCTGTTCAAGCAATTGGTGCTATGCTGATGTACACCATTGTATTTACCTTCTCTTGGTACAACCGGAGCTCTAACATGCTTATCAGTAGTTTGAAGCAAACGCCCAGCTTAAAAAAGTGAAATCCTTTCAGCCTTTCCTATGATCTGAAGTACATACAAAGTGGGCTTGTGAACTTAAAAATTATGGGAGGGATTCAGGGAGGAGGAAAAGGAGAGACAAGAGCCCTTTTATTTTGCATCTTATTCACAATGAAAATTGGCACTGAAGTCAACCACATACATTAACATAATTTGAGCAAGGTTAACTCTTATGAATACATTTCTGTGGAAAAACTATGTGACTATGGAAAAAATCCCCTTTTTTTGCCACTTGAAAAAGTAACAGGCTTCTGTGTTCTGTGTATCCAGAACCAACCCGATTCAGAAACCTGGAAATATAAAGATGAATATGGCAGAGTCTATGACGGTGGAGGCCTGTGGAAACAGACACGGGGAGAAGGGAGGAGGCCCACTGACTCAGAAAAAGGACTTTCATCAAAAAGGAGAAGGAAGGTTTCTAAAATCAGTGCCAGCATTGTAAACCTGTTCCAAAGACCATTTACATCAGTAGAGAGCCTCCCATTGGCTTTGGGTTAGGCCCTAGCAGCATAGAACATAACATATATATGAGTGCCTTAGGAACAGCTAACAGCCAGAGTCCCTCTCTGGGAGTTAATGTGCTCCATAAAAATATTGACCATTTTCCTTATATCCTTATTTCTTATATTATATTATATTATATTATTTCTTATATTCCTTATCCAAGCAATTGCCACTCCCACGGGAAATTTTTTTCCCCTTTCCTTGCCGGCATTCTGCAAATATAGACAGTAGAAACAGTCCCTCTTGAATTCTATATTAATGGCATCGGATAGTAACTTTACAACTGCAATTTTGTTTTGAATGAACCGGTTTGTTTTATTATTATCCTATCTGATAATAGAACCAGTCCAAACTTGCATTTCAGGTCCTTCATCAGCTCGCTTTAGAAGCACCCCGCTGCATTAGGCCTTTAATATCTTGCTAATGAGTTTCATAAATTATTAATAGAACTCTCAAATGACTCATGCTGGTACGCTGTCTCTCATCATACGCAGTGATCTCAAAGGAGGATGCATTCTCTCCTGCTAGTAAATACAGAAATTAAATATTTGTGGGGAAAGTCTCATCCCTTATTGGCCAGTCAGCTCTCTGACCACTAAGGGGTACCTAAACCCTAAATATTCTGCACCTGCCTGTGTTTCCACTGATGTCAATGTGTGGAACAAATGAAGCATATCCTTTGGAAACACACATTGCAGAGGAAGGATCTGCTTTGCAGGTGAGAGAAGAAAATTCTCCCCTTTGGGGGCAAATTCACATTCCATTAGCTGCATCATTGAATGTCGCAAGGCTCAGCACCACTGACGTCATCTCTAAATTGGGCCCCACTAGTAATACAAGGTTTGGCTGGGAAGAAGAACAAGTTTTCTCACAACACTTCCAGCTCTAGCTGCTTCCAGCTGGGCCAGAAATACCAAGAGAACAGGCTTGCTCATGGTGGTTCCAGCCGGATCCTAGAGATGGAAGGGCAAGGGGCAAGGAATAGCTGTGGGAAAAGCTATCTGAGGAGTCTGGAACCATCCACAGAAGGCTCAGTATTGGTTTGGTTCTTGCAATGGGCAAGGCTGAAGAGGTATTGCTTATGTTTTCCAGCAGATTCTCCCATCCCAATGAATTCTCCTTCACCGAGGGACTATGCACTCTTCACAATCTGCCTGATCTCCAACAGACTTGCCATATGGAGGGTGATCAGAGGCTGCAAATCCTCTGACAAGTTGAGACAAAAGCTGCCAATCAGCTGAATTCTCTCCATTAACCCCCCAACCCCCATTACTAATATCTACCAATTGTGCGCCCAGCTCGTCTGGGCACACCGTCCCCCGTGCTTCATCCTCCCCCCATCCCCTAACTTTGAGTTCATCTCCCTGCCATGTCCACTTTTCAATTAAGATTGTAAAATCTTTGAGTTAAGGTGTATCTTATTACAGCACTTAGCACGAGGGCCCTGTCGGTGCCACTGTAATACAGAAAGACAATAACAACATTAATAAAGCTCACCATGGCTCGGGAGGTGTCTCCTCCATACAAAGTCATCCTTTCCAAGGCACCATGTAGCACAGTTCCCATATGTAGCGTTTAAAGCCAGAAGGGACCATTATGATCATCTCCCCGCTGAAAAACAGGCCAGAGAATTTCACCCAACAATGCCTGCATTTATTAGAATAATCCCCAGCATAAATGCAGGTACGTTCCTATAGGACTGGATATCTGAACATCAGACATTAGATCCCAAGAGAAACTTTTTTTTTTAAACACATGTGAGGTTTAAGCCCTTATTAGTCATCAACTTTCCATGGAAAGGTTGTGCCCTAATGCGCATAAGTCATTAGAGGCAGGCTTCTAACCTTTCATATTTCCAAAAGACCAATAACTATGACCCAGTCGATATTTTATGTTTGCAGGCAGGAGGAATGAACTCATTGGAAGCAGCAGGTAGTGTATGTTCAGCTGTTTGGAACGCTAGTCAAGCCTGCCTATTCCCAAGGAGCACAGCTGACATCAGAGAAACGATGCCCTGTGAATGTCACATTCGGCGGTTCGGAGAGGCCTGGAGTTTATGGATTAGACATGAAAGTGGTTTTTAACATGCTGATATTTTCTGCGTAAAGTCAAGGGCAAGATTTGTAAATCCTACTCTCATTTTTATTTATTTTTTCCATTATTCCTGTATGTCAGAGTGATGCATTAAAACTATGGGTCCAATCCTTAGCTAGCGTAAATTGATGTCACTCCATTGACATGATGGCATAGTTCTACTGACACAGTTTACGCTGGCTGAGGATCTGTCCCATTGATTTAAATGGATCGTGCAGATTTATACCAGCTGAGGATCTGGTCCTATCGTTTTCTACCTAGCTAATGAGCTTCCTCTTAAAAAAAAAAAAAGACACAAAGCTTATTGGATTCATATTTCAAATGACCTTTCACAAGACATTTTCCTCTCTTTTCCAAGCCCAAGTAAATCTGCTCCCAACCCACCCTTGGTTCATCTCTTTTGTTGGGTCCCCTAATCCAGTTACCCTTTCCCGCTGCACAATCAATCTACCATCTAAGCAACCCAATGACTTATCTTCCCACTCCTGAGCTCATTCTATCTAACTCCCAACCACCTTCCCCCAGTAACAGCATGGCGAAAACAGACGCCCTCAGATTTCATCCCAGACTTTCTTCTCTCCCTCCTCTCCCAGCCCGGTGTAGAACACCGCCATGTAACCTGGATGTCATGTCCCATGCTTCTCTCCCCCTTTCTTCCAATACACAGGGAAAGGCTGAACCCTGGCATTTCTTTCTGTACAACATCTCCGATCTCCACCCCCTCCTTTTTGTCCCTATGGCTAACATACTTGTCCATGCATTGATCATCCCCTACCAGGACTATGGCAACATCCTCCCATCTTCCCTCCCCAAACCCCATCTCACTCCTTTCCACCTTATCCAAAACACCACTTTCCTGGCCTGCCAGTTAGGCCATGTTGCCTCTTCCCATCCTCCTCTGGCTTCCTCTCAGCTTCCACATCAAGTTCAAGGTTCTCATCCTCTCCTTTGAGACTTTTCAGCCCTATTACATCTCTGCTTTCATTTCTTAGCACATCTCCCCTCTACCCATCATCCATCCACCTATCCATCCAAGGGTTCTATACAGCAGCCTGTCACAGGGCCCACTCACCGCAGTAGTGCCTTCTGCAGGCTATCCTGGGGATAATCTCTGCCAATTGGTGTGCCCTCTTCAGGAGGTGCCTCTCTCGTCTTCCTCTCACCCTGCAGACCAGACTCACTCCAGGAACCGCAGAGTCCTCTTCGTGCCTCGGCCCTCCGACTGGGTCACTATCCGTGTTTCCCTCTTCCGAGGTTACCCAAAGTCCTTCTCTGAAAAAAGTCCCAGGCAGTCTTCTCCTGTGCTGCCCTGCTGAGGCTACTCCCCCGGTAGCCAGGAGAGGAACCCGGGCCCACCCTCTTCCCTGGGTTCCAGTCCAGGCACCCTCAGCTCAGCCATTCTGGGCTCTGCCTTCTCAGCCCTCACTACCCCTTCCCTGGACTGCTTCCTACCTGGTTCCCCCCTTTTCTGGAAGTAACAACTCCAAACCAACTCTGTCTTCCCAGGGAGTGACTGCAGGCTACCTCAATGCAGCCCCAAAACACTCCATCTCCTGCTTCCAGCTTTCCTGTGGCCTCTGTAACCTCACCCCCAGCCACGCCTTCTGCTCTCAGCTCCTGGGCTTTATAGGCCCCATCTATTCCTTCCCAGATGAGCCTCATTTAATCCACTCCCTGCTCCCTGGCTTCTTCTCCAAGAGCAGCCTGTGCAGTTAATTGGCCTACCTGGCAACCTTAACCCCTTCTAATCCTGTGTGGGGTGGATGCCCCATCACACCGCTCCTCACCAAAATATGAGCATCTTCCTCTGCAGAAGCTTCCAACCTCACTCCTCCCTTTATAGACTCATCCCACTCACATCTTTATGCCTTCTTCCAGGCTACCTCTTATGCCTTGGAAGCCTCCCAACCTCCTGCCCTCTCTCCACCTCAATCCCCCCTTAAGAAACACATTTCTTCTGCCAGCCCTACCCAACATTAATCTCCCTAAGTCCAAAGCACTGTCACCGAGGTCTTCTGCAAAATATACTAGACTGTGTGACCACTAGGTGCTAGGTATCCCAGCTGCTTCTATAGTTCAAATGTACTGTAGGGTTCAAATATTGTAACAGTGGCAACCATGCGACATTACTAACTGCTGAGAACCCCACATTCTATGAAAACGCCCCTCCTTTACCTTATGGATACAATAGCCACCAGGCTGGACCAGGGCAAGCAAATCAATGAACAAAATGAGACTAAAAGTGATAGAAGACAGAGCTCTTCAAAGGAGCCTGAAGGAGTCAGGTGCCCAACCCCTATTGACTCTCAATATAAGCTAAGCACCTAACTTCCCTCGGCCCTGTAATAATTCTAGCTTTAAGCTGCTGGAACCAACTTGCCTGGGACGCCAGCAAGGTTTGAACTCTCGTATGAAACTCATGAGCTGCTACTGCTTGAGCCACAAGCTAAGCCACCAAAATGGCTACTGAAACCAGCTCATTAACCTGTTGTATGGATGGTGACTGGATGGTGACAAAGACCCAACATGTGCCTAGTCAGGTTTACTCTGTTCCAACAGGGACCATGCCTTGTTTCGCACATGCAAAGCATCTCACAAACAATTAGTGCTATTTAAAAAAACTAAGTCTCACAGTAAGTTGGAAGAAAAAAATGTTGCACACCTGCGACATGGTCACAGCAGCAGAGGTACAGCTGAGAAGTGCCGAGTAACCCACCTGAAAACTGGAGGGCACGTACTCTGCATGGCTCAGTCCTCCCTCTGCTGCCGCTACCCATGTCACCACAGCCACACGGCTACTTAGGCTTGCACTAGATTGATGAAAGCTAGTGCAAGTATGTATCCCTGAGCAGAGGAACCCGGCCCCTGGCTCATAGTGTAAATGTAGCCTCGGTATTATGTCTGTTTCAAGGGGAGATGCTACCAGATTGCTCAGTTGAGTCAGCCATTTGCATGGCAGAGTTCTTCGTCTTTTGTGGAACATAGCTGATGACCATCTCTAGGACAAGGTTTTTCTGTGTATACCTTCTAGCGTTGCCATGAAGCACAAGCAAGATAACATTACCTTTCCCAAGAACTAGCTTCCCAGGCTGTTTTGTCTTCTGCTTTCCAGAAGATCACTTCCTCTGCGGTTGACATTTTCCCCTTTTTCCTGCTTCCCTGCCATTTCCAATTTGCAAGCGTTTAAGGGGCCTTTCAAATGGCTCTTTCCCACTTAGCCCACATCCCTCGCTTTTCCTTCATGAAGAAAGCACTGTAAGGCACTGGGCCATATGCTATGATTTACACTTTTTCATCTCCTGTAAAGAGCCAGTCTTGGATGTGATGATCCCATTCAGCTCAGTTTACCTGAGAACTTAAAAAAATATCGTTGGAGGTTGTTTTTTCCATGTGTGTAAATATTAGGGATGGGAGTATTCCTTATGGGAAATTTGAAACAGTTTTCACTTTGTTGGCCTGACATTTCCTGCAGCAGTTGAAACTTTTGATGTTAAAGATCCCATTTATCGGGTGTCTCTTTCAGCTTGTCAGGGAGAGGGGCAGGGGACAGGGCAGAGTTTCCCTTTCTTCCCCACAGCCGGTCAATCAAGCTGTAGCAGGAGAGATGAGTAGCTGTATGAGAAAGGGTATGAAGAAAGAAATACCAGCTGAGTTGAGTAATTTGGGAAAGAGGAATTCAGGGGAGGTTACAGAAGCAAGGCCATGTTAAGGCAATCCGAGTTGCTAGAGAAGCCCCCATTGCTCCACCTTGACTCCATGGCCTTGTCCTCCTCCTCCGACAGGAACAATCTTCTGGGCTAACGGGGCCTCTTTGGACAGGTTGGGCTTCCTATGGCCCTGAGCCACCCCTCTCTGTCTTCAAAAAAGCTGAGTTCTTTCCTGAGGGGAGGGGAGCCAGCAGATGAAGCAGGAAAACCAAATTAGTGGAGGGTGTAACAGTCTCACCTGCACTTACACCGCCCCGTTTCCTGACCTACTGTGTAACCTATAGGCAGGATTGTCAAAAGTCCTCAGAGGAGGCCTGACCCTTCCCTCTCTGATGTCAAGAAAGAGGTTTTTTTTAAAGACCTGCGCTCAGCCACGTAACCAAGTCCCCACTGCAGGCTCGGATCTGCCACAAGCCTCCTCCTGGGGCTTTCCCATAGGTTGGTCAGGGCTGAACCCTGGCTTTGCCCTGACTTGTTGCTCTTAACAGTCAGAAACGACAGTCAGTTAGAGTACAGGACAAGGTGGATTCCCTGTTAGTAAAGGGCATCATTGCATTAGTCAGTCACACAAAGTAACTTTTATATTAAGAAATATTTTTGGCATGCCACAAAGAAGTTAGATACTGTCACACCCCAACACTTACTAATGTCAAAGACAACATAATATGGGCTTTATTTTAACTGTAACATACATTTGCATTAAAATGTTCTTCATAATGACAATGAGATCTGTGCTTCCCTGTTTGGGTTTTTCTGTTTCCCTTCATTTTCCCTTTCTTATGCAATTCTCTTGTGCTCTCACCTCCACAAGGAGAAAAATCAAACAATTCTCTGTCATGACTGTTTTTTCAGGCCTCAAAACAAAGGGGGGGGGAGAGGCTCACCATTTTCTCAAAAGCAGGTCCCTTTAAGGCATCTCAAGTTGGACACCCAAAAACTGACCTAACCTCCAGCTGCTAGTCACTTTTGAAAATAGTGATCTTCATCTTTAAATATGCTTCCCACCATCAAGTCATAGTCCCGGGATTAGCCAAATCATATCAACAGTTATTCTTTTTGTGAATGATTATGAATAATGAGTTAAGACTGCAGAACACCATGGGGTGAGAAACAGGAATAGGACTATATAGCTATATTTATTTCAGAAGGAAAGCTATAGCTGAAACAGCCATTCAGTATAACTTGTTATACACAGATGGTTACTGGTTCTTCTCTAAGCCTATCACAATCAAGAATATTACCTACAAACTCACTCTATTGCAGAGTTCTCCCTGGAAAATTCCCCAAGGAGTCTTTTATAGAGAAATCTACAACACTAACCCTAGCTTTTCCCAAGTGTACTCAGTGAAAATGTTACTTAATTCATTATTATTTGTATTAGAGTAACACCCAGAGGCCCCCTTGTGCTACGTGCTATGAAAATACATAGTGAGGCACCAATGTAAAGAACTTCCATTCGGATGGATAGTAAGGTAGGGGCAGAGGGAACATTGTGACTTGCTAAAGGCCACAAACAAGATTATTGGGAATAAAATCAAGCTCTCCTGATACCCACTTCAGTGTGCTATTGGGTAGCCCACACTGCTTCTCTAGGACTCTGGGCTGATCAGTCTCTTTGGAGGATGTATTTGGTTCTGTTTCATAGTTTCCCTCTCCTGCCTGGCTTCCTCTGCTTCTGTTCAAGGGGACAGCAGCATTAAAACAGGACTCTTGAGAAGAGAGGTCATTTCACCTTTGTATGTGGCAGGGGTGTGATCACTGCTGGAATATGGTGTCTAGTGCTGGTGTCCAAAGTTCAAGAAGGACATTGATAAATAGGAGAGGGGCCAGAGAAGAGCCATGGGAATGATTAAAGGACTGGAAAATCTTCCTTATAGTGACAGACTCAGGGAACACAATCTATTTAGCTTAATCAAGGGGTGACTTGATCACAATCTATAGTTACTTAAATGGGGAACAGATATTTGATGATGGGCTCATCAGTCTAGCAGAGAAAGGCCTAACACGATCCAATGGCTGGAAGTTGAAGCTAGACAAATTCAGACTGGAACGGAGGTGTAAGAGCAATTAGCCACTGGAGCAATTCACCAAGGGCCGTGGTAGATTCTCCATGAGTGACAATAGATTGGAGGTTTTTCTAAAAGAGCTGTTCTAGTTCAGCAGGAATTACTGCGGGGATATTCCGTGGCCTATTTATGCAGGAGATCAGACAAGGTGATCTCAGTGGTCCCTTCTGGCCTCCGAATATATGAAGGTGGGTTCAGGCTGAGAACCCTTCGCCAGCAGCATCCTGCTGACTTTCTGCAGGGAGGCAGGAAACAATTTGGGATCAGTGATGGGAGGAGCCAGAAGGAGGAAGAGTGGTGTTCTCGATCTTGTTTGGTTGCCAGGCTGACTGAAAGAAGGAGGAACATCCAGCATGCGCACTGGCAAAAGCCACATCCTAGAACTTAACACGAGTCTCAGACCTGGTCTACACTGCCACCAGTGGTCAACAGGAGATGTGCAAGCTACATAACGTAGCCTGCGTATCTCCCATCGAGTTACTTATGTTGCCGTGCCATGGTATTTTCCCTACACTGCATTGACAGAAGATGCTCTCCAGTCCAGGCAGCCATACTCCTTTCGGGAGGATGCATTAATGGCGTCAATCAGAGAGCACATCCAGGATCAATTGAGCGGGTCTCCAAAGCCCGCTCCATGAATCCCGCTGCATCTCTGGCAGTGTAAACATACCCTAAGAAACCAGTGTGGAAGAAGAAAAAATATATATGAAATAAATGGAAGAAGAAAGAAAAAGAAAAACAGAATGAGAGAAATAAAGAGAATTGCTGCCTGAAACCTACAGCACTAATTAGTGAGCACAGGAACTCCAAAAAACGCTGAAATAGATAATACAGTGATAGGCAATAATCTATCTGAATGACAGCAAATGGTGGGGGATGATGTTAGAAGGGCCAGAACTGGAACTGTGAACCGTGGGAAATGGACAAATGGGACCTGGCTCTCCGTCCCACTTGGTTTTGGTTTTGCAACCTTTCGATCTTTGCTCTCCTATACTGTAAAGTGGTTTCTACTTGGAATTCAATTTCTAACACACTGGGCTGTAAAATTCAGACATCTCCTGAGTCATAAAATTAATAAATAAACTAGCTCTTAGGCAAGAGATTAATATTTGACTGTCACTTAAGTCTTGGGAAACACGTAGGGGCTGGTTGTACGGGATTCAGTAGGCAGATGTAGTTTTAAATTTGGATCAAAGGGATTTTAGCTGGAAACAAATTACTTGGACGAAGCAGACTGCATTATTAATCATATCTGTATCACCACTTTACAGTACTTCTAAAGGACACCTTAATGCAGACATATTTTATCTTGTTATGTCTCGTAACTATATTGCGTGATGGTTATGAAATATGACTTCTGTCATGCCGTGTACCAGAGCCACAGGCCTTCTGCAAATTTAAAAGCTTTTAGGCTACTGTACATATAAACTAATAAATCAGGGTAGTTGCTCAAGCAACAACTTAGGTGGTATCAATTAGACCAGTGGAAGCTATGATACGACTTAATCATCGCTGCTACTCCACCTACACTCAATGTTAGTGTTTCTTTCGATCTTTTACCCAGAGGGTCAACAGGAAAGCGTAAACATGGACTGCCACGGTGTTGGTTTGCAGAGACAGTGCTGAAGAAAAAATGTTTAGTGGTGTGAGTAAGTGAAAGGTGGGGGACAATTATGGGATGTGAATAACCACTTTTTAGAATGGAGATGAGAGAGAGAAGCCTTAGGGATGGAAATTCACCACTATGCCACTTAAGACCCACTTATGTCTTCAAAATAGGCCTTAAGTGGGACTTAAGTGGCTCAAAGATCTGGGGCTGGCTCTTTGCACAGGGGTGAATATCACCCCATCGGCCACAGATCCCAGTTCATCAAGGTACTTAAACAAATATATATTATTTTAAGCACATGAGGACTCAAGGATGACCTATGCCTGCCAAAAGTGGGGGTGGGGGACAGGGACGGGGGGGCAAGGACAGAGTGAGGGCAGCCCAGGCTCCCGCCCAAGTGAGAACATCTACACTGAGACTTTTTGCCCCACTGCCTGAGCCCCACAAGCCCAAGTCATTGACACTCAGAGCTGTTCATTGCACGATTCATTTTAAGTGGTCTCCTATGCCTTATGCTTAGCACCTTTGTATTTAGCTTGGACACTCTGGTGACCTTCTCCAGACCCAAGGAAGAGCTCTGAGAAGTTCAAAAGCTTGTCCCTTCCCCCAACAGAAGTTGGACCAATACAAGAGATTACTTCATCTTCCTTGTCTTTAAGATCCATAGATAAGTCATAGTAAGTGTTTGCTTAATTGAGCCTTAAGTCTTTTCTTTGAGGTATTTTGTAATACCTCAAATTGTTATTGTTAAAGTATCTCCAGGAGAACTAGTGACTTGGAATCGGTAACTGAACATATTTAAAATAAAAAACAATAGGATACTTTTGGGACACTTAACGGGTGTTTTCGGTTTGGTTTCGCTTTGTTTTTCAATTGACAGCTGCATCACCACGGCAATTGGAAGGTAAAGAGGTTTTCTTTCAAACAAAATCCTCAAAATGATATACTTTAGTGGGTTAATTGCTGCTGTTCTTTGTCCTTTTTTGGTTTTGTCTGCTTTTCACTGCATTTACAATCAAACATTTTCCTTTGACACTGTGCAGGGTTCAGAGTAAAATAAGTTTGGTGTGACCAGGTGTGTTGCTCGTGAACTGCAGCCCACAACACAAAGGAAGCACTGTTTTTCACTACCATAGTCAGTAATATTCACTCAACAGAAGAGCCCAGTGACATGGCAATATCCATCAACCCCCTGCATTAGCTCATAATTAAAGAAAGGTCAGTGGCTGTACTTTTATGAGAACTACATTTGTCTTTGTATGCTTAAAAAACAAACATATACAAATTTCACAACGGAAACTTTTGTGGACATCCAGAAACATGAAACCCGAGACATGAAAAATATTACACAGCTAGCTGAGTTAATCTAATAAGGCTCATGAGATTGATTTACCACACCGGTTGCAGAGCTGTTGAGATAATTTTTTTGTAGCTCACAGCATATGCTGATATACTCCAGTGTTTTCATGCCTCACTAGTGAAGAAAGGCCCTGATTCGCATTGGTTAGTTAACTTTTCTCATTTTCAGAGCCGGCCAGAGGCAGGATTTATTCTTAATTTCATTCTTATAGATCCATTCATTAGTAAATTACACATTGTTTGTTTCTCGCTATGTTCACCTGGAAATTTCATCTGGATACAGTTTATATCTCAAATAGGGTGAGCTACTTAGGAAGAAATTAGAAGTAAAACCGTTCCCAATTTTTAGAACTCAGATACTATTTAAGTTACTCAAATGTGAAATATATATAAATATTTCATGCCTTACCCATTCTGGATTCCATACAAATCCAGAATATTGCTAGAATAGCTAGGGCTAGAAGAGAAGTGCCAGAAGTCTCATCAGAAAGCATTAGTAATATGTTTTACACCAGGAATTAACAGTTCTTTATCTGAAAGAAGACATTATGTTTTGATGTTATTACTTTTAAAATGTTTTCAAATTAAAAAAAAAGTTCTAAATAAAGTCATATTGAATTGAAAAAGGGCAATGTTTCATTTTGAAAATGTCTAAACAAAACATTTTGATTTTTTTTTTGGACAGGAACAATGCTATGAAATCAACAGAAATTTGTGAAATGTTTCAGTTTTTGCCAACTCTGCCTTTTTTTTGGGCTGAAAAACAAGGTTTTGGTCAAAACATTTCACCCAGCTTTGCTTACAATAAAAATAGACATGACATATGATTGCCCCTGTTTTGCAGATGATGAACACAGAAAATAAGAGACTTGGACCAAGCTCACAAAGTCTATGGCAGAACTGGAAACTGAACCCAGCTCTCTTGAGTCCGAGTTCAGTGTCTTGGTACAACGGGAATGGAAACCACTAAGAACTCCTCTGCTACGGCAACCCTGAGCAGATCTCGCAGAACCAAATTATTTGTCTCACGCAGTAATCATTTTAAATTATGTTGTACTCCTCTAGGCTAAAATATGTAAAATATTTAACCCCATTTTATACATCAGGCATTTTTAACATGCTGCCCTTTCTCAGACACAAGCTAGATAGTGCAGGGAGTGGAAGGAAGGTGGAAAAGAAAGGAGCAGACACAGGGGATGAGCAGAGCATGATGCACTCCAGCAATCACCATTTGACAAATGGCTCCTTGGCGATGACAGCTAGCTGATGCAGTTTAGAGCAGTCCACTGAATAATTTGTGCCTGGGAGAGAATCAGGGAGCCATAAGGCGGTCGCTGACAATGCACCTACTGCATCCATCAGAAGTTGGATGCAGTGGAGAACGTGGCCCAGAATCTCTTTTAAAATAGCTTTAGAAGGGGGAAATCAGAGAGGGCAAATGAAAATAGGAAATCTCCATTGACTTCAGTGGACTGTGATGAGGCACAATTTTGGCTGTGGAAATATAAGCATACTGCTGTAACTGAAAGGTTCAAAGTGCTGAATATGGAAACTTTACTACATCTACCAATGCTATCCATAGATGTTCTCTTAACGTGCTTTCTGTTTTGAACTTCTCAGCCAATTATAATAACTAAGCTGAATGAATGCTTGCAGGACCCATCACTCGCAGCGTATGCAACCAAGCAAGTGAATTTAATGGCAAGAATATTCCCTGATAAGGCACGTGTTATGAAAACGTTTCGCACTATCTTTAGAAAGCAGATGTCAAATTCACAGTTGTATTTTGCGGCAAAACCTGATTTGAAAAAAACTCATCCAAGTCAGGGGACAGAAACATGGTTGGGGCATGAAGGGCCGCTTCCACTGGGAAAAGTCCATGGGGTCAGCCCCTCTGTTGGTGGAGATCAGCATTGTTCCACTGAAGTCCATTGAAGAAAGCAGAGCTACGCCCATTTATGAAGTCCATACACATTCCAGAAGTCAGCAGTGAAAGCACGGACAGGACACAGCAGATCGATCTATTAGCTCCTTTGCTGCACCCTAGCTTTGTGTTCCAAATGGGAAGATTTGGAAAGGTCAAAATTTGAAGATGCTCACAGGAATTCGGTTTACCGCTGCTGCTACTTTGACTTAGTAGTGGGTGCTGCAAACATTAGCAGGTGTTGCAACTTCATTTATATGTGTTATTTAATTAAGTACTGGCACAAACCAAGCTAGTGTTTATGTGCCTTGGGTTATCATCATCTCAAAAATATAAGGCCAGATTTTCAGCTAGTGCAAATCAATGTCGCTCCATTGAAGTACATGACTCTTAATAACATGTCTAAAATTAATAATGATTAAGAATGCCTTCCCTCGTTGCCAGAAAACATTCAATTAAATGTGTATTCGTTCCCCTTTGATGGACAGTCCCTTGAATATCTTCATTTTTGTAATGGATAAAATTAAAAATCCAGCCTGTCACAGCTCTAAACTTGCTTTTCATGCCTGATCTTTTTCATTTTAATTGGGTTTGCCACTAATACACCTTTGATGTTCTAATTCTCTTATTATGGCAGCTAGCAACAGAGCTGTGTGTGCTCGGTTAACCTGCACAAGCAGAGTTTGGCTCTCTGTCCCTCTCTAGTGGTTAATCCATGTACAGAGATTTAGGCATCTGTTACAAACAGTAAGCTTGAGGTACCTGGTTCTTTAGCTGAGACAGTAGAAGTTCTTTATTTTAGTTCCAGAGGTCCAGTAACCACAGATGATGACGCATCCAAAGGAGCTATTACACATGGAAGTGTGACAGTCTACCTTCCAGAGGACTGAAAGATTATGGTTCATTGTAGGAAGCAACTGCCTTTTTTCTTCAGGCAGCATGCTGGCTAAGTGGGTCTTTGTGCTCCTCTAGTGACTGGGCCATGTAAGTCAGAAAATACTCCATCTCCCCCTATGGAACATGTTGCCTTGTTGGCAAAATATCAAAACACAAAATATTTCTATTTGAAATAGCACCCTGATAGAAAAATTGTAACCAGCCCTACAGCTACTACTGCTCTCAGCTCAGTCAGGATGTTTAATAAATAGGGATGATACCTGGCTCTTATATAGCGGTTTTAATCAGCTCATCTCAAAGCAGCGTACAACGGAGGCCAGTGGAATTATCCCCATTTTACAGATGGGGAAACAGAGGCACAGAGAGGTGAAGTGATATGCCCAAGGACACCCAGCACAATTATAAACATAAAGTTATAAGTGCAATTGAAGTCCTGGTATTTATAGGTACCAGATATGTTGGTCCTTTAGCTCAAGTGCTACAGGCCTGTTGGGAGCTAAAGGGTCTAGATTCTGCTGCTAAGATGACCCTCAAGCAGGGAACTGAAGAGAAATAGCAGGAACAAAATTCCCGTTGACTTCAATGGAGTCAGGCTTTCACCCCAGGTCTTTGCTGCCATTGGACTCCTTGTTAGAATTACATGAGCCTTAACTACCTGGCAGTGGTCTTCCTCCAGGGTGATTTCCATCAAATCTCTCCAGAAGGAAGTTTGGACTGATCTGTTTCTACTGATAAAGGTCCTAGTGATCTGTTTTAAAGCTGGGTGTTCTTTATGCGTCTCCTGTACCATTTCACTGACGTGCTCCATGTTTTATGACTATTCATACACATATCTTTTATATTTATGTCTTACAATCTGATTTTCCTCTCCTTTATTGCTGTGACACAGTGAGAATTTTCTAGAATATTTTTAAGCCTCTGTGTGCCTCAGTTTCCCTCTATACTTGCATTGCTACCAGTGAAGGAAGAAAGGTCAAGTCTAGTCTTGGGGGTGGTGCAGGCCATGAGGTGAGGGTGTCACCTTGCTGTCTGGGCTGCAATGAATGGGTTGTTAAGAAACTGGTTGAAACTGACCCTGAACAGCAGAGGGTCCAGAGATACCATGAGCGCTCCATTGACTGGATGATTGACACTCAGCAGTCGGAGGCTCCAGCAGGTGAGATTGTGAACTAGGCATGGCCCTGCCGGGAGACAAAGGACTGAGGCCTGGTCTACACTGACCAGGAAATTCAGCAGCTACGTAGAGTAGCTTGCGTATCTCCCGTCGACTTCCTAACGTCTGCTTACTGCAGTGTCTTCATTTCGCTGCACTGACGGGGAATGTGCTCCCACCAGTGCAACATTACTCTTTTTCCGAGGGTGGATTTATTAAAAATCGACTTCCGGAACGACTGAGTGGGTCTTCACTTCTGCTCAGTTGATCCTGAAGAATCAATCTGGTGGTGGCGAATTTGCTCCCGTCAGTGAAGACATCCCCTGAGAAGGAGATAAAGTGTGGGCTTCTGGAAGAAGCTGGCTGCTCTCCTCTGGGCCTGACGAAGAGGTCAGAGAGAGACAGAGCTGGAATCGATTATAGCGCGGCTGGAGGGTCACTCGGCTGTGGCGAGATGGACAGTGTCTTACCCTTTCTTTCTCCATGTTTATCTCAGGACTTCCAATGTGGTGCTCTAGTCAACTAATTAATCCTACTGTTTCTAAGAGGCTGCTTGGGGTCTCCACAAATACTTGGTGAGCTGCTTTAGTCCCTGAACAGCGTACAAAGCTGTAACCAAGAGTCGCTCTCAGCCAGGCTTACCAGGCGCCGCTCAAAGTGTGAAACAGGAGGGTTGGAGGCCAGCAGCTCAGTATCAGAGGCAGTGAGGCTGCAGGACCTACCCTGAAGAAAAACTGGGGCTCACTGAAGGTTTGGTCCACTGAAGAAGGTCCTCCAAGAGTCTTTTTAAAAGCTGCAGGCAGGACTAGGCCAAAGCAGCGGGTGTGACTTTGCACAGGTTTTGTGAACCTAATCTTATAGGACCAGTTTCCTTGGGTTGACAGCCTTTGAGCTTTGCTTTGAGTTTCAGATTCACACAAACTACCAAACATCAGAGCAAAACCCTACATAAACCCAGCAATAACTTACCAGTTTCCCCACATGCTTCCCCAACAGGCTCGGAGGCCCATTTTTCCCCCCCAGTGTCTTCTGAAAACCCTCATCTCCCAGTCCCCCACACAAAATTGTGTGAGTGAAGCTGGCTGACCCACTCCCAAGATCTTTAGGGGGCAAATGGCTAGTTTACTCCTTCACTGGCAAACTTTGGCGCGTCTTCAAGGATGTCCACTTACTCCCCAACCCCGCTGGTGACAATACCTTCAGGGACGTGGGTCTGCTATCCTGTTTCTTCAGCAGCAGTGGGAATGAGAAGCTAATCCCATAGCCACTACCCCTCCACTGGCCTTACTTTAAACTGCCTGAAATGCCAGTTAACACGGTGTAAAAATTTGAGAAACCTGTGCTGAGGTTTTCTTACATATCCCGGGTTGCACAAGTGAATCTATGGGTTTAGATGGAATTCTGAAACTACTCTGGGGATGAATTTACAGTGTAAACACAATTAAACCTTATGCTTATGGAATATAATATAAAGGGGGTCCACCCTCATTGCTCCAAACTTTGTAATCTCTTTCAGCTCATTGGTGATGGCTATGAGGAATGCAATCTTCATGGAAAGGAGAAACATGGAGCTGAAAGCTCAAGGTTCAAAGGGTGGCCTTGTGAATGCTGCAAGAACCAGATTCGGGTCCCACTGAGGAGCAGGCTTCTGAATAGGTGGGAAGGTTCTGATTAGACCTTTTTAGAATATGGTGGTCTGTGGGTGTGTGAAGACTGAGTTCCCTGAGGAGGTATATGATATGCACTGATCGCTGCCTAATGGACTGGCCTTAAGTCTTCAGAGAAAGTGTAGACTTATACCCTCAGACTATATCCTGATGGCAGCAAATTTGCCGCCATCAGATTGATTTATCCAGATCAACTGAACGCAAGTGAAGACCTGCTCAATCGATCCAGAAGTCGATTTAATAAAACCACCTCCCCCAAAATCGTAGCACTGTGTTGATGGATACGCATTTCCCATCGGCGCAGCACAGTGGAGGCAGCACGCTAAATGGAAATTACGAAGTCGACAGGACTTATGCAATCTACACAGAGTAGCTTGTATAACTCCCGTCGACTGTGGGAGAAATTAGGCAGCAGTGTAGATCAGGCCTAAAATGAGAGGAATAGCTGCAGTTTCAGGGAGAATGTGCCTTTGATGTGCCCAAGGAGAAAAACATTTCCATTTAGCAAGGTAACATCTCCTAACAGAGTCCTTCCTACTATTAGAAAGGATGTTTCTCCTGGCTGTGGAATGTCAACGTTCTAAGGATGATGTCCATTCAAATACCATGCCCTAAGGCTAAATGGACGTGTGTCGGATGCTTGATCTTTCCAATCCACTGACTCAGGAGCTTGCGGAACGTTGGGAGGATGATAGGTAGTTGAGAAGACATGCTTAGGAGGTTGAGAAACCAGAACTGTCTGGGTCAGTTGGGAGTGAACCAGGATAACTTGAGCCTTGTCCTGCCAGATTTTGCTTAGAACTCATGGTAGAAGCTGTAGCAGAGGGAAGGCATGGTTCAAATGGTCCAATCAAGGAAGAAGCAGAGCATCACCCTGGAAGTGGTGACCTATGGTTCCTCTGGAGTAATATCTGATGCATTTCCTATTTTTCTGAAAGACAAACAGGTGCCTGGTTGGTGTTCCCATACAGTGAAAATATTGTGCAATACTGAATTGTGGAGTCACGATCAAATGTAAAATGTCTGTCGAGGGAGCCTGCAAGCACATTTTACTTCCCTGGAAGATAGGCTGCCAATAGGGTGATTTGATTATTTGACACACCAGTTCCTCAAGCTGATTACTTCTGCGTAGAAGGAGGGAGGGATCTTGTTGATGTAGAAGACAATTGTAACATTGTCTGTCACTATAAGGACATGGTGAGTGTGGATAAACAGAAGAAAGGCTTTGCATGCCTTCCAGACTGCTTGCAACTCCAAGATACCGATGCACATCCTGGCCTTTCAAAACATCCAGGTACCTTGTGCTGTGCAGTTGTGTGCTTCCCAACCGAATAGGGATGCCTCTGTTAACAATGGTCTTGTCCAGTGAGAAAGGGACTACCCACACGTAGTGGAGAAGATTTGTCCCCCATAACAGGGAAGACACTACCCAGGGGGAAAATGGTTACTATGAAGTTCATGGGATGGCAGTTTGTGGAATACACCAACTATAGCCACATTTGAAGGCAATGAAGGTGGAGTCTTGCGAGCAAGACGACGTAAGTGCACAAGGCTATATGTCCTAAGAGAGACAGCCATGTTTTGACTGGTGTTCAGAGGATGTCTTTGATCTGAGCTATGATGTTGTTCATAGCATGGAACCTGTCCTTTGGTAGGTACGCTCTTGTGGTGATAGAATTCAAGGTGGGCCCACTGAAGTCCAGAGACTGTGGGGGGGTGAGAACATATTTTTTGATGTTTACACTGACCTCCAGCATGGAGAAGAGGTGCAGTATCATAGCACTTGACGCACAGGCCTCCTGGCACGACTTGACGCCAAAAAGCTAGTTGTTGAGGTAAAGAGAGACAATGAGACCATGGCGTCTGGCATGAGCTGCTACTACCAAGAATACTTTGGTAAAGACTCTGGCCGGGGGGGGCTGCTATTTCCAAAGGGAGCATTCTGCCCTGAAAATGGTCTGAGCCCACCACGAATCTGAGGGAACGTCTGTGAGTGGAATGAAGGTTTATAGGAAAGGGATGTCCTTTGTGCAAAGAGCCGTAAACTACATGCCCTTTTCAAAAGGTGGGATTATAGATGCCAGCATGAACATGCGGTGGTGTGACGGAACTGGAGAGACAGTCGGTCCACTCCACCCTTTATCCCCTAGGTCGGAGGCATAAGGTGAGCTATGGCACCTGTGCGGACCAACTGACACTGTTTTCAAATTCTGTGGCTCCGAATGCATGGTGCGCATACACTACCCACAGTGGAATATGAGAGGGACCATCACCAGAGGAACTTATAATTAGTCAACTTTGCATAAAAAGGAAGCTTTTAGAAGGGGAAAAAAATCCCTTTTATTTAAACAACAAAGGAGAAAACAGTGATAATTTCCCCCTCCAGCCCTGTTGCCAAGACCAGTCACAAACATTCCTGCTGTTCAAATGTCTAGTCACTTCTCCTCCCAGGAGGCAAACCCTTTGGAATAGAGAAATTCAATGAAATGGAAGGGATAGATGAGGGCCTCTGAGGAGACTTCAAGAAAACATTCAACAGGAGACAGATAACAGTGGCCCTGGCGCATAACCTCTACATGAGTTTCAAAGGCACCGTTTCCCATTGAGGCCCAAATTTGCTGAGCTTTGAACACCCAGACTCTCTTTTGGAAGCAATCAGCCCCTAGAATTGTAACTTTACTATGACTGACAGTTTGTTCATCTCAGGATGCACTTACACAGAGGCTCTCACCTTAAATAAACAGTCCAAGCCCTTTGGCAGACATGTTCTGCCCTCCTTCAGGCCGCTGGCTATCATCTGAATTTTGTCCAACTACAAAGTGATTAAGCTTTGCAGAAAACTGCTCTTAAATGGCATATAACAAGCTTGTAATGTCTATTTAGGACTAAAAAAATACTTAGAATTACTCTTCTCCTCCTACACGTTCTCAGGGCTAGTCTACCCTGGCAGCCATGGCTGGTGGGAGATATTAAAGCTATACAATGTAGACCCACTCAATCGCTGCTGCTACATCGATCCCTGCCACCGCAGCTGTGAAGATATGTTCTCGGATATATAGCTGCAAATTTGCTGACAAAAAACTTTGGGCCCAGTTTTGCATCCACTGAAGATGAGTGTTTTGCCACCGATTCCACTGGGAATAACATGCAGCTGGTATCTGGCACACATTGTATAGTCAGATTTTACTAGCACATATGATAACATTTACAAGAGTCTGGTGTCAGACCATATAATCTTCACAGGACTTTATAATCTTCCAAGATTGTAATCTGTACATTGGCACCATCTGAAACAAATTTAAATGATAAGAAATTGCCAGTGTAACAACTTGTAAATTTCTAAACACAAATATATTCTAATATGTCCCAGACACTAGTCTTTTAATTTTTCAGAGTAAGCTGTTCTCAAGTTATGAAAGAGAAAAGTAAACCACAGGCCCAGAAAGCAAAAATCACTCCACCTCTTTTCTTTAGATTTTCCTGAGAACCCCTTAGCACAAACATGGAACATGGACTGTCTCCTGGTATTTAGTGTTTTTCTTAAGCTCCAGCTCCTGGAATCCTATGATTACTTGAGAATCACAGCTGGTTTTTGTGTTTTTTTTTAAAATCACATTTCTAGCCCTCACAGTGGGAGAGAAAAGCTTGGGAATGTGACTCAAAAATCAGAAGCCAAACAAAAAGAACCCATAATGTATTATTTGCAAAATCCTATTATTTTTAGGCCAACCTTATGATATTTAGGGGCCTGACATGCTTTTTTGAACACTTGGGGTTAGCGATGTGGTTAGCAACACCAGTGTGTGAGATGAGCTGTATCTGTTATACAGATATTAGGCAGTTTATAAAGTGTTTTCTATACTGGTTTATCTGGCAAGCAGCCAGGAAACAGACAGATTTCATTTCAGAGTCAGATGGTGATCATCTTACTTAACAAGTGATCCCACTGAAATCTATGCAGAGTAAATCAGAATCTGACACCCTAAATAGTACCTTTCTGTGCAAGTAGCCCCAGTGATCCCAAAGTCCAGCATCCACAATGGTGTCAGAAGCCGGCTCTAATCATGATGAACGTCCCTACTTCAGAAGAGGAGTTTTGTTTACACTCACAACAGGGACTGTGAAATCCTTCGAAAATTCCCCAGAATGTTAATTGTTTTTTATGCAAATCCACCTGATGCCCTGTTTACGCTAAAGGATTTTTCTTCAGTTTCCTACCATTGCTATCACTGGTTCAGCTTCACCCAAGTTAGCAATGTTGCAAGCACCGGTGTTCACACACTGCTGGCATTGTTAACACCATATCAGTTTGGTCTGCTCGCAGCAGGGTCACATAACCCCAGCAGCTAGTGGTCTATCTACACTTGGGGGCCAGATCCAAAGGGCATTGCATTAAGTCTTTCCATTGACTTCAACAGCCTTTGGATTAGGTGCCAATGGAGCTTCACCCCAACTCTGCTAGTTATAGAGGGTGGACATTTTTCCACAGACATTATTTTGGGAGGGGAGGGGTTGTTTTTTTTGTTTTGTTTGTTTCTTTCTGCTGGAAAGTGGTTTCCTCAACTGAATGGACATTTTCATGAAAAGATTGTCCATCTTTGTGGGACATTGAGTTTTTGTTGAAGAACCGAAAAACTCTAAACCCCCTAATTTTGGTTTTAAAGCAAAAAGTTTCAGCTTGCTGAAAAACAATAGTTTTTGAGTGGCTGAAAAGCGAAAAGAAAACAAAAGTTTGATGAAAACTGGAAAAGCTTTTTTTATACCATAAAAAGGCAGAGAATCATTTTTTCACTGAAATTTCTCAGGAAAAAAAAGGCATGTTTAAACCACGTCTCTTGCTAATACCAATGAAGCTAACACAATATTAGTTACTGTCAAAGACCTGGGATTTCATAGAATCATCATTCTATTATATAAAGAATTTCCTCTTTGCAGCAGAAGAATCTTTTGAAATGGACAAAAGATCTGTGGAATACACTCCGGCAATCAAGGTGGAAATTAAAGACAGGCTGTATCAAGAGAAAAGTACTGTTGAAATTAAATACATTGAAAGCCAGATTTTGATCTGCTGAATTCAGATATTCTTGCTCATACTGGGCAGCAATTTATGCTACAATTAGCCCCTTTAATTTCAGCAAGAATACTAGTGAATTGCAGGTACTATTCAGTGTGAGTATGGGCATGACAGACTGGCCGATTGTAATGTAGAAATAAAATTTTATTTGTGTATTGGGTTCTTATCTAAAGGATGAGGTAATCTACAGAAGGCTAATGAAGGTTTATCAGCTGGGCTGGCAAAGACTCCAGGAGCGATAAAGTCAAGCTAGAATGGGAAAGAGACACTTTGGCTATGAAAACAAGTCTCTCTGGAAGAAGAGATGATAACATGCTGCACCTGAGAGAGACACTTCCTGGGACAAGATCCTTTACTGTGACACATCATTGAGGGAGATGCACCAATCTCTCAGTGGAAATCTGTGTACCAAATAAATTGTAAACCTTTCAGCTGGTCTTTCCACCATGCACAGGAGAGAATTACAAAAGGGTGACTCAATTTTTAGGTTCCCAGTCTGAGGCCTCATCTACACTTCCCTTCAAATTCAGTGGCAGTTGGCAGGCGTTACACAGGCTGCACACAGAGTAGCTTGCGTAACTCCCGTCGACTTCGTAACTCCTCTTCTACACGACATCCTCACTGCACTATGCCACTTGAGGGGGTGGTTTTACCACGTTGACTTCCGGATCGATTGACTCAGTCTTCACTGACCGCTCAGTCGGTCCAGATAGATCGATCTGACGGCAGCGAATTTGCCACTGTCAGTGAAGATATACCCTTGGACACATAAGAAGAGCCTGATTTCAGAAGGCAGGTGCTCAGCACTTTGGGGGGGAGGGGAAATCAAATCCTTTTATTGTGTCTCAGATTAGTCACCCCAAAAATTAAGGCACCCAGAATTCACTAGTCACTTAAATCTTGGTCTGTGCTTTTTCCATCTGATTTAATGAGTATTTTTCTAGCAAAGAGTTTAGGCCTTTAAAGTCCAGCTATGTTTATAGATACACTCACAGTTAATAGTTTCTCTTCATTTTAACAGGGATCTCTTCACTTGCCACAAATTGACTTTGATGACAGGAGCATTCGTGGGGATCAAACACCCCCGGAAAAAGAATGGATAAAGAGAGCTATAACCAACTGAGGGCATTTCCACACTGCGACACTACAGCTGCAGCATTGCTTCTGTGCTACTGTAGCACTACAGTGTAGATGCTTCCTCCATCGATGGAAGGGATTTTCCCCTCAGTGCTAGGTAATCTACCTCCCTCAGGTGGCAGTAGGCAGGCTAACAGAAGAATTCTTCCGCTGACCTAGCCGCATCCACACCAGATGTTAGGCTGGCCTAACTATGGTGCTCAGGGGTCTGAGGTTGATCTAAATTTTCTGTGCAGAGCAGATTGTCACATACACTCAAGAGTGAAAGGGGTTGTGGTACCCTCCCCAAAAGGGATTGCGATGAAGATGGCTGCAGCTAGTGTGTGGGGATAGGCTCAGTACCTGGAGAATATGAGAAGTTGCTACGCTGAGCATAAGAAATTTCAGAACCAAGGAATTGCTTGTGGGAGGGAAAAGTTATGATGAATCCTGGGTAGATTCTACAGGTGGGAAACAGTTGTTGGAAACAGAACTGTGGTGGCACCCGAGCACTAGGGATGGGGGTTCAAAGCCATCTAGGAGATTTTAATTCCCATTCATTTTAAATGGGGATTCGGTGTCCAAATCCCTTAGATGACTTTGAAAACCGGAGCCTTCTGGCCTGATCTAAAGCCCACTGAAGTCAATGAAAAAAAGCTTCCATTGATTTTGGATCCGGTTCCGAGATGATGGGCAGTTTAGAAATGAGGATGGATGGATGGATGTCACAAGGGAAGAATTAATAAGCAATTGAGAACGAGGATGTGGAATGGAAAGCCTCCTGTGTCAGCCACTATGGGGCCATTTCTGTATCCCATTATGGAGCCACCGCTGTATCCCCTTATAAACATCAACCCTCAATCCAATCGGCTGTGTCTTTTTTGGTGCAAAGCCCACTGTGTCATGTCGTATTGCCCATGAGAAGCAGAGCCGCCTCTGGTACCACACAGGGAAAAGAAAAATCCTCCCCAGCTTCCTGCTTCGGATCCTGCCCGGAAGCAGGAGTGGGACAATCTAACAATTTTCTGAGCCGCGTGAATAGGCCCGAGATGGGGCCAGTTGACATTTCCAGATGACAGTCAGGGCCTGCTCTCTCTCTTCCCAAGCTCCCTGCCAAGGTGGACAGAGAAAAAAAATCCATCTGACAATGGAGAGAAAGGATGAAGCATTCTCATCTCCAGCTACTTCCCCAGCAAGATCGCCTTCTCATCTGCCTTTCTGTGGGGGGCCAGTCAACACGCCCATTGCTGTTCTACCTCCTCAAACAAATCCAGGAGGGATTGGAAGCCCAGATGGTGAGTCTCCATCTTTTGGTAGGGACAGGAAACCCTGGCCTTTTGTCCTGCTGCTACGGCATTTTAAATTACAGCACCCCACGGAGAGCTCTCTTACATGGCAAGCCGCTGGTGGCAAGGGCCATGTCTCCCTTTGAGCCAGGCTCACTTTCAAATAATTACAGCACAGCCCTAGAGCATTGAAAAGGCCCGGTATCGGGACCAGGAGCAGTGCTGGCCAGTCCCACAGTTTGATGGGGTTGGAGGGCAGGTCTGAAGGAATTGCTCAGGTCTTGGAGGAGGAGCCACGGCACCTACTTGCCGTTTTCCATCCACCAGAGACAGACTATGAGGAAAGACGAGATGTCTGTCTAATGGGAACAGGTGACCAGCCAATCTTCTCCCGAAGGCACCAGAGGTGAGAAGAGCACCCCCTTCCCATCCCCCCGACTAATCAAAGCAAAAGGGGGAACACGGTGCCTCTTGCTGGACATGGGTCTTGGGGCCAATGGGAGGGGGGAGGGGTGCAACTGACCGTTATTCAGATCCGAAAGGTGTAAGTATCGAGGATCTCCCTGAACGTGAGTGGGGCCAGCCGGTTAAATGCAGCTTCAGACAGACGAAAGGGGCCTGATCCTCAGAACAGGCAGAGCACCTGCCTTCTCACAAACCAGGCTCCTTCAAGGAGTCTCCAGTTGGGCACTGGCCCATGGAATGTCCCTTCCCAGGGAGCCCTCAGGCATCAAACAGCAGGACAGGGGTGCCTTCCTCAGCTCCCCCTCTCCGATTCCAGCACACATTCTCTCACGTCCAGGACTATCCCTGGCTGGGGCCAGCTTGTTGTCCCACAGAGTGCAAGGCAGTCCTTGGGAGCCCAACACAGTCCATTTATCCCACCCACCGGGCACATAGCCCACAGACACCTCCTGCCCGAGCTCTGGAGTCTTCACCCAAGCTGGGCTTCCTCCGGTCCCCATCGATTCTTGAATTCCACAGCTGCTTCCACCCTTTCCAGGCTTCTTCTCACCTCGCAAGCCTCTTTCCTAGGCCTCTCTGCCTTTACAGGCTTCCGAAGTCTTTCCCAGGGGGACTCCTCTCTGACGTGTCATGCCAGTTCCCCTCTGAGCTTCCTAATCTCTAGGGACAGCCCAGCTATATAGGGAACACATCTACCCTTTCTCAGCTGCACCAGGTTAATATGCCAGGCTGGCTGGCCCCAGGCTCCTGACCCTTCAATGGGCAGACCGTCCTCTCACAGGCACCCATAATTGAGGATCCTTAATTCACCTGGCATTTTTCAACACCATGGCTGTTACACTCAAAGAACAGCTCACCCTCCCATTCCCCTCCCTCTGCTTTTCAGACAGCCGTCCGCAGAACCAGTGACAGCATCACAGCTGGGTAAGTAATGAGAATACCTAGCTCTCACACGGCTCTCTTCATCAGCCTAGCTCAAAGTGCTTCACACAGGGCGGGGCAGAATCATTATCCCCATTCTACTGCTGGGGAAACGGAAGTCCAGGGAGGTGACTTGTTCAAGGCCACCCAGCAGGCCAGTGGCAGAGCTGAGAACAGAACCTACATCTGCGGAGTCCCAATCCAGCGTCCTATCCTCTAGACAGCACCATGGCAATGTGCAAATCCACATTTGTGCAAGGTACGCCTCAAACCCAGAGCTCCTTCCCAAACCTCATCTGGTCTATCTTCCTGGGAGTGTTTAATGTTCTAACCCAGCCAGGGTCAGCCAATCCATGCAGTTTCTATGCAGGCCTAACAACAGAGGGAAGAAAAAGGTAGGGTCAATAGGATTTTTGCTTCTTGTTCATTTAGCTCATTATTATGGCAGTCATCCATCCAGAAGCAAACTCCTGCGCCCAGTCTTCTTCTCCTAACGCTGCTCCTTAGTGCCATCTATTGACAAAAGGAGCTGCGTCTGCAGACAAAGAACTTGCTGAATTCCCCCATCTACAGGCAGAAAATAAGGAGAACGTGGAAGTGGAACCAGCAACAGGCAAGAGCAGAGGAGGTGAAGTGAGAAGAAAAACGGTAAGAGGAAAAGAAAGCACTGGGGGAGACAGAAAAAACCCACCAAAGCAGGAACACCCATCACAACGACAGAGGTTAAAAAAGGCAACCACAACTCAGCTGGATACCACAAGGCAGACTAAAAAGGGGCAGGGACTGTCTTTTGTTCTGTGTTTTGTACAGGGCCTAGTACAACGGGGTCCTGGTCCATAACGGGGGCTCCTAGGAGCTACCACAACACAACTGATAAATAATAAAAATAACAGGTGCAAAAAGAGCAAGCAAGCAGAACCCACTCACCAGAGCAGCAGTCTGCGCCAAACAGCCAAATGTAATTGAAACATGGTGGGAGAAGTTCTCCCGCCAAACGGCGTCGGGTGCGACATTCATTGCTGTAACTGGTTATATCAAGCCCAGGCAAAGCTTGGCACCCTATGGATATGGGGCCAGATCCTCAGCCGATGTAAACTGGCAAAGTTCTTTTGCAGTCAGTGGGGCTTGGTCAATTTCTCCCAGGTTTATTTTTTCATAGCATTTACACTCAGCAGGGACCATTAGGTCATCTAGTCTGACTTCCTGTATATCACAGGCCATTACATTTCACTTAGTTATCTCTTTACCGAGCCCCATTGTTTGTATTTGGCTAAAACATGTCTCCCAAAAAGGCATCCAGTCTTGATCTGAAGTCATTGTAAAAATGGAGAATCATCCACTTTCTTTGACAGTTTGTTGTAATGGTTCTCACTGTTAAAAGAGTGCCCAATTTCTCATTTAAACGGACAGCCACAGCTGCAGATATCTTCATTGACTTCAACGGAGCTAGGCTGATTTACACCAGAGGCGGCTCGGGTCAGTGACCCCCAATATAGAGACCTCTGATGGTTGTAGTATATTGTAAAACTTCTCATGGAACACTCACCAGATGGTAAAATCTTTACACCATTATTGCTTTGAGTTAGATTTGAATTAGTCTCTTGGATAGGGAAGGCTCCAGGTTTCATTACCATTCTGCTCAGTCATCCACCCACTTTGATCTGCTATGTTGTTACCATAATTATCTGTGTTACCGTCCATTATCCCCATCAGCACAGCTTCAAGGATCAACTTTACAGAGTCAGCTAATCACCTAGAGTCATAATTAGAGCAGGCAAGATATTGCAACAGACATTTAATAAATATTCATTTGAATTTTTTAATTAATTTGCTTTTGGCGACTAGTCAAGCAACTTAACTTTCTGGCGGTAATGGTTATGGAAACAGGACGTTTTAAACGTCCTGGCCAATGCACCGGAGAAGAAAATTTGGAATTCAGAATGGTAAGAATTCTCACCAGGAGCCCGACAGGAAGGGTTATTCAGATCCAAACTGGTCTCGTGGGCCAGGTGCTGGGCAGTAACTCAAAAGACTTGGGTGCGGTTCCTGGCGATACCACAGATTACCCTTGTGACCTTGGGCAAATTAGGTAATCTTTCATTCAAAATCTACTCAGGGCTTGGGGCAAAGTCTAAGATAAAACTCTAAAATGGTGACTGCATAGGGTGCTTCCTGGAGCCATTGGACAAATAATCTCTGAATTGGCCCCTCTTAGGCCACACTCATCCTATAGAAAAAGCACCCCTCCTGCCCCCCGATTTCACTACAAGCTGTTCCATTCCTGGGCCACAATCAGTCCAAAACTTCTCTGCTGGTTGACTCCAGTTCCTAGGGGTTTTCCCCCCCACAGAAGTATCAAATTCTGAACAGAAAGAAACATAGGCCCTGATCTTACAAGCAGCTGTGGGAGAGCGGCCTGTACTATCCTCACAGAGCTCTAAGACTTATGCAGGGCGCTGCGAAGTGCAAGGTTTGTGTGTCCACGAAGCTTCCTGGACTGAGGTCTTAATTTCCTACCATGAAAGTTCCCTCTTTTCTTATTTTTAATGTCTCCCTCTGTTTCATTCTCCCTTTCCTTGTCCTGCCCTTCTTTCATTATATCCTTGTCCTTTTTTCACCTTTTGCCTCATCATGTTTTCTTTTCTTGTCTCTGCCTCCTCCCGGTTCAGGTCCGCCTGTGTTGCTCTGCTCATTAACAAAATGGGAGCTTGTGTTCAACAATTCCTTTACTCCAACATATGCGGCAGTAACCAGAGTGTGTGGCCTGCTGCCATTCCCTGATCTACCCCTGCAGAACGGAGCCCTATCTGCCAAGTTGGAATATGAGCTTTGGTCTCTGTAGTCGCACCCTATATTCTGACACTACAAGAGCTTCCACCGCATGCCTCAGCCAACTTTCAGCTCTCTCTATGGCTCTGGTTCTCCCACTTCAGGATCTCTCTCTCCAAATTTCTGACCTTTGCCCTGGTCTGTGAGCCAAGTGCTTCAAGCCGGATAGTAAAAAATCCAAAGGTACTGTGGACAATAGATTACCCCCACCCCCCATTTACCAACGATAGTTTGGAGACATCACATGTATTCAGATACATGGAGGGAAGGATAACCAGAGGACTTTCTGGGTAAACTGATCCATGCCACAACATGACTCTCAATGTAGACTTTCAGTGGTTATTAGTGTTCGAGGGATTTTCAAAAGGGACGAAACAGAACATTTTCAAAAGCACCTAAGTGATGTAGGAGCCTAAGCCCCATTTTCAAAGGGAACATAGGCACTTAGACGCTTAAGGCTCGTTGAAAGCTCATGGAACTTCGACACCAAGCGCCTAAGCCTCTTTTGAACATGGGACTTAGGAGCCAGTCACTTTTGAAAATTGTACCCCAGGTGACTTCAGCACACAAACCCCATTGACTTTCAGTTGAATTTATGATCCCACAGCATTTCGATGCTTTTGAAAATCCTCCCCTTAAAGAATACAGTTGACAATAAGTCCTAAGGGACTGATTCCCCTTCCCCTGTCCCCCTCCATCCCCCCCAAATCAGCCAACCACATTTGCGCCCAGATTTTAAAAGAACTCATCAACTTGTGTTAGATGGTGCCTTACTATAGAAGTAGACCCATTGACTTCAATGGGAGAAGAGTTAGATCAGCATTGAATGCTTCTTTAAAAAAAAATTCACACCCTACCTACTGCATGACAGCAACTCCGATTTCAGGTAATGTTTAGGTTTTTTGACCAATTGCTAGTGAAGGATTGTATGGAGAGAATATTTCTGAGCAATGAAGGCATGTGAGGAAATCATGTTCCCTGCAAAACTGTTTGACAGACGATTGGGCTTTTCACTAAACCATGTGTGTGTCTGTGTGTAGTATCTTCTTTCTATAGGGGGGAAAAAGGTTTTATTGAAAAACCAACTGCTCAAAACCTAAAAAAACCCCAAAAATATTTGTTTATGCTGTTGCAGTGCGCCAGGGGAAGTGCAGTTTGGAGCCCTCATTTCCCCGTTCTTGTTTCTGTAGTCCCCAGCTGGACTACACTTCCCATGATGCACTAAGATGCTCTAAGAGGGGAGATTGTTGTGCATCATGGGAGATGTAGTCTGACCTAGAGAGGACGATGAGAGTATGAGGCACATAAACTACAACTCCCATTAGGCACCACAACAGCACTTCTGAAAAGAAATATTTTGGTTTTGGCTGACATTGTTTGGTTTTCAGATGAAATTGTTTGGTATTTCCATTTTCACCAGGAAATTCACTTTTTTTTCTAACCAGTTCTAACGATTAATTCTATGCCCTACTCCAGTGGTCGGCAACCTGTGGCACACACGCTAAAGGTGCATATGCATGAGGATTTTGAGCAGCACACAGCACCCTGGCCAGATCCATGCCACTCCTGGCCCCAAGAATCGCTACACAGCAGCCTCTCCTCCCTTCCAGCCTCACCCCTCCCCTCCCCACATGGGCCCAGCATCACCCTGGCCAGAGCCACATTGCTCTTGGCCCCAAGCAGCACCGCACAGCAGCTTCTCCCCCCTTCTGGCCCCACTCCTCTCCCATGTAAGCCCAGTGGTGTCCTGGCTTGCCTTCCCCCTGCCACAGGGCAACCAGGGGGCATCTGCACCTCTCACTCTCACTTCCCACGGGAGGGCCGCCAGGGATGTCAGCGGGGGGCGGCTCCCCAGAGGAGGGACCAGACAGGGCCCAGGAGCATGGCCCCCTTGCTATGCCACTGCCCCTGCAGTGGGGGGGTTGAAAGGGAAGAGAAGGAAATGGGCCCACAGACCCCCACCACCACTGCTACAGATGCAAATACAAATAGTGGCCCCTGGGCACCAGACACCCTGTAAGCCACTAGCCAGGGGGCTGGATCCAGGGCCCAGGGGAGAGGGGCAGGGGGAAGGCTTGGCACGCCCCTTCCCAAAGGTTTTCTGCCCCAGCCTGCTCTAATGTTTATGCCACATGTGGCAGTAATACCCATGTGAAAAGCAGTAGAGCCATTTGATAAGTTGCATTTTAATGTATACTTTCGGTCATTTGGACTCGGCCTAGAAATCCATCTCTATTGGGTATAAGTCTATCATTCGAAACCTCAAAGCAGCTTCGAACAGCAGCCATTGAAAAATACATGCATGCACACACAGAGACCCCAAAACCCTTGCCACATCAATGTTTTCTTCTTTCTCCCCAAATGTGGAATTCCTCCATCCACATCCCAGAGGGGAATAAAATAAAATAAAAATCTCACTGGACTAAGGTGCAGGGAAAGCAAAATTTGTTCTGCACTCATGTCAAGTAAAAAGGTCTACTATTTAGTGACTCATCAAGGGCAAGCAAGCTTTACGAGCTACAATTTCGACAGTGACTAGTGATGTTGGCTTTCTCAGTTTTTGGCTACCCAGTGTGACACAGAGGGTGCAATCCTGGCTGCACTGTAATCAATGACAAAGCTCAACAAAGCCAGGATTCACACACACATTTTCAAAAAATGCTGAGTGCTCACCCATCTCATTATATGCTCTGTGGTTATAGCTTGATTTTTTCGGGTAGTGTTTAATCACTCAAGGCACCTGTATAACCACGGCACACGGTGCCACAGAAGACTACACAGAGAAGTATGGTGCTCTCCCAAGAATTATTAAATGAAGTAGAATGGAATAATGGTCAATACAGAACTGAGTCAGGCTTAATGTATTTCAACAGGGAACAAAGAAAGCACTGTTTTGTTCTGTGTTGTTAGGGCTTGCCGTTAGGTACATAAGAAAAAATGTTTACTAAATAACTCAAATACTTAGCAGGGAGATGCATTTTTATTTCAAACTGAGTTCGTTACAGGCATATACATGCAAAAAGTTGAGCCAAGGGCCAGACTGTTGAGGGTACCCAATCATTCAGCACTGCTCTTGGGAAACAAAAGTCTATTTTAAAAGAGTGGATCCTTTTTCTTAAAAATAAATCAATACATGCATACATAAAAGCTTCCTCCTTCCAACAATGAGTTGTCCTGACTGATCACAGAGCAGAGTGAAGGGATCTGCTGAGTTACAAGTGCAGGGATGGATTTGAGCCACCTGAAGGAGGTCGTGTGGTTCAAGCGCTGGGATGCTGGAGTTTTGGGTTTGGACACTTGCCTGGCTAAGCACTGCCAATATGGCCTTAGGTAAAAGGCCAAGTTTTCAACAGTGGCTTAGCAGGCTAAGGATATATGTCTGCAGTGGAGCTGACGGTGTAATTGCCAGCTCACGTAGACATACCTGTGCTTGTGTGCTAAAAATAGAAGTGTAGCTGTGGTGCTGTGTGCCGTGGGATGGGCTAGTTTCCCTGAGCACACGTGTATGGGTCTGAGATGGAATCATACTTTGGCAGCTAGGCCACTGTAGCTAGGCGCTATTTTTAGCGCACTAGGTGTGTACATCCACCTGAACTGGAAAGGACGTCTCCAGTTCAAGCATACTCTAATTCTCACTGCATCTAAGACACTGAGGCATTTTGGAAAAAATGTTCCCCTTAATCTGTGTCTCAGTTCCCATCATCGGGCCATTGCTAGGATCTCTCATTAAGGCTTAGCAAACCCCAGACAGGGTTGAAAACACAGAAGGGACAAAGGCCACTTGAAGCTATCTTTCCCCAGCACTTTTCCTGGTCTGAGTATAGCTGAGCCGGGATGGAAATCAGGTGCTATTTTTCCTTTGTGCATCATACCAGACTACAGAGTTCTCAGTAGCAGATGAGCAGATGGTTCACACTCCCTTCTCGGGCTTGCCTTTCTCAGAAGGCTGCATGACAGTCAGTCTGGCCAGGTCTACCAATGTTAAAAGACCACCTTCTACTATTGAATCAACTTCCACTTGTCACTAATCGCAGTGTTGTGCAGAGATCAATATTTCAACTCCTTGCATGTCCTATTACCAGCTATCTACAGGGCAGAAAACAGTGGTCAACATGAAGGACAACAGGCTGCTTAATCTCCCAACATTTACTACTTTATACACTATCTACCATTCATTAATTAGTGTGATTAATTACATTAAGAGCAAATAGTGTTTACTTACTCACAAAACGCCCCCATGGACTGCAACCTGCAATTGGCCCATCAAGCGTACTTCTAGTCTGAAAAGTGACTATGTGATTGGAAAGGCGACCATGGGCTCGCTTACTCAGATCTGCCCCCTGTGAGTATTCAAAGCCTTTTCTGCTGACTGTTGCTTCTAAGTCTAGGTTCTGCTGCTGTTAGCAGTGCAGAACCAACGAAGAGATAAAGAGGGAGCTGGATTCTCTCCTTTCTTGTGCATCCTCATCAGAATTGTTTGCTAAGTTTCATCAGCTACACCTCTTATTATCTGCATTATGGTAGCATGGGAAAGCCCCAACCAAGATCAGGGAACTCTCAGGCTAGGCACTGTGTAAGCATGCAGTGAGAGACAGTCCCTCCCCTGAAGAGAGCTTTTAATCTAACAGACAAGGGATGGCACTGTCACAGAGAGATGCAGTCAGTCACGGAAGGCCAAGAAAAGAACCTAGATGTTCTAGGTCACAATCCAGTGGCCCATTCACTGGATCATGCTAGCCTTCTGCAGGCCCATTTAAGGAAATGGCTGAAGCTTCAAGCCACTGATCACATGCATAAAGGTTTGCAGGACAGAAGCCTGAATAAGAAAAGATCGGCAGCAGGTGGCAGAGTTCAGACACCCCACCATGGCCCATTTCCTCTGGGACTTTCTTCTTCCACTGAGGAGGGAGTGTATGTTATGTCAGCTCTTTAGAAGATACAGTGCAAAAAGTACTGCTTTTACACATCCAAATTTCAGAGAAGTGCCACCTTTTACATAGGGCTTCTTTGCAAATCGGTCTCAGTTCATATGGGACTTGATCCAAAACCAATGAGGTTTTTATCTATTTCCTTCAATGGGCTCTGGATTAGGGTCAGAATTTAGAGGAAGTAGAAAAATTGAATTTTATCATTGTCCAATCATAAGAGTGCAGGGTTTGGGTTTTTTCTTTTTTGAAGGAGGTGCATGGAAAAGAGAGGTTTCTCGAAAGACTGAAAGGAGATTGTCAAAGGTGCCTTACCCCGACTCAGCGTCAATGGTAGTGGGGCGCTTTGTGTGTTTGCAAATCTTACCGTGAGTCACAGAAAAAGACCCTTGCCACTGAACTTCTGGCAGGCTGTCATCTGTTATTTGACATCAGGTATAGAAAAAAATGGCTCTGTTTATAAATGTAAAATCAGTTGAATGTGCATTTTATGCATATTTGGACAGATCTGTATAAAGCACTGCAAATGCTAAGGAAAAGCGGAAGTGTACTTTAATGTACAAGTAAAACAATCAGTCTTTTCTGGTGCAATAGCATCTGTGGCATGTTGTCAGCTTTTCAGCATTTACAGTATGCTGTGCACAATAATTGCTTAAGGCTTTTAATACCCTGGCTTGAAATCAAACCACCATCTATCCACAGTTCTTAAAAAAAAAAAAAAAAAAAGCTTCCTTTACCCTCTGCTCATAGATAATATATTAAGGTTTTTTCTACCTGTTGCCATCATAGAACAAAGCTGACCTGTTTCCCTGGGGAAACTATGCATTTCTGTGGGTGTCCATTGAAACTTTTGGTGAAGGTGAAACCTTTTAGGATATGTCTGCGCTGAGGAGTTAACTCAGGTGATCGGCAACCGGATCTGAGCCCCAGAATTTGCCTACTTTGAGTGAGAGTAGCCACATTACAAAGCCCTCCCTGAGCGGTTATGTACTCGCTGGTGCCGCGCCACCACATGTGCAGCTAGAACGTCTGGGGGCACAGAATCATAGAATATTACAGTTGGAAGGGACCTCAGGAGGTCATCTAATCCAACCCCCTGCCAGGGCGTAAGCGGCGTGCGTGATGGGGACGGCCTTGCTGGACAATAAGGAGACTAAGGGCTCCCCCTCTGGCGGGAGGGGCTGGTACACCCCCTCCCAGGAGCATATAAAGACTTAGATAGAAAGAAATCAAGAAGTGGGGGGGGGGGGGAGGAGACTTTACATTGCATTTTTCCATTTACTTCCCGTTAGCTAGAATACAGCTATGGTATTGGGGGAACCAAGCAATCAGGCCTTGCTGCAGGATCACCCTAACAAAGAATGCTAATTGTTACACAAGGGTAGCTGAAAGTACAGGTAGGTTTCTGCCTCACACTGTCTGTTCCACTGGCCATCACACACTTTGAATGGGCAAAGACATGAAAAGCAGATATACAGAGAATAACCTCCAACAATGCCACAGCCTTCGATCTGCCTGCTAGCTCCCGGAATGCCTCAAGTCACCCTCTGCTTTGCTCACCCTTTAAGGTCTGGTATATAATATTTTCACATATAGTTCCTCTTTGCTCCAGAGAGTTGCAACTAAGGATCTCGGTGTTGGTGCATTAACTAACGAGAGGCCAGGAATACCTACAAAAATCAACGGAGAGTAACAAGCATAAATACGAAATACATGACAAAGCTCATCAGGGCACAGACCCTGAAAAGCATCACACCTTCCACCTCAAACAGCTGGGGAGGAAGGGGCAGCAAAAAAAAAATCACCCAGATGTTCTGGGAAGCTTGTTGTAAATAGACTCTGCTTCTCACTTAATGCCACTTCTGCAGCAGGTGTAAATTGGCATTGACTTCAATGAGGCTACACCAGAGGAACATATTGCCCATCGACCTGAAATTCCCAGAGGTAAGCCCTGGTGTGACACGGATGCTAAAGAGGGAATGAACCCAGGCTAGCTTTTCCTTACTACCCAGGCATGACTCCCTTGTGGCTGGGTCTTTATTGCCAGCAATGGCAACTGGACGAAGAAAAATGAAGCTGCAGCTATTTTACAGAGCCCTGGAACCTGAGAAAGCAGTGCCACTGGGAGCCGTTTGTCTTGAGAGATATGGTAGTGTCCTTTTTCTGCTATGGCAAGCTGGCCTCCGGGGAGATTAAACAGCACCAGATAAAAGAATTCTTGTTGTTTTTTGAGGTGCTGCCAGATATCAAAAAATCAAATACAAGGTGAGCTAGAAAGCTCTCTCCATCAATTGGGTCAAAGCCTTGGGAAGCTCAAGTTCTTTGCAGAGCAGGAAACACAGCTCCAGTGCAAGAAACGGAGTCTGACACCAGTTTTTATTCTGCCGGCAGTCAAGGGAGAACAATATCAGGCAGCAGCATGAACTGCTGACAACCTCCCAACCCCCCCCCAGTTATTACCAGTCACATCACAAGTTGGTTGCAGAAGGATGAGAATTGGTTCACACGCTTGCCCATGTCCCTCTGTTTGAGATTTTCAAAGCCACCTGAAGGAGCGAGGCACCTGGGTTTAATTGAATTTGGCCTCTGAAAATCCATGTCTCTGCTACTAGCTCTACAGGTGTTTTGAAAATGAGGGCTTATCTACACTAGAAATGCAACAGCGGCACAGCTGCAGCGCAGACACTTACTTCGGCAATGGGCAGGGCTCTTCTGTTGACCTTGCAGTATATCTGCACTGGGGCTTAGGCACCTTATCTCTGTCACATAGGGCATGACATTTTTCACAGCTCTGTGCGAAGTAGTTAGGTCAACCTAACTTTGGAGTGTAGGCCAGGCCTGACGGTATTGAAGTTAGCTCCCGTGGAAAGAGAAGAATTCAGGTGTGGCGCTTAAGCAAAGCCACAATTCATAGATGCCAAGAGCAGAAGGGACAATAATTTAGTCTGACCTTCCATATAGCACAGGTCATAGGACTTCATCAAAATAACTCGTTTGAAGTAAAGCATCTCTCAGATTTTGCTTTGATGGAGTGATGGAGAATTCACCACAACCATTAGTAAATCGTTCTAGTTTTTTCATCTCTTAAAAACATATGACTTAATCCCCCAGTCTGAATTTGTCTAATTTCAACTTCCAATCATCTCCAATATGAACTTGCACCATAATAGCCCAGTTTGACACCAGTGGTGATTTGTGGGAAACTGGGCCTAAAGTCAGGAGTGCCCACAGATAAAGGGACATCACGAGCGTCTTTGGTTTGTATAGTAAGACTGAAATTCACTTCCTGACTTGAAAGATTTTTGTGTCTGGTTGTTAAAAATAATAAATCCTATGTGCATGCAATGGTGAAAGTCACCAGAATTAGGAAAATACAAAAGTTACGGGTCCATCAGCACCATTGCACAAGCTGTGTGTTTTACACTGCTCTGAACAGTTTATAACAAACAGGAACATGTTGAGTTACATTTTTAACCAGGGAAATATGAACAGAAAATAAGTGCAACATGACTAAACTGTGTATCTACTGGAACCTTGAAATCTGTATTTCCTGACTTGAACCCCAACAGTTTATTTTCAGGGCACTCAGAGTTAGCTTAACTCTTCTCCCTTTGAAGTAAACGGTAAAACTCGTATGGACTTCATGGCACTTATTAGGCCAATTTGAATGCTTTGGAAAACGCTACCCTGCAACCTAAATGTTGCCTTAACAGAGTTTTTGCATTTATTTTTTTTGTTGCTGTTTTATAGGTTGGATATTAGGAACACTTTTTCATTAGGAGGGTGGTGAAACAGTGGAATGGGTTACTTAGGGAGGTGGTGGAATTTCCATCCTTAGAAGTTTTTAAGGCCTGGCTTGACTAGTTGGGATTGGTCCTGCTTTGAGCAGGAGGGTGGACTAGATGACTTCCTGAGGTCCCTTCCAACCCTAATCTTCTATGATTCATAGGATTATATGCTTTCTTGGGGAAAACAAAAACAAACTAAACCCCAGGTCATAGTACCCTGACATACGGTCCTGCACTGTTATTAACATGTAGAGAGAATAACAAAAATCAGAAAAAATAGAGCCTCCCAGGTAAAATTTCTGCAGCTGAGTTACTGCGTATTTACATTTGCACACCTCTAGCAAACGGGAATTCTTTATCCTGATTCACTGCCATAGAATTCGCCTGGCTTGTTACAAGAAACACAAACCTTGTGGCAGTGCTGTATGACAAGATCCTTGCAACCTGATTGGCAGGCCTTTAAAGATAAACATTCATGAAAGCCTGTTGAACAGCTAAAATTTATTTTCTAATCTGTATAGTTTGTATCTCAGATTAAAATGTCTGTGAACCTAATGTATATACTGGAGACATGTGCCATGACCGCTCCTTGACCCAGTGCTGCATGCATAGAGTTCCTCATTTTGGCATTACAGTCCATTGTAGAGCATTTCAAACACAGAGTCACACCGTTCATTATTTGTCAGATGGACTGTAAAATGTACACTAGTGCTCATAATAGGATTATGCAAGTTGTTTACTGTTTGAAAAATAATATGAGCATTATCCTTTGTACCTTTCTAGTGGGTTTTCCCTTTTATAGGAATTAGGAAGTCCAATTTTTATTACTTCAATTAAATATCAGATTTCAATTTTACAAATGACCGTTCATTGAGGGCACATATTTCAATGGTATTAAAGCTGGAAAACAAGAATTTGCTAGGTAAACAGAAGCACAAAGAACATATTATAGTATAGAACCCTGATCACATACCTATTTTTCTGACTACCCTTGAATGCAGTGACTTAATAATGAAGAATGTACGATGATGTAATTATAAAGTCCTGCTAAGAGATACAGATATAGGACTGGATTGAGGAAAATATCCCCATTGAGGAAAGAATTTAAGCACACACTTAACTTCAGGCATGTGCCTACATCTTACTGAGGTCAATAGGATTTAAAACACATGCCTAGATCCGCCTCTATTCAAAACAGCACATAATGTTTAGTTGCTTTCCTATATTGGGACCATAGGTTGAATCTGCTTTATACATAATTTATCAGATTGTAAAATTTACCATACTTATTGAAATATATACAGTCTGACTCCTTTTTAAATGCTGGAGATCAGATGCTCTATTTTGGTAAGTGGGATTCCTCAAAAACATGTGTAGAGACCACCCAAACATGTCACGAGTAGATGGACAACCCCCATTGAGAAAAATGAAAGTCAGAGGCCTTCCAGCTATCAAACATCAAGTTGCGGGGCTGACGTTGCATGTCAGAAAGCACTGATAGACTGGCATTTTGGTGTCTTTCCTAGAAATCCTACCAGCGGGAGTTGGTCCCATCTAAACACTGATTATACCAGATCAAGCTCATCTTTTACCAATTGTTTTGTCACCTCCTCATTGGACTATGGCAGCAGGTACTAAAGACCACTCAGAAACGTCAGATAGCACAGAATGTGGCAGACCAGCCATTTAGTGATGTATCACAGGTGATAAATATTACGCCTGGGACAGCAGTGGCTACTGGTTTGTTGATGGGAACAATCCAAGCTGTTGATTTTAAATCTACAAAGTCCTGCATGATTTTGATCTTGACTGATCAAAAACTCATTGAAGTCAATGAAACAAAATCCAGTGATTTCCATTGGCTTTGGAGCAAGCCTTTACAGATCATCTTCCTCCTTAGACATTATCCCAGTGGTTCAAATTAGCGAATGATTTTGCTAACAGTCTCTGGATTTGAACTCTAGCTGGGGACCATTTGCTGGTAAGCATCACTTCTCTTTGGTCTGACAAAGTCCAAAGTTTCCTGCCATTCAAGGCATGGCAAAAGGAGAAGATATTTGCTTGAGCTTTTACTCAGTAAGTTCAGGGGAATTTTTTTCAGGTGATCTGGGAAGATCTAAATTTTTGTTGGTATTGTTATTTGAATTACAATAGCACCTAGAGGCCCCAAAATGAGGAGAGTTCCATTGTGGTAGGTGCTGTATAAACGCGAGACACTCTGTCCTGAAGAGCTTCAAATCAAAATACACAAGACAGAAAAAGGAAGTTTTGTTGTTGTTATCACCACGCACTTTATAGATGAAGAATGGAGGCATTTAAGTAGCGTGCCTGTCTCATGCCTTAACCGTCCTGCCTCTCATAGGAACATAGGGACTGGAAGAGACCTCTTGGGTCATTGAATCCACTCCCCTGCTATCACAGGCAATCCCGTCATATAATGATCCCATTCATAAACTTTTTCCAATTTGCCAGCTTTTGCTGTGAAATTCACTCGAACTGTAAATGACAGGGTTTAGAAATAAATCAGAAACAAACCAATAAAATATGTATTCTTCACTTCCCGCCTAAATAAAATTTCTTACGCAACACTGCCGGTGAACAATCATTTCCCAACTCTACCTATAGATGGCAGTATTTCAGTGGTAAATAAGCAGTCCCTCTTTATAAAACACATTGGATCCTCAGGATGAAAATTAGCTACAGAATACATAGGTTTGGCAGAATGGAATTTTTTATATATAATTTTGGCTGGTAACATTGATATTTATTTTAAGTGTTTTTTCTGATTTTTATCCATTTAAATTTTCAGTTGCATGAACATGGGGGAGGGCGGCCAGACAATTATTCAATGGCAGTTAGATGTTGAGATTCAAAAGTTAAAGCTTTATCATCATTAAAACTCAAATTGTCAATATCACATGTCAAAATATACTAAGTAAACATCCTTAAATCAAACTGAAATTCTCAAGCAGCATTTTTCTTACTTTGCCTCTCTGTAAGTTTTGATTGTAATTGATGGAATTCTTTTTGTATGTGTAAGGTGAAGTCAATATTTAGCAACAAAAATCTAATCCTTCTAAACCCAAGAATGTGTGTATTGGTGTTTTTGTGCCTTATGTCAAACCATCTGTGAAGTGAGAAAAAAAAGATAGGCCAGGGAAGATCAAACTAAAGACGTGAGAAAAGAGAACAAGAATGAATATTGGGCCTGTAGCCATTTAACAAGGTGAAATGCGGCATCTCAGATTTAAGAGCATGAAATTGAAGAGAATTAACTGATAAATATTTTTCAGTTCCCTTCTCCAAGTAGGAGGAACAAAAGGATTTGATAAGCCATGGAGGCTCACTTACAAAAACCACAGCGCATTAATTCTCATGATAAGCTAGTGGTTAATTTTTCTTGAAAAGGTCCATTGTTCAGAAGCAATTTAAGGACAAATTCCAATTCACAAAAACACACTTCATATCAATGGCTGATGTAACATCCAAGAGCGACAGGAAACTCAGGGCACTAGGTTTTTGGCAATCTGTTTTGAATATTGATTTGTAAAAAACAAAATGTTGCTTGAATCAACCATTCCTTAATCTATTATTTATTGGTGGCTTGGCTGTTTTCTGGGGGCAAATTTTTGAAAATATTCTTGGATTTGGCCAGCTTGCAAGTAAAAATTACTCCCTAAATTTGACCGCATGTGTCTCTTGTGGGCTCAGTTATTATTGTATTATAGTAGTGCCTTCAGAACCTAGCTGAGATCAAGACCCTTTTGAGCTAGGTGCTGTGCTACAGTATTGCCAACCCCTGGCTTTCCAAAATCAGGAGTCAGGCTCCTCCAAAAACTCTTGGATTTTAAAATCTAATACATTTGAGGTCTTTTTACTTCCCTTCTGGGTTCTGAGCTTTTAGGAGTCATCCTTTCCAGCTTTTCTCTGCAACTCTAAGGCCCACAAATATATATATATTTTTTAAATGAAAGATAAAATTCTCACATCACAGGACTCCAGGAACTAGGGCTTTTATTGCAAGACTTGCAATAAAAATCACAAACGGTAGTACCACTGGTAAAAAAAAAACCCACAAACCATGATTGTGACATTATTTGCATGCTTTTACTCTTTTAGGGACTGCTCAAGATCTTGCTCATTCTGGGAAGCACATCACCCATGAGAAGGTAGGGACACGATACAGCATTGGTCCCCCTCCACACCTATCCACAGAGCAGGGCTGGCCTTTCTAGGGGAGGGAGTGGCACCATTCTCCTTGTTGGTGCAGAGCATTCATCCCCTTGTGCACCAAGCGCTTGAAAGAGAGAAATGCCTCCCGAGGCTCCTTGTGAAGCCCCTGGACAAATTCCTAAGCATTCCTGAGTTTTAGGATGATCTTTGTCCTCTCAGGCGACATCATACTCTTCTCTTGTCTCTCCATTTCCTACTGGTCCTTTAAAAAAAAAAATAGGTGGGGACAGAGTGGAAATCTATCCCAGGCAGCACCAGTGGAAGCTCTCCTACACAGCCCTACCAGTGTGGTAGAAACCTTGACCTGAAGGCCATCTCTAGTAAAGGTCAGAGGCATCCATTGGCCTCTGGATGAGACACCATTGTCAGCCATGGTGGGTCTGTCAATTGTGATGGGACCACGAGTCTAGTGAAAACTGCTTTGAGGCTAGCCCCTTTCACATGGGACTGCAAAAGGCCATCCGACATCACAAGACTTCCAGTCTCTACTAAGATCTTACAGATTCAAACCAATGACCCAGAGACAGAGAGCTAGATTCACTTCGGTGCCGCAACACTGTGCACGGCAGGGCTGGATGTTTAGGCATCCTATCACCTAGCAGAATGCACAATCCTAAGTTAGGCACCCTGTATCCCTCTACAATGCATGGGCCAAGTCAGGCACCTAAGAACGGGATTCACAGAAACCAGCAGCCTGAATGAGTAGCCACCCAAACAAGTCAGTAGGAAATACCAAGGAGAGAGGTGGGGCCTGTGGCAAATGGCCAGCTTCACCCCAGTGGGTCTCACGTTTTTGCCTCTTGTAGTGGGGTCAGGGCATCACCAGCTACTCCAGCTCCCCAGGGACATGGGTAGGACCTGGGCCCACCCACTCCTCTGGGTCTCAGCCCAGGGGCCCTATGAGTACCAGCTATGTGCTGCTGGCACCGTGCTCACAGCTGCAGTCTTTTCCCCTAGGCTAATTTCCCCTCCTCTGTCCCTCTGGTTTCTTGGACACGGTACCTTCCTCAGCACTGCTTCCTGCTCCTTCATGCGCCGCGCCGCGCCGCGCCCCTGCTCCTCCAGCTCATACACTGTCTGCCTGAAGCAGAGGGTTTTTAATCGAGCACCTGGCTGGGCCTTAATAGGCCTCAGCTGCTCCTAATTGCCCCCTAATGACTTCTAGCTAGTCTGCAGGGAAAAGAGCTCTGAGCGTTCTGGGGCTTACATACCTCCCTTTTCAGGGCCACTCCAGTTTTTAACATGCCTTAAGGACTACAACCCGGTAGCCTGCTGAAATTTCCGTAGACTCCCAGGGTGTGCCATGAGGCATTTCCCATAAGACCCTGTTAACAAAATCAATCACTCAGACATTAATTTCCAGGATTCCGTCTCCTTTTAAATCCATTGAACCAAATTCCCTTTATTTCTTCTTTTTCCTAGCCAATACAGGATGTTTCTGTAAATACGATTAAATTGATTATTAATTCTTTCCTGCCTAATGCAGTATTTTCTTTTTTAACACAATACACAACAATGTGAACAACAAGACAAACACCACAAAAAGCACATTTAATTATAGACAGTCTGTTTCACCTTTAACATGATATTTATGTATCAATTTCTGAAAAATCTCCAGTCCTATCATGAATATCTTTCCATTCTCAGCACACCTCTATTCAAACAAGTGTAGAGCAAAAGTTCAGATGTGTTTGGGACCTTGTTTAAAAGGAGGATCTGCTCTATGCAGTGCTGTGTTAGGTATGCTGGTCCTAGGATATTAGAGACACAAGCTGAGTGAGAAAATACCTTTTATTGGATCCCTAAAGTATCTGAGTTTGCCAACAAGACCATAGGTGCTTCTCAGCTGTGAGTTTTACTGGAGATAAAATGACCCAGGATCGCGTACAGTGGATTTATTATACTAGTGCAGGCAGGCAAATGGGGGAGGCTCTTCAGAAGCTCATGAGGGTCCCTAAAAGAAAAGAAGCAAGCAACCAATGACTCCCCACCAAACAGAGTTGGCAGATACAATGTAGAAATGATATAGTTGTGTACAGTGGTGATGGGAGATTTTTCTTGGTTCCTAGAAGCCAGCGCTGCAGAGGTGATCATAACAAACTCTATTTGCTTCCAACTGTGGGACAAGAAAATAGACTACATTTCTTGCAAAAACAAGAAGTGATCATAGACAGCGACAGGTCAGCCTGGGGGTTTCAGAAATGGAAACGGGTAAGGCACTGAAAATCTGAAGGAGCAAAGTGCTGACTCTTTCTAGTCCACTTGTATTAAACACATATCTCTTTATTCTGCAGCCCCTCTGGATTTGCTTCCCTTCCCCAAGCCTCCTTTATTAACAGCTGGTTATCTTATTAGTTTTGCTGTAGGAAAAATGATGGTATGGAATAATTGACTAATACTAAGCTCTGCTGGAGTAAATATGTGACACTGTATACATTGGCAAAACAGGATGGACACTTAATGGTGAATCAGTAGCTGATGAGCGTTTTTCTATAGTTGATTTGTTTAACATCTGACTCAGAAAGGGGGATTTACAGAATTATATTCTCTTTGGGGAACTAGCGTTTTGGTTTTACTGCTGCTGGTAAATTTACGAAAATTAACTCTTTAAAAAGAAGTTTTCCCATTCTCTATCATATCAGAGGGTGGGCAGAAAAATATTTGACTGATTGAATATCTTAAAAATGAAAACAAGGCCTATGTTTCAAAAGCTCTGTGCATTCTTCAGTAGATTTACACTGCGCTTCAAGCAATTCCCATACTTGTTTATTACATGGGTTCTAAATTTATGAAGAGTGATGTACTGTGTAGCTCCCACATCTGCTGTTCAATTGAAGCAGGTAATGTCTGTAATAAAGTTTTGGTTTATAGCACTCTAGCCAAACTACTTTTGCCACGTAGGTTATTCCTTTATATTTGTGCTATATATAAACAGGAGCATCAGTGACTATACAGCTCAGGTATAGGTTTAGTAGTGTAATGCGATTTATTTTGGGAACGAGATAGTTGGGTTGAGCAGCGAAAAAAGAACATGAAAAAATAAAGAGACTGAGGTTTACGTTGCTAACTTTTAATAAGGTAACCAGTTAATTAGAATACTTTCTGTAACGAACACCACTTTGAAAGGCAAATAAACTCTCTCACTGTGCCACTGTCTCTTGTTTGCTCTTCTGGTCTGTACAGATAAAACATCATACAGATATATATGTACAGTGCGGGTGATTCGGAACTCTTTTTAGACTCAGAGGCACTGCAGGGTGTGCTGTACTTCATTCAAGAGGAAATAACCCTCTTTGAAATAAGGCTGCGATTTGCCAGGAGGAGTTTAACATCACAGGGAATGAATGATCATGGTACAGAGAAAAAGTCAGACAAATTTTATAGCAAATTAGCTAGAAGAATGCTCATTTGCAGTTAGAAATCATTAATTTTTAAACCAACTTATTTAAAGGGGACCTGCAAGAAGGGCATAAGGCCAGCTGGTATTTCCCCACCCCTCCCCAGCTTCAATATTATTTATAAAAGTGTTTACATTGTTTAAGTTTTCTGCTTCTTTTTTTACATAAGAAATTCTGGCTTTATAAGCTGGAAGACTCTGATGACTGGAAAACTCTTTAAATAGTTATATCAGAACTATTAAGAGGGAAAGAGATTTTTAGATCCTCGGTTTTTGTTCATGCTTATTTGACATGAGTGACTAATATTTTGAATAAAGGAAGCCTTTGTTAAAGACTCACTCTTTCTCCTTCAGTAATTGTGTTAAGAAGTCACAATATAGACCCCTTATAGCTCCTGTGCTCCTCCAGCGAAGCCAGAGGAGACAAGACCTGATTGTTCCTGATGTTTGTAAGGTTAAAAAAAAAAGGGAGACTATGAGAACACGCGAAATATTTCTTTATACATCAGATAGAAGCAAAAAAAGACACAAACCCAATCTGAAAAATCCTTTGCAGGTCGCCTCTAAAAGGACTAGTGGGGGGGTAGATTATCAGAAGTTCTTAGGTTTTAAGGTACCAAAACTGTTCCTTGGACAGGAAGTTTCACTGTTGATTAGGGCTGGCCGAAAGGGTTCTCTCAGAACCGGTTTTCCAAACAAGTTTTCAAGTACAGTTTTATTTTTGCAAAAAGTGGAACCTTCTGCAGAGAAAGTTCCGATTTTTTGTAGACACGTTTTGGCTGAAAACAAGTCTTGTGATTGGTAAAGGCTCCTGTGGTGCCTCCTGGGCATTGTAGTTTGGGTCTCTCATGCCCCACTCTCTCTATGGACTAGGCTCCCTAGCTGGACTACAGTTCCCATACATTACCAGAGTCAGGGCCTCCCTTAGAGAACCACATGCCCTCACCAGAGGGGAACAGTGGGATATCATGGAATATGGAACCCAGCCAGGCAGCCCAACCTCGAAAGGAGAATGGGAGCTTGAGGCACCTGATGTTGCTTTGCTTCCCGTGAGGCACACCATTCCCAAATCAGGCTGGTTTGGTATTCAAATTGCCACTGAAAAGTGTATTTCCCATTGAAAGAATTGAACGGCTCTACTATCGATACATATCCCTAGAATTACTATTGAAGAAGGCCACTCGGTCTATAACCGATGGATAGTCCCCCCAAAAAAATACCACACAAAAAAACCTTTTGACTCAGAACTTCCATCAGATTCTCAGTCACACATTTGCCTCCCAGTTCCAGTCTGCGGTGCGTATCTGCAGTTCACAACGTACTAGGTTGTAGTGGGAAAATCCAAAGTTCAAATAGTTTGGTAATGTCTATTTATTCCTTTCTTTAAAAGGACTCACGAGAAGAAGCACTCGGATAATCCAAAATGTACAGCACAGGAAAGCGTTGACAATATGTTTTAAATCACAGCCCAGAGCCCTAATGCTACCGCACCAAAAAGAGTGAGCGTGAGGGTTATTGACTACTGTCGATTTTCCCAGGGAATCATAAATTATAGCTTCGCTTTTACTGCTCCTGCTAAGTAACTCTGATGAATCTGATTCAGTGTGCAAACACAGCATTCAGACCACAAAGTGTCTCGTTTCTTAATATAGGTTTGGGCTCACACTAGCTGACTAACTGCAAAGCTGTCAGGCGCACAGGTTCAAGACATGTGAACGGAGGCTGTGTTAGACATACCTTGCCCGCAGATACTAAGCTTGATGATCTACAAATTCCTGCGGCTTGACAAAGCCCTGGCTGGGATGATTTAGCTGAGGTTAGCCCTGCTTTGAGCAGGGGTTGGACTAGATACCTCCAGAGGTCCCTTCCAACTCTAATATTCTATGGTTCCTTACATACCCATAAGGGCAAAGAGCTGTCCCTGTGACACCGTGGTGATAAGCAGCGTTATGGCCACTTAAGACAGACAGATTAGCTCACATAGACACCTAGAGAGATGTCATGGGCCTGGTCCTCAGTAGTGTGAAGTATCGTCGCACCACTGACAATTTAGATTAGCTGAGGATCCGCTCCCAGATGTTTTCATCTTTCTGGGTAACAAAAGGTTTTCCTTTGAGACGTAATGCCGGCCACTCAACAGCGTGCAAAACTGGGATACCATTCAATGCTGACAAAGCTGCTGCTAACTCGAGACAAAGGACATCTGTTTCTGGAGGCCAGGGTGACATTTTCAAAAGTGCTTTGGGGACTTAGGCGCCTATGTCCCATTTTCAAAAGGGACTTAGCCAGTTCGGGCATGTCCACCCTGCAATTAGACAGCTGCGGCTGGGCCAGGCCAACTGACTCACGCTCACGGGGCTCGGACTAAGTGGCTGCTTAGTTGTAGGGAAGACTTCGTGCTCGAACTGGCACCCAGGCTTTAGGACCCTGCTAGGTGGGAGTGTCCCAGAGCTTGGGATACAGCCTGAATGTGAAGGGTTACATTCCAGTTAAACAGCCCCACAGCCTGAGCCCCGGTCAGCCGGCATGAGCCAGCCGCAACAAAGACAGAGCCTAAGGAGTTTAAGTGTCTTTGGGAAAAAGAGGTCCATGGGAGTTAGACACCTAATGGCTAGATCCATAGGAGCTTAGGCATTGATTTCTAGGTGCATTGCTGCCCAGTGGAATTCACAGCCCAGAGTTAGGCATCCAAGCCTCCTAGACAATGGACAGGGAGACTTAGGGGCTACATCCACAAAGGGCTTTAGACTCCTCACTTCCACCTGAGGTGGCAAAGTCCAAAATTTAGATCCTCATACCCTCGCTCAGCTGCTGCCTCGCCCCAGAGGCACCTAAACTCCCTAGGCAGCAAAGTTTCTGGCAGGGCACCAGTACAAAGCTGGCTAAGTCTAGACAACGATGAGCTGCTCGGTACCTGGCTTGCACCCAAGCCGTGGTGGGATTAAAAAACTAGGCATCCCCTGCCCACCTCGCCTGCAGAGCCCAACCTGGAAGGCATATTTTGAGCACGCCACCCTCACACTCCAGCAAGCCCAGAGGAAGGTGTCCTCCTTATACCCAATAGCCCAGAGGTTAGTGCATTCACTCAGGTGTGGATGGCCCAAGTTCAAAGTGAAACAGCAGCAGCAGCAGCAGCGATTGAGAGAGAAACCTCTGAATACCCTAAAGCCCCATGGTTAGAGCCCACACCTGGGACGTGGGAGAGCCAAGTTTGACTCCACGCTCTGCCAGCTTTGGAGCTGGGCCTAGAACCCAGGTGTCCCATCTCTGAGGCTTCCACAGGATACATACGTACACAGACAGACAATCCCCCCAAACCTCCCCGCTGGTTGCCTCCAGCTGCCTCTCGTGTGGGTTAGATGTGCTCCTCTGTCAGTTAGGTACCTAAGTCCCTTTATGGATCTGGCCCTAAATCACTTGTGAAAATGGAACTGCAGCTCCCAGGTCAGTTATGGTTTGGAAGTTTTACCCTTGCTCCATAAATTGATCTACTGTCTGACCAGGACTCGCCTCCCCACCAAGAGGTCTCCTGAAGAGTCAGATCCTTGGCCAGCAATGCTCAGTGTAGCTCTGGGGCTGTCAGAGGAGTTATGCTAATTGACAGCCACTGAAGAGCGAAGCCGTTAAGCCGTCTCTGTGGTACCTATTCCTTTTTCCACTCAGTACAAATCTAATGCCGGGTCTAGATTCCACGGCACTAGAAACACCGATAGCTGGTCTACACGTGCGCTCTCTCTCCAATACAGCTATGCCAGTGCTATAAGCAATGGGGGGAGTTTTTCAGAAAACAATTCAGCATAGACAAGGCTCCCAAGGGGGAGAATATAACCAATTCACATACCACTTGTGAACGGGTAACAGAAAGCAATGACACCACCACTGCATTAAATTGAGTTTTATCCCCCTCCCACACATCCTCGCTTTGCATCTTCCTTGTTCATATAAGGAAGGACCAGAATTGCTGCAAGCAAAATGTGGCATTGGGAAGTTAGGAAGAGAGGTGTCCCAGGGAAACTCTCTAGTAAGGCTAGATCCATAGTATGGAAAAAGCATGAGTACCACTGACTTTGGTAGTTGTGCCATGCTGTGACATGGGCCAGGAGAAAATTCCAGCTTGACTCCTGCAGTGGTCATCTTATGCCTGGACACATGAGATTTTTATCCCCCTTATCTTCACGTGCGTAACTACTGCTGTTATTATTGGTCATGGTGGATAGGCAAATAGTTTTCCACATCGAAAGCATCTGCCTCCATACTTCGAGAGGAGAGGGAAAACTTCATGACTTCGAGTTTCATTCCACCTAGGTTCAACGGACATTTCAGAGAGCCCATATAAACGACGACTTGGGACACGCATGGAATCAGAGGGACTGGGATTCCCATGTGTCCAGAAATCTAGCTCATCTCGATCAAATTAGCCTCATTCAAGATAAACAGCTCAAAGCTCTAATTATGAGACCCAAAAGAATAACGGATTTCTGGAAAACACCATTTTTATAGTACAGGACCAGGGGAATTTCATACGTGGCTACTGTTGAGTCACTGCAGCTTCAGCCACATTTGAACGTGGAGCAATAGTGACATAAAGTGGCCTGCCAAGTTAATCACAGGTGAGTGTAGAAAGTCTTTCCCAGAAGACAGATCAGTAGCTGTTTATCCTACTCTAGCATGGCATTTCTGTAATGAAATGAGCATCTGTCACTTACCGTTTTGAATATTGCAACCCACCGCGTGCAGCAATAGGTAAATACGGCACCAGCTAGGAGAGGTTCTCTCTTCCTAGATTATACCTACTAAACAGAAAAACAGCAAACCCAGGAAAATCCTCCTTAAATTGGAAAAGTTGTGATAGAAGAATATTCCATGCTAGTGTTTTGGCTCAAAGAGAACTATTTGACCCCGTTTTATTATATATACACCATTTAATTTTTGCCACCAACTTTGATATACAACTGCAGCATTAGCGATTTTATTCTATTAAAAAATGAGAGTTCTGTAGCACTTTAAAGACTAACAAATTTATTTTTATTTATTTTATTGCTACAGGACCCCTGTTGTTTTTGCTGTATACAGACTAACACAGCTACCCCTCTGGAACTATTCTATTAAAGATAATCATAGCATTATGGGAACAAAATTCCAATTCCAGCAGTGAAACAAGAGATACCGTCAGCTCTTTTCAGAGTCTGTACATTCAGAGAGTGCCACATGAGATCAGATTAACCATCTACTTTTACCTGCAAAGCCAATCAATGTATCAATATTAATTATACTACTGTACAGCGCTGGGTAATGTTTTTGTTTTAAAACCCTTTTTTTCCAGAGAAAAAGGCAGATTCAGTGACACCAAAGCTTGTGTCGGTTTTGCTGAATTGTTTCCATCATCCTCCACCCTCAGAAAATCTTTTTTTTAAAAAATCTCAAAACCCCAAAGTGTTTCATTTTTAAATTTTCAAAATGAAAACTTCCAATATTTTTATTGGAAACAGCTTTTCATATAAACATTTCCTTGAAAAAGTCCAATAAAAAAAAAGTCAAAATTGAAACATCTCAAGTTTATTGAAATAAAATGTTTCATTTGACCCAGAATGAAATTTTTGACTTTTTAAGCTTGCCAACAATTCCTTTTTCGGTTCAACTTGAAGCTATTGCCCCCCTCCCATTCACAATTGCATTTGAACAGAAAAATCCACTATTCACGCAGCTCTGCTAGGAGATACTAGCAAGCCATGCCAATTCTTCACCATACTCATTTGCTTGTACATTGTAACTTCATCTGCTGCCATTCAGGGTTGTGTTTTTCTCACTGTAAATCCTCCAGGGATAGTCTGTCTCCTATGTTTTGTTCAGTGCCCAGCACAATAGTATTGCAAACCCAACTGGGGACTTTGGGTGCTACTACAATATAAATATTTACTACTACTGCTAATACACAGATCAGCTCTAACTACAGGGAAGGGATCTTACATTGTAAACATCTGAAGTTTGTTGTTTAAATTAAAAGAGAATCAACATTAACAGTAAAAACCTAAACAAAGCAATAGCCACCACTGTAGTATAGCGCTGCTAGGAGAAACAGGCTGGGATCATGGGGCACAAATCTGTAACACAGAAAGCACTAGAGTGTGTCTGCGAGCAGGGCTTCAACATGGTGGCGGGGGGAGGAAGCTTACACTTTACCAGGGCTCAGAGGCCCTAGGGGGCCCGGCCCAGGCTGCAAGCCCCGTGGGTATGTGTGTGGGAAGGGGCCCGTGTTCCAAGATTGTACTGGGCCCACAAAAGTTATGCTTGGCCCCTTAGTGAGAGATATCAATCACACCTAACATCTGAGGCTACCATTTATATGTCTGAACAAGGGGGCACATAATGCCTGCCCCAAAGGCATTTTTGCAAGGCTTAATTCTTTAGTGGATGCCAGCGAGACCAGGATCTGGGCTGTAATGTTGTCATAATATATAGTGACATACAGAATTAGCTCTTAAGACCCCATTGCACTGTCAAAGTGGTGTAAAGGGCCACAGTTACCCCACTTGAAGGCCTGTTTACACTGCCAGAACAGTGTTAAGAGGGCTAAGTGTAAATACAAACCAGGCCCACGGGTTCTAGTCCTGAAACTCTTACGCATTTGAATAACTTTATGCAACCTACATAAGTGTCTGTAGGATCAGAGCCTAGGGCCTTTGTGTTTTAAGAACACTAAGGCCCAAATCCACAGGGAAGTAATCTGCTGCAGCCATTTACTTGGAGCAGGTCATATCCCGTTCCTTGCCAGCTCAGGTGTACTGGCCTGTGCCTTGAAGGGGGAAGTCAAGTCGCTACCATGTCCCAGCCTGCTCTCCTGACCAGGAAGGGATTTAGCATCACGGAGGCTACTTGTGCACTAAGGTACTACCCAAGAAAGGCTATCCAAATCCAGCCCTCAATAAATACGCTACCAAGCTGTTAAACTACAATATGTATCACAACTGTGGCTCTGCTTCCAAGATGAGCTGCTTCCAGAAAGCCAGCAGAGGCTTTCTGGAACTTGGACCAGGGAAGTGGTGACATCATAGAAAGAAAAAAAAAAAAATCTGCTGAGCATAAAATCTGGCTAATCTGAAAACACGCTCGTTCCTCGGTTGAGCCTTCCATATACCTTGCTCCGCATCAGCACCAGGCTGACTCCAAAACGTTCAGACAGAAGGAATAAAGCCATAGGTTTAAGGGGACCAAAAAAAAAAAAAAATCCTTCCTGCTCTTTGATTAACTGGGCTTCTTGATGGAGTTAAGTGCAAACAGCTGCGTGGACTCCAACTGCAAAGCCGAAATCTAAACACGGCATGTTTACATAACCCAAACTTCTAATCAGGCAGCTGTATAATCCAGCCATTTAAAGTATCCCTAAGAGTTTCAGGGAAATGTGATTTTCTTACAACTAAGCCAATCAACAACCTCTTTCAAAAATTAAAAAAAAAAAAGGCCCGAGCTACCAAGATACTGCTTAGAGCAGTGGATCTCAATGAGGTGGGTCATGACCCCAAGGTGAATCACAAAGCTTTTTTTTCCCCCCTCACCAGAAGGTGCAAATTTGAATCTAGAATTCCCAACACAGTTCCGTGTTGCTAGGTAATAAATTAGTGGCGCTTGAGAAGAATATAGTAGCTGTTCCCTTCTTGCTGACATGTACAATGCTATGCCCCTAGGGCTCAAACCAGAGCCCACGGAAGTCATTGAGAGTCTTATACAGACCCATTAGGACCCAAAAGAAGTTCTTCAGGGTTGTTTCATGTCCCACACGCTGGGTAATAACACGGTTTTTAAAAAATAAACTGGCTCTTCAGTAAGAACTATTTGCAGAGATGTTCCAGCTGCAGCTAGCGTTCCAGCCACCTGCCTACAGACAAGCTGCCTGGCGCCTTCTCCAACCTCTCCTCCTGCAACCTGTGGTCCTTCCTCCCAATCCATCCAGGCTGCTACAATGGCTATCGTCCCCCCTCATCCCAGTTTCCCTACTGAAGGGAAGAACCTCTGGGGCTGAAGGGAGAATGTCAGAGCTGGAACCCCAAGGCATTCCATTGGGATCTCACGGGGAGGAGTCAGAAGAGATGCAAAAACTATTATATTAACAAATCAGTCAGTAGAGCATTTTTAAAATTAACCATAAAAAGAGACATTGTCTCATCATAAGTCAAAAAATTCAAAAGTACAGATTCAGCCTTTCTAACACACCCCATTAAAAAAAAAATGAAGTTACACAAGTTCAAATGAGCTGGTCCAGTTAAGCCATTAAAAAAAAAAATTAACTCAATTCTTATCTTGTTTTTGCCACTGCCCTGCCAAAGAGGGCAGCTGTCCATAGAACAGAAATGTTATCGCTGCACAAATATTCTAATTTTTGAGCCAATGAGGCAAACGGCTTGTGGGCTAAAATTGGAAATAGCCATTTATTTCTTAAACAAAAGTTAAGAGATAGTAAGTAATATGGCAAAATCTTCAGCCTGTCGAGACCCACATAAACAGCTGTGCCTCTAAATGCCAGGATTAGTGTTGTGTGAATACACGGTTGTTTGTTTCCTTGGCATTTCCAGAAAATAAAAATTTGTTTGAGGTCAAACTAAATTTTTTTTTTTTTTTTTTTTTAAAAAAAAACACATTTTCACTGAGTTAATAAGTTATGTTGGGCTGAACAAAGTGTTACCTTCTGACAAAAATCAAATCTTTTTTTATTGTTACTGTTTTTAGGCATTACATTTCTTTCATTTTATTTAAAAACAATTTTGAAACAGAAAATATCAAACTGAAAAAAATGAACAAAAAAGAATTCATATTTTCCTCTCAAGTTTTTTTTTTCCAACACAATCAACTCAGTGACATCAGCACAGATTTGTGCAATGGTTGTGTCATCACAGCTGCATTTTTCACTCAAAATGTCACCCACCTCTAGCCAAGAGATTTCCTTTCCAGATAAACCAACTGCACTGTTTGCAAATGAAGAGCAGTAAAGGCCTTCCTTAGCTTATCCAAAGTTGCCAAATATTTCCTGAATCTATGGATGGTCTTTAAATAAGGGAGTCAGGGAAACAGGTTTTGCTGTGTCAACATCCACCGTATCCTGCTGCACTAGATTATAAATGTGCCTATTAGTCAGCTTCCCCACCCAATCCCCTTGATCTTTATCAAATGGCCTGTTACTTTGGTGATGGGTACATAATGGCTAGAATAAAAATATTTGGTGCTGCACCCGAATTTTTCATGCTCTCTCATATACACAACCTCCCCCATCTGTGGCAGTGCTAAATGTTTGAAATTCTATGTCATGCTCACCACAAAGAAGACAGAGCTCACTATCCTCAGCCAGGCACTATTTACGACAGCAACAGCACAGACAAATTAGCTGCAGCCTAGTTTTCCAAATAGGGTTCCCCAGCTTACTCCAACTGGCATCCCTAAAACAAGCGAAATCCCATTGTTCTGGGAGCACACGGCTCTATTCACCTTTCCAGGGGCTTTTTCCTCGCCTGTTGCTGATCTCACACACAGAAGCAGCAGAATATCTGGCCAAAAGACAGAGCAGCCCAGTCCATCAGTAACCCCCAGAGAGGTGGAGGGGTAGGTGATAGGAAATTGGAAGATTATTTATAAAACCCCCAAAATAACTTCAGTTCATCCCTGTCCTGATCTGCCTTTTCATCTCCCGGAGGAGAAACTACCTCTATTTGGCTCCTTGGGGTTTGCTCCAGTTTCAGATTCCCATGTAATTATTTTTAAAGGGCTGAGGGAAAGGCTAGAAAACGCCGAGCTGTACAAACAGAAAGGTCTCTATTCTCCTCTCAACATGAGCCTGTAACTGAACACATGCTACAAAGTGCACAAGAGATGTGCTGCTAAAGCTGGACTCTGCACTGGGAAGACACCTTTGGTGGTTCCTTCTCACTGACTGACTGACTTCAGGTAGCATGCACTTACAAAATGACATTTCCGAAGCTGTAGAATGCAGTTGAGGTCTTTGCTTAGAATTACCATGTTGTCGAGAAGTAAACCAAGACATCGTGGGCCATCTGCCATCCCATGTAAGGCATTAAGGATGCCTAAGTAGCCCTCTTGCTCTCCTGCGCTGTGAATCACAAATGACTGGGGGTGGGGGCGAAGGAGAAGACGGAAAACTGCTTGGGGGGCCGCTGCTAATTCTCATATGCATTTAGGTGGGCATGTAAGGTGAATGGATGGAGCCGTGGCTTTCCAGTAACAGCGACACTGTGGCAAGAGGAGCTTCAGTGCCAGCTGTGCAAACCCACGCAGGACCATGGGTACTTAGTTGGGCAGCTAGCCCATGCCGAAATCTGGGCTGCTATTGGTGCTCCCTAAAGCTAAATTAAAGCTCAGATATGTTCACATGTGTTGCAGTCACACTCGTGAGTTCAGTGTAGACAAACCCTTAGAGTCAATCTGGTTTCTGGTCTGCTTCTGGGCGATCGTAAGTCTGTTCTGCCCCTTCTCAAAGGCTTGTGGCCAAGCCACCATTACACCCTGTCATGAATTCCAGGGCCTGGTCCTTTGTTGAAAAACATGGCATTGTTTTCATGAGTGGTGCTCTAGCAATTGTTATGTCCACTTTAACACCTTTTCTTGTCCTTTTTAGTTAGGCTGCCTTTGAGATACACCATTGCAATACGGGAGCAATTTATTCTCATTTGAATTCAGCTTGGCCAGTTTCCCACTAATTACCTTGAGTATAAAAATAGGTTCATTTCAATTCAAATTTGCACTAAAAAAAACCCAGCTGTAATTTAACATTTGAAATAGAGCAGGCTGCTAGCCTTTGATACAGCTTGATTATTTTGAGATTGTGAAATGAAATCAAAAAGGCAGGAGCGTTTCACTTCAAAGTTGCTATGATTCTATTTTCAGTCTGCACGCTCTTCATTCTGTGGATAATGTAAACACAGGCTAAGACGCTTCAATAACAGATGCCAACAAATTAGGCTATTACATCCATACACTTAGATCATTGTTTTTTCTTTGGGACAGGAACCATTTCTTAGTCCTGTGTTTGTGCAGCACCTACTATAATGGGGCACTGATCCATGAGCATTTAGATACTACTGCAATATAGCTAGTCTTGGAAGGAATTGATTTTTTAATCAGTAAATGTAGATAAATATGGATTTCACTGTACACACAAACTGATGAAAAAATATTTCCATCATTGACATTTCCAGATAGGCAAAGTATGAAAAAAATGCTGCTGGAGAACTTCTTAGAGTTTGATTTAAAGCTAAAATTTTGACACATGCTATTGATTGTTTTAACTGTTAAATAGCTTTAATTTTCTAAATCACAACATGTCATTAAATAATTGCCTGGACTCCCCCATCATTTCCCACAGCTGTGAAAAATTAAATCTAAAAATTGCTTATAAATAGAAAATTCATATTAGCCATTAAAATTATATTTAAAAAAAATTGAATGCTACCAAGCATAAATACACCTAAATAAATTACCTGATTTTGGAAGGTGTGATGCATTCAGCAGTTCCTATGGGACTTTTCCTAAAAATTTGCACAATATCCTACTTCAATGGACACTGCTAGCAGGTCAGTATCTTCTAAAAATCAGACTACTTATTTAGGTGCCTAAATAAAAAGACTTAGGAACCTAACTTCAAGTTTCTGTATTTGAAAGCCTTGACCATATACTTTTGCAATTCATTTTTTAATGTATTCATTGTTATTAACTGGACTGGCTAATGGGACAGTGTGGTCTAGTGGACAGGATACTGTCTGGGGAATTAGGAGGCGTGTCATTCCCCTACTGTGTGATCCTGGGCAACCTTTGTCGTCTAGTAACATTGTAATCTCTTTGGGGCAGCGATTGTCTCTCAGGAAGCGTTTGCAGTGTCTAGCACAATGGGTTCCCAATATCAGCCAGTGCCTCTAGGTGGCAGTGTAATAGAAATTATCACAATGGCTTAGAATAGTATACATGGACTGCCTATGACCAAGAGTTCAAATCCTAGCAGTTCAGCCCTTCAATCTTCAGGTTCAGCAGCATGTGAAAGCAGTGCAACTTCCTGTGCAGTTGAGATTTAAGTTACAGCTAAGTCAAGCTGTACAGCTGCAGCTCTTTTAACCATTTCTCCAGGCCCCTATTGACTTCTGTTGCTCATCTCTGAATTCACAGCAGTGTGTAAATAGCTTCCAGTTACGGAGGTGCTCAGAACGGAACTCAGTGTTCTAGACATGGTATCCGTGCTATCATATAGAAATAACCTAATAAATCTGTTTTGGGTTGTGGTGGGGTTTTGTTTTGGTTTTTTTTGGTACTGTCCATATTTAATGCCATCCTATTACTTACATAGAAAGCGGGTTAAAAAAACCAAACTAGGCAATATTTTGTAGGCTTTTTTCTCCCCAAAAATTGCTTTTTGAATTTTTTTTTTTCAAAAAATGTCAACATTTTGATAAATTAGCCACTTAGGGTTTTTTTAGCCTGTTCCTGGTTGGAAAAACCTGACAAATGTTTGAAGAAAATCAATCAAGGTTTTTCTGGCTTTTTTAAATTAAAAAAATACCCTCATTCTTGTTCTGCTTATGTACAATTTACTGCCATTTTTCTTCCAAGAAGTTGATTTTAGTTTTACTGCATTGCAAGTGTCTCCACTCTACTGAATGTGTTTTCTGAGTGACAAAAGAAATGTGGTTTTGCAGGAATATCCTGGCAAACACATGACTACGCTGATGCCCGACATAATTAATTAGGTACGTGCCACAAAGGTTTTCAAAGAGTGCCAAATGGTAACTTGGTGGGCCATTAAATGCATTCCAACAGCCCGTGCAATCCACAGGAAGGTTTGTAGTTTTGAGAAGTCATAGCAGCTGCAAACAAATTTGGAGAGGGAATTTTTAGATCAACCAAAAGGACTACTGGCCCCTTCCACACGCACCCGCTGCAATGACACATCTGGCAGCAGTCCACACAAAGGGAAATGAGGAGTACACTTCTGCCATGCTACATGTGATGTGTAAGTTTACAAGAAGAGGAAAAATGTGTCTCTCTCACGGAATCAGGGTTAAGCTATCGAATGGTCCGAAAGAAGCACTAGCTACCGTCTGTCATCAGACCCCTACTAACAGACAGTTTATTAGTCTGCTGACATCTCCACCTCAAAATGGTAAATTGTCTAAGAATGAGCAAGGCAACATAGAGCTAAAAGGACCTTCCGTGGCAGGGTGGTAGAGTGCAGGATTTTTTAGACATCCGTACTTTGTGATAAAATGTTTCTGAGATGGTGTCACTTCCCTTCCAGACAGCCTAGCTTTTCTTAGCGCCAGATACCAAATCAGTGACCTTCTGTGAATCTGAGCTAATCTCAGGATATGTCACATCTGCAGCAGCAGGAACAGCTGAGCAACACTTATCCAGACGTAATTGAATCTTAAGATTGTAGAGCAGCACGTGATTAATTGGCTGAAGGATTCCTGATAGAGGGGAGGTTGCTAATGGCCATTCTGGGGCACTGGATGGTACTCAGCTTATCTCAAAGCATAATGGGCATTAAAATAAATGCTCCTGATCAAGGTCACGAAGAGCGGTGAAGGGTGGATTCAATGCATTTCCAGGTGCAGTTTCACTTTCCATGCCAGAGGCGCGTGTGTAAAAAGAAATGTCGATTATTTTAATACCTATTATACAATGAGCAGTGCCTCTGGCCCCAATCCTGTAAAGATGCAACTTTCTGCCTCATGAAGAGTCCCCTCATCTTCAGTGTTTCCTTGACGGAGGCTACTCTCGGTGCATAAAGGTAAAAATGTACATAAGGATTTGCTGCATTGGGCCTTACTCTGCAAGCAGACTCGGTGCAGTAAAACAGACTACTTGCGAAGCAAGGTATTGCTCACTCCATTTTGGACCAAGGAGGGGTGGTAGCAGGTTCCAAAGATCCAGGGCCCTCACAGAGAACAAGCCATCAGCCATCCCCCTTGACTGCCTCCTCGGACCCCATCCGTGGCAGGAGGTGCATGCCATTTTGGCTCAACTACTACCTTGGCTCTTTTGGAGCTTCTCAACTATGCTGTGGGAAGAAAGAATCATTTCTGTTCCCTACTAACAGCAGAGCCACTTAAATATTCCTTCAGGGGAGGGGAAAAGCTTGAGCACCATTAAGGATGGGTCAGTGGGCAGGTGCCAATGGATCCACTGTAGTCTACCTCCAGCCAGCTGAAAATTCTCTGGGTATTAGTGAGGCCTTTAAGCAATCAGGCATTTGATTAGCTGTCTCTGATCATTTTAATTAACCAGGCAGTCTATTCTGCAGGAACTAAAGACCTTTCACGTCACAATGATAGCATTCAGCTACTTTCGAGCCTGCCGGTATTTTTTCTCTCCATCCTTCCTCTTCACTTCGCAGATTTTGACATGTGGAGGCTACTGCTGGTTTATATTTGTGTCTATGGAAAAAGAAGAGGATAGCAGCTCCGCAGAATGAAGTATGAGCCGGGCCCCCAAAAGGAGAAAACACACTCCAAGACTTGTGTAGACCTATGTTTGCTTGGGTCCCATAGGAATGGGCTGGGCTGATAGCTGACTCTTGAAAATGTGCTCAAAACCAGATCATGGAATCATAGCCTATTAGAGTTGGAAGGGACATCAGGAGGTCATCTAGTCCACCCCCTGCTCAAAGCAGGACTATCCTCAGCTAGATGACAACAGAAGGTTTTAAAAAAACCAAAAAACCCTGTGATCTGACGCAAAAGGTAGGTGAAGATCAGCTGGAGAAGGGTTTTCAGTAGAGCTCGGTGGGAATTGAACATTCATCAGAAATGCCAATTTGTCCAAATTGAGACAGTTCACTTTGAAGGGCCAGTTCCAATGAATCTCCCCATCTGAAAGAAAACTTAAGCTTTTCCAAACATCCTGTTTAAACATTTTTTAATTGGGGGAAAAAAATTCTCTATTCAAAGGGGCTTTTTGTTTTTCTATTTTAGGCAATTTATAAGGAAAAGAAAAAGGTTAAAACCAAAATGAAATATTTGAAAGTTGTCAAAGGTGTTTTAATTGACCCAATTAATTTTTTGCCCCTGATTGCTGGTTTGTGAAAACTTCAGATTTTGACATTTCATCCTGATTTGGGACAGAAAAAAGTTTCAAAATTCCCCTAATAGTCAGGATAAGAAATTGGGTCCCATGCAGTTCTAGTTATCCATCCTTAGTGGAAAGTCTTCCACATGATAAAAATCGCCACAGTTGAGCAAAATTAAAATTTTCTGCTTAGGAGTCCAGAATGGCTATAGTTAGAGTATTAAGTGTCAAACTGAATGCACAAGTAGCATTATGTAGGAAAGTCATTCTCCAATAAGTTTCTCTCTAGCTACTGCTAATCAGTTTCAAAAGTGGTAAAAATTAAAAAACTTTTCAGGAATGGCCTTCAGTCCTACCGCTCACTAATACATTTGTATTTACCCTATTACAGATAGGCTACATTCAGAATACCAAGTGATTAACTGCCAGTTGAGCACATTGTTTAAGTCAATGGGATGGAAGATCATGTTCTCATATTAAGTGATCTAACCCTGCAATTCATTCTCTGACAGGCTCCGTTTGGCAGCACATCTCTTCGAAGTGAAGTGAAAGTGACAAGCTGCTGTGAATAATCCAAGCTTCGATTTCACTGTCAGCAGCAGAGCAGAATTAAAAAATGTGCTTCAAGGTCTCAGAGGAGAATGGCATAAATATCTATTATTTGCAGTGGGAATGGATCTGGCCACTTCAGCCATGGGTTTACTGAAGATTTATAGCTAATAGTCATACAAGAAGAGCTGGGTTTGTTTTCTTAATCCTTCCAAACCCACCCCACTCTATTACCTGATTCATGCTGCTTCGGCAGCCAAGTCACAGGGCATGAAAGCATCACACGTTGTCTCTTCACTAGCCTGGGATTCTGAATCATTGACGGCGAAGAAACCTCTCCTCTCTTCATGTGGTTCAGAGCCGCATCATGGTTTCAGGAGGTTGCTTCTTGCTCCCGTAAGCACTTTCCCTCTTGCCAGCTTAAGGCTTTGTAACACAGTGCCCCTTGGTGAGTCGTCAGCGATGGGGATCCAACCCTGGACCTACCAGCGTGAGCCTCTACTGCCAGAGCTAGAAGGCCCAGGCCTGTTCACACGAATGCCTCAGTTATGCCACAGCCGGGAGCATCCCCCTCCCCGCCCCGACATGCGCTTGCTCTGCTTGAATGAGCAAGCTAAAAATAGCAGCTGGCCGCAGCAGCACGGATGGCAGCTTGAACTAGCTGCCTGAGCCCGGGCCCACCCGCCTGCCCCGATACATACTTGGGTGGCCAGCCCAAGCCACTGTGGCCGCACTGACGTTTTCAGCGTGCTAGCTTGAGCATGTCTGTCTATCTGCACTGAGGAGCACACTCCCTGTTACAGTGCAGACATACCCGAGGGCCGTTGAGGGCTCAAACCTCTCTGTAGTCCAGCCACTAGTAGAGAGTGACATCGCGCTAAGGTGGACTACAGGATAGGAAGAGACTCCAAGCCTTTATCTGAGCCGCACTCTAATCTGTGCGAGCAGCAAGACAAGACAGCCATTCTTTGTTTAAAAAAGGGAGAGCTTAATCCATCAGGATAATTCTGAGTTCTTTAACCTCCGAGGGTGAGTCTCATGGGCACGAAGACCGCTTTACACTGCTACAGCAGGACAAAGGGGACTTTGTGAAGTGGTGTAAAGGGGACTTCATGCAAAGGAGTATCTAATCCTCACTTCCCACTGGACTGGGAAGAAGGGAGGTCTTGTAGTAAAAGCCCAAGACAAGGTGACAAAAGATCTGGGCTCAGGATGATCCTGGGAAAGTCAGGCACTTTGTAACTCAGTTTCCCCAGCAATAGGTTGGGATAACACTCCCTTTGTTTACATTGTAAGCGCTTTGAGGCTGACGCTGTTTATTGCTGAGAGGTTGCACATCATCTAGCACAATGGGGTCCTGATCTCGATTGGAACGTCCGGCTGCTACTGTGGTATAAATAGTCATTGTTTCTTTCGCTTTGCTTTTTACTTCCTTCCCCATTGCCAAATGTATTCTCAAAGCAACTGAATTAAAATACAATTGCTTGATTTCAAGCTTCACAAGAGTTCCTGTGGGGTCCTGAGGGTGACACGTTCAAAGCCTCCTTTGGCAGGACAAGCTACGAAGGGTGTCGTCAACGTGCACAGCAAGTATTGACTCTTACAGCTCCAATCCCACCATGGGGCTCACCCGAGTGGCCCCTGAACTCTCAGTTGACTCTGTGAAGGGTCGGGGTGTCTACCTATGCATAACTCCTTCTGGATAGGGAACAGATTTCTGATGTGCTTATGGGGTCAGTCAAGTTTGCCTTTGTTAGCGAACTATGCTATTACGGCCAAATCCTGGTCACTGATGTGAGGAGCGGAATTCTCAGGAGCTTCTATGGAAGAAGGGTTTAGTCATTAAGAAAGTGTTTGAAAAACGATGGGAAAATAACAGGATTTTCAGACAAGCTCAAGAGCACTATGAATTTTGAGGCCAGCCTCGGGCACGTCACAGGCCATAGATTCCACCACATGGTTTTTGTGTCAAGCCCATGACGTCTGGCTGAGCTGCCTCATATCATCCCCAGCCTTGGGTTTAAAGGCTTCTGGGGAGGGAGAATCACTGCATAAGTTGATCCAGCGATTATTTACCCTCCTTGCTAAAAGTTGGCACCCATTTTCCAGTCTGAATTTGTCTGGCTTCAGCTTGGTTAGGATTTTGGCCGCTAGATTAAAGAGCCCTTTACCATCAGAAGTCTTCTCCCCAATTAGGTAGTTTTAGATCATAATCAAGCCACCTCTACACCTTCTCTTGGCCAAGTTAAGTAGACGGTTAGTCAACCAGCCTGCAAAGCCACCTAGGACTTCCTCAGTGCACTCCAGGGACAGGGAGCCCACCCCACAACCCCTTTCCGTGGGCCAGCCATGGGTGACAAAAAGCACCATCAAGGAGACGAAAGTATCCTTTTTTCTGGCACGGTACTTACAGCTGCGAGGAAGCCACAATGCTAACCGTAAGCAGGCTACTTCCTCAGTAGGGAGGGCAGAAGTTTAAAGTGATTTGCTTTCCAGCTGCATTGAGCTCAGCATCTGGTTTTTTGTTGATGGGAAAATGTGTGGTTTCAAATATTGAAAGGAAAAGTAAGTGATAAACCTGGGAAGCAGCAGGGAACTAAAACAGTCACCGAACCCAACATGGGAGCACTTAGACGTGGGTGGGCCACACCCCACTTCTCACCGCAAGCGGACGGAAAGGGAGAGAAGTGGGTTGTGGGGGAAGGGGAGGGTGAATAACTATGCATTACACATCCTCCATTTTGGTTTTGGAGGTCTCCATCATGATCAAAATGGCACTCGTTACAAAAGTGACCTCCAAAGTTGAATGGTCTAACTTAATCTGCAGGACCAAGGACAAGATTTTCAAAAGTGACTAGTAAATTTGGGTACCCCCGTATTTGGCAGCTCAACCTGAGAAATCCAAAGAGGTCTGGCTTTCAGATCATGTTTCCCAGGGGGCATCAGACCACTTTGAAGAGGTTCAAGTTGAGCACACGAAACTTGAGGCACCCCAAATTATTAGTCACTTCTGAAAACTCGGCGTAAGCCCTATAGCTCAAAGCTGTACCAGGCACCTAGCCTGTGTGGACAAGGCAGAGGGGGATACGGAGCACGCACTAGACATGCATCGGTCTGTCTTTCCTAAGTCAAGCACTAGCGTATACTCCTGGGCAATGAGTATAAAAGGCCCCAGATATGGGTGGCCCCACCTGTTCCTGTCCCTACTCCACCCCTTCCCCCAGACCTCCTGCCTGCTGCTGCTTGGCAGCTCATCTCCACTCCACCCTTCCTCTCCAGAGGTCCCTGCCATTCGCCGTGTGTGTCCTTCCTTTCCTGCAAGAGTCCCCCCTTCCCTGCCTCATCCCTCCACCTCTCTCCTATGTGAGACCCCGCCCCCACTCACTGCATCCCTCCTCTCCTCCACGCTCCATCCCTCTGCGAGCCCTCCCTCCCGCCCACCACAGGGGAGTGGGGGGGGATAGTGGGGAAGGGAGAGGTGGGACATGGGGCAGAGCAGGAGTGGCGTGTGGGTTGGGCAGCGGGACAGGGAGCTAGCCTCCCCCAGGGGGAAGCGTCACTCGCTGCCCACATGTATTTTGAAGGCCCAGTAAAACCCGAGACCTTCTTTTCTCTGGGATTTCCAAACATCTGTGCCCAGCGAGTGGGGTAGCTGCACTGACACAAATCCCTACAGCCAACAGACAAAGCACCATGATCCCCACTTGCAAGCATGTGTAAGCTGTACCAGCACACATTGCGCTCGTCATCCGTCTATGCCGGGGTTTGCACACCCAAGGGTTGTTTCCAGGGGAATCTCCAATGTAATCCAATTTTAGGCAAGAATATCTTGCTCGTATAACACTTTTCATCCATAGATCTCAAAACTCTATACAAAGGAAGTCAGTATCATTACCCAGTCTTTAAAATTGGGAAACTGAGTCACCGGCAGGAAATTCAGTTGGCCAAAGTTACCCAGTAAGGTAGCGGAAAAGTCAGAACAGAACCTATGTTTCCTCAGTCTGTGCCCTACCCACTAGACCACACTGCCTCTCCAAGAACATCCTAGAAAATTTTTAAAATCTCAAAAAAAACCAAACATTTTAGGTGCTAACATGGAACCAAAAACTAACTAATTTTCTTTTTTAAAGACAGATAAATTTAAACGAAATAAGAGGCAACACATCTGAATTATTTTTCTAGGCATCTATCCTGAGAACGGCAGTGCAGAAACAACATCTCTCTGACACCACAAGCACGTACTTCTGTGCCCTGAGGGGGGGAAAAAAAGCTGCTGTTTATTTGGATCTTTTGAAGTCTAGTATCAATATAGCTTCTTAGTCCCAGGGGAGTCCTCAGGGTTTGAGATGTGTATTTTTAACTTCTGCACTCACGGACGTTCCCTGCACGCTATTTGGCGGCCTTCCCCATAAAGACTTCATCAGCGATTGCTCTGATTTTGGCAGCCCTGGGCTTATTTTCTTGATTGTTTCTTAAGAACGATTGATCAAAGAGGTGTGGCCTCTTCTACCGATTAATTCACACACGTACACCTACGTTAAGGCTGTCGAGGGTCTTTCCTACGAACGCAAGCATTAGAAACCAAGGAAGTCACCCATTAAAGCAACGTTGACATCCAGACTGACCTCAGGCCACATGCCTCACCACCCACGTACCACCCTACCCAAAGGCGCCCCCTGACCCCACTTCACCACCACAAACTCCTTCTCGCCTCCAGCATTCAGCCACCCACCGTGTGCACATACAACCCCTGGAAAGCAAACACGCACAGGGGACAGGGTGTGGGAGGGGCAGCACGGAGGCAGCCTATCGTGGTGGGGAAAGGGGCCAGAACAAGGCTGTCACTCAGGGTCAGGTGTTGAATGGCAGAGCCCTGCTCCTCCCTGTGTCTACTCCCCAGCCCCAGCCGCAGAGTCCTATAGAACGCCTAGGTTCCCGCAAGGCCCCTCTGTGACTGAACTCTGGGGGAGTCTCTTTGCACCCACTGAATTGCGTCAGGCTGACGTGGAGGAGTCTGGAGCGAGGTGCCCCTGCCCGTCTGGGAGTCCCAGGAGCCTCTCTGCTTCCCTGGGACAGAACACCTCCAGGTGCTTCGTCTCTGGCAGCGCAGCACCGCTCTGCCCCAGGTACGAGGCCTCCTTCCCGACACAGGCGAGCCCTAAGCCAGGCATTGGTGATGCCTGTCAAAAATGGCACCACTTCTGCCTCACTTGCCTTTTCCAAGAGGATGGGGCCCCGGAGCTACAAGTTGGGGGGGAAGGGGGCCCCAACAGTCTCAGGGGACCCAGCCCTTCCCCTGCCTCCACAGAGAGGAAATGAAACGCAGCCATTGGATGCCGCACCGCTGTCACGTTCAGCACGCGTATCTCAGACGTGCTTTAACACAGCTGGCACGCACACGCTGCGAGACTGTATTACACGGGAAGGCCTTGCAAAGTTCACACTCGCTTTAAACGTAATCGGGCTTGCCGGCAATCAAAAGACAGCTTCCCACGCATAGCTCCTTCCCTCCTAGTCCCTCTCCCCACATATCTTTACGGCACAAACTCCAACCTCTCTGGCCAGCGCCAGAAAGCTGGCTCACCTGAGCAACGATTGGTGACTGTGGGATGGCCCGCTTTGGAATCCCGCCATGTGACGCTGGACATTAAAACCACAGCCCAGCAGCCATCTGGGTTAGTGCCAGACCTGGGTGGTGCCATCGTCTGAAACGCCTCCTTGAATGCAGAGCTGCCCACAAACCAGTGAAATTCTTCGAGTGCCTCATCATTGCAGCAATGAGCCCCACACAGCAAAAGTCTTTAAAACAAGGACCCCAAGAGCAGGGGAATAAACTTGTTTAACATAATTTAGCACCCCACCGTGAGCCCCCTTTCACCTTTTTGGACCAGGGTATCTATAGCTCTCCTTCAGGCCCTGCAGATTCATTCCTTTAGTCCAGGGTTGTACAGCCCTCCTGAGTTCTGGCCTCCCCAGCCCACAAACTCACCCCCTTAGATCAGGATTTCACAGGCCTCCTTCTCAGGCTGAATTCCTCCTTCATCTGTGCTCTCAGCCACTCTTCCTTGACTGACCTTGAAGTCTCCTTTTGAGATCCACCCAGCCAGTTATCCACCCACCCTCTTAATCCTCCCCAGCTGGGTCTAATATCCCCAAACACCTGTCCTGGCTGACTGAGAGAGAGGAAAAGCTTGCTTCCATCCACTCTCCAGGCTCCTGGTCCTGGGCCCTTAGAAGAAAAGTACTCTGGGTTTTCCTATACCTAGCTATTCCCCAGGACTGAGTTCCTCTCTCCCAATGTCCATTTTGGTTATTCTGGACTCTGGGTAAAGGGAATTGGCTTCTCACACTACCTCTTCTGACCTTAAAGGGCCAGGACCCCAACACAGAGCAAGATCCACAAGTGGTATAAATGGGCACAGCTCCACTAAAAGCAAGGGAGCTATGCTGGATCTGGCCCTCTTTATTCAAGGACTTTACGTACCTTTACCCTGTATTATTTCCACATCAGACTATTTCTTCTACCATATATATCCCTGGTGGGAGCAGGAATGAGTAAGAGAAAATAGGAAATGTAAGAAGAAAGAATGCTACCATGGTTAAGGCTCTGAACTGAGATTCAAGAACTCTGGATTCATCCCTAGTTCAGACTTTTTGCATGATGCTGAGTAATTAACTTACTCTCTGCATCTCAACTCACCATCTGTAAAATGACGATGATAATACTGTTTTTCAAGGGGTGCAGAGGACAGAAATTCTGTTTCACAAAGCATTTCAACACTTGTTTCCATTCCCATTAGGACCGAAACCCTAAAAATCCAAAATTCTCCATGAAAGAAAATTCTCCAAAAGATATGTTTGGTTTTGTTTCACAATATTTCATGCTGATTTCACCTTTTCAATTTTTATATTTTATTCTAATCGAGGCCAATACATTTAAAATGTTTCACTACAAAAAGTCATTTCAAAATGAAATTCCAAAAATGTCAAAACAGGACATTTTGACATTGTCTGCAATTTTTGTCCCCCTTTTATTTTTGAGAACAAACAGTTGCTGAAATTGATGATTTCACAAAGCATTTCATAGAATCATAGAAGATTAGAGTTGGAAGGGACCTCAGGAGGTATCTAGTCCAACCCCCTGCTCAAAGCAGGACTAACCGCAGCTAAATCATCTCAGCCAGGGTTTTGTCAAACTGCAGCTTAAAAACCTCTAAAGATGGAGATGCCACCACCTCCCTAGATAACCCATTTCAGTGTTTCACCACCCTCCTAGTGAAAAACCTTTTCCTAATGTCCAACCTAGACTTCCCCCACTGCAAGTTGAGACCGTTGCTCCTTGTTCTGTCATCTACTACCACTGAGAACAGCCTAGCTCCATCCTCCTGGAACCCCCTTTCAGGTAGTTAAAGGCTGCTATCAAATCCCCCCTCATTCTTCTCTTCGGTAGACTAAACAAACCTAGTTCCCTTGGCCCCTCCTCATAAGTTTTGTGCTCCAGCCCCCTAATCATTTTTGTTGCCCTCTGTTGGACTCTCTCCAACTTGTCCACATCCTTTTTGTAGTGGGGGGCCCAAAACTGGACACTCCAAATGCAGTCTCACCAATGCCGAATAGGGGGGAATAATTACGCCCCTCAATCTGCTGGCAATGCTCCTACTAATGCAGCCCAATATGCTATTAGCCTCTTGGGAACCAGGGCACGCTGCTCACTCATATCCAGTTTCTTATCCACTGTAACCCCAAGTTCCCTTTCTGCAGAACTGCTGCCTAGCTCATTGGTCCCCAGTCTGTAGCTGTGCATGGGATTCTTTCATCCTAAGTGCAGGACTCTGCACTTATGGGACGGTGGCTGTCTCTTATTGTGGTTTATACAGAGCCTAGCACAATGGGGCCTGATTTTGGTTGGGGTGTCTAGATACTGCTGGGATACAAATAATAAACATGCTTTGAGGGGGTTTTTGCCTGTACTGTTGCATGATGCATTACAGAGAATGGGCACAAAGAAGAAATGTAAGTTGGAGACACCAACCAAGTTGGCAGGAATTCAGAATTCTTTATTTTTTTAACCAATGCAAAGAGACATTGAAACAAGAGCTTCCCAAATCTCTGCAGACATGTCTGTGACATTTCCATCATCAGTGGGCCATTTCTTATGGAAGCAGAGAATTAGACTTTCATTAAAAGAGTTTCAAAACTTCTCTGTTCATTTTCAGCTATTCATCAAAGTCATTTGAAGTTCTATTTTGCCCTACTCCATTTTTTTCTTGGTATCTGGCACAGCCTGCCACTAATATAAATAACCAAGAGATGGTATGGAAAGACTAGAATCTCTGTTCAAATGTTCTGATAGTTCATTGTTCAAAAAGAGTCCTTAAATTGCCAATAAAGTAAAATATAAGGGAAAATAAAAGCAAAATAATTTCCTGTCCCATGCTTTACATTAAATATATCTTTATAAATAAAGCTTTCTCAGTAGGGTCAGTTGTTCTAAATAAGCAGCTAGGTTCAAAATAAAAATAAAAATAAAAATTGAGTTATGTTGTTAATCATATAAAAAAGTCTATTTATTTCCACTGAAATATGAAATGTGTGCATTTTCATTATACACATCAAAACAGGTGGGATATACCAAGGCTATCTGATGTATTGTTAAAACAACAAGAGTCCTGTAGCACTTTAAAGACTAACAAATTTAATTTCTGCAGGCATAAGCATTCGTGGGCTGCAACCCACTTCATCAGATGCAAGAAATAGACATCAGATATATATACTATCCAAGGGTAAAGAACAACACTGGGGAGGGTAAGTGTTAGCAAAGTCCATTCAGTTAGAGTAGATGAGCCTGTTTACAACCATTGATTAGAAGGTAAGAATGTGTGAACAGTGACAATTACTTCTTGTAATGACAGAACCATTCCAAGTCCCTATTCAGACCCAGTTTGACTGTGTCAAGTTTGCATATGAGTTCCAGCTCTGCAGTTTCTCACTGAATTCTGTTTTTGAAGTTTTTTTGTAGAGGTATGGCAAGTATGTATTGCTATTATTATTAGTCATGGGCCCCTCTATGCTAGGTGCTGTACAAACATAGGACAAAAAGATGGTACCTGCCCCCCAAAAGCTTACCTATGTATTTAGAGATTGAGCCAATGGCCACCTAAGTCATTGGAAAGACTCCCATTGACTTCACTGGGCATCATAGTGTGTATAAAAAGGATGACAATTTCAAATGGTTCAGAGTGGACTGTAATGAGAAGTGGGTGAAAATGCAAAATTTCTTTAGCAAATATTAATTCAAATTAAAGTCTATATATATATATGCTGTCAGCCATGTCAGCCCTTTGTGTAGTTACCTTCTGCTGACTTTTGAGTGACGTATACTAGCAAAAATGAGACAGAACAAGGAATGTTGCCTTCTAGTGGCTGATGCACAGAGCAAACATGGCACCTGCTACTACCAAAAACTAAAGGCCCAAGAAGTAGAGGTTTCTATCTTTGGTTGTGTCTTCATCGTAGATCAGTGTGTCTGTGAGTTATATAGTGATTGTTGACTGCAGTGCAGAAATTTGCTATGGGGCGACACTGATCACATGAGAGGATGCTTTGTACTCATTAGTCATTTTTGTAGCCATGTGATATTCCACTGCTATAAAACCCTGCAGCATGTAATAATCCTACTCCGGGATCAACCCAGTTTGCTACAGTGGACTGAAAAGCAAGAAGAGAGGGGACATTTTTTTAATCACAGGTTTTTCCCTATCAACATTTGAAAATGTTGTCAAGATTTTAAAATCTGAAAATTTGCCAACAGCCCTGCTTGTGGCTTGAAATGATGGCATCAGTGAAAGGAGAGTTCTCATTGACTCCAGTGATGGTCTGTTAAATCCTGGAGTATGGAAGGGCAAAGATTCCGGTGCCAGCACTAGGATATTCAAACACAGGCACTGTGAAGCCTAGAATGGAGCCATGAGGATAGTGTGATCCCTCTCCCGAGTTTCACTTTCACATAGGCTCAAGGAAGCTGCTGCGGTGAGATGATTTAAGTTAGCCCCCCTCCCCCCGGCTACACTTTGAAAACTGTATCTGGGATGGAGTCTTTCTGGGCTAATAGTGTTACTTGGGGGAGGTCCCCATTTTCTGAAATGCTCTTAACACTGAAACGTCTTTGAGGACCCCTCAGCATGTGCTGATCTTGAGGTCTGCAATTTAGTCCGATTTTGGGGGATGATCAGAGTTCAGATAGCTTGAGTTTACCTGACTTCCCTTCTGACATTCCCCAGGCCTGTACAAACAGACCCATTATTATTTAATAATATTTTGTCTCACATCGTAGTGCTTTTGCAGCGTGCTTCACTGAGATGCCGAGAGTACTAATCCTGGTTCATAACTGAGGCCAAGTCTCAATGCCATTTCTGGCAAATAAGCAAATTGATGCAAAAGTGTGCAAACAGGCATTGAAATCATCAGGTTGGAAGCTTCCCTAGTGGTCTGCGATCTGTCTATTGTATCTATTTTAAGTGTTCATGTGGTGCCCATTCCTGGACTGTCCAGGCACCAATGAGATCTGATCAGAGGAAAAGCCGGTTCATTCAAACCAAAACATTTCAAGTCCATGACTCACAAACTAGCTCTCACACAAAACTCAATGAAGGACTCTTTTGAAAATAAATTTGAAAGCATTTGCCTGATGTGTCTAATCCAATTCCCAGTGAAGTCAAGAGGAATCTTTTCACAGACTTCAGTGGGCATCAGATCAGTCCCTTAACCTGCTGAATTAACTTGTTTTAATTTCTAGACCCTCTTTAAAAGAATTCCAATGAAAATTAATTCCCCCCCCCAAAAAAAAGAAAAAAAGAAAGGATTTCACAACGTGCCCAGCTCCATCTGTGACATTTTCATACACTTTCGTTGGCAAATAGAATGAATGAAACCATACGAGAAGGCACAAAATGGCCTAACAGCTTGGCAACACAAGTACAGTGTGCCTTTCTCTAGGCAGTGAAGAGTTAACCTGGATTACACAAAAACTAATTACAGGTGAAGGGTTCATCTATTTATTTGCCCATTAGAGGATTCTACAAAGATGTACATCAACAGAAACAAGCCATTTTAGTGCATCATTGGCTGAGTATCCATCAGTGGTTGTAATCTATGCCAACATTTCTCAAGATGGTGACAAGTTATTATTATTGTAGTGCCAAGGGAAGAAGGAGGGAAATGAACAAAGCTGAGTGCTGATTCTGCCTTAACAATGAGACCCTATTCTCTTTCACTGCACCTGAGTGCCAAGGTCTCTAAACGAATGAACTTTTCATTGTTCCAGTAGCAGATGCTTTATGGGTTGTCTCATACTTAGTCCTTTGTCATATACCACATTATTTCCTTAAAAGAGGCCCTTCCATCATCACATCCCTTGACTACTGTATCATCTAAACTAAACTAATGATGTCATCTCATTTATGTGTGGATTCCCTTTTATTCTCCCCCTCTCTATTGTTTGCACTCATTGTTTGTTTGTTTGTTTGTTTTTTAAAAAGAAAAAAGAAAGACTCGCTCCTGTAAATCCAAATCCAACAGGCAGTACAAAAGATCCATTTGTGAAAAGCAGAGATTAGCTCTTAGCTCTAGGCTTTTCGTGAAACACCTGTTTAATTCAAACCAGAGGAAAGCAGAGTGGGACAAATCGCTGGCTTAAATGGAGCCCTTTGAAAAGAAAAGAAAACTACAGCTTGTTGTGAGTGCTATCATATTTATTCACATGGTGCTCTTTGCATCCTTCTGTCCATGACACAGAGCACATGCATGTGTGCTCTAAGGTGTCAAATTCATGTACATGAGACAAACATGACCTCAATCCTGACAATACACCTGACATTCAGTTCTTAACAGAGCTCATTGAAAAATGGGGCGAAGCGTGCACCATTTCATGGATTTTTTTCCTTCCTTTTTGTTGTTGTTGCTTGTTGAAATTTTATTGAAAAAATTGGACAAAGTCTTGAAATTTAAAAAAATTCAAGCAGCTCCCATTCTTAAAGATCCTCTGCCCTTAAATAAAACCTTTCATCTGGGAATTTCATTCTGCTTTGCAGATGTGTTAGTGTCGCCATTTTAATACGACAACAGAGACAATTAAGGTCCCAGTTTTCAAATCTGAGTTCCTTTATATGGCTTTAGGTACATCTCTTTTGACGCTCTCGTTTGATCCTATGCAATATAACGGCAGCCTTCTGCAATCATCAGTGCTTGCAGTGATAGTAAGCGACCAGAATTGAATGACTGATCCTTTCTCTATATTGGGTAAATGGCTGAGTGGCAACATACTAACAACAAATGCCACATGGCACAAAACTAGCTTTCGCCAACTCGTTTTCTTTTACAAAAATCATGGAGAGGATTATGTACAATGCTGACTGTGTAAGCAGCAAATGCAACAACAGCTGGAGAAATGCCAGGCTGCAGTAATAGCTGCCATCTGGTCTAATGTGAGACACAGAAACAGACAAAAAAGGGCCTGATCTCATGTATGGCAAGTCAGTGGAACGATTCCTGTTGACTTCAATGGGCTCTGGGTTGGGCCCCAAGTGAATGGCAAGTAATACATGGACCAATGGCGCTGAAACAATTTTTGTAGTGAGGGTGCTGAAAGCCACTGAACAAAACTGCAAACCCTGCATATGATGGAAACCACTTCTAGCCATGGGGTACTCAGCACCCCTCATTCCAGAACCCCTGCATGGAACAATTTATGGAAAAGTAACTAGAGTCAATCACTTGATCATTGCAACTGAAAGGAACCCCTGGTAACTATGTTACAAGACTGATCAGGTCTTTCTCGGGGCTAAAGGAGATAGTTTCCTTAAGTGCTTAGTAATGAGGCAAAATTGTGCCCCCTGACTCCTGCTAAGTAATAACTTGACACCTCAGTAGTTCCGTTGAATCAGGGGGATTACTTGAAAAGGAAGGGAATGCTAAATTTGAGCATAGATAGCAAAATCTGGCCCACAGATTTCTGATAGGTCAGTGCACACAGAACTGTGAATGAAAGGCCCGTAACTGAGAGTTGAAAGGCCAGATCCTCGAATGGTGTAAATCAGTGCAGCTTCATTTAAGTCAATGGAGCTGCTCCAGTTTACACCAGCTAAGGATATAGCCTATCACTTCTAAATTGGGCTAACGTTATGAGGGTCATTTGCCTCACTATTTATGATTGACGACTTCTCCCAGCTTTCTCTTCTTACTTTACAATAGTTCGTTCGCTGTTGCCTCACCTTGCTCTGCCCTTGCTCATTGTGAAACTGGAGGCACTAGGTGAAGTATTTGTATCCCACTTTGTTTTAGGTTGTATTGCTGGTACTTCGTGGGGAACTTCTTCTAGTAAGCTCTCAGCAGGTGAAACAAAACCCAGTTTTTACATAAGGAAATATGTGCACCAGGATAATTTAAAAAGACTCTCTTTTTTTGGCCTCATTTGTAGAAACCCTTTTTGGAGTTGGTGTCCAAAATAATTTTTACATACAAACCAAATCCAGTGTCACCGTGTGTGTACAAATTATAATGTTTAAACTGTTAGAATTTGGCCAGATCCAAAGACGTTTTCTCAGGAACAGTGCAATTGACATCGGTTGTCAGGATAATCACTGTACAAAATATTAACTTTGTGCCTTCTCTGAATAAGATGCTAGAGCTGATGAAAAAAAGTCACACTATTTTTTAAAATGGCAAAAGTCGATTTTTTCAATACCTTTCTTTTCATAGAGTGATTGAATCTTTTTTGCTCAAACATTCATAGAATCATAGAAGGTTAGGGTTGGAAGGGACCTCAGGAGATCATCTAGTCCAAACCCCTGCTCAAAGCAGGACAAACTCCCACTAAATCTATTATTCCTAAAATATTCATCCTTAGAAAGAAAGGAGATGTTTAGGTTACCTCAGACACAAGGCAAAAAAATGACATTATAAACCACAGAAAAAGGGCTTTTAGAACAGAAATGCTTAAGCAACCATAAATACAGTCATTGCCATTCACTTCAGTGCTAATAAATAATGTCACTTTGATTTGTAGATAACAGAGAGTGATAATGCTAGATAATGCTATCTTTGAAATGCAATTAATTAAGCAAAAGGATCTGTGCATTTGTAATGTTTTATTGAGTGTAACAAACAAGTCTAACATCTCCACCACATGTTGCTATTCCATGAAGGAGACTATTACCTTCATTGTGATCCTTACCGCATAAATTGATATTGTGTGGCTCACTCAATAAAATGATAGTCATTATATTCTCTGCCCTGTTGGAAAGACAGCTGATTTCAGCAAGTCACCATACACCAGGGAACTAGAGCTAAGTGGGAACGTGACATGGTCGTAAAAATGGCTGGAAACATAATGTCCAGCAAAAAGGGTAGGAAGAGAGAGATGGATGAGAATAATTTACTGGACTAGTGATGATTGTAACACTAGCAGCCCCTTACTGCTTTGATCATTTTGTGTTGCCAGTCTTCCTCAGCCTACATCTTTCTTTCCCCCTTCTGTTTTATAGCCCTGGTCATAACCAGGAATGCTGAGAACCCAGCTATAGTTGGCTAGCAACTAGGGAAACGATTAGTAACAGTAATTATTAGTCCTTTTAGAGTCCATTTCTGCTCCCATTGATGATCATGGGTGTTGGCCTCATTCTCAGTTATACTAAAGACCTTTTACGGTACTCTGGCTGCATAAAAATGCCTTAAAGTAGGAAGAAACTGTCATCTGAGAACAACCCCTTCAGTGGTTTGCTGGCAGGTGTTGCATTGGCATAAAGGCTCTACGCTGGCCCTATTCTCAGCCCCTGGCATAGAGGCCAGGTTAGGGGCATGGCTGGCTTACGCTCCATTGTGTTCATTCAGATGGAATATATGACCCAAAGTTGTTAACATATCCCAGGCACTGTCCAACACTAAACAAGGGATGGGTTTGGTATAGAGACTTCAGCCTGCTTAGTACCATGGCAAATGCCATTGAAAATCCTTTTAACCTTTTACTAAAGATAAAGAAAAGAAGGAAAAACAGCTAAACTGTTTGAAATGTCAAGTATTAAGTAAGGCTGTCATTTTAACAACATCCCTTGTTCGCTTTCGCTTTAGCTGGAGAGGGTTTTTAGAAGGAAACAGCCTCCTTGCCCTCTATTTGATGGTCTCTTAGATGGTATCGAAGACAGTGATAACAGTCCTGGGAAAAAGAGAAGAAGTTAGCTGGATCTGTTGTTGTTGAAGTTAGGGATGTAAAATAGTCAACAGTTAAACCGTTAACTGATAAGTATTAGTCTTACCGTTAAAACTAATACTTATCAGTTAACCAGTGGCATGAGGGTTAACATGTGGCGTGGGCTTTCCGTCTCCATGGTGATGGCGTTGGGCCATGGTGGAGGCAGCTGTGCTGCTACCCAGGGAGGCCGAGGCCCTGGTGCAGGCACTGCAGAGTGACCCGCTCCAGAACACCGGGGACCACGGGTCCAAGACGGTGGGTCCCCTGCGGAGCTGGGCTGGGGCCGCTACCCTGGGGTTGATGGGAGGGATACAAAATGATATCAGTTCAACGGTTAAGCGATATAATTTTAATAGTTTAAACGGTTACCTTTTGTAACCGATATTTACATCCCTAGTTGAAGTCTGATCCTGTTTCCTCCCAGGGGGTGTTTAGGATTCAGCTGGAGCTAGTAGGGCTGGTGATGTCATTGGGGTCCCTCTCTCTGGCCCGGTCTGGCTAGGACTTCCCTCAGGATTAGGAAAAAGAAGGCCTGGGGTCCCAGTAGATGTACGGAATGGCAGCCATGATGGTGAATAATAACAGTAGCCTCCCTCTGTTCCTCTGTCTTTTTTTGTAAGGACCCAAAAAGTAGTGATGGGAGAAACACCTCATCCTTTTATTATTTGTCCACCAGTTAGGTCTAATATAACCTCGTTTGGTTCTTTATTTCTGGTTCCACACGTGGAAGCTCCTTCACTGGAGGTTTTCCCAAAGGGTCTGGTTAGCTATCTGTCTTGGTTCTATGGTTTCAACACAGTCTTTGAGATATAGGTAGGGGCCTACTTAATTTGTGATTTTGTGGAAACTGTGAAATATGGGATCATCAGCTAAACTGACATTCAAAATAAAATTATGTATAGTCATAAAATATGATGGTAAACTTCTGTGATTACCACCACGCAGAAACAGTTGACTACAATCATGTGATTGATCACACCAAACATCACAGTGGATCGTTGATTGAGAGAGTCTGTCAAGTTGCCTGACATAAACTAAAGTGAGCGTGGCAGTCATTACAGTGGATCGTTGATTGAGGGTGTGTCAATATTTGTGATAACTGAGCATGACAGTTATCAAGCTGAGTGAAAAGATTGTTGTTGTGTGTAAAGACGGCTGATGATAAATCAAAAAACCTTTCGGCCTTGGATCACGTGAAGCAGTACCCAGGAAGAAAGTTCAGTGCAGATGGTGGTAAATTATTTTGTTCCTCTTGCAATGGGACTCTATATTTGTTCAGAAAAAACCAGATTAATTGCCATTTTGAGTCTGAATCGCAGATTAAATTAAAAGCATGTGCAGAGGCTACAGAACAGAACAAAAAACAAGTGGCGGTGTCCATGATGTTTAAAAGAACAACTGAAAGTAGCCTAGCAAAAAGAGAAGCTACAAGAGAGTCAGTGGAGGCCTTCACTGCTGCCAACATACCTTTAGAAAAAATGGATAATCTGAAATTAAGAGAGTACTTTAGAAAGCAGGTATCAAACGCTGGCAGTTTCCCGATGCAAAGAAACTTCACCGAGATTATCTAACAGAATAAATTGCGAAGCACATTCAGTCTGCAAAATCTACGCTGGAGGAATACAGTTCCATTTCAATTGTAAAAGAACGCAACAGATGCTCAAGCTAAGTACCTACTTCACATTTAATCGAAACCTGGCAGCTGGAAAGACAACTGTATGCCTGTTTTCCTAACAGAGCTTGCGCTGCTTGAGTTGGTAAATTTTTCAACTGTTTCATAATCTGTAGTAAAGTCTATTGTAAACTAAGGCTTAGATTTCAACAAGGTCTCAGCATTTCTCTCTGCAATGCAATGCATGTGTGCAAAGCCTTCTCTGATGTATTACAAGGATGATGACCAATGCAATTCACATTACCTGTAATGCACACATTTCTTTCAATGGCCAGTCATATCTGGTGCATGTGTTTCCCTGATGTGGATATGCTGGTTTTGTCTTTGAAAAAAAATATTCAAATATTGTCCAAGCTGTAAACTGTGATTCAAGGAGTCCATGGCTAATCAAAGTAGTAGCCAAGCAGTGTCGCTTCCACCTGAAACGGTGATTACAAGGTGGAATTCATGGTTGAATGCAGTTGCTGCTTGCCATGCAAAGAATATTGAATACTACCAACAATTTGTGTGTGAGGAGATCAAAATCACACCAGGCTCACAGTCTTTGCTTAAAGTCTCTGACCTATTAAAACAGAGCAACATTGAAGACCAGGTGAAGCTCATGGCTGAGAATGCAATCCAGTTCATGCGGCTTCTAACATGGTTTGAAAGTCAGCAGGTTTTGATGCACAAAGCATACAACAAAGTGATAGATCTGATCAGTTGGACTGAAGATGTGGCATCGCAACAAATTTCAGATGGTCAAACAGAAAATAGCCGCACACAAGAAGTGTTCCAGTCAACAGAAAAGTTAAATCAGTACTGCAGATGTGATCAGTCATGACCAGCTCGGTTTAAACAACCAGCTGCCTACTTTTTGAGTGCTATTTGCCTTTTCGACACAAATCAGGTGCCTTTTCTGTGTTTTGAACTTGATCTAATTCAAGCAGTTCCTGGTTGGGAGAAAGATCATGACAACAAAAGTGCTGTGGGCCTGACCTTTGTCAAAGAATACCAGATGCCGGTAAAAGTAACAGAGCTTTGGGACTTTATTTCCGATTGGTTTCCAAATCTCTACAAGTTGGCAAAACACTGCCTTACAATTCCTACCAATTCTGTGGATGCAGAACACGCAGTTTTTATGTACGGACAGGTCTTTACCCCACCGAGACAGAAGATATCAATTGAAACTGCTGGTGGACGCGGCACGCTGGCGCTTAGCAAATGCAATGGACCATTTTATTTTGGTAAGCCTAAATGTGTATTTCTAAGCTTTATGTACAACTTTGGGGGTTATACTTTTTTATTATTATTAGTTTATTTAGCAGACTCCCTTATCCAGGGCACCTTACAATGGTAACAGTAGTACAGTACGATACTTGTTGTGTATATATACTGTATGAACACATCCGCAAACTGTGTGTGATTTCTCTGCAATTTAAGTAGACCCCTAGATATAGCAGGAGGCCTTTTTGCTTGGACTAATTCGGTCAGTTTGCCTTTCGTAGCTTTTTCCCATCAACATTTATTATTATAAGTTATGACATTTCATGAACTTTCACATAGTTTTTACAGTGTGCTCGCAATTAGAGTCAATTTGTCGGCCCAGTTATTACAGCTCCCATAAGGGAACATAGGAAGCAGAGTATAAGTAAAACATGGGAAGCCCTGAGTCAGCTCTACCTTACAGCAAGAGCGAGGTAAGGAAACCCAGTGGTGGCTTTAAGTGCAGGAATGGAGTAATGTGAAACCAGGCCCACTGAATTAAATGGGAGCAAATAGCTAAAGCTAATCTTCCCCATCTTGCAAAATTTTTTGAGATATCAAAACATTTTCCTGCCCAAATTGATACAAAAAGTCAAAATCTCAAAAATTTTCATGAACTAAAAAACCCCAAAAATATCTCAGTTTGGCTCAGTCAAAACGTTTTGTTCTGATTTCATTTTTTCTTTTTAAAACCTTTTTTTTTTGGTCTAACTGTACAAAAATTTCAAAACAAACATTCATTTCAACTTGAAAACCTAAATCTTTCTGGTTCAAAAATGTCAAAGCAGTAAGCTCTGACAATTTCAAAACTTTTTAGGTCAGGAGGTTTGTTGACAACAACCACATTTTCACAGACAATTGCTGTTTTGACAAGTCAGCATTTTTGTTAAAAAAAAATTTAATCAAAAAATGCCTGACCTGCTCTACATATAGCACAGCTCATCATGAAAACACTTGACAAACAATAATTAATCAGTCCTCAGAACATCCCTGTCTGGTGGATGAGTATTATCAACTAGAAAGAAAAAAGAATTCAGACTATCGGCTTTCCTATTCTCCAAACTTACTTTAGGATCTTTGCTGGAAGATATCTAGAGAGGCAGCAAATTGTCTGCATTGTACTGTTTGTCTGCATTCTATGGTTTGCTCTCAAAATAACTGGCAGTAAAGTTCAGGAATGGTGTAAAACATGGGACATGAATTACCCGTCTAGATGGCATGGCCCACATTTGCTTTCTTACAAGAAAGCTACATGCCCAGCGCAGTCAGAAAGCAATGGGTAAGCCAAAAGCCACAGAAGCCAGCAAGCTATTTGTACAGCATCTCAAATGTGGTATGGGATTTTTTTTTTCCCAACGTTGAACGTACAGCAGGTATCACTGGCCAGCAACCGCTAGTCATCAAAAATTTTGGCTGCCTCTTGCCAAAGTGAAATAAAAAGGAAAAGAAACCCCAGTCAATGGTTTACATTAGTGCAGTCAGCGAGTCCCCGGGCCTTCTGAACATAAGCAGGCAGATCTATCCCTATTTTAATTTGGTCCCTTTCAGAGCTTCAGACACTGGTGCTGGGACGCTTTGATGTCAATATGGACCCCAGCACATTCCTTTTATATTATGTTATCCCTTGAAATGGCTCATCACTAACAGGTTTTACCCCCATCTGATGGGCAGCTTGCCAGTTGGGCCATCTTGTCTGACAGCACGCCTGCATTTAGCTCTGTTGTCGTGCACGATAAAAAGTTGGGCACCTGGAGCCTGCAAAACAAAACAGAATTAAAGTTGTAATTAGCAGCCTGCCCTCAGAAAGGCAGGCGACAATACACTCCCTTCTTAGAGCCCGAGCAGTGGTGACAGGCAGCCTTCATCCAGAGCAATTTGGAGAAAGGCGGCCCAAGTGTGTCTGATAAGCAGACTCAGAGGGAAAAGAGCCGGAACCGGTCAAAATTCAGAATTTCTGTCCCACAGGAAACTGCTATTTCAAAATGTAGTTTCATCCTGAAGTGGAAGTCAAAAGTCAAAAACTCAGCATTTTTTGCCAAATGAAAAGGAGTAAAAAAAGGAATATTTTCAGTGTCTCAATCCTAGGTTATTAGTGTGATGGCCCATCTGAGCCACACTCTGGCCTGGAAGGGGTTAGCAAGCTGCAGCGGCCCCCTCAGGAGCCCCGCTTTGCCTCACCTTGGGCAGGCGTCAGGCCAGGCAGGAAGAGTTAAAAAGAGGACACGCAGCTTACTGGCTGCCTGACTGGGGAGGTGACCAGACGGCCAGTTTATGTGGTTAGGCAAGCCTGGCTGGTGTCAGGAGATGACTGAACACTGCAGGACGTAGACCTGACACAGCCAGTATTTGTTACCAGAAACCCTTTGGCGGATGCTAAGACTGAGTGAAAGGTGTCTGAAAGCTGAGCCCAACAGGGCAAAAGGGTCTTTGGGTTTGCGTGTATGTCGGAGTTTGACTCGGAGGGGCCCCACTCCCCTAGAACTCTCTGTGGCTGGGTTGGAGAGCTAACCCATATCCATAGCTGAAGTGTGAAGGTGATTCTGTTAGAGAAATGGAGGCAGAGGTGCTGTAGTGCCGTGCCATGACACGGACGGCCCCTCCACCACAATTTAGGTTTGTCTTAAACATGAAGTTGAAACATTTTGACGAGCTCTAAAAATAACAATCTGCCAACAAGAGCTAGCCAGGGTAATCAGCAATGAACGACAGATAAGCCACGTAAACCAATAACTGACCTCAGTGTGATGCATTGCCTGTGCGATAGGATATGGGTATAACCCCATGCAAATACAGTGTGGCTGTTTGTCCCCCTCTAGTGGCTGGGCCATCTACACAGGTTTATGAGTGTGCTACAGCCTTTGTCTTACCAAGTGGAGTTTTTTAGATCAAGCAGTAAAGGTCCTTCCTCTCAGTCCTTACTGATGAGCTGTCCATGGCCATTGTTACATTTGCAATTATCACGGGCACAGAACTGTCTGGCTGCTAGAAGGGGGAGTGGGTGGTTCAAGAAACTGATAACAAGAACATTAAAATACCCTTTGAAAATGTTGGGCCTATTCTCTGTTGCCTTGCTCCTTGCACAGCCATGTGCACCAGCACAAAAGGGCTGTGAATCTCATCCAAATCAGAATTCTCCCTTTGCTTGCACTGGTAGCAGCATCTAACATCCACTTTGTACTCACTTTGCCCAGGTGTAAATGAGAATATATGGTGCAAGACCAAGCCCTTTATTTTGAATTCAATAAAACCAAAGCATATGATATGAACTATCATGTTCGCATCATCCTTTTTCATTTAAAGCTCCTTTCCAACCTAGGAAATGCAAATACACTTGACTGAGGTTTCACCTTGACATCAACGGAAACCATCAACTGCAGTCCTAACCTTCTACCACAAGGTGACTTGCATAAGTGTCCACTGAAGAGAATAGGAACTGTAAAAAGATGTCAAACCAGGCTATGTTACTAGGGTGGCTTACATTTTTCCCAACTTTGGGACAATAGAGAAGACTTTCGAAAGACTTAGGTTTAATTGCTGCTTCAGACACATATAACCTGGGGGACCTTGGGCAAGTGCCTTCATCTCTCTCTGCCTTGGTTCTCCTCTGTAAAAGTGAGGGCTGATTCTTCCCTGCCTCACAGGAATGCTGTGGGTAAAATCCATTAATGATTATAAGGTGCTCCAATAGCATGGCGCTGAGGGCCATGAGTCCTTAGATAGATGCATCATTGAGATAGAATGCTTTATTCCTATCACACAGTGAAAAGCAGCCCTCGGTTCTAGGACGATCCAAGACTGGCAAGCACATGCTATGGTTCAGCTGTAGAACAGACAAACCTAACAGTGTCCTGATAAAATGCACAGATTCTGTATCTCAAGTTAAATGGGGAGGATCTCTTGGTAACAAACTTGGGGAGGTGGTGGGGTTTATTTCCAGCAGTGCCACTGATCACTTCACCAGTCACTTCACCTCTGGGCCTGTTTCCCCTCCCACTCTGTCTTGTCTATTTAGATTCAAAGCAGGGACTGTCTCTTCCTATGTGTCTGCACAACGATGTCATGTCAGATCAAGTTCATGCATAAATCTTTGCAGGATCAGGGCCTAGATTCTCAACCCAAGAGCACAGTGTACAAATACCAGTGGCTTGTATTCTGTGTCTCCAGCTCTTGCAAACCTTCTGGTCTTCTAAAGTGGAGTTGTGGTTTCAGCCAATAACATTTTGGGGTACATCACTGGGAAAATCATGAATTTTAGTTAACCAAGGATATCTTATGGGGGTCCTTTTCAAAGGAATTAGATACCTACCTGCCTAAATTTCAAACTCTCCCTTGTAGTGCATTAATATTACCAACCGGAGAGTTATTAATTACTGAATCTCCATTTACAGATTCTGAGGCTTGGCCCCTGAATTTGCTCCCAATTTCTAGTGTTCTAGTAAATGATGCAATACTGAGCTCTGTAGCAGAAGGCCAGTTTCAATCTTGGCATTCTTTAGCAATACAGATCATCCACCTTAATGAGCAAACTCATGTGAGTGGCTCCAATAAGTCAAACAAATGAGCAGTGTGCACACAATCCCATTACACATATTCTCATTAGAGTCTTTGCACTACACCTGATGGATTTGCCACTAATGCAAACATATTTTACCTTTGCTTGTAATTGAAACCCTGGCTCTAGACAGCCATTTGGCACCAAATGCCATGTGAACTACCTTTTCCATGTTCATAAACATATCTTCTAGTCCTCGGTGTCACCACCTGATTAGATCTCTGGCATTGTTGCTTTCGCTCTGGCAACAAGAAGAGCGTCATTTCACCAAGTCGGCAATCCCGTGTTAAAACTTGGGCTGGAGGATTTAAGGCAGACCAGAGAATGACACATGTCTCAGAGAACAAGCTTGCTTTTCTACAGACTAGCTTATTTTTTCCTAAGCAAAAATCACTGGATTATTAACCAGTGAGTCAGGGATGTCGAATACTCACGGTTATGGTCCTCTTCAAAGAATAAAAACAATAAAAACAGTGCATAAGGTTTATGGTAATTGATGGTGCACGTTGTATTAAACCACTGTGATATTTCTTGAAAATCATTAGTTGTAGCATCTAAGAGCCACAGGCATGGACTGGACCCCACTCAGCAAGAGACTGTACAGACACAGAACAAAAAGACAGCCTCTGCCCCAAAGAGTTTACTATCTAAATATAAGACATGAGACAACATTTGGATACAGACAAGATTAGGGGGAATACAAAGAAATAATACTGGTTAGCATGCTAGCAGTGGTCTTAGCACACCAGTGGCTTAACCGGGTTTTCCCGGCATCGTGGCAAAGGAGAGTTTCCAGGAATGATTTGAAGAAGGATTCTTAGATGGCTTTGCAGCTGTTTACGGGGCGCTCCTTCCAACTGTGAGGGGCAACCTGGAAGAAAGACCAAAAGGTGCTTGTTTGAAAATGTAACAAGTGGGACACGGAGGCAGGCATCATAGGCCAGTTGGAGCCTATTGACCTTTCAATAGTGCATGACAGATCTGGTGGGGATAGACCATGAAGGGCTTGGAAAGTGGAAAAAAGTAGCTTATGTTCGATATGATAGAGAAGCAGCGGGATGCAAAGAGAGGGGTGACACAGCTAAAGCAACAGGCTAGGAAAGTGAACTTTGCAGCAGCATCCTGAATGGAAAAGAAACAGCTATTCTGAGGGCTTTTTTTGTTTGTAAAAAAATAAATCTCTTTAGTGACAGTAGTGGTCCTGACAGGTCCAGGATTATCAGACGTCCAGATGGCAATGGTGTCCCCAAGGCGCCCCCTCACAGCGACAGCATTGGCTACTCCAACAGGGTCAGGCCTGTTTGCCTTCTGCGGAAGAAGACAGAACCTTTTAAAGGGGCCCACTGTGTCATCAACATTGGCTGCCCACTCTCAACATGCATGACTGACAGCTCCAGGACTCCACTGAGTGTGTCCGGCACAGGCCTCCGCAGTGCCAGGTCCAGCCACCGTGGCACCGGTGCCCCTCCATTCTTTTCTGAAGGAACCACTGCCGGCAGTGGTCGGAGGGGAAGCCAGTTCGATGGATGGGTCTGGCATTTGGTCTGCTAGGAAGTGAAATACAAAGCTAATCGCCACCCACACCTCCTTCCCCTCCCACGAGTGCACCCCTATTTCCACAACTGATCCTTGGGTCCAATTGTTGTCAGTCTTTTAACACGTGACTGCGGTGCCTAGGAATGGGGTCCTATACCATTAAATAGGTCGGGAGCTGTCTCATGGCACTCACGGTGTTTTTAAACGTTCACAAAACCTGTGGCTCAGAGACAGCCTGAGGAGCTGTCTCACAGAGCGGCCCTCAATGGACTGCGCAAAATCTTGGCGTTTTGCATGGCAGTCACGCAGGGCCTTGGCTTGCTCTCCTTTCTCCATATGTCTCCCTGAGCTGCCCCGGGTGCCGCACTCACCAGGGGCCTCCCTGCAGAACCCCACCAGTTCTCACAGCTGGGTTGTGGGCAGCCAGACCTAGTAGACAGAGCCAGAGTCTGATGCAGTCACTTGATGGAGTCAAGTGTCTGCTTGGGTGAGGGTCCTGGGAGGTCAGAAGCAGGAGACAAACTGGAGCTTGGGCCTCACAAGTCAGATGCCAGGAGTCCAGCCGGGTCAGAATGGCAGGAAACCAAGCCAGGAGAGGTGAAGCAGGCAGCACGTGGCGCACACAGCCCAGAACAGGGCGAAGCCCAGCTGTTCACACAGATTCCTGTATCTGCTGCTGTCTTAAGTAGGGCCAGCAGGCCAATCAGCTGCTCCGGGGCTCTGTCAATTGGCCCTCAGGGTGGAGCCTCACACCGGGGCTGGATTTCCTGGCTCTCAGGGAAGTTTCCCAGGTTGGGGACCACCAACCCCTTCTCCTTCAGCAGCCTTGTGGTGTTTCCATATTACTGCTAACAATTCCCAGCCTCCTGCTATGCAGAAGCGCGGTCTCCTCGCTGTCACTTGCACCCTAGGGGCGGGCTTACTGACCAGCAAAGTTGGCATCAGCAGTGGACGACAGGGCCGCACACAGGGACCTCGGTGCAGATGGAATTGGACTCAGCTCCTCCAATTCCTTATCAGGTTCCCCACAGCGGGGTAAAGGCGTGAAACTCTTCTCTAGCTGAGCACGGCGCTATCCCCTGCAGCTGCCAGAACCAGACCATGGGGAGGAGGCAAATAAAGGTGGGCAGGGAACAGACGGAGGGGGGTGGGCCATACTTTTTTGGGCTGTGGAGCCTCCCAGTGGCTGGGTTAGTATGGGGAGGGTCTGCAGGGAGGGAGAGCATGTGAGCAAAGAGTCACCACCATTGGGCTCCTTTGGTGCAATGCTGGCAAGACTTCAGGGAAACTGCTAGCAGCAGCAGGTCGTGCGATTCTTACATGCAGACCCCTGGAGAATTCCTGCTCGAAGCGTCTCAGCCGGCTCCAGCACTCAGGTGGCTATGTGGCAGACAGGTGGTCCCAGGAGACAAGAATCCCTCCTCCTATCCAATCCTCTGCCAGCACTTTGCTGTAGGCACCAGCGGTGCATTCTCTGGGGCAAAGGTTGTGGCAAGGACCACTGGGACCATCATTTCCCCTTCGCCGCTGACAGTCCTGGCTGGATCTCTCCTGGGGAGGAGCTGCCCTTACGAATAGAATCCACCCCACTCAGATGCCTGCCCTTTAAGGAATGATCACCCTCTGCGGCTCCCCTCATCACAATCTCTGAAGCGGGGATCTCTGCTGTCTCTGTCTCACTTTGAGACGAGAGTGCCCCCTCATGGCCCTGTCTCAGCCTTCTCAGGATCTTCGGGGTTGTTCTCTACATTCTTCTTTCCCTCTCCCCAGCGCTCTGGGAATAAAAAATGCTTAGAATAAAAATTGGAGTCCTCACCCCCATAACTGCTGCCACCGAACCCCCACTTGGGAATCTGTGTATGTAATGTACATAGAAATACAATTATTACTTGCAAATTGCGCTGACATTCCCAAGTAAAAATCCATTGGAAACTGCATTCATTTCTTCCCATAATGAATACAGACCACTGTGGTGCCAGCTGGTAACATTCAATGTTTCTGCTAACAATGCAGGGACCAAACAGTGATCTGCAGACCTGCCGTCAGGCTGCTAACAAGTTCCTCCAGTGTTCATGTTCTCGGCTGTTACCACGCAGCAATCGGTCCCTTTGGACTTAAAAAATATCTGCGGGGCGAAGGGAGGGGAAGGAGCAAAAGTAGCTGGTGTAAATCAGCATGGCTCCATTGAAATCAATAGGCCAGTTCTTTCGATGGTGTAAACTGGCAATGATCCAGCAAAGTCAGTTTTACTATTCTCCTGACGTCCCGTTAACTTCCCTGTTCAGGTTAATCTTTTTTCTGCCAGGCACTGGTGATTCCACAGAATCCTGGAGCGGTAACTATGAGAACTATACATTATTGCTTCTGAAAACCCCTCATCACAGAACCAGCACCATTCTCTGATCCCCTTGTCTTTCATTTCTACAGGCAATAGCTATATGCTGAAGTGTTCTTTCAGCTTATTGGCCGCTTTTTTTACTAACGCATTTGTTGTAAACTCCTGGTGGAGAATGATTTGAAGTAAATGGAGATATCCTGGTTTATTTGACCTGTGGATTTGACTCCATATGAGTAGGGGGGACATATGGTCAATTGACTTTGCAAAGGCCACTGTTTCAGGAAGGTTAATAACCTGGACTGCATCAAGATCTAAAGAGGAAATAAAACATTTAACAGGCTGGTGCTTTTACCCCCTCCTGCTTGCTAGGAAAGACAAAGCAAAGAAAAACGGTGGTGACCAAAACGGCATAACTTTCTCTGAAAAAGTGCTTGCCTGTTAATTCAGTGTGGGTCTGTGTTACCTACAAACCAACATGGTTTCAATTTAGGTTCCTGTTAATCTTGGCTATTTCTTTCAAGTGCTTTTTTAAAAATAGAAACTTCATCATGCTGAACATTTTAATAAAATTAAGTTTCAAAGTCAACAAGCTGCTGGAGTAATTATTTCCCAAAATCTTTACCGCCAGAGGTAAATACTTGTGAGTATTGATATTCTTTGTTTTTCTATGTTTTTTTTTTTTGTTATTAAACAGATCCCTAATAAAGTAACAGTCCATAAGAAATCTGTTGTCTCCAGGATTTTGCAAGCAAGCAGAAGATACACCGACAGAACATTTAAGCGTCCAGCCATTATTTTTAGAAGCTAATTCCAAAAAGCCCACCATGCTGTGCTAATAACCCACAGCCTGATCCAAAGCCCAGTGAAATCAATGGGAGTCTTTTCGTTGGCTGAAGTGCTTTTGGATTAGGCCCTAAAATCCAAAGCCCAATGAACTCAGTAGAAAGGCTCCCCTGACTTCAGTGGATTTTGAATTAGGCCTTTAAACCCTGATTTTGCAAGAAAATGTTGCAACTACGTTGTCGTGACATGCATACATCCATATCTTGACACAATTAACATATTCTATATTTTCCTGTGAACAGGTCACCCAGCCTCTTTGCTTGGCACAGATCACTCAGCGACTTTATCTCCTGTAAACATCACTGTGCAATTTATTTACAGAGTTTCACTCTACCACCGTGTGCCTACTAGTGCAGTCACAGTATTTCCAGTGTTACCCATCTTTACTACCCCTTCTCCAAGGTGTCAGGGGAGGAAGAAAAGATGTTTCCTCCCAGAGAGCTCCCTTTTGTCAGGCTCTGCTAGCTTTTCACTTTCAGCATTGCCACTGGAGACCCCTTGCACTTCCTTCCTGTGTTCTTTTATCCAACCTCCTTATTGATGGGATAATTAGTTCATTAGCTTCCCAGCCCCAATCTGATCTGATAATCAGCATCTCCTCTCCTTATTCAGGCCCTCCCAGGGCCTAATGGGTGAAATAGCGACCAGCTATTTCCCATTAATTTTCCCATACCATGAACTTGACAAGATAAGGCAGTTCCTTAGGATGGACAAGTCACTTCATTCACGCAGCCTGTTCATAAACATTCCCAACAGCAATTACTCCTGGCAGCAGGGGCTCACTGCATTCCTGACACAAGCAAGACTCTCACCTAAGACCTTGCTGAGAGTTTTGTATAAGCGAGGACGGCAGGATCAGATTCCAACTTCACAACACTGGGGCATGGAAGAAATGGAATATCCTGGTCCCATTCCTTGCCCATGCTATGGCCATTTCATGACTCTCTGGCAGAAAAAAGCAGCCAAAAGCAGTTTTAACTAACTCCATCAGGATTCCTTTTGTGTACTCCAGGTGGCATAGACCTGGGAAAGGTGTGTACAAGTGCTCCAGTGATTTTTCACCTGTGAGCAGCCAGGCATAATTTAGAGCAGCCTCCTGAACCAAGACAAGCAAAGCTCTGGTGTGGCTAGCAATCCACAGCATGCATTTTCCAATCTTTGCATTTACCAACAACAGGGGAATATGGAAGATCTATTAAATGAAATGGCAAATCATTGCAAAGGTCTCCCCTCCCCCACTTGCTGACTTGCAGGTGAGTGAAGTTAGAGGGAGTCTTAGGAAAGAGAAAGGAAAAGTTTTCTCTGGTCTTGTGCTGCCTGTAGAGCATGTCTATGGGATGTAAGGATACATTTACTTGCAGTGTATTGGTCAGCCACTAGGTGTCTCTCTGTGCAAGTATGATGTAGTCTCTAGTAAACAAAGGAGACAAAGCTGGAACTCAAGCTATGTTGGAGCCTGTTACTTTGGGCTGGTCTACGCTGGGAACTTACGTCAGCATAGCTATGTCTTGCAGGGGTGTGGATAAGTCAGCCCCCTGAGAGAGACAGTGTCATGACCGACATAAAGAGTCAGAAGTCAGGCCAAGTCAGGTACCAGGAGTCCAAGATAAGCCAGAGGGGAGACCAAGGTTCAGGTATCAGGAGGTAGGCAGGGTCAGGTTATCAGGAGACCAGGGTCAGGTGCCAGGTTACAGCGAGCAATCAAAGAGCAAAGCCTAGGACAAACCAGATATTACATGGATTTTAATCACACAATAACCCAGACAAGATAAGCTGGTGACACCATTCAAATGTAACAATTTATTTTCTCTATTTCTTTTTGAAAATGTGGTTATATCATCTCTGAGAATTTTCCAGGACCATCCTCTCTCCCCAAAATCCTAAATGTGTAATTCTTTAAAATATTATCTCTGAAAAAACCTACCCCCCTTCTGTAAGAAAATCATCTCCTTACAGTTCTGAAGAGCTAACTAAATAACTCTGAGCATAAATACCTGTTATGAAAGGCCAACTGAACCACTGTTACAATTATGCCTCAGTTCTGAGCCTTGAAAATGTTGAATGTAAATGAAAACTCAAGGTTGATATTTTCGGGGGGGAGGGGAGAAATAACCCTTTGAGCTCTTTTTCTTTCTGGGAGGAGCCAATATCAACATGACTGATTTTGTGCTATATTCATGAGTCTTTATGTGGGTTAATAATGTTAAAGTTATTCCACTGCTTTTTCAAGTTTTCTGGAATCAACTCCTCGATGGAACAGGGCCCTATTGAAGACTCTTGAATTTGCATAGCAAGTGCACGACTTTTTTACTTATTTTCCAGGTTAAAGTTCCATGGTGAGAATTTACCTAGGCATATTGGATTAATTGGCCTTATTGTTAACATCGCAGTGAATAAGCATATTCATTCCTTGTGGAAGAAATGCCATGTTAGATTTAGAAAATGAAAGGTTTAGTCCATGAGAAATTCCCATTAATAAAAGCTCAAACCAAAACCTGTTGAAGTCAAAGGGCTTTGATTACAGCCCTACATTTGGTAAGTCAGATTTAGCTATCAAAACCATAAAACCATTCAATAAATGTCCATTTTGAAGGCACTCAGATATTGTTATGCATTACTTCTATTACAACAGGCACCCCCTGCTGAAACCAGAGCCCTGTGCTAAATTCGATATATACACATCATAACTGATGGGCCCTGCCCCGAAGAGCTTACAACATAGACAGAGGAAGCATTATTACTCACATTTTACATATAGAGAGACACCAGAGGGTGAAATCCTGGCCCCAGTGAAATCAATGGCAATGGTACCCTTGTTGTCAATGGGGCTGAAGTTTCATCCAGAGAAAATAGGCAATTGACTCAAGGTCCTGATTTGAATCCGGAGCTCCTGGAGAACTCGGCTTGTGCCAGGCTAACCACAAGACCATCCCTTTTGGTGATTGGGAAAGGAACGCCATGTTTCTGGCAAGTCTATCTTCAGGCTCAGTGATAATGTTATGGTGCTCATGAGACTCGTAAGGCATCAGCCCCATTGGGTTTTTCATCTGCATGACAAAAAAGTTATCTAATGTAACCAGCAGTTGGTTCCTTTTGTGTAAAATCGATCAGCTATATATACTAGCCATTGTTCACTCCCGATTTTGAGTTACCATCACAGGGTTTTTTTTCAAAGTGACACTAGCTATTTAAGGTCTGGATCCTGCATCATTACATGAAATGGCAGCTTTGCCATAAGTGTCAATTCATTCAAGATTAGGCCCTGCTACTGCAGAGCGCATGAGATTTCTGCAATGCAAGGGAAAAGAATTCACGGCCCGTTCCGCAGGAAGTACTGCATGGTTTCCATTTTTTTCTTTTCTTTCATTAAGAGCTTAGAATTTGTTTTCTTACTGTTTAATTAAATTAAGAAATTTCCCATCAGGCCACTGGCCTCTTCTTCTCAATGAGGTGGCTAGGTCAGCCATGGAGCTGGTAGCCCAGGGAAGAACAAATTACATCCATCTGGCAACCAGCTCATGACTGCCTCTGTCTTTAATAAGGAAGTGCTTCCTCCCTGAGGCTACTAGCAGGCTGGATCAGAATGGAGCACTTCATGATGGGATGTATAGTACATGTGAACGACAATATTAAAAATGCGGGTGGTGCATCCTTAGAAGGCACCTAGATCAAGGTACAACTTTCCATGCTGGGACATACAGTCTGGGATTTTCAAAGACAACTAAAGGTTTTTAAGCATCTAACTCCTGTTGACCATCAGTCAGAGTTTATTTAGACCTTACCTTGGAAAAGTCCATCCATTGTATACATGAGCAATAGCATTAAAGGTGAGAGTGGCAACAATCTGTTCTCATCTGGGGTCCTCACTAGCTGCCACCATGGCACTCCTTTGGCAAAGGCATTGGCATTTGTGTTGTGGACTAAATGGCTCGATGATTTGGCTTTCACCATCCTAAATAAACCAGAAAAAAATAAAACTTTTACATGTTTTAGCATTCCCAGTTTGCTAGGGATGGGAGGGAGCCCTGTATCCCAGACAGCCTAATCATGCCATATATTTGCTTATTTCTGAATGTGAAATGTGCTCACCCACCTTTCAGCTCCTTGGAATGTCTCCTTCGGAAGCCTCCGAGCCACATTGCACTCCTCATCCCCTATATTTAGAACAAAGCCAACACGTGCCATTCTTTATAACAAAGCACTCATCCCAGTGGGCCTCAGAAAAATTACTAACCCCCAAATAAAACAACGGAGTTTTCTTTAAACACTTCTGCTTGCACACAGAGTGAAGAGAGATTGCCAGCAAGTGCTGGTTTGAGTGAGTGACAATAAACATGAATGACGAAAATAGTGCTATTGACTATTAGAACCAGATTTATTTGGAGGAGCTGTAAGACAAATACCATTATTTTCTCAAACAGCAACTGCTGGAGTTCTCACCCATAAAGAGTGCTTAGTATGTTATTATCATGAAGGTTAAACTCCTTTCACACTGGTATTCTCCCATCCCAGGTCCTATTAACTCTCTCACACCCTCACGGGAAGGGAATGACCCCAACTTTATTTACACATGACATCTTTATACAAAGAACAAAAACAAAGAAGGGAAACTTGAACGAAACGATAATAAACCAAAAATCTCAAGCTTGACTTAGCTTGGGGACAGATGTCTCTGGCCAGGACTAACCTCCTACACCAAACGAAGGGTGCCATCTAATATCACCCCCTCACTTTGACATCACAAAATCTGGTGACTGTTTTATCTACGGATAAGAGCCTACTCCTACTCCAAGATCCTGATTACGCCTTATAGAAGTTTGGAGTAATCTCTTGGACTCTTTCTCTATACATGAGGAGATCAGACTGGAGCTAGATTAAATTTCTGAATGTCAGGTCCACGGCATATTTTATTAACACGCTGTTTGCTCCCTCTTCCAGATCATTAATGAAGAAATTATATGAGCCAAGACACCAGTGTCTCCCTATTAGATCCACCCATCCAACGGGATACATTGTCATTTATCAATGAAGTCCTTCAGCCAGGGTAGTAACAGAACCCAGACTGAAGCTGGTTTAAATTAATTTCACAAATACTGTTTCAAGAGACATTGCATCAAGAACATGCTCATGGCAATTTGTGATAGCGAGACTGACTGAAAAACTACGAGGTGGTGTGAAAAGCAGTGATGACAGAGAAATAACATCAAGGGACCAAGAAGGCTTAGAAATGTGGGCAGAAAAGAACTAACTGAAACGATGCAAGTTAATACAATTAGGGGAAAATCATAGGAAACATATAGCCAACAGGGAGTAAAAACTTGGGGTGAAATCCTAGAGTCGTTGGGACTTTTTCCATTGACTTAAGTGGAGTCAGGATTTCACCCTTGAAAAGTATTAATGCAAAAATAAGTCTGTGGCTTTAGTGAGCAGCAAACAAGGCAAGCTTCTCTAGTGTGATTAGAGAGTGTGAAAGGCTGAGGCATTAAGAGGAATCACACAACGAAAGGGAGAGCTAATGATTACTGTCCAGATGCAAGTCTGGCACAACAGTACATAAATATTGCATCACCAGGAAGATACGGGGTCTGTCCACATTGCAGCCAGAGGAGTGTTTGCAGCACATGCAGGCGTGCCAGAGCTAATGTGAGTAACCGTAGTAATGTGGCCACTGCAACATAGGCGGTGGCCACTCGAATACCAACCCTGGGTCTTGGGTGGGGTTATACTTGGGAAGGTTTCATTGGAATGGCTGCACCTCAGTTGTTACTCAAGCTAGCTTTCATTTAGCTCAGGTATGTCCACATGTGCTGCAAATCACACTTCCTGGTTGCAGTGTAGACATACCTGCAGACAAACCTGAGGCGCTCAGAAAAGAATCCCACAAATGGAAAAGGAACTGGAAAGATTGCCTTGTAAGGAAAGATTGAGCCCTTGACCCTGCATGGCTGATATTGGTGCAAGCTGCACCACGGACTTCACTAGGTACAGGATCAAGCCCTAACAATGTTATTTTTAACTCTTATAGCTTGACTAAGCAATAACTAAATGGGACATGGGGTGAAATCCTGGCCCACTGATGCCAGTGGCAAAACTCCCATTCATTTCAATGGGGCCAGGATTTCACACAAGGAGTATACAAAATGTGAAGGGTGCAAACAAGGAGGAGAAAGAGACATCAGAGTGCTACAATGGGCATATAAATAAGAGTAATGGATCGGGCTACTGTTCAGTTTAGAGCTCTCAGAAACCTTGACTTGACCATATTTCCAATGCATGTGGCATTAAACAACAACAGTCAAATAACCTGTCCTTCCCCCGCCTCCTCCCTGAGGAGAAAGCTTTAAAAAACTCAAGCCCCTATATTATTATCACATCAACCAAAAATAACCATAGTGCCATTGGAAAAAACATACAGATTCAGTAGGTCTGTGATGGCTTCACATACCAGCAGGAGATCCTGAAGGAGATGATAAACATTACAGCGGAAGTCATGTCTTTTCATCGCATGGTCTATATTTTCATAAGGCGATTGGATCTTAGACCCACCTCCCTCCCTTCAGTGGACATTTTAAAATCAAACATGGATGTTTTTTCTAAAAAATACGTTCTAGTTCCAACAGGAATTAATTCAGGGAAGTTCTCTGGCCTGTGTTATGCAGGAGCTCAGACCAGATGATCACCTTGGTCCATTCTGGCATTAGAATCTATGGATCTAAATCATTTGCGACTCCACAGACCACCTCCCCTTCCATTCACAAGTGCATAGTGCACATGGATAAGGCAATTGTATGAGACTCAAGAAACCTGGATTTTATTTCTGGTATTTCCACTAGCCTTGACGGGGGTCCTGGCCCCACCGGAAAGCCCCTGGGTCCCCAATACGGCCATTGGGGAGGCCACTGCCCTTAAGGCCATCCAGGGGCTATTTACATCAGGGGTTCTGGCACTTTTTGCTGATGGTGTCTCCCCTGGCGACTGCCCCCCAAGGAGGACACTGAGGCACTATCCAAAAACCACGGTGGAGCTGTCTCGCACATCATCTCTCTTTCCTCTGTTTCACCTCCCAGCTTTGTCTGTTTTTTCTGTTTAAACTATAAACCCTTCAAGGGACTTCTCTTGCTATGTCCAGCACCTAGCACAATGGGCCCCTGATCTCATTTGAGACCTCTAGGTGCGACTGTCACACAAATAATAAATAATCTGGTAATTACAGGAGTTTTTCATGTGGAACAGCAATCTTAGAAAAGTATTAAATGTGTTTTTAGTTCATCCTAATTAAATGTAACAGCTGGAATTAAATAGGACAAGCCAACATCATGTGACCTACCAGCTCTTTGCAGCTTGTGAGGACTGCCCTGTGGGCCACCAATGGTCTATTGAGAACACTTGAAGAAAGTCTGGTAGAAGTGGAATGGGGGAACACTTTCACCATGTTTGGGCCTGCTTCTCCCGAGATGTGGATATGTGGTTTTCAGAGGATTGCTGCTCTTCTGTTCAAGAGTAGAGCTGGTCAAAACTTTTTCGTTAAAAATAAATTTTGAACCCCCTCGCCATCCGTATTGCTGGCAGACAGTCCCAGCTCATGCCACATCCCCAGGCCAATTCACTCGTGTATGAGTATAGATCAAAATGATTGTTAAATGTATATGAGTGTATTTGGTGTTTAATCTTCATGACTGGACTGATACTTGCATTGTTTCACTCACTTGTATCTCATTATAACATACTAGCAAACATTTATACTGTGTATACCCCTGTAACTAAATAACCCCTCAAACTAGAAAGAAGCCTGGTGGAAAGCAAATGAAGACTGTTAACAGAAAAGAGCTGATTTCAAAGCAAGTGGTCATTGTGTGTGATGATCAGAGGTCAAAGACTCAAAATGTATTCCTCACTCTCCATCATCAAAGGAAAAGCCCTCGTGATTAGTGGCACTGTCAGCTTGTTTTCTGTGAGAAGCAGCTTTAAGTATGGATTCAAGGAAAGATCTTGAATCTTGAATCAGAGACTGGTTTGGATTCTTACAGCAAAGGGTACCAGATGCAAAGCGGAGCTCCCCAGAGACAATCTGGCTACCCTGAGAAGATGTTTGGGAAACTGGCAGTTTATGACATCACTGCCACCATTTGGAATTACAAACTATGCGTATATTTTACCTGCTTCAACCTCTCAATAACTCTCACTTCCTTTTCTTAGCTAATAAACCTTTAGATAGTTTCCTTTCAAATTGGCGAGCAGCATTGTCTTTGGTGTAAGACGGGTTGGCAACCTATGGCAGGCGTACCAAATGTGGCACGCGAGATGATTTTGAGTGTATACATCAGAGCCGGAGCTGGGGGGGGTAGAGGTGGAGCTGGGAGGGGGGAACAGCCACTGCGCTGCTTGGGGCATGTCAGGTAGGAGAAAGGCAGGGACAGGGAGTGGCTCCTGGCCAGGGCCAGTTGTGTACCAAGGGTGGGGGGGAGACATGCCCCTGGGCACTGGCCTGTGGGGGGATGCTAGCCTGGCCATCAGAGGAGGAGCTGCCCCCAGTTGACATCCCCAGGGGCATGCCAACCTGGCCCCTCAGCCTTCCAGCCTCCTGGCCCCTCCTCTGTCCCCACATCAAGGGAGCTGCAAGGACCCCAGACGCTCAGGGATCAGGCAACCTCTTTCCCTTGCCACCAGGCATCCTGGGCGCATCTGTCCCTTTCACTCCCACTCCCACTCCCCACCAGAGGGGCTCGGTCGGTGCGGCCTCCAGGGACGTCATACGCCACTGTCACTGTACCTGCTGCCCCTGCAGCAGGGTGGAAAAGGGGAGAGCAGGAAACAGGCCCACAGACCACCCCCACTGCCGCCAACAGGGAGGCACAAATAAAATAGTGGCCCCCAGGCACTGGACAGCTGTATGCCACTGGCCAGGACGTTGGGCACATTGCATGTGGGAGGCCCCTGGTGTAAGATCTAGAGTACCAATTGATCTGGAGTAAGTGACTGGTCTCTTGGGACTGGGGGCAACCTAAATGTGATGTGATTTTTGGTGTAAGTGGTATTTTATCACAAGTCCAATTTGTCTGAGTGGCAACATAGACTCGAGAGTCTAAGGGGACTGTCTGTGACTCCATGGTAAGGCTGTTCTAGTGATCCAGACATTCACATTTGTCACTGGCTCGGTGTAATCTAATTTGAGAACACACCACCAGTTTGGGATATCTGACCCGTTTTCTGACAATCTGCCGTGAGGTAGCCACTCAGAGTCCAGACACGAGCCACCCCAGGCAGCGTGACACACACACACTCAAAAATGGCCTTTTTGTTAAAAATGAAAATGTTCTGCAAAACTTTTTGGTTTCCTCTAAAATGGCTCCTGGGGAGAGGGAAGAGATTGAAAAGCAAACATGTTTACTAAAAAGCAAAATATATATATATATATCCATCCTGATTGTTTTCAAAAACTGTAGATGTGTAGGTTTGAGGGTTTACAAGACTGGAAGTTTACACACAATATTGAATCAAAAATAAAAAACAATATTTTTTTCAATATTTGCCATTAAAAATAGTTTGTATTTTTCAACTAATTCTAGAAGAGTTTCCCTGCCCCCACATATATTCTGGACACTGCACAGTCATTGGAGAAAAGATGTCCTGCCAGATTCAGAAGAGGAAATGATCTTAAGAGTATTTGAATCACTACATATGCTATTAAGAATCTCACATTTCCCATTAATACTTATCAACATGCAAGCTCTCAGTACACCAGTGATAAATGTATACTGGCATATAGTTTAAACACAGGAATTTGCAGCGTTCCTAATTACAGCTGGGAACAGATTACTGAGTTGAAACATGTTACCTGCATTCTAGCAATACAATCAATGCCTAAACTTTTGCTGTTTGATTGAAATATACAAGAGGTGGCTAGACTCCATCACGAGAGTGGTGATGTCAGGGCGTGGGAAAGGAACCCATTCTGACAGGTACTGGTGACTCACAGATGAAAAGTGCTAGCTAATGAATTATTCTTATTGCATTAAACTTCAAGCAGCCTTCCGCTTTTATGAAACTGGTGGTGGGGCCTCCTGGTTACCAATAACTGTACTGAGACCACTAGTTCATTTCACAAGGACCACTAAACAACCATTGCATGGTAAATATTTCCATTCCCTACCAATAGGAGCTGATTGGAAGCAGTGACCTCAGGGTGAAATATTTTATTTCCCCATCCTACTAGGTTGTCATTCCAAATAAGCACTATCTGCTTATATTGCCTCTGGCCAGAACCTGGTGTCACAGTGTCTGGAGCAACCAACCTCTGGGCAGACTGTCAGGAAGCAGGGCAGAGACCCCAAACAAGCTGTGTATCTTATAATTAGATTTCACCAACTCAATAACAAGTGTGAACTCCTAAAGCACTATAACAGGCTTACCAAGGAGTCACAGACAGTCCCCTGGGACATTCTAGACTCTTGCCACCCAGGCAAGATGGACTTAGTGATAGATGGCTGCAATGCACCAAAGATCACAAAATATTCAGGTTACTCCCAGTCCCAAAGGACCAGTCACTTACCCCAGGTCAATCTGTAATCCTATAGCAAACGATCTAAGGATTTATTAACTAAGAGAAGAAATGAGAGAGTTATTACAGGGCTAAAACGGGCAAGCATATATATACAAATGAGTTACAGCCTATAGTTTCAAAAGGTGACAGAATTATAGTAATCTGTCAGCTCTGAATGCATTTTAGGCTAACCCAGGTTGACCCTGGAAAGCTCTGCTTCTGTTTCATAGCTCCAAACAGCAAAAGAGATGAAAAAAACATTTCTCAGCTATTTTTATTTCTTTCTTCCAGAATTCAAGCTGATGAGACAAGCCCTTTTGTACATAGCCTCTTCCTGGGTGTAACGGGGCAATTAACAACTTATTGTGATGTCCCCCAATGGCCCAGTTAGTTTTGGGAGGCCTTTCCTGATAGGCAGGAAATGATCCCTCCTGGCTGGGTTCACAGTTTCAGAGCAAACATTTTTTACCAATACAAAGCAAAAATTAAATATTACCTTGCTGCCTGTGATAGAGAAATTGAGTGAGATTACAAGCATTTCATAAAGTCTAAACGCTAAACACATTGTTATAAATCCAATACTCATCTTCACCATACTAACACGCAGGTGAAACAGACTGGTTTCCAGCAATGAATTTATCAGTGCTCAGCTAAGGCCTAAAACCCTGGCAAGAGCAGGCACCTGGTCTGCCAGCACCACACTTGGGTCTTCCGGGTTAAAGGACAAACAATCCAGCATGCCTCATCCCACTAAAAGGGGGGAATTTAGGGCCAGGTTGCAAACCTTGGACACACGTTGGTGAGCAGTTATTCACATAAATAGTCCCATTCACTTCTTCTGTGTTGCTTGTGATATTAAGTGTTCCCCTCATAAGGGATTCACAGTCTGCCCTTTAGGGAGCTGAATATCTCAGAGGTAGGTCTGTGTAGCACTGGCTTTGATCTATTAAGTTGTTCACACAAGAAAGCAGGTCTGACAAAAGCTACTAAGTTTTCTGAATGCTTCTTCAGACGGCAAAGCCGAAAAACAGACTTCCTCTCCTGTGTCACTACTCACCCTCTTTCCCCAGGATCTAAGTTTAAATTGAGTATTTGACACACATCAGAAAACCGTGGGTATAGAATTTCTGAGAAACGCCAACATCCTTAAAGAGAGACCTAACACAGACAACCATCCTCAAATTGTCTAATCTCTTTCATCAATGGAAAGTATCTTTTGATTCAAGAACAAATGCTTAGTAAGAAGTTGGTGGGAAAAGACATAACCTTAGGGCTCAAAGTCAGAGCAACGTATGTAACTTTTTCCCCCCATCCCAGTAAAACAGAGACAGAGTTGCTTTTTAAGCAGCTCTGGAGAATGACATCTAAGCAATGTTGTTGTGAATAAAGCAGACGCTTCACGTGACAACCAGTTCCTGCCTGCCTGTAAGAGCTGTGTGGCAGCAAATCTAATTGATAATAATCTGTGATCTACACTCAGCATTTCTTGGGAAAGTGCTTTTATCCCAACTTTTTTCTTTCCCCTTATGTTGTATGAATCACATATTGAATCACAGTAACACACTCTATTTGATGGTGATTTATGGGGCACTAACTGCCTCACTTTGTATGCAAGTTCCTTGGGGTGGAGATGTTTTGGACAGAAAAGCGTACACTGTCAGCACTCAAAAAATTATTAATAACAGTCACTTCCTGGAGCAAAACCCGATACAAGATCGGTGTTCTACGTGGGTGGGTGCGCAGAGCTGCTTCAGCAAGTCTCCCGCCACATAGAATACATTTTTACCGACTATGTCAACCTGTATCATTGAGAGATGATTTTAAGGGGACTTGTTCATCAATAAATAAAGACAAAGAAGAAGAAGGATGAAGAGAAAGTTATTTGTACTGTGGTAGTATACAGGAACCCCAGTCATGGACCAGGACCCCATTGTGTTAGGCTGTACAAAATTAATGTCGGCACTGTATTTTATTTACGTTGATTCATCGGAATGACTTGCATATGGCGGTCCATTTCAGATGTGTGTTCTTCCACTCATTAACACAGCCATTCAATATGATGTGACAGTGAAGTTTCCAGCTCCAGGAATTCAGTATAGCGTTGCATGCAAGAAATAAAAGGCAATATTGTTTTCTCTTTTCAGTCTGCATCATTTCTTCTTTCCAGTCTTCATTTCTCTGCATCACTAACATCCAGGGAATTAATTACAAGCACCAGCATGTCCAACCCTCTGCCTATGAGAAGTCCTAATAATGCTTCTAATACATGCACTGATGCCTAACAATAACATTTAAAGAATGGTTCATGCGCCGTAATGAGAAGGTGTCTGTGAAACTGCCCTGAGAGATGCCAGTAAGGATGGTTTATTGGTATCTTCCCAATAAGAGAAGTAACATTTGTCTGTGCATTAATTTACAGAGATGAACTGATGGTAGGTGATAGACTACTCAGGGGGAAGTAACTATCTGGGATCAAACCAAAACTGAATCAAACCTTCTACCAAATCTCAAGTCTAATACAAGCAGAACCTTAGAGAGATTCAAAGAGCACATAAGTGGCATGTGACACTGTAAAACAACTCCGAAAGAGTCGCTCTCTTTTCATTCTGAACAAGGAACTTTATTAGAATAAGGAAATCACTAGGACCACTACTCTTCCTTGCTTCCGTGGCTCGGTTAGTGTGACAGTTTTTTAGAAACAGCACCCAAGAGGTGTTTGCAGCCGGGACTTTGGTGCCTAACTAGGTCAATTTCATTCCCAATGTATCTCGCATAGACTCCTGGACATTACACCAGGGATGAATTTGGCTGTGTGTTTTGTAATCAAAGACTCTTTGCTCTTTTTCATTTTGTTGTTTATTATTTGTTAAAGCCCTGTGCTCAAGCCTTGGACAGTACATAAAAATAAAGACAGTCCCTGTCCTGAGAACCCTACAGGCTAGAATGACTTGTAGGTGATCCTCTGATTAGACTTTTAAGTCTTATTAGTCGTTCCAGAAAAATATGCTGTCATTCAACCAGAAGTTGTTGGTCTCAGTGCAGGATCATTGGATGAAATCTATGGCCTGTGTTATTCGCAAGGTCAGACTAGATGATCGTAATGGCCTTAAAACTATGAATCTAGACTAACAAAATAAAAATAACGGGAACAAGCGTTTGAGAATCAGATTGTCTTTATCTGGCCATGGGAGATAGTAAGGCAGAGCCATGAACTCTTGTGAAATATTGATAAAGCAAGAAACTCCTAGTAGCCCCGCATAAAAGGCTTAAAATTTTCTTCCCTTAAGCTATACATCTGGCCATTCTCCACCCCCTGCCTCTGTTAAACTTTTCATATCCCATCAGTTCTGTCGCATTTATGATTTCTGAGAACTCTTCATAAAGACTGACTATTTCATCCTGACGTCTGAGCACTAGTGTGATGGATCTGACACAAGAGATAACGAGACAAAAGTCATTCCCTTGGGGTCTTGTCAAAATGCTAATGTAAAGCAAAAGAGCTTTAAAGGCTTTGTTTTTGATACTTCTCTCTCCTGGCACCAACGTATGATTCAAAATGGTTTTATGCAATGTATATTTCACTGCCTCGAAACAGAAATTGTGTCAGGTAGGATTTATAGGCAATTTATCTCAATCACGCCCCCAACGAAGTTTCAACAGTGAGCAAACAGTATTGCAAAGAATAGGGAAAAACAAAGGTTGATGTGGTACCCAGGCGAGAAGAGCTGATCAAGAATATTCTTGAGGGAGGTCATGATGAAAAGGGGTAAAAGAATGGATAGGGGTACAAAGAAAAAAAAAAGATTCCCAGGCCAGAAGAGATCATTGTAATCATCTTGTATAACACTTCCCCAGAATAATTCCTAGAGCAGATCTTTTGAAAAAATATTTCATTTGATTTTAAGCTTGTCAGTGATGGAGAATCCACTTCCTTCTTTGGTAAATTGTTCCAGTGGTTAATTACGCTCACTGTTAAAAATGTACATCTTATTTCCAGTCTGAATTTGTCTAGCTTCAACTTGCAGCCACTGAGCATGTTATACCTTTCTCCGCTAGACCGAAGAGCCCAGTGTTAAATAATAGTTCCTCATGTAGGTACTCATTGCAACCACTTCTCCTAACCTGCTATGTTTCTGGTTGGAACAGACAGAACCTGCAGGATGGAAATGAGGGGTCACCTAAAGAATTTGGCTACAAAAAGGGAGAGGTAGAGTTGCCTAGTGGCTAGGAGTCCTGAGACAGGTGTCCTGTTCTTAGCTCAGCCATTGACCTACTTTTGGTAAGTCACTTCAGCTCTGTGGTTCTGTTTCCCTTCCCACCCTTGGTCTGCTTTGTCCATTTAGGAGGAGATATTTTTAAAGCATGTCAGAAATTAAGGAGCACAAGTATCTTTGGCTTTCAAACTCACAGATACTTTTGAAGATCCCATCCTGTGGCTGCAAGCTCTTCAGGGCACAGACTGTCTCTTCTTATATGCTTGGGCTGGGCTCAGCATGGCACTTCGGACCCTCAAGGTGCTACTGCAATCCCAATAATTATGCCACCAACCAGTACACAGGAATTTATGGGAAAAGAAATAGAACGGCATACGTATCAAATCCAGCAATCTGGATTGCAAATGTAGGAACACAGGAGCAGGCTGAGGATGAATTTTTTTAAAAGAAAAATATAACAAAATACTGTCTAAAAGGATAACATAATGCATACAACATAGAGATTGGAACAATGGAATATTTTTTTAAAAATTCTAAATCCTCCAAGCTGGATGGTGCTTCGATATCTCTAGAGGGATGAAAGAAGCTGTAAAAAGATCAGATCCTGCAAGCTGAAGGCACTCAACACCTTGCAGGAAGCGCTGAGACACTGTTAGGACGGGGCCGCCCACGTCAGTCATTAGAACACACTGGGCCGAATCCATCCCTGAAGTAACTCCACTGAAGCGGGAAATGACTGTCCCATTACACTGAGAACAAAATCCTTTCCCTTCCCATAAGCACATTGACTTGCTCTGATTTTTTCCAACATGTGCTAGATTTGGACAGTATCAGCAGCAAATAATAAATATGTCGGAACAGTGTATGCCACTTCAGAGCCCAGCTCGCTATGTTGTTACTTCTCTTTCAGCGGCATCGGGGGACTGGGACCCAAATGTGCTGTAAGAATTCACCCGTGCCACGGGAGCTTACAGGCTGAATGGACGAGCCAGACCCTTTTCTGTTGATTTTAACTGGAGGTGATCTGAACCATCAGCGAACCTGCGACAAAGCCAGTCAATGAGCTCTGAGTCGCAATAAGGTGCTTTAACCACAAGACCGTACTTCCTCTCTGTAATTAGCTATGTTACAGCCCACTTCTTCATTAGATTCAAAGGGCATGGAGAGCATTCAGCACCATAAAGGGTCAGGCTCCTTAATAGCCACGTTCAAGTGCCCCTCTTCCATAATTCCAGCTCTTATTCGAGAAGCACGCTTCCTTTCTTTTGAGCTAAGTGTTACAACTCCTGTGGTCTGAAACATGCCATGCATCAGTAAGACGCCGCCTAGACTTCTTTGGCCTTCCGAGAGAGTGAAGATGACACACTGTCACCGTTCATCCAGCTAATCACAACACCAAGATGAAATGTTAAGCCCTGAGGTAATGAACTTCATCCAGTCTGAGGCATCCAGTTTAATGTGTGCTGTATGAAACAAAACAGGCAGCTTGGAAACAGAGAGCGCTGACATCTATCAGAGAAAATGAGGTGGGGTAAACTTTGGCTTCAGTGCGGAAGATTTTGAAAGGCATAAATGGGAGTTAGGTGGTTAACTTTCAAAATCTCCTCAATATGTTTAAATGATTTATTAATTAATTATTATTGTTGTGCTGAGAGGTCCCAGCTGAGACCAGGGCCTCACTGTGCTAAGATCTGTAAAAATACATAGTAAGATTAATAGATTCATAGACTTTAAGTTCAGAAGTGCCCATTAGATCATCTAGTCTGACCTCCTGTCTAACACAGGCCATAGAATTTCACCAAGTTACTCCTGCATTCAGCCCAATAAATTGTGTTTAGCTAACACATATCTTTCAGAAAGGCCTTCCGTCCCGATGTGAAGATGCCAAAAGATGGAGAATCCACCACTGCCCCTCGGTTTGTCATCTTCACTGCTAAAAATTGGTAGCTTATTTCTCGTTTGAACTTGTCTGGCTTTAACTTCCACCCACTGGTTCTTGGTACGCCTTGCTCTGCTAAAATAAAAAGCCCTTTGGTACCAGGTATTTTTTCCTCCTGAAGAGATAGTCCTTGTCCTGAAGACCTTTAATATCCCCTGGTGTTTCAGTCATTTATTTCAGGTACCCAACAAAGCAAAAACACAACAGTATTTAGCAGAGTCTGTCTATAAATAAACCTATGTACTAGAGCACTCATTGGTGTAAATGAGTGAAGCCAGCAGAGCTATGCTCATGTATAGTCATTGAGAATCTGGCCCTGTATGTATATTTGCACGGGAAAATGACAAGATGGCTAAGGTCTGACATGGTATATTAATCTTTCCAAGGTATAGATATTGACATAAAGGCAAGTAGCTATAGGCAAAAGAGCATTATACATACATCCTGTAATGTATAAGGTATACTGTATAATACACATATGTATACTGAATTACGTATCTATACGCCCGTATGTACATACAGTTTAAATCATCAATGGTAGCCATTAAAATGTCAGCATTTACTGTTACCATCCAGTCACCAGCACAGATAATCCTATTTCAACTACAGGAAGAAACCAGGTTAATCAGATACTGTTGTATGTGGTAACCATTGGTAACTGATGACTGTTTAATGGAGATTGTGGATTTCACCTGAAGAGGAACTACTGAAGAGGAACTACTGTGACCAAGTAGTTTTACTCACTGGCCACACTGAGGCAGGATTCCAAGTTGAAGACAAGAATTGACCTTGCTGCTTTGTCCTCGGCATACGACACCACCTGGAGACAGAGGCCTGGTCTACACTGGTCGTGGATTTTGGCAGCAGTCAATGGGAGATACACAAGCTACATCCAGTAACGTGCATATCTCCCGTCGACTTCCTAATGTCTACTTACCGCTGCGTCTTCACTGTGCTGCACCGACAGGAAATGGCCTCCTGTTGACACAGTGCTTCTTACCAGGGTGGATTAACAGAGTCAACTTCTGGGTTCAACTGAGCGAGTCTTCACTGCCACTCAGTTGAACCTGCAAAATTGATCCTGCCATGCTGGCGGTGCCGCAGGCAGTGCAGACATAGCCCGAGTCTCCCTCTCAAGATCTCCTGTGTCATTCACGGCCAACAAATGCTCTGTCTCTTGGCGGCAATGACTGGAGACCACTGCTCTAAGGTACACCTTAATAGCCAGATCAGGAGACAAAGAACTCTTTACTCAGGCATCCCTCAGGGCTCTGTCCTGGCCTCCATATTTTTTAACTTATACACCGTAGATATACCAACGGCAGACATATGCAATTCGTGTATGCAGATGACATTGCCCTAGCTGCTCAGCACACAAGCCTCCATACCATCAGATGCACCCCAACCTGTGATCTTAACATAATGGCTGATTATTTCCAGTGCTGGAAACTTGAGCTTAACCCCCCCCCAAAAAAAAACCATGGTGACCGCTTTCCATCTGAACAATAAGATGGCTCATACCAAACTTGATGTGCAATTCTGCAGGGAGAGTGGCAGCCATGAGGCTAACCCAAAGTATCTCAGCGTTACACTGGAGCTTGACCTTCTGACAACACCTCAAGAACATGTGTGATAAGGTCAGGTCTCATGTTGCGCTTCTTAGGAAACTGGCCAGAACATCATGGGGCTCCAGTTCACGGACCCTACGAACCACAACAATTGCCTGGTACACTCTTTGGATACTGTGTCCCAGAGCGGGCTCCCAGCAGTCACACTAACTCCTTGATACTCAATTCAACAACACCATCTGTCTAGTGTCAGGGTCGCTCAACGTGACCCCGTTGACTGGCTCCCAGTCCTATCACACATCCAGCCTCCACAGATTAGAAGACCTGCCCAGAAATCTCGCTTTCTTAACCACGTCAATGCAAACATGAGGATCCCATAGCACGATGACCTGCAGAACCCACTGAAGACAAGATTAAATTCCCACAACCCTCTATGGAACCGCATCTAGACCCTCATGCTTAACTTTGACGCTGAGGATCAGTGAAGTTTCGACAGCTCAAAACAAACAGCTCATCATTGATCCTGCCAAAGAGCCACTGGGTTCTGATTTATGTGGGAAAGACTATGCAGATTGAACCACATCAGAACATCTCATGGGAAATGTGGACAAACCCTCTTTAAATGTAAAATGAGGCAAACACTTGTATGTGACAGTGGTCACCAGTCACAAACGACAGAGTGCATCATATCTGAGCATCCTCTTCATTCTTTCGCCAGGGCCTGAGAGACATTCACCAGCTCACCACTGGAGCAATGTGCTGGCTAGCAAATCTAGATATACATTTGTCATCTTGGCTACCAACCCAAGCCATGTGAAAGAAGAACGTCCTCCACCCCTTGCCAAAATAGATGGGAAAAAATAGTCAGAGGGTACCTGGTTCCAATCCTTGGCTAGAGGACACTGGAGTTGAACTACGGACTTGCATAACAGAAGCCAAGTGATAATATGCCATATCAGCCAGGCATGCTCTGTGCTGGGGGAGGGAAAAGGTTTAAAAGTCAATCTGATATGAAATTTCAAGGCTCTTACTAGGATCCTGGAGCCTGCCATGAGGGATAATCTCCCAAGAAAAGCCAGGCAGCAGCTGTGCGGGTTTGGAAAAACCAGCCACAAACAAGATGTGGCAAAAATATGACTTGCTGAGTTTGCTAGCATAGACCCTAATCAAGCAACCTTTCCCTCCTGTCCCATCCTCACACCCTGGCTACCCAGCCTAAAATGCCTGACTTAAAAAAGCAGCATGTGGAGGCTCTTTCCCCCAGCCCTTCCCACTATTGAAGTGTTGCTGCTATGTTGTGGTTTCAGTTGCTACAGCGATTGATTTTTTTTGTCCTTTCATGAGCTCATGTTATTGGTTGCAATTTTTCTGCAGTGAGTCACGCAGGTTTCGTTTGGTGCCATTCAGAAGGAGGCATTGTCAACAGCAGGTAAATTGAGAACTCGAGGCTTCTGCTCACCTAAAAGGTGAAGTTCATTTTAGGATGAAGTAGATAATAGTCCAAAAAGCAAATAATTCAGTTAATAACATAGCTATGGCACTGTTGCTTTGGATGACATGGCAACGGTAGTTTGTTTTAATTTCAGATGACTTAACTACCCAGATGTTTTAATGATATTACATGAACATATTAAATAAGAACAGAACCACTTAGATTTGCATGCACATATGCACGCAAAATACATTTTCCTCTGGTGTAATGCCATTAACCTCAATTCAGTTACACCCTTCTAGTGTCTCCTCAGTTACTGTACTGTGGAGAATACAAAGACTGCATGTAACGTGACTATCAGTTAATGCAACAATGGTAGGCAGTGTTACCTATTGCATACAGCACTGGACTGAGACTTCTATTCCCAGTTCTGCCACTAACCTGCTGGGTGATCTTGGGCAAGCCATGTCACATGTCTGTGCCTCAGTTTCCCCCTCCACAAGATGGGGCTAAAAATACTAACTTCCTTTGTAAAGCACTTTCTGATCTATTGATGAAATGCACTATCTAAGAGCTCCTACTGTAACCCCAATGTCCAAATTTTCCAAAGTCCAATGTGAAGAACCCTTTTGAAAATCTGGCCACTTCCCTTAGGTGCCTAAATCGGAGCTGCTTTGAGGCAGTCCTACTTGACTTGCCTAAATCCAGACAGGAAATCTGAGGCAGAGCTGGGAACTGAACGCAGATCCTTGGAGTCTTCCTTTTTTGAGATCAGTTTTCATCTCTCGGCTGTGAGCTGCAAACGCTTCAGAATGCAGCAGAGGTTCTTGTCAGTGCTGAGGTTACCTTGTTTCTAGTTACATTTTTCAGCGTGTTATTTTTTTTGATCACATTGTGAACCCTACCATAGATTAGGGCCAAAGCCCTTCTAATTACATAGTAACGGTAGTGATTGCATAACAGACTTCCAACGCACCGCAACAACTCCATCCCACATTCTTCAACGGAATGTCACATTTTTCCACGCGTTAAGTATCTCTTTTTGCTAACCCTGAAGCCAGATTCTTCTAATATTGCAGAAAAGAATGAAAAATGCCAGGATTAAACCTCTGGAAACCCTAATAGTGTGTTTACAATAGTCTTCAGGTTCATTCTTAACCACTGGGTCTATGACCTTCTAGTAAATTATACTGTACTGGAAGGTTTTTAGCTGCTGTTCCAACTCCTTTGTAAATATGTAAACTTGAGCCATCTGTGCTTTTTTAATAGTTCCTGTAAAGCCAATCTTTACACCAAACTGCTGTTTCAACTGGCAACAAGTAGTCTTTGTGTGCTAATTTTTCCCAAGGGCACTTGATCCACTTTATTCATTTTTTTTCTTCCTTATTAATGACTTTTCACAACAATACAATTGTATTTTTTGGATACCCAGGCCAGCAGGTCCTGTGTTATTTACAATGAAAAATCTGAGTTATGCTATGCTTTCAACTAAAGAACCAAACGGAGGCAGAGGGAGTTTTAAAAGACCTTCCCAAACTTCTCTTCTGCTTTTTTGCTGGGAAAATGTTTCTAAAATAGTACAATGAAATGTCTGAAGTATTTGGCCCAATGATCTAGAAGTCAAACCATAAACAAATTCTTACAACGACATTAATATGCGCCTAGTTGTGCATTTCTCGCACACCCCAAATCCCTTTTCAGGTGTGCAAGGAGCAGAGAAATTGTCAGATTGGAGCAAAACAAAAATCTATCTTGTCTGATACCCTCTCTCTCACAGTGACCAGTGCCAGATGCTTCACAGGAAGATGCATGAAACCCTGCGGTGGAAGCATGAAGGTTTCTTTCATTTAAAAAATTCTCTCTTATTATTCTATATTATATTAAACTATCTTTGTGATTAGAATTGTGGTTATTCTTGTTCTCCATATAAATGTCCACTCCTTTTTTATGAATCCAACTGGGCTCTTGACAACTTGTGGCAATGAGTTCCAGAGACCAAATATGCAGCAAATAGGGGGATAAAAGTATTTCCTTTTATTCCTTTTAAATTAGTTTTAAAGGAATTCAGGGATTGACACAATGTATCTCACAAACTAGTAACTTAAGGTAAATAGCTTTATTTTAATATAGAATTAAGAGAATTTTGTTATAAAGTTAATTCCTTTTGGATTACTTTCCTTATATTTTTAATATGGATCGTAACTGGGAGAATATTTTTATCTACTTCTCAATTATTTGGCCTCAAATAATATTAAAATGGTTTGGCGAATATACTGAAGTGTGATTTTGTTTTCTGCAGGAAGACTGATCTAGATTAATAAAATTTACAGTCAGAAAAGACAATTGTGATCACCTAAGATGATCAACTGCCTAGCCCAGATGAACTAACTGCAGCCTTTTTTCAAAAGCCATGTAAACAAGTGTTCCTGAATCAAAATAAGAATTTTGCACCCATCATTTATTATTTTAACATACCTCTGTTCAAAAAGTTAGGCCAAAAAGGAGGCTCAAACAGGTGTTCAAATACTAAGTGCTAATCAACTGCCCGTAAATTTAATCTGACATGCTGATCGGCAAATGCTGGGCAAAACAATTGAGCCAACTCCACATGCTTTGAAGCCGCTGCTACAAAAATCACAGCTGAAGGGGTAGAGGGAAAGCCTCTTAGCAAGAACAATGCAGCTGAGCCTTGCAGCTAAAGTGTGTGAGCTGGAGAACACCTCGCGGATGTGCAGGTTTTTGGGGGCGGGGGTTGGAAAGCTTTTCATTTGTCATTTCTTTCTCAACCGGCTTTTAGTTCTGATCCTGAGCGAAAAGAAAAGGGCCCTTGTTTGATAAGAAAGGCTGATAACCTACACTCAAGCCAATAAAAGGGATTAACCCAGGACTGAAGGCTCAATACTGGGTCCTGGCTGCTGCATGGTTCAATTAGACTAAAAGCTGTCATACAGCGTTAAGGCGAGCTACCTTCATTTTCAGCTTCACTGAAATAGACCCCAGATGACAGGATAGGCAAACAGGCCTTTTTCACTTTTCACAATTGCTTTTGTCCTGTCCTGCCAAAATTATTAGACTTTAAAGAACGTGGAAAATCAGAGGCGTGTTCAAAGTAGGTGGTCTCCAAGTATTCATTACATGCGGGCAAGTAACGCTGCATAGCGCACTGCGTGAAGCCAGGCCCCATGGCGTTGAGTTTGTTGCTTTACTGCCTTTTCCTTTGCACCTAATAAAAATGATTTTCAACCCCCAACGATGGCCTGTTGATGCTAGTTTAGATATCTGTGAAGCATAAACATTTTAGACAACACGAGGCAATAGTGTATAACCCCGTGGAGGTGCCAGGCTGCAGCCCAGAGAGGCTGGTGTATTTTAGACAGGTCCCCACCACAGGGCTGTCTCAATTACACATTAGTTTCCAGCAGCCAAGGAGGAAGACGCAAAGATGGCTTAATGCCACCAGAACGTTCCCTCCTCCTGCCTTGTGGGTTCTATGCTGCACCTCTCTTAAGGCCAGCACTAAATATCATCCACAGGGAACTGCAATGATCGAGGCGGGAGGAAAAGGGATGTAAGGACATTCCTGGTGCCAGGTGGCAAGGGCCACTGAGCCCCGGGTGGGGCTGTAGACCTGGCATAAAGTCGTTACTCTTGGCTTGTTGGACTCTTCCCTACCTGGCTATAAGGGCATGTCTACACTGCAATTACATTGCCAGCTGGCTCGGGAGGAGGGGCTGGTTAACTGCAGTGTACAGGCTCGAGTGGGAGTCCAGGCTCTAGGACGCTGTGAGGTGGGAGGGTCCCAGAGCTTGGGGTGTGACTGAGCCCGCACGTCTATGCCTCAGTGAAACAGCCCCTTAGCCCAAGCCCCGCGAGCTGGACTCAGCTGGGCCAGGCCAGCTGCGGGTGTCTAACCACAGGGGAGACGTGCTTCCACGTGACTTGGCGGGAGAGGTGAGTCATGAGAAGAGCCAGCCACTGCAGGCGGGGAGGGACTGGCAACAGGACATACCACAGTCGAAGAGGTTGCTGCATCCCACTGGGCCATGAGAGGGTGCACTGGCTACTGAGTGCGCCCCCCCCCCCGATCAGGTGGAGTGATCTTGACAGTGGTGGACAAAGGAGGCCTTTTTTTGCCACGGGGGCAAGCTGGGTGTCCACGAGCACTGCAGAGGCCAGGCTGCGGATTGGGACAGATGCCTTTATTGCCTTGGTGTGGTTGTGGAAGTTCTTTAAAGCGCTTCCCTCTTGCCACCGGCTTCATTTCAGGTTCCTCTGGGGTCAGCTGCAGCCAGCTCTTCTGCAAGCCAGCTCCTGTACTCTGCAAGGCATCAAGAAAGCTTTGAGACCAGGCAGCCATAGACTTGCGGGGAGGGAAACACCGCAGCAGCGTTAATGATAACAGACAATCCATGTGGTGTCATGCCCTCAAGAGCTTCCTCTAGAGATGACAGTTCTTGAAATAATGGCATGGCATGTCCATATGCACAAAGGCACATGCTATGGTACCCACAGATGCTGAGCTGGAACTGAAATGCAATTCTTACCTCTATTAAATGGCATGTAGTATAATTGAAACTGCTCGTACCAAAGTAGCATAAACCCACGACTGTGATATAAAGCGATAAAGACAAGCGCGGTGGATCAAACAGATATTCTAGCATTGTAAACCCCTGATATAGCTCAGGAGGGGCAGAGAATTAGAAAGCACTGAAAGAATAAAGTAAAATTTAAAGGCATTTCACTTTATTAAAAAATATAGAGCTTTCTTGTATAAGGACAGCTGGATTTCCTTCAGGCCCTGGAGATAAATTTGACACAAGAAATAATCACAAACAGCATCTTCAAAAGTTTACAGCAAAAAGATTTTGTGCCTCTGAATTGTCCATCTGGTAAAATATCATGTGACAGAGGACCCTGCCTTTCAGGCCTTACATTTACAAGCGCTTGGCAAGGGGAAAATGCTTGCGAGAAAAATGGATTCCATTGAAGAGAGACTTATTATGTGGTTATAGAGTTTATTTCTTCTAATGCTAGCGTGGTGATTGGTTTCGGTCACCAAATCCAAGATCCCAGTAGAACAGTAAGGCAGGATTTTCAGAAATGTTCAGCATTGTCTTAACTCGGTTCCCACACAAATCAATGAAGCGCTTTGGAAAATCCTGCTCTAGAAAGAGAGTGCAGACCCCTTACACACCTCTGCTTCAAACAATCATTATAAGACAGTGATCTGTGAAGGAAGCAGATCTGTGAGGGTGGGGAGGGAGGAAAGGGGATTATACAGAGTGGAGGAGGGCACTTTAAAATGATGGACCCGATTTTCAGCTAGTGTAAATCAGCAAAGCTCCCTGGAAGTCAATGAAACGACACTGATTTTCAATAGCTGAGGCTCCAGACCTATGAAACTTAAAGGATTTTCCTTGGAAGGTCTCCAGATATATGTATTTCTTACCAGCACAGGAAACATCAGTCCCTCAGGTTTCTCTCAGGCTTGAATTTTAGATGGACTTTTCTTCAGCCAAAATATAGAAGTCTCTCTTCTATCTTTTTTAAACGGTGAGAAGAATAATTCTTTTATGAGCCCACTTCACTGCTGCTCACAACCCCTTGGGATTCCTGCACTTAGAAATGTGAAACCACATTGTGGCCCTTGACAGACTCTGTATACTCCAGATGTTGAGTTTCTTGACACATCATCGGTGTCAAAAGTTTTATGGCTATCTTGTGATGCGATCACAAAAAGTGAACAAAATGGCCTTTTCTAAGTACATCTAACTTCTGAAAATAATACGGAGGATCCAAGTCTGTACTGCAGTGCTGCTTTCTGGGTTCGGATAAAGCATGCAGGCGAGTCTGAGATTGGCACAGGGTTACATCATAGGTGGAGCTGATAGCACCCCTTATATTTAGGCTACCTGACCCTTTCCAGTTTGAAAAAGATTCTTGTGACCGTTTCTGAGCTTGGACACCTCCATTAATTTCACCAAGCTTTTGAAATTCAGGAGGTAGAAAGCCTTGCGGCCGGAGAAAGACCTTTTCTTTATCCCATGAAATTCTGTTCAGGTTCAGCTGAGCTATAAACGTGCCGTTTCCCTGGTGTCACTTGCGTTGGCAGTAAACCACTGGCAGCATGCCAAAACGATAACGAAAACAGAAATATGCTAAAGAGCGGGGCCCATGCTGCCGCCAGTGCTGCACGAAATCTTGCAAGCAAACAGCCTGGCTGCTGCTGGAGCAACAAATGGCCCTAGTAACCTTCCTCTAGAGACACCCTATGAGTGAGGAGCCTTTCCACTTTTGATGGGAGAAAAGAGAGAGTCAGGCCAGGTTTTCTCCAACTGTATCCCAGAGCCAGCGGGTGGCCCTAATGTCTCACGGGTTGGCCTTTTGCTGCTTCCAGCTAATGTAGTTTGTCCTGCAATTCAAGCTGTATAGATGGTTCAATATTCTAACCTACTTATGTATGAGGAAGGATTATCACCATAGCACATCAATCAGAAGCTGATTTTAACTCTTCCTTTTTCTTAGGTTGCAAAGTCAAGCACCTGAATGATTAAAAGCACCCAAATTTAGGTTCTCCATTGGGGAGAAGCTGGACCCTCTGTTCCGCCATGCAAATCTCTGTAATTTGATCTCAGCTGGGCTATTCAGTGCGAGCTCCTTCGCCTGTCAACTTGGGACAGCTGGCAACACTATCTACCCACACCAGGAAGTGGTTGGGGAACTTCAAAATCAAAAGACAGCTCCAAAAGCATGAGGGGTTGTCTTTTTAAATCTCATAATATTTTGGGCCAGTCTCATGGTGTTTGGTTGTAGGGAAGTTCTAGATCTGACTTATGGTTTTGGAACTCAGGGATTGGCTGTAGAGGTCTTATTAGAGGATGGTGGCAAAATTTTCTGAGCCTGCTTTACCGCCATAGCTGAGCGTGCTCCAATCTGGCGTTGAGCGGGAGTGCTCTTTCAAATGCTCCTCCTGGAGGCAATACCACACCTGAAGAAATCGAGCGTGGAAAGCTGATGAAAAGGGCTGAATCAAGAGTAAACTTTTCATCACGTGAACACTGGCAAAAATATTTATGGTCAGCCTCCAAGTACTAATCTTCCCACCAGGAAATAATCTCGCAAAAGAGAGGCAGCGTAGTTCACTGTTTAGAACATTCGTCAGGGACTTAGGAGACTGGGGTTCAATTTTCTACTCTGTCAGTGGCTTTCTATATGACCTTGGGGAAGTCTCGCTATGCCTCAGTTCTATATCTTTAAAATGGAAGTGACTTCACTTCCTTACCTAAATAGGTGTTGTGAGGACACATACATTAAAGGTGGTGAAGTACACATCTATGATGGTGGTGGAGAATATAAAAGTACCATAGAGAGTACCCAAAATTCTATTGATCTAACAATGCAGGAATTTATTTAGGATCATCTTTTTCATGCATTCACCCTGCATCTTGATAAGGTTATAGCTGTTTGCGTGTTACAGAAATCTGTGCAGAATCTGTATCCACTTACTCAAATGGAGCTTTTTCTCAACAGTTGTGTGATCTTCGACACAATAAAACCTGAAAGCTAGTGAGGAGACCTTGTGGTTTAAATCTATTGTACATTGGACTGAATTATAAGGAAAGACCCCGTTCTAATTGAAATAATACTAATATTTAGCTCTTATATAGCACTTTTCATCAGTAGATCTCAAAGTGCTCCACAAAGAAGGTAAGCATCTTTATTCCATTTTACAGATGGGAAAACTGAGACGCAGGGCAGTGAAGTGACTTATCCAACATTGCACAGTGATCCGGTAGCAGTATGGGAAATAGAATCCAGGTATCCTGAGTCCCAGTCCAATGCTTTATCCATGAGGTCAGAAAAAATAAATACATATTTAAAGGATTTTTTTGAAAAAATATTTTCAATTGAGGTCAAGAAATATGGGGACAGGAGCCTGACCCTACCAACGGAAGATTTTTATTTAAAAAAATCTTATTTAATTTTTTTATTAGACATGGTATAGTATAAGTGGAACTGGAGGAAGAGAATCATGTTTCAGGAGGGTCCTAGTTTGATGTGACACCAAATGCAAACAAAGGACAAGCTGCTATCACTGTGTATATAACCGTGGCCTGACCATATAACACTGGCCACTCAGCATGCTTAATACAGAGCTTTCCTACAGCCTTATTTGTCTGCTACATCACTTAATGCTAATGAAACATATGTAGTACCAGGTCCTCAGTTTTTGGTAGTGGCCACAGCTTCACAGATTCTTGCTATCTTAGGGTTCTCCGTAACAGCACATTGCTAGGTTTTACAAAGTTAAAACAGACTCGAGGACTATTGCCTATATTTTTGCCTATATTTTGTGTCTTTGAAGGAGAATATTTTTTTCAAAAGGGCTAACTAAGCTTCCATAACAAGATTGGAAAGGTGTGCTTACCAGCAGGTTACACTATTCTTTCTAGTTCTTAGGAAGATAGAACATGAAAGCCTCTAAAACGGTTATGTGTATTTGACAATGGTAGAATGAGCAAGGCAGCAAAAAATGTCTAAGTCTTTTACGCATGAAAGAAGTTGTGGGGCAGACTTTCTCATCCATTCCACTATAATTCAAGGCAACTGTTTTACAATGGATACCTGGAAGGCCGCATGAATTTTGACATTATTAGGGATGCTGTCGCATAGCCCCAGAAATTCTAGCTCGCTGTGTTGACATCAGGAGAGCCAAGGTTCAGATCCAAAGCCCACTGACATCAGTTTCAGATTTTTCCTTGCCGTCAGTAGGCATTGCATGAGGCCCTAACTGAACACACTCATTTAGATCCTTTAATGAATAAAGCTGATACAATCACTGTCTGTCAGACTCTAAACGTGGGACTCACCCAAGCTACCAGGAGGAATGGTTTGCACTACAATTAAAAGCCACATTATACTTCCATGAAGCCAAATGATAACAGCGATGATGATTTATGTAACAGTAGTATCCAGTGGTCCCAGCTAAGATGAGGGTCCCACAGAAATAGGCGCTATACTAATACATAGTAAAATATATTTCTTGTCCCAAAAAGCATATAATTGAAATAGACAAGGCTAACACAGGGGAAATAAAGGTACAGAGAAAGGAAGTAACTTGTCCATCCTCACACAGCAGGTGAGTAGCAGAATCAGAAACTGACCTGAGATCAAACTGCCAGCCCATTGCCCTATTTCCTAACTACAAATCAGGCCCGGCCCCTGACCAAACACATAGGAATATGAATGCTTACTGAGTAGGATCAAGAATAATAGTCCACTGGCCATTGCTGGAAAAGTAGGCACCGGAGAACTTTGAAAATAGACTGGACGCAGCTGGAGAGAGTAAAACAAAATGTGTTTCAGTCTGAATAATCTGAAATTATGATGTGGCAAATGGCCAAACTCCTCCTATGCAGGAAAAATTCAGTGACAAACTGGAACCATCATGCTGGCCCTAGGCAACCAGTTTGTTGGAATTTTTTGGTATAAATGAACCACTGAGCTTCATAGCAACATTAACAAGCCACTGATGATGGCTCGGGGGTCGGTCAGTGGAGACTGACAAAGGTAGCTATTATTTTTATTATTTTTAACCCAGATCATTCCAGAAATTCCTCCTCCTGCAGTCTGCCTGTGAAAATGGGTCAGAGCACATTCCATTCGTCAGAGCATCCTTAGCATCATAGGCGGGCCTGACGTCTTCCAAGCTAATCAACGGTCATTTTGCCCTGGGCAAAGGTTGCTGACTGCAATGTGTGGGAAACAGGAAAGGCAGCTGAAAAGCTTTAAAATAAAGTTGTGAGACTCATGGAGAGTCCTTTCATTTAAGCAGCTCGGTCTGTGAGAGAGAGAATTTATGAGAGGAGATGTTGATTCTTCTAGTTCTTAAAACAAATTGTGCTGCGAACACTTGCTGGGGCAGCAGAGTGTTTTTCTAACTGAGCATGTAAAAACATCTGAAATAATATCTATCCAGCTGAACTTTCACCTATGGATTGATCAGATCGGGAAGGTCACTGAATCCAAAGTCACTCTGATTTAAAGCCTTTGTGTTAACTTTCTCTTTCCAAAGCCTTGTGCCAAATCACAGCTTACCCTCCTCATGTTGGCTTGGCTCTAGAGAGGTACCACCCGCTGGCTGAGTTTGCATATCCTGGTTTAGGCTGGGTTTTTCAAAGATTAGGAGATAAAGAAAGGGCTTGTGGTATAAAAGGATGAGTTTGAACTGACACTAGACTTATTTCTGATCCACAAATGGACAGAACCGTCTGTCCAGCCATGGGGGGGGGAGAAGATTGGAAAGACTTTGGCTGAGTAGGGTCCCAAAAAACTGAGGGGTGACTCCTGGTATGTTTAGTGTGAGTAAAATTGTTTGTTGTATTTTATGTCTTCTTTGTAATGCTGTTACATTAAGAATAAATGTGCTTGCTTAGAAAGAGCATTGAGGTAATTTGTAATTGCTGGCAAGACCCTGTTCATCACCCTCAGAGAGAAAGCAAAGCATCAGGGCTAGACAGGAGGCAGACTGGCTTGCTTGGGATGTCACAGTGTAAGTCAGAAACCTGTGCAGCCTCGAAACCCCCTGCTCGGAAGGATGGGGGACAAGTTCCCTGCCCTGAGACCTGACTGGGAACTCCTGGAAGGAGGAATACAGATGCAGTGATGCTGAAACTGAGACAGAGATAAATCAAAGAAAGATGCTTCTAAGTTTCAGATATCTTCTCCTCTAGTAAATGGTGCTACAGCAGGTGTCACCAGGGTGATGACATTGTTAAGCATAGTCTTCCAAGTTCTCTTTCTTGGCAAGCAAGCCAGTTTAGTTTTGGGTTGTGTAGAGGCAGCTTTGGGTGGGGAACAGAGCTGTGCAAGCTATAGGGGAGCATGCTCCTTTTCCTGGGCTCTGATTAGAGTCCATTCGTGAGGCAAGGGTGACTCCCTGGAAACTGGACATTGGATCTTGGTTGGGATCCCTGGAGGGAGGATTGCTCTGCCCTACATGCTGTGTGATTGTCTTATTCCAGGGATGGTGTAGACACAGAAATAAAACAAATTGCACGTAAATTATGTCCAGACACTCTCACTAACTTCTCTACTAGAGGAGTTGATCTGCAAGGCTCCGACACCCCTGGTGTCAGACTAGGATGATGGTATCAGAAGATCAGGCAACAATACATTGCCCACCTGCCAAATTTTCCAAAAAGCACCTCTGTGCTGTCTCCCATGCTGTCCCTTATGCATGGGAAGAGCGCTTGATAAAAATCCGCTAGGCTATCACTTTAGCCTCCTTTCACTCTTCCCTTCAAACTCACCTCTGCTATAATGTCTACAAAACATGGCAATGATCAGGCAGTTGGTGTGCTACAACTGCTATTTATTATGCCACTCTAACTGTCTCGCTGTTAGCAGATATGGGGACCACATGGTATCTCTCATCTTAGACTTGGGCTCTATGCTTTTATTTTATTTCATTTTGTTTGAGCAGATGCTGTCTTTTCATCATATATAGCACCGCGTACAATGGGGCCTTCATTCTTGATTTACATCTCCAGGTGCATCTGCAGTACAGACAATAAATAACATTAACTAGCAATCTTAAGCTACATTCATATTCCGAGAGCAAAATAAATGATTCCTTTGTCAACATTTTAATATTACATTAGTGACTGCTGTTATAAAGCCAACATTTGCCCAAAGTCATCACTAAGTTACAACTGAGAAAGCAATTCTCTCCTGTACTTGATATTAGAAATAACTGATATGTATCTTACCACTGTCTGGCACTTAACCTCTTTGGGAAGGATGGAGTGGATGAAAGAGGCTGGGGGCCGGAAGGGTTGTGACACCGTACTCTAAAGACACCATTACCTGGTTCTGCGTTATTGATAACTCAGGATCTTAAATGCATGTGATTCGATGTACTAACAAATCCCAGGAAGGGCTGTCAGATACAAACCGGTGAATCAACTACTACAGGATGAGTATTTTAAGTGTCTTTCTACAATACAGTATGTGGAAGTCTCATGGAGCTGGTAGTAATTTTAATGGACCCAACTGTCCCTTATCACCTCAAAATCATGGGCAAAATGTTGACACTTTTAAGGGCAGGAAGATAAAGACTTTAGTAGTATAGGACCAACATGCTGTCCATGTGTCCCATTGTGGAACTGGAGCTCAGTGATGAGACCACATAACATATTATCTTGGAACTGAGAGATAAGGGGTTCTCATGGAATGATTTAGATATGTTGCCTTCTTTGTAAACCATGGGCCAGACCCTCCGCTGCTATAAATAAAGGGCTGTTGTGTGTTCTTCAACTGAGGATCTGGCCCTACCTTTCTGTATTACTTAGCATTTCTTAACTGCTGATGACATGCTCTCTGCTACAAAGGAAGAAGGTGTAGGGCTCCTGTTTTGAAGAGCTAATTATCTAAAAAAGAACCAAAAAGCCAAGATGCAATGGGAATTCCAGGGTTGTTCAATGATGTTTGTTGAGGCTTCCTGCTTGGACACTGCTGTCAAGGAAAAAGTGGGTCATTAGTCTTTTTAATGAGGAAAGGGTGAGAATGGCACTTCAGTCTAAGCATATGGGCAGCAACAGGCATGAAGGTTGGAGTTAGAAATGATGGGGACTTGGAAGCTGCTTCCATCACCCAGTTTTGAGATGCAGCCAAAATCTTTCCTGTGCAAAAGGAGTTTGTGACTGTTTCCCACAACTGAGCTAATCAGCTTGTGAACTTTCCATTGCTAGGCCACTCGATGAGGAATTCCCCTTTGAGACACGTCAGTAAATGAGATTTGATGTGTAGGTCAGGAATTCTGCCGAGCTCCCCATAGGCAAGGATAAAAAGTTGAAATGTGCTGAGATGGCACGAGTTAGCCAGTGGAGTGATCCAGGGAAGTGAGTTAAATGATTTGATCAACAGACAAGAAAGATAATTCTAGCAGCTGCATTTTGGATGGAATGATGGAGACGAATAGGCATATCGGTGGGAATTCATGACAAATGCTGGGTAGGAACCAGGGCAACTCCAGTGAGGGATTGCCTGCCGATGGCCTTGACCAAACCATTTTTTCCAGGGACCACGTAGGCCAGAAGCCTGAGAAGTCAAAAGGCATTAGATACTAAACTTGGATTGAAATCAAAGTGCAGATTATTGTAGATGCTGTACATTTATAAAAATGCAGGTGGAGGAGAAAGGAATCCGTCTGAAGAGCAGACCACCAGACATCAGCCTTGCCCACTCTAATTAATAATGTAAGTCCTCTGATAGTTGGTGGTTTTTCTTCAAGCCCCAGCTCCTGGTTTCCTGTGATGGTATGAGCATGTCAGCTTTCATTTTCTTTTTTAAAAAGTCTCTAGCCCTCATGGTCACAGAGAAAAGTTTCCAAATGTGACCTTGGTGCACACTAAAGGCTCCAAATGCAAAAGGCAAATAAAAAGGGACCAAAATGGGGGTGGTGGTGATCTCATTTTTAAGCCACTCATTTTGGAGGTGCGGAGAAGAATCTGGTTGGTGTTGGCATAACCGAGACAGATTTTTACCTCAATCAAGGAAAATGCCAAACCACACTTAAACTGGGGAGACTTTTTAAGAATCTGGCTCAAAAGCTTGTTTTGCAAAAGGACTGCTGGGTTTGATTTGTACAGCAACTACATTTCAACAGAAAAAAAAGTGTGCTTGATTTCCAGTTCCTCTCTCTTGATTTGAATTTAAATCAAGCCTCATTAGAGTCTGCATTATTTTTGTCCTATCTTCTGTCATGCAATCTAACCCTTTATTACCCCAAAGGACTGAAACATGAATTCACTCATGTTACCAATACAGTGTTTGTGTTTAAACATTATGCTGCCTTTTAATAAGACAGACAGAGCTGACTTCCACATTTCTTCACACTGGCAAGCTTTCAGAAGATATGGGATGGATAGGTACGCTAATGCCAAAGGAGGAAAGTGAGAATTCAGATTCCTCTTAAAGGAGTTAAAGCACTTGCTTTAAAACTCATCCAGAGAATGTGGCCTTTCACTAATATAAGCAGTTTCAAAGAATGGCTGTTGCACAGAGGCAGTGACTGGAAAATCTGTACAAGAATTGTTGTTATAGTGGATTTCCCATGGGGATTTATTTTAATCTAGGGAAGCCATTAAAGACATTGGTCTGACTAGAGGATCTTAACCTTTCTTTTTTTCCTTTCTTTCTCCAGACACATACATCAAACTCTATTGGCTGTCACATTATCTCCAGAGCTTGCTAAAAGTCTGTGGCAGCATTAAAAAGAAAACATCTGATATAGTCTTGTGAACTGTTCAGCATTATCAGTAGCAAGGCATTAATAACTCCATAATCCAGAGCAGATAATTATTCCCCGACTAGTAATGCAACCAGCTGCTTCATATATATAGCAAGTCTGAAGTGTGTGCATTTGGGGAGGGTAAGCTCTTAAGAAACACAAATATAGAATTTCAAAGCCAATAAAAGGTACATGTGGGGGTTGTAGTTAAATTTACATACGATGTTATAAGATTTTTTTTAATGTGTTGCACCCTGAAAGAGACAGATTCCCAGCCTCGCTGCTGAGGGAGGGAATGGGAAAGCATTCATAGCAGTCAGTTAGAGTGGTCACATTGTGTATTCTGTCTCACATGGACAACTACATTTGTTCACTCGCTGTTTCTTGGGCTGTTTTTTAATGGTTTGAAATGAATTAATTGCTCATGCAAAGAAACTTCTGTCTTTGGGATAGATTACTCCTCATGTCACAAGGCAGGAGTTGGTCAGTTCATGCAGGACTCCCTTCCCTCACCCTGCTGGCCATTTTGCCAATGCCCCTTTAAAATGTACAGAGGAAAAGAGCTTGATCCAATCTTATTGAAGCCAGGGGACTCTTTCCATTGACATCAGTGAGTGCTGGATCAGCTCACAAGAGAGGTGTATCTGTAGGTACTGTGCATTCATTTTAAGCTGGGATAACACATCACCTAGGCCATCATTAGGAAAGGGATTGATAATAAGACAGAAAATAACCTATTGCCTCTTTCTAAATCCTTGGTAAACCCATGTTTTGAATACTGCATGAAGATCTGGTGGCCCCATCTTGGAAAAGATACATTGCAATTGGAAAAGATATAGAAAAGAGCAACAAAAATTATTAGCAGCATGGAATACCTTCCATATGAAGAGAGATTAATAAGACTGGGACTTTTCAGCTTGGAAAAGAGAGAACTACAGTGGGATATGATACAGGTCTATAAAATCATGACTGGTTTGGAGGAAGTAAATAGGGAAGTGTTATTTACACCTTCTTATAACACGAGAACTAGGGTCACCTAATGAAATGACTAGGCAGCAAGTTTAAAATGAAGAAAAGGAAGTATTTCTTCACACAATGCACAGTCAACCTGTGGAACTCTTTGCCAAAGGATGTTGTAAAGGCCAAGACTATAACAGGGTTTTAAAAAGACCTAGATAAGTTCATGGAAGATAGATCCAGCAATGGCTGAGCAGGGATGCAAAACCATGTTCTGAAGTGTCCATAGCGTATTTTGCCAGAAGATGGGAATGGGAAACAGGGGATGAATCACCTGACAATTGCCTGTTCTGTTCCCTCTGAAACACATGGCATTGGCCACTGTCAGAAGGCAGGATGCTGGGTTAAATGGACCATTGGTCTAACCCAGTATGGCCATTCTTATGTTCTTATCATGGTTTAACCTGCTCCCAGCAAGTGATGTGAAGCTGCTGCTAGTGGTGTTTGCACATTAGAGAGAAAATAAAAACCAAAAGAGGGCTGGAGAATACGCCAGACATTCCTGAAGGTGGAAGAGCAACCACAAGTTCTGATTCCTCCCCGTTATTCCCAGAAGAATGCTTCATGCTTATGCTAGCTTCACAGACTGAGGTCTGGGGACGAATCTGTGTATGTTAAAATCGGTCAGTACAGTCAGGCCAAAAACCCAAGCAGCCAAAAGTGCAAAACTTCCAGAAATGAACCTTCCAGCCACAGCTGAACTCAGCCCCCTGGCGCATCCTGTATATGATAAAACGGATTAAATATTAACAAAGAAAACTGGACTGAAAAATGCCTCCCCTCCCTCCCTGAACACACTCACCAAAGCGGAGCTAGCCGTGTGAAACAAACCCCATTTTTTGGAGCCTCGTTGCAGCTGAGTGTTTGAATTTTCTGCTTTACCATTTATCAGTGCTACTTTTCTGCTTTTGCTTTCTCTAGGAGTCTTTTCAGAGAATAAGCAAAGTGTTGCTAAATTTCGATGTAGGCGTTAATTCACCGGGCTTTTGAAAAGAGCTGAAGCGAGTTAGGGTCCCCAATTCCTTGGAAATGAAATGGGATTTGTGAGCCTAACTACCCCAAGAGCCTCTGCAATTCCCAGCCTAAGGCAGCTTTAACTGAAGCCCCACTAAAGGAAACATGCTTAATTCAGGAGATCTTCACTGGGGTATCCTTAAACTGATGGCCTGGTGGGGTTATTTTTTTGTCCCTTCCCGTAGGTACTTAGCAGCCACATCTCTTCAGTGGGAGAAACAGATGCTCAGCATAGCTGAAAATTGGACCGTGAGTCTTCTCCAGCGAGAGAGAACAGACTAATTAAAGAAGGTGCCGAGCCAGGCTGTTAATTCCACCTCCCTGCATGACTTCACTTTGGTTTTCCACTGAGATGGGGAAGAAATTCGCACCAAATTCCACTAAGATCTGCAGGAGATCCAAGGGAGCGCCTGAATTGGTATGCTCCAGTTGGCCACAGTCCATTGCTGGCCACTCAGGGTATGTCTACACTGCAATTAAAAACCTGTGGTTGGCCCATGCTAAGGGACTAGTTGAAGTGTAGAATTCCAGGTTGGGGCTGGAGCCCAGGTTCTAGGACCCTGTGAGGTGGGACGGTCCCAGAGCTCAGGTTGCAGCCCGCACCTAAACATCCACATTGCAATTAAACAGCCCCACAAGTCCAAGTCAGCTGGCACGGGCCGGCCCTGGGTATCTAATTGCTTTGACAACTGGGCTGGACTTGGGCTCAGGAAAGCAGGGTTCAACTCCTCCCTCTGTCACAGCCTCCCTGTGTGGATGTGGACAATTCATTTAATCGCTTTCTCATTTCCCCTTGTCTACAACTGGCTACTCATACACCCTTTGTCCATCCTGTCTATGGAGCTATAAGCTCTCTGGGGCAGGCACTATTTCTTATGCATTTATACGGTGCCTATCATCTGGTGACCAGTCTCTGTGGGTATGTCTACACTGCATGATAAACTCCGGCTCAACTTCAGGTTTGAGCCCAAACTCTCCTCCCTTCCACACACTCAGCTGTCTGACTCAGGTCCGGTCCACCCGGGACAGAAGGAGGAGTCTGAGCCAGAGGCTTGTGGAGCTTTAGGGCCATGCCCCATCCTTTTGCAGCGAGGCTGCAGCAAACCCGAGCCAGAAGCTTGGTGGAGCGTGGAACCTGGGACCAGCAATTGTAAACCGTGTCTTACAATGCAGTGTGCTGTAACTAACTGCATCCGAGCCTGAAGGGCTGGGAGTGATGGAGTCAGGGATCAGTCAAGCTAAAAGCTGGGCCTCACAAAGGCTTAAAAGAACACAGGCAGGGCTGTGCAGGGGGGAGAGCACTTAAGTTGGGTTGTGGCTGGGAAGCCGAGCCACAGGAGTGGACCCACCAGGGCTGGTCCCTATTTCCCCTCACAGGATATGTCTACATTGCATTGTAAACCCAGCTCTGTGCTGGTGGACTCATCTTTCCAAGCCTGCTTGCTCGAGTGTCACCACTGCATTGTACGCCAAGGTTTACAATTGCCGGCCCCAGGTCTCACAGGCTCGGGGGACTGAAGAAGATCCCCAAAGGGGTGAGAAGTTCAAGCCTGGGGAAGAGGAAAAGATGCTTCGGGAGTGCGTGGTTCTAAGTTACACTGAGAGGCCGTGTGGAGAAGCACCAGGACCTGCTACGCTGCGAAAGAAGCGTGTGATTCTTTTAAGCACCCGTTGATTTGGAAGAACATTGCTGCTGGCCTACGGAGGACTGTGGCAAGGGGACTTTGAAAAGGCCAGCTTGGAGAAGCCAACTTGGAGGCTGCCCTGTTACACCTGGATGTGGATGCCCCAGAAGGGGACTGGACTTTACGTGTGACCTGCCCAGAGGGCTGGGTTGTCCAGAAAAGGATCACTGCAGAGCCAGGTTGCCTGACAGAAGTGAGGCACTAGCGGAAAGAGTCCTTGCAATGCTTTTCTCTGACCTGCCAGGGTGTTCTGATGGCGAGTGCACCCCATGACCAAGCGTCAGTCCAGGCAGTAGCCTGAAGATGCTACCGTAATACAAGTAATAACTAATAATAACGTTAGGGCTTGTCTACACAGTCAATGAGTGCTGGCAAGCCGGGGTGTGAATGTACAGCACACTAACTGCATGTGTGGACCCTGCTGCCACACACTCAAAGTTCCCTAGTGCACTTTGAGCACTACTGATTTAGTCTCCCAGGTGCCTGGCGCTCTTGAAAATGAGGCTCCTAAGTCACCTAGACACTTGAAAATTTTACTCTAGGCCTTCGAAGCTTCTGTAACCACACACAGTCACCCCAAACTCTCAGTTCCATACACCATGATATTCTGCAAACACGAATGTTTTTTCCCACTTGTGGGGTATAGAACAAATCAATTTGGAGTTTAGCCTTAGATGCTTCTGAGAGTACAAAAGTTCCTTTCAAATCTTGGTGAGAAAAGCTTTTTTTTTTTAAATCCTGCTCCCATAATTCATAATCTGCTCAGGGCTAAGACCAAGCTTAGAAAATTTCAGGCCAAAAAATGTCTTCAGAGAAAGTTACGAGAATAGGCTGGGGATTAGGATTCAACCTTAACAACATTTGCTATTGCAACCACTAAAATCTTTGCAGATGGGCCACGTCCCAAATTAACTTTCCCCAGACATCAGTCAAGCTTAGCAGAACCGTGTGTGTACCAGCTAACATCTTGCCACATTATCCCATCTAGCGCAGCAGCGTTTTGGCACCCGGTGCAAATAAATAACTTTTAAATGGGCTGCCACCCATCCGACTTAGCTCTTTGTTCTCATTCCCAACCATGTGTGAAATGAATAACTTAGCTGCTAGGCGGTTTACAGAGCTTTTCTATTTCTAATAGATGGCCTCTGTCTTGCAGCATAACCATAAATTGAGTTGCCTAATGACATGGTAAATTGTCTGCTATGGTGGCAATGCTGCTGGGCGGGGGACCTTGATTCAAGAGCGAAATAGGAATGCTGCAATGCTATTGGATTAAACCAGAGGTCTATCTAGGGCCTGAAACGAAGCCCACCGATATAACTGAAAGGGTCCCGTTGATGTCAGATGTCTTCATAACAGAGCTCTGGGCTTTTATCCTTTCTCTGCGAGTTGTTTCAGAGGATGGGCAATAAATGGAGGAAGGATGGACCAGGGGTTAAGGGGCTCCTCTGGGACTCAGAGAGGTTTTAATTGCCTACTCTGCTAGGTACTTCCCGCGTGAGTGTGGGCAAGTCAGTGAGCCTTTCTGTGCCTCAGTTCCCCACCTATAAATGGGGATAATGAACTATCGAAGTTGCTCAGTACACCAAAACCCAGGGGTGCTAATAGCATGCCTAGCCCAGAGGCAAGCATTGTAGATGCGTCAGCAGCTAGGCCTTGCAGTCACTAGCGCTGGTGGATCCTACTAACCCCTCACACACAGGGCTAAAGGCAAAGGTGTGTTCCTGGGGCAGGCAGGAAAGGCCAGGCCAATGGAGAGTCAGGGATCCAGTACCTGCCACGTCCTCTCCAGTCCAGTCTCCATCCAAACAAATAGAAGCTGAGTTTCTCATTGGGGCCCCTCTCCCCATAAGCCCTGCACCCAGCTGTAATGCCCAGCACTGGCGGCCTGTTACACACACAGTTGTGTCCAGTTCCTGGGAATTCCATCCCGCATCTGGATTCTCCGCAGATGTGGCCACTGTCAGAAGACAGGCTCTGGGCTAGGTGGACCATTGGACTGATCCAGTACAGCTGTTCCTATGTGCTAACTAAATTGCTTTTCATCAAAGTCAAAATACCCACTACGTGCCCAACAGGCAATGGTTGACTTTAGCATCTATTTGTCTTGTGGTTTTTGCCTGGTTTCCTGCCTTGGTTTTGGACCATTCTTGTAAAAGTGTAAATCCTCCATGGAAAATTCCCTAGGCACTGTACAAACGCTACAGCGACATCTGCACTGTAATCAGAGGTGTGACCGCAGCCTTATAGACATAATCAAGCTCGCTTTGGTCTAGCTCACTCAAACAGCAGCAACAGTGAAACTACAGCCGTAGGGATGGCCATCCGGGCTAGCTGCTCAGATACATGCCCAGGATTTCAGAAGGGCTTGTACAGCTTCATGGCTATTGTTACTCGAGCTAGCCTAGATCAGACCCTACATATGCGGCAGTCACACCTCTGACTGCAATGTAAGATGCTCAGACTTTTTTGCCCTGGAGAGCTTACATCTAAGCAGACAAAAGGTGTAGGAGGCACCTGTCGGGGCCTAGAGCTGCTGAGCATCACCCAGAAAAATGGACAGGGGCAGTTTGGTGGGGGCCTGCGTTAGCCAAGCTGACAAGCTGAGCGTCGTGCTGACTCTGCTCATGTCAGTGGTTGACACCAGCAGAGCTTCTTGGGAGTCCTGGCCAGAACGTCAAGCTATGCTCACTAGAGGAGGGTGTGTAAGGAATGATACCCAAAGTGAATCTCCTCTGGTGCACCTGTAGGTAAAGCTGCACTCCCAAGCTGCTGAATTAAAGTTTGGGAGGCAGTAGTGGGTAGAGCACAGGAGTGGGACTGAGAAGACACGAGTTCGATTCCAGCCACTGCTGTTGACCTGGTCAGAGTCAATTCATTTCTGTCTTCTCTCTCCTACCCTCTGTCCCTCTAAACAGCCTGCTTTTTCAGGTAAGAGCTGTCCCGCAGAATGAATATGAGCTAGCACCATGGAATCGTGATACCAGTGGGAGCCTCTAGCCGCTACTGCAACATAAATAATAACCCTCACTTCTTGCTGAACCTCTGCCCATGAAATAAAGCACTTGCACAGCCCTGCTGACTGGAGCACGGGACAACGGACCAGTTTGTCTTTGAACTTCCTAAACCTGTATCATCGCCTTATTTATTTTATCTTTTCACCAAAGCCTATGCTGAAACATAGAAGAACCAAAAGAAAAAAAAAGTATCAAGGAGAAAGCCAAAACAAACAAGGAGAATAAAACATGGATAAAAATAAAAAGGTGGAAAATAAGCCCCACTCTCCAGAGGCAGGGAAAAGGCATTGCATAGTGAAGGGTCACAGGAATAGCTGCAGTAATTACATTTTTACATTGCTTTAGGTTGTATTTATGCTGTCAAAACTGTTTTGTCACACTGGCTTTTTTTTAAATGCATTTCAGATTTTGCTAATCTCTGGAAAATCTATATATCAATCTAATCAGAGGATTGGGGGGCTCTTTGCTGAATCAGAAATATACTGCTCCATTAAGTCAATCTTTCATGCTGGCTTATGAGTCTTCGGAGGTTTTCAATTTGTTAAAGGAGTTTCTTTTTTTTGTGTAGTAGTTAAGCTTGTCCTAACGATGGGTCTTAAAACAATAAAAGAAAATAGGCAGACTCTAAATGCAATGGTTCCTATTAAAAAGTCAGTGTTTGCTGTGAATTCCCACACACTGGTATCTACAATCCCAAACGTGTTGGTTTACCCTACCCACCCGCATATTGAGAATAGGAACTAACCTAAAAATTGCCATACTGGATTAGCATCTTGACTATGGCAACCCCTGTCTTTGCATCCCTCCATGGTCTCCCTCTTTTCCACAGTCAACACAGGTTCCTTGTCCTCACTTATAAGGTTCTTCATGGCCTATTCTCAACCCTAGCTAGCATCTCTCATAGGCTATGGACATCGACTTCCACCTTCAATCGGCCACAAATATCATACCAGCCTTCATCACGCACTTGGGAAATGTTCAAGCCCTTTTGTGCATTCTGCCATGCTGCCCCTCACACTCAAGTGGAGCTCCCCATCAGCTTCTGCAAAACTCCATTTTCCTCCTTCAAATCCTTCCTTAAAACTCTCCATTGCCGTGAGGCCTACAGAAAACTTGGCAACTGCACTCTAGCTTCCAAGCTCTTGTAGCTCCTCTGAACTGTAAGGAAAGGGAAACTTAGCCTGCTCACACTAGAGCAAAGAGGTTATGGGGAGTCAAAATCTCATGAAAGCTGGAGGCAGAGAGTGACTATCTGTCTAGGGAAGCCAGAGACTTGTACTTTGCTTAGCTCAGCCCTAGCTCCACTGAAGCGACTCTCGCTCCTGCTATTTACAGTCATGCTAGCTCAATGAGAGTTAGCGTGAGAAGGTGCACATCAGCAGGGCAGTCACAGCCCTAGCTCACAGAGGAGACAGTCTTAGCCTGTCAGTTTGCTGGGCCAGGGTCAGCTGGGTTGTGTGTTTAAATGTGCCTAGCATGATAGACAGCCATGGATCAGGCCCTAACACAAGAATTAAAAAAAAATAAAGTACCTAGAGCCTGCATAGCGCTTTGCATGCGTGCGTCTCAAAGCACTGCATACAGGCAGTTGGTATCATTAGCTCCACTTTACAGATGTGGAAACTGAGGCAGGGAGAGGACAAGGAACTTGCCCAAGGTCTCCCAGCAGGCCAGTCGTAGAACCAGGCACATAACCCACGTTAGAAATCCCAGTTCAGAGAACTATCCACTAAGGAGCACTGCCTGTTCATATGCAGAAACTGGAAACCCCTCTGGCTAGCCTGAGGGTGAATATTGTTAAACTTTTAGTACGGGTGCCAAAAATAACTGAGTAACAGACTTTGAAAGGACTATTACTATATGATTTTGGAGGGGTATAACCTGAGGGCTAAATAACTAATTTAGAACCTGTCTCTCTCTAAGATACTTTTGATTGTAGCGCTCACGTACAGAAGTCTGGGTATAATTATTGTAGCGATGCTGGTACAATATTTTCTGTGTTTGCACTTACAAGGAACAAATCTATGCAATTTGTATTTTCCTTAGCGCGCGTTACTCAAACTACAAACTGCCTGGTAATTTACTTGGAGTTACGAGATTCTTAGCCCCACCACACATGAAGAAAAGAAAAAAAATTCAGGCCACTTCATAAACACCTGGTTTGGCTGCGCCTGGGGGGGAGATCCTTAGTCGACACAAATTGTCATGTACCCTAGCTGAGGCTCTGCCCCATGGAGAAGCCTTAACTTAGCTAACGTGGAAGCTGAATTCTGCAAAGAGCTACAACCCAACTCTGCCTGTTAACATGGAAGGCATCGGGTCCCTTTAGTGGGTTTTCTCTAATAGAGAGATCCTAGATGCCATCCTCGCTAGAGCACTATCTAACCTTAAATGCAGTTGTCCTCCTAACGTCCTGTGGGGCAGGGAAATGCTATTATCCCCCTTGTACAGGTAAGGCACTATGCCATGGGAAGACTGAATAACTTGCCCACATCTCCCAGGATAGCAACCTAACTAATGGATCAACCCTCCGGCCTCTCACATGTGTTATCTCTCACCCCCAGAGGAAGCAAAAGAACTGAGCTGTAACTAAGGGGTCCCCACATCCTGTGTGCACATCTTGCAATGTACAGCTGTACAATGACCCAGCACCACTTGGTCCTCACTTTTACTCGGGCCTTGCTGTAGGCAAACTCCAATTTAATTTACTGGAGACCTGAGAGCCTGATTGCTGCTCAGGCTGTGTAAGGAGTGCTGATTTACTTCACATAGGTGTATTTCCATCAACTAAGTAAGTCACAGCTTCAGAAGTGCTCAACTACCACAACGTTAGCCCCTCAACATTGGATTTAGGAGCCTGGCCATGTTGCTGTCTTTGAAATTCTTGGCCCAAAGTTTGAAAATTCTTCCCTTGAGTTCTTCCAGACAAAAATGACAACCAGCGAAGGACCTAGTAACCATGGAAAAGCAGCTTACAGCCCAACCCAGAGCCCAATAAAGTCAATGGAAAGACTCCCACCAATTACAGGGGATTTTGGATCAAGCGTTAAAGCATAAATGAAACAAGAATTGCTGCTGCTAAGGATACAACCCGTGTGCTAAAGTGGTAAGGAGAGAGGGAAATTCACAAGCGCTGTCACCATGGCTGGAATATTTGTAGCCTCTGGCTCCCTTCCTGGGAACCAAAATCAATTGAAGACAAGACGATTAAAGTCCACCTAGTGGATTTACAGGGCTTTGTGCTGATATGAGACTATTTAGTCACGAGAGGCAGACTTTTGACATGGTTCAGTTGACTGCCCATGGCATTTGACATACACCTAAGGAGTCTAAGTGGTTACTGCTATTAGCAAAGACTTGAAAAAAGACGCTTGTCACATTAGGTCAGTTATCTCTTAACTTCATCCTGTGAAATGTCACCAGTACCTCCAGGCCTTCTCCTTTCTTATCAGTCTCTCAGATACACAGAGTTATTGTTCTAAAGTGCTGTGGGTAAAAGGGAAAAAGAGAGAGAAGCCATTTTGTAGATAACAGTGAAGGAGGATTAGTCTTAGTAAAAAAATAAATATATGGAATCCATGGTTCTGGATCTCCCATTGTTTCCTCTCTGCATCACAAAAATCAGGGGCTGAGACATTAAAAATAATACAGCTCATATACGATGTTCAATGTATATATGTGGAATTTTTCATTTACCGCAGTTCTCCACTGTGGCAAAGTACTTGGCTGGTGTCTGTGCAAACTGGCAGCTGAAGATTTCTGCAGCATCTGGGGCAACCTCTGTTCCAGCGTAGGGCAGGAGGTCTGCTAGGGGTTTACTAGGCTGCAGTGATCTTTGTGTGTGTAATGGTCTTTAGAGGGGAATTATAATTTAGCATTAGTTAGAGCAATCCTAAGGCTTCTCTGATTTGTACCAGGATGCAAAGTGGAACTGAGAGTTGAGGAAGCACAAAAGCTGGCCTTTGTCCTGCCTCCCCTCGGGTGAGCTGAATGTAACTCTGGCATGCCTGAGGATCTGGGCCAGTGAGTGCATTGTGGATATAAAATGCTACCATGCCAGAATGGTGGCATTCTGCATTTAATTGCACCAATGTAAATGACTGCACAAGGGAATGGAGAATCAAACCCAAAGGCTACTGTGGAGTTACTCCCGCTATACACCAGAATCAATTCTTTAAGCCTGTAAGAAATCTCCCTCATCTCAAAGGGATTTCATGTGCTTTAATTTAAGCATGTGCTTAATGGCTGGATCAGGGCCAGAGCGCTCACTGCTTGCAGATCTGAACCCCACCTGAGGAAAGAATTAGACCCTACCTGTGTCACCCTTAAACATCCTTATTTACTATGACATTGCTGCTGCTCTTTATTCAGTGGGTTAAACTCTTCCCTGTTTAAATAGTTACAGGCAGGTTCTGGCCAGAACTATGCCTCTGAAGGGGCCTTTGGAAAGGGGGGAAAAAAACTTGAATGAAAAAATAACAGTCCCTGGCTCTCCTGCCTCATTTAAGTCAAAGTGGAAAATCTGCCCCTGAATTCCTGACGGCACCATGGAACGGCAGCATCTCCGAAACCCAATGGGCAGGAGGTGAATTTTGAAAAAAAAGCGGCGAGCACAGCAAAGGAGAGCAAATTGAAGTCTCTTATAAAATCTTGGTCGGACAAGTTAATGTTTGACAGCTTGAATTTATGTGAACATTAACAAGGCTGATAATTCAGGGTCTTGCTGCTCTTGGTAACATTCCAGGAGTAATATTTTCACAAAGACTAACTATTTTTGGACAATTTCTCCAAAGTATTCAAAACAAACACACTTTCCCCTTAAGCTCCGGCAGGCATGCCTGCTTGTTTCAGTTCTCTTTTTAATAGTAACAATGTATGTCCATTAGAGCCAAGGTAAACTGAAATCCTACCCTCTGCTAGACAACCTCCCTTCTCTGAGAGAATCCCAAGCTACCAAGGGCATAACTAAGAGATAATGGGCCTCACTCTCTTCTTGTTTAAACTGGTTACTGGTTCCATGGATACTCATGGAATTACTCCCAGTCGCCATCAGTTTAAGGCTAGGTCTACTGAAAAAAGTAGGTAGCCAACAGTGTAAAATTCAAGTGAAGACAAGGCAAAGATAGTTTTTAACCTAGTGGAGGTCAACCCTAAGACCCTCACCTGAAGTTTACCTCAATGAGCTACACTGACGTAAAAACAATAGTACCTCGTCTCCACTAGAATTTTACATTTGGAGCACTGAAAAAATAATTGGCTTATTTTCCTTTGTTCTCCAGCTCAGTAGCTGAACCAAAAAAAAAAAAAATCAGTTTTTAAACCAAATATTCAGTTTTGTTTTGGTTCTCTGACCAAAATGGAAAACCAAAAAAGAAAAGAAATGTTGCTTGGGTCTAACAAAATGACTCCATCACTATGTCGAATAGACCTCTCTTTTAGAAACTAGAGCCAAGAACCCGAGGGCTAGATGGGACGGTCAGGGTCATCCCCTGACACGATGCAGGATTTGACAAATTGACATTTTGTTTTGAAAAAAACAGAACTCCTCGACAGTTCCCAATTTTATTTTTTCAGTTCTTCTCAGCCAAAACAATCTGAAAATTTGCACAGTTTTGGTGCCCTCACCCCCCCAAAATGCTTTTTTTCCAGCCAATTTACTAGTTACAAAAAAAAAAATTAAGCCGGCTCTAATCTCAAGTTAAGTGTGTTTTTACATCTTTCCAGTGAGGGCTTTGCCTAAGCAGGAGTGTACGCAAGAATTTAAATTTGACTCCTTTTAGAGGGTCACATTTGGTGCCCTTCCCTGACCTGGGAAGAGCTCCCTCGTCCTTCCCCCCTCATCTCCTGACCCCACAGCATTGGGGCTGGAGGAGTTCAGTGCCCCCGACAATTATTGGGGGGGACTGTGTCCTGCTTGCCCTCCCTTGTGCACACCCCCGTGCCTAAGCAAGTTAAACTTTAAAGAAATTCAAACATGTGAAAGTACAAAAATTCCCAGTTAGGGCTGCCAAATACCCTTATGCCATTCAGTAACTGAACCGTTTAATCGGGGACCACAAATGCAAATGGTGCATTTCCATCCCTTAATGTCTTTGGATGTCTTTTTAAATTTAATCTGAATTTCCTGGCTCTGTAGTGTTTGTTAAGGGTACAAAGCATTATCCCCCAAAGTTACTGATGTACTCTCAGCAATAATTCCACCCTAATGTACCTTTTTAGCTGGGAAAGGATCAAAGATGTTGGCAGTAACCCAGAAAAAGAACGTATTTTTGAGGGGTGAAGCGACTTGCTCAAGCAGGTCTATCTCAAAACCAGGTCTGGAACGCAGATCTCTTGAATCCTAAGACAATGCTCTACTCACTAGAAAACAGGGCCTCCCCGAAACATAAAGATCAAAATAGGTGTTAATCCTCATCACAGTGTCTTGCATCTTAAAACATACAGCACTTAAATCCCCTCCTGGAAGTTGATTGTAACACATAGCCTTCATTTTTTTAGACATTGAGGGAACAGACTGTTGGCCTGAAAACACATGGCGATCTGTTTAATCATCTGAACCTACAAATGCAGGTTGAGTAAATGATTTATGCTGAAAAAAATTGCCTGATTATGCTGTACATCTAAAAATTTATAAATGCCAATTAAAAACCTGCTACTGATGCTCTAAGGAGACTTATCAGTAATTACTGGCAGTACCCTGAATGGTTTATGGCCCACATATGTACCCCCACTGCAATCATACTTAGAATTTCATCTTCATCTTCAAAGTGTGGTTAATCAACCATTAACTAATTAATCCTCCTGCTCTTCTATCACATACGTTTGCTGACACTTTATATAAAAATTGAATACACTGTTCCTGTAGGGAAAATTTTTAAAAAAAAACTACATTTGCTAAAACATCTAGTGTTTAGACTTTATTATAATTAGTAGGCTACTGAAAGTCTATACTTAGCGCTCCTTACTAAGGAAAATCTCCTGACTTTTAGTCAAGTCCTGGATGACACTCCTAAGGTTTGAAAAGTCTAGCTTTATAGAAGTCACTATTAACTGTTTTGGCCCCAATCCAGCAAAGCCCTGGTCAATGGGACCACTCATGTACTCTAAAATTAAGCATGTGCTCAAGTACTTTGCTGGATCAGGGCCTCACAGCCCACTGAGAGCCACGGCAGTTTCATCAGTGACTCCAACCGCGAAAGGATCAGGCCTTTAATGGTACATGGAGCAGTAGAAACACCTGTTTAAAAGTTGCCTACTAGTGCCTATGACGGCCCTCTATTTTCAGTCGCTGATCACTTTGCCAAGAGGTAGCCATTGGAACTGAAAATTTCCATGCTTTGTAACTGTCTCAGGCAGATGTTTTCTGGAAGGTTGAAGGGAAACCTGCAGCCATTCCTGAGAACGAGCCTAGGGAATGTTAGGAAATGCTGCCAAAGATCTGAATAGCCCTAGCTCCTTCATGGTTAGGGGAAGGAGTCTGGAATGGGGCAGAGTTTTGGTACTGAGGTCAGACATGGGCCTTTTGCTGTCCCTCTGAGAATTTACTTTGGCTAGGCTGAGTTAGAAGACGTGGCAGACTGCCATTTGCCACCTTTGCTTTTTTTTTTTTTAAACTAGGAAATTCCTTGCACCTTCCCCGATGGAGCATTATTTAGGTTACAAAGTCAAGCACTCAAAAGTTAGGAATGGTAAACTCAGGTTCTCTGTGCAAGCCTAATTTGCCCTCCTCCCTGATGCGTGTGCTTTATGATGCAGTCTTTAATTACATGATCACCGAGGTTTTTTTCCTCTGTGTGAGATGAGGATAAAGGAGACTTCTCCTCTTGTTTCCTGGCACAGAGGCTAGACACAACTGGATTCTAGTGTCTTCATGAAGCACTAATCTCACCAAAGGGGGAAGGGCCCTCTGACCTCAACCACACACCAGGGCAAACAACGTTGCCTGTTGCAGAACTCCGTGCAGAACACACCATTCCAGAACGCAACCAGCATTTTGTCTGCTCAAAAGGCTCCGTCTTCACCAACCCACCTGCTTTGTACCTCCCCTTGAAACAATGCCGCGTGCACTCAACTTGATGGGAACAGCCAGCTCTTTTTTCCAGCAGAAAGCCAAGCACCACCTTCTTGGGCATTTTACAGGCATTATTTAGCTCTGTGTTAGGAAAGCAAGAATATTTTCCAAATCAAATCAAAGGAGCAGGTTGATGTGACAAGAATATTCCAAACTCCCAGGAGGTGCAGAAGACATTGATTTCTAGCCATAACCAGATAATCAATTCCAATTCATGAGGTTGTATGCAGCTGCTGGTGTACTTAACATATTATCTAAGCTACACCAAACAGCCTTCTGTAGCTCTTGGACTACTCCATTGTGATCATGTGCTGCAAAAGCTGATGACGTGCCAGTATGAACCAACTCATCAGATGGGTACCAGCCCTCTCTGTTACTCCCCTATGAAGGTGGCAGATAAAAGACAAGGCATTCAAGTAGCTGACAGAGTAACCTGTAAGTGCCTGTCCTGGGCAATCTACTTGTCAGCTTTCCTGGCTAAGAGAGGAGACGTGTGCCACAGCTGTCAGCTTTGTATCATCTTTCGTCTCTGCCTTTCATCGTCCTTAGTTCCGTGAATGGAGGTTTTATTTGACTTTCTTTTTTTTGCCCCAGCTAGTAGCAGGACCTCGTTCGTCACGTTGCATTAATGCATCATGTGGATATGACAATCCAGAAAGGTCCGGCCAACAGCTGCTTTAAAGAGAGAACAGAGACACAGAAAGAAGACCTCATTGTTCATTGAGGGCACTAAGGACTAGGAGGCATGTTTCACATGCAGCCTTACGCCAACCCTAGGGGATTTCACGCAGAGTCATTTGCTCAGGACTGTGTGCATCGTGAAGGGCTGAGGGAGGGACAGGGCCATTGCCCTACCTTTTCCTCATGTCCTTATGGCTGACTTGCTCTCCAAGGAGTCATGATGGACCAAGCACCCATTTATCACAATAAGTGTTGTAGTCAGGAGTGTTATATGCAAGACATGAAAGGTGATAGTCCTGCTCTACTCAGCACGGCCAACGCCTCAGCTGGAGTACAATGTGCAGTTCTGGGGGCCACGTTTTAGGGAAAATGTGGACAAAGTGGAGTGAGTCCAGAGGAGAGCAACAAAAACGGTAAAATTTAGAGCACCTGACCCGTGAGGAAAGGTTTAAACGTGCCCAGTTTTTTGTCTTGAGACAAGACTGAAGGGGGAACCCAAGAACACTCTTCCAGTATGTTAAGGGCTGTTATAAAGAGAGCAGTGACCCATTTTTCTGCATGTCCACTGGAGGTAGGACAAGAAGTTTAATCTGCAGCAAGGGAGATTTAGGTGAGATATTAAGAAATGGCTTCTAACTATAAAGGTGGTTAAGCTCAGGAACAGGCTTCCCAGGGAGGTTGTGGAATCCCCATCACTGGAGATTTTAAGAACAGGATGGACCAACACCTAACTGAGATGGTTTAGGTTTACTTGGTCTTGCCTCAGCACAGGCAGCTGGACTAGATGACCTCTTGAGGTCCCTTCCACCTCTATATTTCTAGGATGTAGGAAAATGCCGTTTTACAGATAGGGAGCTGGGGCTCGGAGAGACTAAGTATCCTGCCCCAGGTCACACAGGAAGCATACTGTAGAGGAGAAACTCAAATACAGGTCTCCGAAGTTCCCGGTTAATGCCTAGCCACTAGACTAGCATTACATTTTCCAAACTTCCCCAGGGGAAAAGCAAAATTTCCCAGTGGGAAAATTAAAGCAGGAAAATTCCTGGTTTTATAGCCAGTTCCACACATATCCAGCAGCCGTTAGGATGGTTTGAATGCTGGTCATAGAGAATGTCCCTATTTAAAGGTCGATGCATCAATTGGCTGACAAAGTTGGGGTGAGAATTCTTTTTGAAACCACAGTTTGTGAGTTCCATACTTTTTATCATTTAGGGCGGCGGTTCCCAAACTCTACCACGCTGCGTACCACCAACATAAAACACCAAACACCTGTAGTACCACCACCAATGCGGGTCACACGGCCAGAAGCCAGGAGTTTGGGAAGCGACCGGCCGAGGAACGAAGCTGCCCAGTGCTCCAGTTGCCAAAATAGCTGGAGCGGTGCATCAGCAGCAGCTTAGCCTGAAGTTCTGCTGACGACACTCTGCGTAAGCTACCTTGGCAACTGAAGTTGGGCAGCTTAGATGGGTACCATTGGGAGGTGGCCTGCGTACCACTGGTGGTACGCGTGCCACAGTTTGGGACCCCTTGGTTTAGGGTATTCTAAGGATGTGTTCAGTAACCTGTCTTCCCTTGAGTTGCATTTATCTATCCTAACTCTAACTCAAAGTGTTGGGTTTAGTTTCATAACAATAAGTCTTGAGGCGAACATTAGAACTCTATGAGATTACAATATGTAATTTATTTTCAAGCATATAATTGCACCTTTGTATTGGAAGAGTATACTAAGGAACCCTCCTGTATGATAGATAATAGTTTGAAATCTTCCCCAAAATTATTATCCTATTTAATATCTTCATTACTTGGTGCAAAAAAAAAGAGTGTGTTTTTATTATAGCAGTTGGATTAGGTCATGTGCATGGTGAGCATCTTTAAATCAATACCGTAACCATCAAGTAATTGCTGTGGAATCAGACATCAAATAACCTCAATATCACTTAGGGCTGAACTCAGTGTTGGCCTAACTCCATTCCCACTGAAGTTAAAGGACCAGAGTTAGGCCAGTGTTGAGTATTGTTGAAAGACCCACCCCTTATTTTTTCAATAAAAGAACAGGTGAAGATGGCAAGATATTATAGTCCCTGCCCTGAATAAATCAATAAAGTGCTAGAGGTAATGTCCAGTGAAATCCATGCCAATGGTCACTCAGTATCCATGGTCATCTCTCCTAACAGCCAGTAAAATCTCAGTTTGGAAGCATATCCCTCCATGCCCCCAGGGCTGCATTATAAAACCTGTTATGCTCTGAAAAGCAGCAGCTACTTGAGTGGCCATTATTAACTGTTTTCACTCGAGTCAGATTGTTCCATGCTGGAATGGATAGTTCTATGCGTACCTTCTTTTGTACTACTCATCAAATAGCACTAGAATAACAATAATATCTTCTTTGTGAAGAGCCTCAAAGCAAACCATTTCAAAGGCAGGAAGAAGGGAATACCTGAAGCTGTCTAATTACAGAGTTTGAGATCTGCATGGCAGAGTATTAAAATAAATGGTATAGATGAATTATCAGAGGAGAGAGGTGGGCTGATAAACCATATTTAGTACACTAATCTTGAATGTTTGTTTTGCATTCTTTGAGCCTTTTAAGATGACAGGTTGTGATCAACTGCTTCCCTTAGAGGTTGGCAGCTTTCCTGCACTGCCATTTAATTTCTGTTTGATGTTCACAACTTTGTGTCAGCGTACAAACTACTGTTAAGATATATAGCAGTGATTAAAATAATTCATCCATCTGGTTATAATTAAAGACCACGTTAAATGTAATGACAACTTTATCTAGGAAAGGCAGCTCTCATCTTTTAAAATGAGCCATGTACCTTCAACAATTTTTTTCCTTGTAAATGGGCAATGGACTCTTGCAGCATGGCCCTTCAACTAGAATGAATTAAAACTCGTGTCATAAAACGGAGCTTAATTAATGACATCTATTGATGAGACATAGAAATAAGACAGGAGTTGTGTCTAACTTTTTCCCACATTCCAAAGTCCTCAGTGGGTAACTAGGGCACTATGAGAAACATGTGAATTCAGACCTCGTGGTTTAAAAAGGGACAGCCCCAAGCCCAGTGGTTCCCAACCTTTTTGGCTCGAGGGCCATAAATACGATTTTTATAACCCTGAAGGGCCACCAGTCTCTGCCAACATCTCCCCTTCCCCCACCCTCCCCCACTGCAGCTGGCAGGAAGTTCAGTGAGGAGGATCTCCCGTCCCCCTGGCTGCAGCATGGAACCGTGCGCTCCACCTGGGTCCCTAGGCAGTGGCTCCCTTCTGCAGCCAGGGGATGGAAGATCAGTGCTCCCCTCCCTCTGGCTCCAACAGGGACACAGCACTAGGGACCCAGGCGAAGCACTTTGCCATGCTCCCTGCTACAGCCCAAGGCACTAATCTCCCATCCCCTTGGCTGCAGCAAGGAGCCCGCACCGTCTTTTAGGCAACGCATTCTGCCTGGGTCCTCAGGTGACAGCAGCTCCCTTCTACAGCCAGCGGGAGGGGAGCAGGGGCCATTCCGAAAGCCCCGCAGGCCACGGATTGGGAACCACTGCCCTAGGAGAACAAACATGTAAATGGCAATTGGGCAGTATTTTCTGCAGGAAATGGCACTGCTGAAGCTGTGTGAGAGCCAAGAGCCCCTCTGGTCTTGCTGAAATCAATGGCACACCTCCAGTTTGCTTCAAATGAGTAGGAATAGGCTCTCAACCGGAGGAAGACTACAGAAACAGGCCAACATTTCTCACCCTGCCGATTCTCCCACGTCTCAAGAACATTCATCTTCTTGGGCGAGAAATAATTGGGAGCATCAGGAAGGGGAAGCCACCCGAAACTGCAGATGGAGGTAAAAGAGGTCTCTTCTGGGCTACAGGGCCATTATGCCATGTGTAGAGCAGGCTGCTTCTAAACATTTCCATGGTCTCTGAAGCTCTTTTTCCACCTTCTCTCCTGTTTCAGAAACATAAAGATCAACTTTCTCTCTGTAATTTGTCTGACTCTACCGTCCACATATCAGCCTGTTGTTGACCGAGTCTGGCTCTGAAATCTCATTTTCGGAATCAATAAAAGAATTAGTTGAAGATCATTTAAAAGTTATATTGGGGGGAGGCATGGCGACCCTTTTACGTAATGGCAAACTGTAGTATTTTATTTCTACCTGTAATCTGCTTAAATCTGTATGGTCATTTAACAGCGTGTGTCTGTAACAAACTCTGATTTTTCTTCTTCACCAGAATGAAAACAAGCCTTGAAATCTTCATTTGTATTTCATTTGAATTTTTGCTGTGCAGTTTTCCAGCCAGCCCTAGTTATAAGTATCTTCCATTAAAAAAAAAAAGTTACCCATGAGAGGCTAGATTGACACAAGCAAAATGGTTTCATGTAACTCAATGGCACTGGGCCAGTGGACAGTGGCTGAGGACCTAACAGCGTACTGCTAGCAGGTAGAGCTTTTTTAAGTCAGGAAAGTATTTGTCTTAATGAGATTAGAATCTTAGAGGACTTCTGCTCTGTGTATACCCAGAGTTTACCTTCAAGTTAATGATCTGATTGCTTACAAAGGACCTTTTTTTTTTTTTTTTTAACACAGTTGAAGGGAAGAATTGTGGACTCACTTCTTGAGCACAGTGGAGTTGGCGATACAGAGGATGTGGCAATGTAACGTACCGACTGTCTGCTCGCAGGTTGATGAATGCCTTTCACTCCCCCTTTTTTTTTTTTTGGTCTGAATAATGAGTGAATGGAAATAGAGCAATCACATGTGAGCCCAGATCCTCTAAGGTATTTAGTTACCAAGCTCCCATTGAAATCAGTGGGAGTTAGGCCCCTAAATAACTTTTGAGAATCATGTGCTGTTATAATGAGGGCTGGAGGAGCCAGTTATAAAATAATAATTGACCCAATCCAAACTTTTTTTTTTTTTTAAAAACTCACTTTACTCTACCAAGTTTTCCCCAAGACAAGGAGGAATTGTGTTAAGATAGCAAATATTCACACTAACGGTTGATGGGGGACTTGAAGAACTAGTGGTTTTCATTCCGTTTTCTCTACTAATAGAGTTCCTGAAAGTCCTGGCTTTGCCTCAAGTACATTCATGGTTAGGATGAATGGGAGCCTAGTTCCTCTCATTACAATTAATAGGTTTAATATGTATAGGGAGCGCAGCCTTGTAAAGGCCAGAGTGTGACCTGCCTAACACAACCTGCAGGAGGGCATGAGATACATAAGCGTATCAAGAGTAGAAGCACATGAGGGATAGCCCCTGCTCCCTCCCACACGTGATTCATGGGTTCAACCTCGCTTTCCCAACATGTTATCTGATGCAGGAGAAAAAAAAATAAACAACCCTGCCTCAGGTATAGGGCACGCGCAGGTTACTTCCCTCCCTCTCCTTTCAGAAATGGAGCAAGGCGGGAGCTGGGAATCAGACTGTGAGACTGAGTGACAATCTGCTTCCTGACTTGGTCTCAGGGCTTGTGGCCATGAGCAAATCCTAAAATCACGATCATTCAAACCTTCCCTGGGTGGATCCCCACCTTTGTATCTGGAACCATGTCTACAGCACAGAGCACAACAAGCTTGCAGTCCTGTCTATGGCCTCTGGGAACCCGTCATATAAATTATTAAATTACATATTAATCCTGTGTTATGATTGCAAAGCCAAACACTCTGAAGTTAGGAAAAACCAGAACTTCAGGTTGCCCATGCAACCTGAATTCAGCCCCTTGGTGCATATGCATTAGGATAAAGTCTTGTAATTACTTGATCATATAATTTTGCCAAACCCACCTGATCAAAAATTATTAGTCAGACCCCAAAAAATCATGACTTTTTGTAAAGCTATAATAAATTTGGGGCACTCCTTTGCCTTCTGTTGTTTGAATCTTTTGCATTCACTAGGGCCCCATTTCCAAGCTTCTCTCTGCAACCAGGATGGCTATGAATTTATTTTTTTTAAATGGAAGTTGAGATTCTTACATAACCACTCATCTCCAGGAACTGGGGCTTTAAATAAAGCGCCAAGTATTTCCAGACTCATGATAGAGTTATGAAAGTTGGCAACACGGCGTGATACTATTTTTTTTCTAAAGGCCCCATATGTCATTCCGGGTGTAGGACCCTATCCTATGAAGAGTTTAAAAAATTCTATTTCTTTGTGCTGGATTCAGAAGTATCAGATCTCAGAGAGGCTGTTGTTTCCAAATGGCTTGGCCAAAACCAGGAAGCATGGAAAAAAATTTCATGGTCTCATGAGATTTTCAGCAAAATATCCACACCAACTTTAGATGACCTTTCCATGAGCATTACAAATGTTTGACTGCTTATCCAAACTGAACATCCGATCCTATTGCTCCATGAAACCCATACTAAAAGATAGCCAAAGCAATGTCACAAAAGCATGAAATTCACAAGATAGAAACAAAGTGCTTGTTTGGGAAATAACCGTTCTATATGGCATTCCCATATTTGCTTATAATTGCATGCAGATACACGAGTTCCTTTTCCATACTAACAGTGACACCACAGTGTCTGCTGCCTTGCAAGGACGGCCTCAGAACCTCCTGGAGGAAATCTTTTAATGGAACAAACATGAACTCAGCTGTCAAAACACTGGGGGAAAGACGGATAAAAGAAGTGGGGGGGGAGAAGAATGACCTGTTAACAGGCAAGTGTGACAAAAGCTGCACTATTACAATCAGTCTCCATTCTTGCTTCCACTCTCTGTCTTAAAGCCAGGATCTGATACTCTGACTCGTCATATAGTAGCACCTTCGCCATGAGCCCTGGACTTCAATGGGACTTCTACTCTGGGTAAATACTATTGAATGTAAGAGGATCAGTCTGGTTCCTCGGGTTTTCTATAGTAGCCATTTTGCTTCTACCTCTCTGTCAAAAGGTAACCTGTAACACGCAGCTCCACAATAGCTGAACACTCCTTACTCAAGACTCCTGCTCACACAACAAACAAGGACTGATGTCAGGGAGAAATTGATACTGCTGGAAAAATCACCCTCAGATGCTCACTGTTTTACCCAAGTCCGGTTTGAAGCATTGACACATTTCAAAAGTTGAATTGATTTTTAACTTGCTTTCTAGCCCCTCTGCATGTTCGTATCACTGATTTTCATTGCAGAGCATTTTTAAGGTCAAAGGGAACCATTAAACCATCTAGTCTGACCATGTGTGTATCACAGGCCGTCACGTTTCGCCCAGGTCCCTATACTGAATCCAGTGGCTTTTTGTTACACCAAAATGACTCAGTCCTCAGGAGCCTCAACTGTTGTGGGCCATGGGCAGAGAACAGGAGAGACCGTGAACGCTCAAGGGTCCGGTAGTAACAGGGACTTGAGGAGTTGAGATAATCCAGTTGACCCCAGCAGGCAATCCATGCCCCATGCTGCAGCAGAAAGTGAAAAACTCCCAAGCTCCCAGCCAATTTAGCCAGTGGGAAATTTCTTTCCAACCCCAAGTCTGGCAATTAGTTTGACCTTGAGCATGCGTGCAAAACGCACCAGCCAGGCATTTTAAGGTATCATGCCTACTTGTGTACAGCACATAGCCCAATAAGACTCCAACACTATTAGGGCCTCTGACACGACCATCGGATCTTTTAAATGTTGCTTTTGTAATTGCCACTGTTTATAATTTGGATACGCGTTAGTTACAGATCTATCCGTGAATGGCAGCAGTTACGTGAATGACAACAGACAAACACAGATACCAATAACCTCACTTCCATAGCCTGAGACCCATCTATTCTGCAGCACAATAGACCTGAATTCAGTGGCAGGGCCCCCAGCCAGCCTTAAACCAACAGTAAATTTTTTAACAGTACACAAACACTGCAGCAGTTTGAGTCTCTGGAGCTTATTTGAGGTACGGATGTTTTTAAGTTAACCAAATATTTAAATGAATCATTTGATCCTAGAGTTTTTAATCCAGCCAAACCCTCGACAAATGAATTTTTCTTTTGGTTCACTTCCAGCTGCTGTAGAATTGACAGTTTGCAGCAGAAAACCTCCCCCACAGAACTTAGGGCCAAGTGTCCCACGTACTTAGCTGCGGTAACGCTGCCTCCTCTCGGCTGTTGAGAGTCACAGGAGGGTGTCTTAGTCCAGCATCATTCTCTGTCTGGAGATGGAGGTGCATTTGGATCTGATTTATCCTCTCTCCTTCCAGAGCATCCCAAAACATTCCCAATCCCACCTCACTCGGGGTTGCTGTTTCTTGCTTGATTGGAAGCCAGGCATGCTTTTGACATTGTCAACTCAAAAGCGAGCAGAGCTTTCGGGAAATAGAGCCTTTGAGAAGCTGAGCAAAAAAAGGTACCCAGAGCAAACACACCTTGATTGGGCAGAACATGCCTAGCAGAGCTCTCCCCCACAAGTATCAGAGATGAAAAGATGCTCGCCATAGAATCAACAGCCCATTCCAGGAGCCCAAATCTAGTCCTCCATTGACACGTGTCATAAAAAAATACACCAACACAGCACTAACAGCCACCCTTATTGGCAGGCTTAGCAAAGCCTTAGGAACGAGCTATCCTCTGGAAGTGGTCTCTCTGGATCTGGGTTGGCATGGTAGCATGAGGAAGGTTACATATTAAACCTCTTCAGAAGACAGAGATGCTTACCTAGCGCTGATTGCAGAGAGAGAGAGAGAGGACCACAGTCTCCAGTACTGTCATTGGCAATACTGTGGCAGACCTCGGCACAACCAATCCACAGCCCCAGTTCCGGCTGCTCCAGAATCTCCCACTGAGGTTCTAGTTTTACATCTCTCCACATTTCTTCCTTTTTGCGCTCCCTGTTTGTGTCCCCTCAAAGGCCAGAAACCTCCCTGTGAGCCTCCTGCTGGCACTGACCAAAATGCCATGATTCAGACCAGGAAGAGGATGTTGGACAGAGGTGCGAGAGGGGTCTCTCTATGGCTGTGGGGTTTATTTCCTTGCACTTCTGTGTTCATGTATCCAAGAACTCCTCTGGGTAGCGTCCATGGAACCTTAGAGTCTTCTTTGGCTGGAGTTTCTCCGCTCAGTGTCCTCCTCCAGATCCCTTTGGTCCAATAAAGTGCACTTCTGTCCCTGTTTTCTCATTAGCCATCCCCCATAATTAGTTGATATCATGTTTCCTCTGATCCCTCCCCCCATCAGGGTTAGAGTCTCTCGTTCTGTTGGCAAACCCCCTTCTCATGGTGGCCAGGGCTTTCTGCTCAGTGTCCCCCTTGAGAGCCTTTATTTTGAACCTTTAACCTCACTCCTGTTCCTGCTTTGATTTTGCTATTGTTCCACCCGATTTAGTTGACCCTCTCCTCTCTCTTCAGCAAATAGGCTGGCTTCATGGTTCCTCCTTTCCTGGAGGGGGCAGGCTTTTCACTCATTGCTGGAGTCCAGGATTCATTTAGGCTGCATTCACCACCACTAAATTCACACCCAAAGTGTTTTTAAGGGACTATAAAAAGAAAGGTGACATCCTGGCCCCACTGAAGTCAGTGGCAGTTTCACCAGAGTCATCAATAGGGCCCGGATTTCACCCCGGCTCTCTCTCCTTCAATTTCAGTTTGATCCCTTTTGAAATTAATTTACAGATTCCCAATCCCGACCCGACAGACTTTTCCCAGTTGGACGGCACTGATGTTGAGGAGCCTTTTAACCAAAATGAAAGAAAAACGCCATGTGCCTCCATTCCCGTACAGAGTACTGTCAATTTGCAGCCACTTAACTCCATCCAAGACCAAAACCAAATTATATGAGAAGATGGACGCACATAAGAGGAGGAGTATGCTGGAAATTGTACCGACTTCAGATTGCTCAAGAAATTAGCTAAATATGGTTGGTTGTCCAGAAGTTGTCACAAGATTTTCCTGGAATAAATTTAATACTCAAATAATGTTAAAAACCAGATTCCTTCAAGATGGACAGCTTGAACAATTTATGAGGAACTTTTTTTTTTTTTTTAAACAGAGGATTAGCTGGTTAAAAATAGATCTGACAAATAAATGCCTCTAAGTGTTCCCAGATCCCCTTTAGTAGAAATCTTTTCTGTATTTCATGTGGGGAGAAAATATGTCCCCATGAAAGGTAATGATATTTGGCCATTCTACTGCTTAAGAACACTAAGTATGTTAAAGGTGACCTGCAAGTAATTTTTTAAGCTATCCAGAAACTTTATAGTTATGTGCTGGAGCCATAAGGAAATATTGGACGGAGAACGTTGGGCACATAGTACATTTTAAACATGCCTTTATTTGTTTTCTTTTGCAGATCCCCCAAAGTCCAGCCTCAAAGGCTGTTGCTCCATGTCATGCCATAACATGGACTATGTTGGCGATCTGTGCCACAGGGCCTGGCTGGAAGCAATCTGTCTGGGCGAGGTTTAACAGTGCTACTCAGTTAATATCCTGATTTCGGATCTGTAGTCCAGAATGAGGTGCCTTTTCTTTTTGAAACAGAAAGACCACCTCTGTTGTGCACCCTCTAACCAGGACCAAGCTGCCCTGTGTTGCCCAAGTCAGGCCAGAAAGAAAGATGACAACTTCCTAAAGGAGGCCCTCACTTGGCTCTCATTGAGGAACCTTCCCCAAGCAGCAAGAACGCGGGAAACAAATCACAAGCAGCCAGGCTGTCAGTAGAATAGGCGAGACTAACCAAGCTACTGCTTGCTTACATGGATGGCGCTCCTTCAGAAAAGAAGGGGGTAGCCCAATTCAGAGGAATGAACCTCCTCATATGGAAGAACAGGGATGGGAAGAGGAAAAGGTTGTTTTCAAACAGGCTAATGGCATATCGGGGGCTGCATTAGTAGGAGCATTGCCAGCAGACTGAGGGAAGTGATTATTCCCCTCTGTTCGGCACTGGTGAGTGCATATTTGGAGTGTTGTGTTCAGTTTTGGGCCCCCCACTTCAGGAAGGATGTGGACAAATTGGGGAGAGAGTCCAGTGGAGAGCAACAAAAATGATTAGGGGGCTGGAGCACATGCCTTATGAGGAGAGGGAACTGGGCTTGTTTAGTCTGCAGAAGAGAAGAATAAGGGGTGATCTGATAGCAGCCTTCAACTACCTGAAATGGGATGGAGCTAGGCTGTTCTCAGTGGTGGCAGATGACAGAACTAGGAGCAATGGTCTCAAGTTGCAGTGGGGGGGTCTAGGTTGGATATTAGGAAAAATGTCTTCACTAGGAGGGTGGTGAAGCACTGGAATGGGTTACCTAGGGAGGTGGTGGAATCTCCATCCTTAGAGGTTTTTAAGGCCTGGCTTGACTGAGCCCTGGCTGGGATGATTTAGTTGGGGTTGGTCCTGCTTTGAGTAGGGGTTGGACTAGATGACCTCCTGAGATCCCTTCCAACCCTCATCTTCTATGATTTTGAAAAATCCACGTGATAAACTATCAACCCTAACACTAAATTGACATTTTCAAACCTATCTTCACAGTGAAGAGAGCCAGAAACATAAGGCTGAGATCAACCTTGATGTTTACACTAAGAATGTGCCTAGACTCTGCTTCTGTGATTTCCCCTCAGTGGCAAGCCAATCTGCAAGACTCCAGATATCTGCTACCACTTTGCTGTGGGATGGCAATATTAAGACCCAGCCTGTCACCCATTTATTTATGTCAGGGTGATGAAGGGAGAGGGGATCAGTTCACATCTAAAGCCTTTTCATGTACAGCTGAAGGGGGGGGGGGGAGAAGTGGGCCATTACCGGGGAGCACTGAGTGGAACTTGGTGAGGTAGGGTCTTTCCCAGAGCTGCCTCAGGGAGTGCAGAGGAAGCATGGTCATTCTTACACCTCTACAAAAGGACAGTGTACTCTTCCTAGGTCACTGTACAAGTTGGAGGAGGGACTGTTGCCCATTCCTTTGGGGCCAGTGTGCCACCCCCACAATCATTCAGTGGGAACAGCAACTGTCGTCACTTTTGTGCAGAGACAACCGCTGAGACAGAATCATGCACACCAGGGCTTTAAAATCATGAGATTTTTAAAAGTAACAAATGACTCTTCTTTCTGAACCTCTCAGGGACACTTGGATCACTATTTCAAGCTTTTTCTCCCCAACCACGAGGGCTGCAGAAGTACACTTTTACTTATTTATTTAGATGAAACCTGAGCTTCTCATATAATCACTTGACTCCAGGAGTTGGGGCTTTGAGAAACATGGCCAAATATCATGAGAGTTAGCAATGCGGGAAGCCAGGAGGCTCCTTACAGGTTCCCTACCCTGCTCACCCCTATAAAGAGCTGTAAATAAATTTTGCTTTAAAAAGGACATTGTAGTTTAGTCCTATTACCCAGGGTTTTCTCTGTTTTCCGTAACCTACGGGTATCTGATTTGTTTCTGAAGCCACTTTCTTTTTTTAAATTAAAAGAAGACACTTTTATTTGAATTTACACATTGCGGTGTTGCCAGCTCTTGCAATTTTATCACAAATCCTGATATTTGATTGTTTTTTTCTTCCTTAAAGCCTCAGTTCCTGGAGTTATGGGAAAATCTCAGCTTTTCTTTTTAAAAAGGTGTTTTTAGCCTTTATGAATGTTGGGAAAGGCTGGAAGATATGAACCCTAAGGACTCAAAAACCAGATGACAAATAAAAAGAACCCTAATTAATTGCTTTTTTAAACAAACAAGCATGATTTTATAGCCAATCTGAAGTTCATTTAGGAGGCCTGGCTCTTGGCTTTTGAATGTTTGGCATAGAGTGGCAATGCTGCCATTGCTCTGCAGCAGTCAGCTAGAGCAGTGGGTTTTCAATCTTTTTTTCATTTGCAGACCCCTAAAATATTTCAGGTGCAGGTGCAGACAGACCCCTTTGGAAATCTTAGACACCCTGTGGCCCCCCCAGCGGTCCCCGGACCACAGGCTGAAAACCACAAAGCTAGAGCGTGACACCCAGAAAGTGAAACTGGCTGTAACCCGTCCGTGCCCAGGGTAGCCCACTGATAATGCCAGGGTC
>ML675614.1:7733591-7928990 GCA_007922155.1 Mesoclemmys tuberculata | reverse complement strand
CCCCCCCCTCCTAATGCAGCCCGCGTGACACTGGCAAATCCACTTTCATTGTCCAATGTACATGAAAGAGGTTTGCCAGTTTAAGTGTACCAGTATAAATTAACATGGCAACCACCACCTTAGTGGGGATTCAGTCAAACCCATATGAGAGTCTTTGTGGTGCTATAAGTAGTTCTAGGTCAAAAATTGAAATAAGCTATTTCAGTATAAGGCACCTCTACACTAGCAGAACTGTAGCTACACTATGGCTTTTACCAATATAATTCTGTTAGCCCCCCCCAAAAAAAAAAAACAACCCACCCCACACCCCCTACCTGACTTAGCTGTACCAGTAAAACCTTTAAATGCAGGCCAGGCCTGTGTCAAGTGTAGAAGCAAAGAAAGATACAATTTTAAAATCAAATCTTTTAATCTGTGTTCAGGATGTTTGTGTGAAAGTGTCATGAACATAACTGCAGAAATTTGTGCTTTTTAATATCGGATTTGTATCCAGCATTACGCTAACTAAAATGGATTTTTTTTTATTTTAATTTTATTTTTGTGAAACCCTATCTATTTCCCACACAAGAAAAATATTTTGCAATTTGGGAAATTTCTAAACTATTTATTCTTCTTCCAAATCAGACCCAAAACAAAAAATTCCAAAATGTCCAAAGTTCCCACCAGAGGGAAATTCCACGTTTTGACCAGCTCTACTCAAAAGAAACTGACCCAATGATAACAGATGGAAGGAAACAAAGAAAAATAATTGAATGCCTAAATCCATCTTCATTACCTGATAGGCGAGGCAGCGTGGCTTGTCAGATCAAGTACTGGAACCGAGTTCCACTGCACTAAAATGGACTTAGGGCTGGATCTGAAATAAGATACAACTGGATGACAAGATCAGTCTAACCATACCCAGGTTGATCTAAGGCAATGGGAACCTCAAAAAGGCTACATCCTGCTCTTATTCACACAGCTAGTCCCATTGTATGTCCATGGGAGTGGGATCTGGCCCAATGTGAGTAAATCCTCTGCCCCCATGCCAGAAAACATATTAAAGCAGACCTTAAAGGTCTCCGTGAGCCTCTTCATTAGCAATGGAACACCCAGTTTTGTGTAGGGGGAGGCAAGTATCATTGCTCCTACTTTACAGATAGGAAAACAGAGACGTGCCACCCAACATCATACCGCAGGTCAGCGGCAGAATTCCAGGCCCCTTGAGTCCCAGTCAAGGGTCCTCTCTGCAGAGATATTCAGTTAAGTTGCAGTCTAGCATTGCCTCTCCTTCCCTGCTCCATGCCCATGCCCAGACCCTGGCATAGTACAGTTTCAGCAACACCAAGACACCCTAGAACACATCCCTACCAACATGCGCACCCCACACAGACAGAAAGGAGGGCCAAAAAGGGAGCTCTAGTTGCTGAATCCACACCAGACGATAACCTTGCTGCTTCAAAATTTGTATCAGAATGTGGGAGAACCAGAGAAAGCATAGGCCCTCAGGCAGCGTTCATACATCAGTTAAGTGAACAAGGAGTAGTAATTAGTAGGCCAGGCAACAGTAGAGAAGACGCAATAATGAAAATCTAATGCACTCAGTGGCTACCACAAAGGTGAAAACCTCAGCTAAGTATCAGAAATCAGATAGGGAAATTTCAGCAAAAGAGCTAGTCAGCACAGAAGGGTTCAGATCACAAGTCAGTTGTTTCCCATTTCTTTCATCTCCATCAGCCCCAGGAGGCTTGCTCTTCCAGGAATCTGTCAGCGTCTTCTGACCATGAAAAAACAGACCCATGGCTTCCAAAGTTAAGACACTGTCTAGCAGAGAATGCCAGAGGAAAAAAATCAACTCTCAACCTAGGAAGCTTCTGTTTGACTCCATAAAAGGCCATCCTATGCTTGAGAAGAGATTAGGTAATTATACAGATGAGTCTGAAAGGGAATTTCTTTGTTGTCTCTGGCTACTTTAAATGACTAAAGGACAAATACAGAGGAGACGTACTAGTTAGATCCTTTACACTATTTCAGGGGCCAGATCCTCAGCTGGTGTAAATTAGTATAACTTTGTCACTATCAGTGAAGCTATTCCCATGTACACCAGCTGAGGATGTAATCCAGAATCCCTTAGGTTTCTACCGTCCAAGTAAAATATACCCAACTCTACTGATGTCTTGGAGTCTACTCTTGGATAACTTAAATACCAAGATGCTGACGGTGGTATAAGTTCAGGTAGGGTTGATGTACACCTTCTTCAGACTGGTATCTTGTGTTAAGATGTGATTAGACTTGAAGTCTCTAGAGCTCAGAGCTGCTGGGGCCACTAGAAAGGAAAATGAAGTCCACAAGGATCAGCTTGCTCCAAACTAAATTGCTATTCTTCCTGGCTCAAATAAGTCTGCATTGAACCCCAAGGATGGGACTAGGTCATGTCTAGGATTCCATGAATGGATAGAACTTAGGAATGTTTTAATGCCTTTGTTAAAGCAGCAAGAGAAAGGAATTTATATTAAATAAAGAGAGGGTAAAAGGGTAAGACAATGCCCCCTTGATAACTATTTATCCTCTAAGTCCTGATTGAAAAGGTAACACTAAGAAAGCTCTACTATCGACAGTACAGCTGGTTCACAAAAGGAGAAATTGTGATAGGAGAACATTTGACATTTTTAAATAATTTTCCTGACAAAAATGGAACAATTTTTAGTTTAAAGAAGTGGTTTTTAAGTTTTGAATAGAAAAATTGCAAATATTTGAGACCTCATAATTATGAAAATTTAATTTGTTTTTCCTACTTCCCCCCCTTTTTATTAAAAAAACAAAACAAAAAAAAACCCCATTTCCTTTTTGTCACTGAATGCAATAGAAAAAACCTGTTTACCTTTTCATTTTTCTTTCGTCCCCACCCCCTCAGACTTTTGGCATCTTGTAACTTTTGAAAGCTTCCTTTCCTTTTGAAACTTTTGAACTTCATGGTTTTACTGCATTCCTGTCAGAAAGGGGGGTGAGGAAAGAGGGCACAGAGGGTTATATCCGAAGGCTGGGATTTTCAGAGGTTATTAAGGTGTCCAACTCCTGTTGAATTTCAATGGGATTTGGGTGCCTAAATCCCTAGACTCCTTTGTTGATCCTGGCTGCAATTGCATTTTTAGGTTTAGGCAATTTCACTGAGGCCATGTCTCGGGCCACAGCAATGTACATAGAGAACAGGACCCTGACTCTGCCTGGAGCCTATGTGCACCGTTGTAATAAATAACCGTGGAAACCTTCATTCTTTTCTTTGGTTTAATTTTACAGATCCATGGCCAGACCTGCAACTGGTGTTAATCAGCCTTGCGCTATATCAGAGCACCCAGTGCGTACATGTAACCGTCAGCCCCCTCCCGCTCCTCAGGAAGTCACTACACAGAGCAGCCCTTTCCCCTATGACTTGTCAACAGTCGCAGACCTGCCACTTGCCCCTTTTGAGATTCCAGCCCTGACGGAAGGTGACGGGAATTGAACGCTGCTTCTCAAGAGCACCTGGCTTTTTCTTTTTTTAATCTCTGAGGACAGGGGGAGGTTTCAGGCAGTATCGCTCCATGCCATGTCCTGACACTTGACTCACAAAGTGGTACTGGTGTTGGCTCACCTCCAGACTGCTGCTAGCGACTGTCAGCGGGGAGGTGAAGAGGAATGGGAACAGAACAGACACAGGCATGTTGCCACTTCTTTTAGGTGAGTGCACTATCAGAGGTCGCCTGGCGGTCCTTTTTCCTGCCTGCTCCCTTTGCCCATCAAGATTTCATCCACAGGCTTCACAGTGGTGTCAGAGCTATGCTTGTGCTCGGGAGCTGCCGTTGCTCTCAGGATGGAAGACAGAGAGCCTGATTTAAACCCCACTAGAATCAATGGGTGTTGGATGCCATGAAATCCCACTGAACTCACAAAATGCATCAACTCCAGAGGGCTGTAAATGAATAAACTCCCAGTAATTCTAAAAGCAGCTTTCACGGTGGCAGCTCACACCAAACAGAACTGGGTGGCTTTCTTCTTGCTGCTTCATTACAATATGGAGTCAAAGCAACAACAAAGCCACCAGGGGGGCACAAACCATTGTCCCCGAGCATTGGCCAGTTTGCTTTTTGCCAGTGTGGCATTTGTTCTCCACTCAGGAAGGCAATGTCACCATGTCCCTGCTTGTGCCACTCCAGCATCCAGCTGTCAGTGGCGTGAGAGTCTTCAGGTAAGATCTGACTTATATTAGTCCCTGCCGCTCTCAGCTACGCACACAGCCTCCATGACGTGCCCCGATCCCTTCTACTTTAAAGGACTGAATTACTGACCCATTCTGTACTTGGGTTCCCTCACATTACACAACAACACAGTGGCTAGGCTGACCAGATCCTGGGTTTGGTTACAAAATACAAAACAAAATTACAGCTCACCCGTTCCGTCCCTTTTGGAAGTGACCTTTTGGGAGCTATGCCAAGATCAACTCATTTCTCAGAGGTGGTGGATTCAGTCAGTAGCAGTTACTGAGTTAGATTCCCAAAGGTCTGAAAGAGTAAGCAGGGCAGAGACATGGTAAATTCCAAAGAACAGCCCAGGCCGGAAAGCCACACGTTTTCATGTGTGCTTGATCTCTTTTTAGAAATGGTTACCAATCTTAGTAGGCACCGCTTTGCTCTCTCGTTATGATCCAAAACAAGGAGTTCCACCCAAGAGTCCCCAGTCCTAGAATTTATATTAAAGTTGAGATTGATTACTTGATTTCTTTTGCATGCATATAAGCCACGGGCTATAAACTAATGATGAGAGCAAGACCTCTCTCTCAAAACAGATACCAGATAACAATGGAGAAAAGATCATCTTAGTTGATACTGCCTGTGTTACGTGCATTAGACAGAGTTAGGAATGCCCTAGGAAGAGGAGAAAGATACTAGCTTCAGTGAGAAACCAGATAACAGGGGGGAAACCAGCTGCTTTAGAGAAACTTCACTGCCTCTAAAAGTACAAGAGCCGTAGAGGCATTTAGGGCTTGGTCTTTTATCAGTGCAGCTGCATGTGACAATTCAACCTGCAAGTGGTCTATGCTTTTGTTACTTGGGATTTGAACAATGCCCTAAAAAAATACAAAGCAACATTTTGCGGGGTATTGGGGTTATGTGCTTGAAAAAAACAGAACAAACTGCATTCAGAGTGATCACAATTTCCCTTCTCGGGTTGTCAAATAGAAAGAATGGCAAGTAGGAACCAGAGCAAAGTTTACAACCACCGATCTCATTGCACGGTGTGAGTACAGTGACACGTTCAGCTAGCAGATGCCAGGACAGGAACACATTTGTGCAAAAGGCGACTAATTTTGTCATGCCAAGCTCACAAAATAGCAGCTCCTGGTGTAAAGCATTCACAGCTTTCAAACAGACATCCCAAGCACCTCTCTCATCTCAGCATCCTGAGGTAAAATATTTACCCAGATTTCTTTTATCTGGATGTCTTTCGAAGACGACAGCGTTTGCAAACTCAGGTTAATTTATGGTCTCTCAGTGCATCAGAAATTACACTTTCTAAGTTAGGGACTTATCTGGCCCTCCATTAGGTAGGGAAAAGGTCTATTAAGTCATCTACTCCATTTTCCTTCCAGTGCACTCTTTGTCTATATAGCATAGCTTTAGACATTTGCTTCCAGAGTAGTTTTTAAGTGACTCCAACAGGGGGACTTCTGCCATTTCCTTGGTCTGGAACAGAGTTTGGAATGTACGCAGTCATCCAATAAGACCTGAGAATGGCTTTAGTGGTCTAATGGATGGGGAGCACACCGCTGAGACTGTGGAAACCCACTGCTTTTTGGAGTATGTGGGGAAACGTATTTCATTGGGGTGGAGCGTGTGAGGGGTGGGGCTATTTCTAAAGAAAAGTGGCTAAGCTGGGACCCAGGTTCAATTCTGCCTAAGGTAATATGGGCCCCATCACAACAGTGTCTGAGCACCTCACAGTCTTTAATGCATTTATCCTCACAGAACCCCTCTGAGATAGGACATGCTATGATACCCATTGCACAGATGCAGAACTGACGCACACAGAGGCTAAGTGACTTGCTACGTGCTTCTGGTATGACCTTGGGCAACGCAAATCATTCTGAAGAAGGCTGGACCAGGGGCTAGAGCAGTAGTCTGGGGTTTGAAAGAGCTGGATTCAAATCTGCACATCACTGGAGACTTCCTGTGTGATGTTGGACACGTTACTTACTTCCTCATTCCCCCCCCCAGTCAAGTGGGGGTAAATAGCACGCCCCTTTTTCACAGGAGCGTTGAGGGTAAATACACTGAAAGATTGGGAAGTGCTCAGACACTGGAGTTGGGGCTGAGGGTGGTGTTCTGGAGGCCAAGGCAGGTCTGGGCGCCATGGCCGGGCCCAGCGCAGAGCAGGGCTGAGGGGTGCTCCCTCCCTGCCCCCTGTAGGGGTAGGCCCGGGGCCAGCTGTGCCCCCTGAATGTTCCTCTGCGCCCCCCTAGATTGAAGACCGCTGCTGTAAAATGATTCTCAGAAAAATGAAAAGAAGAGCAAAGGAAATCCTGTGAGTCACAAGCCAGATATTCCACCATGGATCAGTTATTTGTCAAATCTTGGAGACACGGAATTCAAATGAATCCCTGTTTTGCACATTTGTTGGCTTTAAGAAAGCACTTAACTCTATTCACAGAGAGGGTCTGTGCGAAGTACTCAAGTGGTATGGTTTTAGCAGCAAGTTAATTCAAAGTCTGCAGCCTGTATAGTGTAGCTTGACAATACAATACGAGTCAGTGGTGAGCCAACAGAGCAGCTTGAAGTGGAAACTGCAGTCCGCCAAGGATGGATACTCATGCCAACACTTTTTGCTCTATACTTAGACAGCATCTTGTCCAACTCCTTTAGTAATATGGGTGGAGGTGGCAGGATATCAGGGTAAATTCTCAACCACCTTGACTCTGCAAACAATATTGTAATAGTGCCTACGGCTAATACAGTCAAGAAGCAGCAGCTAAACTTGTACACAGGAGCCAGAGAATGGAGATTTAAAATGAATGAAAAAAAAAATCAAACTAATGGGAACATCACAAAAAAAAAATCAAGAACCGGGCGAAACTACTCATTAATGATGTAGACACTGAACAAGACGACAGTTTCTGCTAGTTGGGCTCCATCACAACGTATTACAACTGCTAGGAAGAGGACATCAACAAGCAGATAGCTACTGCCAGCAGAATGTTTGGTGTGCTTGGGTGAAAATGTTTGGAACCTTCGATTAGCATCCAGGACAGCTAAAACCAGATTAGACACAACACTTATCGTTCCCATATTACTGGATGCTTGCGAAGCATGGGTACTGACAAAAAGCCTGGAGCAAAAGCTGCCAACATTTGGAATGTGGTGCTTGCACCCCATCCTTGAGCATGATGTGGCTAGATAGACTAAAAAAACGATGACATCCTGAGAAGGCAAAGCGCAGTGTGTGACTACAATCAAAAGGCACCAACTGCAATGGTTTGGCCACGTTGCTAAAATTACCCCAAACTGCCTGCCTGCATGGAAGAGTGTTTGCAGAGAGGCTGTGAATGTCCAAAGAGATGGTAGCATAGCAAGGTATATAAAACCGTCCAGGTAACACCACAAGAGGCTAAAATAGTGGCTCAAAACAGGTGTGGATGGAATCTGCTCATAACTTCAGCCCTACCCAGACTTGGCTTTGAAAATAGGAAATGAGGATGAGCCGCCTTTTGCACCATTTACCCTAAGTCTATGTTTGCAGTGTGATCACTGAGTGTGATTGCCCCTCGGGTAGACGTATCTGAGCTAGCTTTAACATAGCCAGTAAAGCCCCAGCAGCACACATTTCAGTGCGAGCTAGTCCCGTGAGTAATTGCTCAGGGTTTTAGGCAGGCTGGTGCATCCTGATCACATTAAAGCGAGCTAGTTTGGGTATGTCTACACAAGCTACTATCGCACCCAACGACTGTAGTATAGACATACCCTAAATCAATTTTAGGGTTGCATTCAGTTAAACTGGTGCAATACCTTGTCTATGCACAAATCTCTCTCCTGCTCCAAAAGAAAATAATTGCAGTGACAACATTTGGTTGCTACTGTAGCTTATGATGTAGTGAATTGAACTCAATGACCATGCTGATAAGACAACATGGCTAGTGTTAGGGTGCTGTATTTACACAGGCATTTGAGTACAGGAAGAGAGAGAGAGACTTAGCAAGGAAAAAAAATACCACACCACACACACACACACACTGGATGCTCCCAATTTCCCAAACAACCCTTTCCCAAAATAGAAATGTTGATTTAAATTATTTGTGCTAACATGAGTGCAGGGTAAGGTTATGTGATTCTTGGAGCCGCTCCAGACCGTCGCGAATGATGCAGTAATGAAAAGAAAAATTCCCTGCCTGTTGCACAGCAAATCAAGACAGGCCTAGGAAATCGCTGCCATGCTGGGTGGAGCTCGGATTCGCTTTCTGTCGTACACACTCAGATTTTTGCAAGCCCTCATCCACATGAGGCAGTCGCCTCATTTTCAAAAGGGCTCCAGAGCGCTGCTGAAAATCCAGTCATAAATTTTACAACGGGAGCTGAGCCCACATGGCTCTTGTGTCTGTGAAGCATGATTCATTTCCCCCCCCCCCAACTCAGAACGAGAGCCACCAACTCCCAGGAGCCAATGGGACCATCCCCTTCCTCCAGTGTGGGTCACTGATTGCAACAGAGCTCCTGGGAATTGCTGAGGGGGCGGAGAAGTGCAGCCCCATGGGCTAGCAAGCTCTTCCCCCACGGATCGATCTCAAAGCAGACAGGGAAGAAATTTAAAGCTGTTGCAGCCCCATGATCTCAGTCTCTCTTTAGCCAGCTGCTGGACTGGAGTCCAGCCAAGTGTCAAAACACAGGGGTTTGTTGGACTCTAGATTTTCACATGCACCCCACTTCCCTAGAAGAGATGGTGATCCTGGGGGGGGTGGGAGGAAAGGAGTAGCTTCCCCCTCCAAGGACTGGCTGATTTTTTTCCTGGTTCTATGCACATGGTTTAGGGGTTTAGGGCTGACTAGAACCCCCTGTAATGTCTTTTCACCAGTGGGTCTGGTGCGACTCCCAGCTCGAGGGGTGGTTCTTGTCAAGCAAGCAAGCTAAAAGTAGTGGCGAAGAGCTGGTAGTGCAGGCGGCAGGCGTGGCAATATGGGCTCGCCGCCCAGAGTATGCGTCCACAGGGCCTAGGCGAGTTTGTACTCCGGGCAGTTTGACCTGGCCCCTAGCTCGCCATTCCCTACGCCACAGCGGCTACACCACCAACGTTAGCATGCTAGCTCCATGACATGTGCGCAGCCTGGTTTCTTTATTTATTTAAAGCCGAGCGTTGGGGAGCGCTGAGATCTGCTTTCTTTTCTGAACCCAACGACCCCCCGCTCCACCCCTCACCAGGAACCAGAGAAAACAAACCGACAACATCTGTGTCGGATACTTGTTCCGCCTTGTATCTTCTGACCATTGGCCTAGTGCGTCTCTTGCCCTTGCCTCCTAAAAAGCATGATTTAAAAGCAAAGCTGCCACGATCTGTATTCTCCTCCCATGTCTGGACATCAATTTGCTACTTTACCACAATGCTGTTTACAGCTTTCACCTCTTTTACTAAACAAGCATGCCGAAGCAGAAATCAATCATGCTTTGCAAAAAAAAAACCACAGGTTGTTTTTTTTTAAAGCCCCTGTAAGGTCTGGGAGTGGCAGGGAAGCTGTGAAGACACAGCAGTAGATCACAAAGCATTCCTAATTCCTCTGACTCTAAGCCCTTGGAATAAGATGAACCTAGGCTTCAGACCACCCAAATTACATTTCTTGAGAGCCGCCCCCAGGTTGCCCAAGTGCAATTTTACAGTAACAAAGATCTGACAGGCAGCGTCGACTTGTGACAACAGCTGTATTTACATTACGGTCTGAGGAGGAAATCACGCTACGGAGGGTGGCGTATGCACGCCGGGATACAGTAGCCTGAGAGAGATCCTAGAACTCTTGCAAGGGGAAATCTCTAGTGCAGAAATCTAAGCTCTTTCAAAACCATGCATGGCTGGTGACTTACTTGGCTATCTTGCACGGCAGCTATGGGTCTGATTTTGTACCTTCCTCTCCGCTTCCAGGGGAGTTGAGGCGTCCAGCCCCCATCCTCCCATAACCGGGGCCCAGATTGTTTTTCCAGTGGGAGTTAGGCACCTAACCTCCTGAGATGCTTTTGTAAATCCCATTATCTGCATCGTTGGGCACCTTTGTCAACATGGCCCTTGGTTCCTTTGCTTGGAAGCAGTGGCTGGTAATGGACTGTCCCTAGTGGGTGCTCCAACTTTAAGACAAGCCTTCTCCCCACCAGAACAGTGGAAGCAATCAAGGAGTCAGCAAGCGTATGAATGAGACTCATCAAAACAGAGTGCAGCCAGTATTACATTTCAGCTTCCCAAGCCAACCACCGGGGGAGATGCACAAGCAGCCGTCATCATTTGAATCACTACTTACTGGTGCCAGAATTGAAAGAAGTACATAACAACGACCAGTGGGAGGCTGCACGGTCAACTGGATAAGACACAGGGAGTCAGGACCGTGGGCAAGTCACAACATCCTTCAGTTGCCCATCTGGTCTATTTAGGCTGCAAGCTTTTAGGGTAGGGACTGTCTCTTACCTTATGTTTGTCCAGCATCTAGGGGACTTGATCTTGGTTGGAGCTTCTAGGAGCTATTACATAAATAAGTAATAATTCTATTCCATTCTCTGTAGGTTCTTATCCCGCCCTCCTCACTATAGTAGCTGAGCATCTTCCTGGCGTGCAGTAAGCCACATGATTAACATCTGCCACGTGTGATTTGTTCTCTCTCAGATCCTCTCCCCAGGAGAGAGACGCAGGGGTCTCTGGAGTGTTTTGTTTTGGCAGGATCTTGGTTTTGGGGTTGCTGTTTGTTTATATGCCTGTGCTGCTGTGTGCTGATGTCAGAGACGGCAGGTTGGAGACGTGGGCCGTGCTCTTGGAGCGGAAGAGGGGGCGGGTTGGAAAGTTCATTCTGCAGTCTCCGACCAGCCCCTGAAAAAGCTATCTCCTGCTCAGACGAGCTTTAACTAAAGTAGAACAAGTTAGTATTGAAACGGGTGGATTGATTGCATGTCTGCTGAACCAGGAGGATTCTCAAAAAGAGAATTGATGGTCAAGATGGAAAGAGGAGACCCCATTCCTGTGGCCCCCCCATCACAGCGGTGTCAATCTGCAGTTGCACTTTCAGCTTAGTCCCCCTGCCACACCACAATTTACAGCCTTGACAGCACGGCCACAGATTAAAGGGGCCTGGAAACCCAGCTGTCCTCCTTCTGATAGGGACGGTCTCTTCCCTCCTTCAGCGAGAGGTCCGTCTAGGGAAGCCCAAGCCGTCAATGCCAAAGTCAGAGCTCTCCCCAGGGAGGGAATTCATTCCTCTGTTGGTGCCAGAGCCACGGAGGGACTGAGGAGAAGCAGCTTGTACCTGTGGGTGCTGGTTTGATTCTTTCTGCAGTTTAGAGCAGTCCTGGAGGCTGCCCTAACTTGCATGCTGGCTACAGGAACGAGGACAGGGCTTGCGGCTAACAGGCTGTGGGCATGGCCCCGTCCCCAGAAGGCCCCAGCACTGGGATCTGCTTGGGTGAGGATGAGACAGCAGCTGCTGGATTCCTGGCCTCCACATGCTGGAGGACGTCCCCAGTGCCCATCCCACTATTCCTGGAGCGCCAGGATTTCACCTGTGAAAAATAACCTCAAAATCCAGCAGAACCTCGCCCTGATCACCCAGCTCATTTAGAGAGAATTGAGCCTCCAAGCCTTTTTCCAAGGTGAGCAGCTCTGGGGACGGGATGAGTGCCTTCAAACCCAGCTCCCCGATCTACATTTCGTCTCCTCCCACTCTACCAGAACTCCTTGGAACCAGGACGGAACAAGAGGCAGGAAAGAAACAGTAGGATACGTAAGCAGCAGGAGCAGAGACTCTGGCTTGGATGGCAAGTTAAAAATGATAAAAAAACGGGGGGGGGGCCCTCACAAACTGGGACTCACTTAAATCTGACGCAGCCCCCTCTAGAGTGCATCTGATCTCTAGCGGTTGCAGTCTGAAAGCAGCTGCGTACTTCTGGGATCCGCCCAGGCCAAAATTTGTTCTCCATCTCCCTGGCACTGATTTTTTTAATTGATTCAGGCTTTCCAAGACTGTGGTCCGGGTGCGGATTCCAGACAAAGGGAATCATAATCAACAGCTTGTTTATCCAGTGGCAGAAAACCACAACTGTGCCGCTCCGGTCTTTATTTATTGTTCTCTCCTTCGCACCGGGAGCTCTTGGAACAGAGATAGCAAAGACAGGCAACCGCGCTCCTCAAGAGCACAGAGTGATGATGGAGTCGGGTTAAAAACGGCACCCACATTTGTGGCAATGCAGTCGTCTAGAATCACAATCAATCTCATTATTTATATCGCAGCTTCACCCAAGGGCCTCAACCAGGTCAGAGGCCCTGTCGTGCTAGGCACTGTGCAAATATGATGGCCAGCCTCATCAACACCAGGTATTGAGCTGGGAACCCCCAGAGCTAAACGCATGAATGTCTATAGCATGCCCTAAAGAACCACCAGGCTGTAGTGCTAGCTAGGAATCAACTCAGAGGGGGAAGCTGCCACACACCGTCACCAGTGGGTTACATGAATATCTGGTAAATGGACACTGCAACCCAGGGCCCCACATGGGGAAGGGGAGACTTTACAGGGGCCCAGAGGCCCTGGGAGGCCCAGCCCAGGCTGCAACCCCCATTACCACGAGGAAAAATATTTTCATGGCTCATGAGATTGTAAGTCTGGGATGAGGGATTGCGGTGTGTGGGAGGGGGCCCGTGTTACAAGTTTGTACTGGGCCTGAAAAAATTAGGCTTGGGCCTTGCTGCAACCCATCCTCTAAGCCCCCAATTTAGGAAAACATCCCTGTTCAAGAAAAGCTCTGAAGAGCAAGCCAAACTTTAAGCACATGTTGAAGTGCCACTGACACAGTTATAGCCAAAGGGTCTTAAGCACGTGCTTAAAATGTTTTCCTGACAAGGGATGGATGAGACGTTTTCCTGAATCAAGGTGTAAAACACGAGACATAAAGGGTGGGTGAGGCAAACAAGCAGCATGGAGGGAGCGAGGACAGAGTTATGAGTGTAACAAGCTGCTTTGACACACAGTAGCTCTGCACAGGCCACTGATGAATAGTTAAAAGAAGTGATCATAGAAGATGAGGATTAGAAGGGACCTCAGGAGGTCACCAAGTCCAGAGGTTCTCAAACTGGGGGGCAAGAGAAGCTTTGTGGGGGGAAGGGTGGGGACTTAATGCACACATTTTACCCACCATCATGAATAAAAGCCAAGCTGATCTCTCCAGACACATCTGATCCTCCGCTGACGCGGTGCATTGGACTCGAGATGGTGCTGTGCATTTGGACGGATCTCTGTTAAGCTTGCATAGCATTGCACAGAGTCATTGCCATCTCTGCTTTCATCCGTTTGCTAGGACACGACATGCGCGTTTAATTGCAAGCATCGGTCACCAGGGCAGTTTTGCTGTTGCTCTTATTACAATGGATCGTGGGCTCTGTTTCAATCAATGCCTGGCTGCTTTTCATATTTAGTGAGAGGTGCATGTTGGTTTTTCTTTATCGGTATATGTAATTGGGTGGTGGGGGGTGTAAACTACTCCAGACACAAAGAAGGGGGGGCACAATCAAATAAATTTGAGAAGCACTGATTCTAGTCCAACCCCCTGCTCAAAACAGAACCAACTTGCCACCTGCCTAGACAGAAAATATTCAGTAAAATTCCAGTGTGACATGCTAATTTGTGGGAGCAAAGGAAGGCTGATCCAGTGGTGGGCTTTAACCTAGGGCTTGGGAGATGAATGCAAGTCTGTGCAATGCCACAGGCTTCCTCAGTGACGTTAGGCTGGCCACTTTCTCTCTGTGTGTTTCAGTTCCCCAGTCATAAAGTGGAGATAATAGCCCCGCCCTATCTCGCAGGAGTTTTGCCAGGAGAACAGTAAAGATTGCAAGGCAGTTGGATGCTAGGGGACGCCGTATAAACACCATATGTGGTATTGTAGCCATGTGGGGCTCAGGCTGTTAGAGAGACAAGGTGGGTGAGCTAATATCTTTTATTGGACCAACTTCTGTTGGTGAGAGAAGTTTCGGAGCTACACAGAGCTCTTCTTCAGGGCCGGGAAATGTACTCTGAGGATCACAGCTAAATACAAGGTGGGAGAGAGTGTTTAGCATAAGAGTTAACATATATTTCAGAGGACCATTCAAGGTGAAGTGGCCCATTAACACCTCTTCAGTCAAGAAGGGAAAAAACCTGAGGCTATCGATTGTTCTAATAAGCCATAAATTGAGTGCGTCTATTCAGTCCCTGAGTTTTAATGTCTAGTAGTTACGATTTTAAGCTCACGGACTCATCTTGTGAAGGTGTTGTGCAGGTTTCCTTTGAGGAGGAGGACACAGAAGTCAGATATGGCGTGATCGTTCTGTGAAAAAAGTGTTCACCCACAGCTGATATGGTGTTTGTCTTACCATTTTTCTATGAGTTCACGCAAGAGCCTAGCAATTGTCTCGTTACACCTACATAGTTGAATTGGGACACTTAGTGCACTGCACGTTGTGTTAGGCATGTGTAGAACCCATGGATCTTGAAAGGTGTGTTGGTGGGGGAAGAAGGGAGTGTCGATCATCGTAGCAGTGGAGAGATGTCTGCAGGTTTTGCAGCTGTTATTTTGTCAGACGATTCTTTTTTTTTATGACTTTCGGTGGGGATGTGGCCATTGTGGGTGGTGGTCACTGTTGGGAAAGACTTCTTTGAGGTACAGTCAGCGGAAGAATTCTTCTGGTTCTCCACATCTTAGCAGGGTATCAGGTTCTGCGGTGGGGCAACAATTCAGTCCCTGGGAGGGTATGGCTAATTCAGCTCCAGTTAGGGGTAGTCTTGGTAAATTCAAGAGAAGGTGTGGGAAAGAACATTGCCATAATGAATCTATGCAAACACTCAGGCGCATGCTTTCAAACACCTGCTCACATTCTCATCCGCCTAGTCACTTGTGAGATCATGCTTCACCTGGGGGGAAAAAGAAAAGTGTACCTCTGTATAGGGTGGCCAGACAGCAAGTGTAAAAAATCAGGCTGGGAGGGTGAGGGGTAATAGGTGCCTATACAAGAGAAAGCCCCAAATATCAGGACTGTCCCTATAAAACAAGGACATAAGGCCACCCTACCTCTGTCTCTAGACAATGTCTGAGCCACATAATAGGTTTTATGAGTTTCATACTGCTGCTGCATGCCAAATGCTTGTGGTCTTAATGCAAAAGGTCCTAGGTTCAACCAATGTGCCTGCCCCCGTGGGGTAAGTTACTAGGGTGACCAGATGTCCTGATTTTATAGGGACGGTCCTGAGATTCAGGGCTTTGTCTTACATAGGCATCAATTACCCCCCATGTCCTGATTATTCACACTTGCTCTCTGGTCACCCTATAAATTACACATCACAGTTCACTTCTTGCCAAATGATGTTGAAGGGATTGTGGGTCAGGTTCTGACCGCAGTTACACCTGTGTAAACCAGTTCTGGTCTCCGTCATTTTGCACCAGCCAGGTGGTGTGAGGGGAGAAGGAGAGCTTTAGATAACACTAAAAGTCCTCCAGCTGATGGAAGAGGGGTGGTCTTGTGTTCCAATGAGAGCCTGCCCACTTCTAAACTCAGAGGACATGATCTGCAGCCTCAGACGGGGTGTAAAGTGGATGAGTGGGGAAATCCTTGTGGTTCTGGCCCTGATGTAATTACCCCACCAGCACCATTGCCCCAGTGAACTACAGCTTCTTTCAGAGACTGCTCTCTGTGACACTGGGAACCCTGCAGCAAGGCTCTTCCTTTCTCATGTCCTGCTCTTCTGTGGAATATCCAGAGCATTTGCAAAGATGTGATTATGAATGAGTAAACAGTGGTGTATATATTTGAGGAATACTTGGAAACGGTTCTGTTATTTTTGGAAATGTGCACATTTGTTCAGGTTAAATTGGCCAGGAATTACTACTGTGGACAGTTACCTAACAAGAGTCTGCAGTGCCACCTACTGCTTCAGTCAGGATTTGATGTGTGTAATTTAAAAAGCACAGGAACGCAAGAACTGCTAGAGTGGATCAGACCCGGCATCTGTCTCAGCCCGTGTCCTGTTTCTGCCGCAGCAACAGATGCTTCACAGGAAGTGTAAGAACCCCACAATAGTGGATGTGGGATAATCTGCCCTGCACACCGCATCTCATTCTGATCTCTATTAGCTAGAGTTTAGCGAACTTTGAAACGTGAAGTTTAATATCCCTTTCAAAACCGGTAGCATCAATTATAACAATGGAAGCTATTCTTGTTATCCATGTAACAATTCAATCCCTTTTTAAATCTTGCTAAATTCTTAGTCTCAGTTTCCAGTCTACATTGTGTGAACAAGTATTTCCCATTACTGATTTTGCATTTGCCACCTTTTAATTTAATTGAAATTGTTCTTCTGTTATGAGATAGAGAGAAGACAAGCTCCTGATCTACCTTCTTCAGACCATTCATTATTTTACATAGTTTTATAATGTCCCCTCTTATTCATCTCCCTAAAGTAAAAGGGCAGACATCCAAAAGCAAAGGCCTTGTGCTTTTGCTCTGAACTAGACAGCTAGATATAATTATTAGTTGAGTGCATTTAATTTCCCTAACTAAAAAGCCACTACATACATATTCTGTCAGATGTATGTGTATGTTACTTCTACTTGGGATGACCAGTTATGGACTGAAAAATAAAAATACTCAGGAAGAAAGGGGTTCAAGTGCTTATGATTTCCCAGGACTCTTCTCCTGTTGGCTGAATAACTATAATCCAGAGCCAAGATCACACAGGGGAACATATCAGTTTGTTCAGAAACATGTATGGATTACATGACAGAATCTATGATGAATGTGTCCATTCTGTGTTTGGTTTGGAATATTATTGATTTCATTCCTCATTTTCCATTGAGAAACTGGTATAATGGTTGTGTGCTGAGCATTCAAACAGGGGCGGCCAAGTGCCAACAGAGCTGATCAACTGCAAGTGCTGGTGCAGTGAAGCTTAAGTGATTTCTATTCCCCCACCAAGGAGAATACAAGCACAGACAAATATTAGGGTGTGTACTTGTTTGTGATCAAGACAGATGATGTTTTCATGTGCAATGCCCTGGGGTTATCCCCTCCAATTCCTGAGTATGACTTCGGAACAATCAAAAAAAAAAAAAGACAGACTGCTTGAGCTACCTTCCCAGATTCCACACCGAGCCCAGTTCATATTCAAACATTCTTTGGGAACGGAGAGCTAGATCCAGAAAGTGGAATTTAAGCTCAGTGCTGCAACACTTACCTTCAGGTGCCTTCTGCAATCTGAGTTAGGTGCTGTGGAAGAAAACAGTCTTCACTCAGTTTGGGTGAGTGAAGGAAAACACCTTTATTCACAAGGTAATTCCCTGGGGGTACAGTTTAATACTGCACTCCCCGTTCTGCGTTGTGTACACATTTATATAACAAGCAAGGTTACATTTTGCTAAGCAGTCATTGGCTACACTTCAATTCAGTTAACAATTGGGTTTGACACTTGTTTTTCCATCATTTGATTAGTGGTCTTACAGTGTCCAATCTGATAAGTAACCACAGTTTGTGTTTACAGAAAAAGCGGTTAACAATTACCAGAAAATGTCCTAACAAATTTCACAAAGAACCTAATGAGTTACACAAATTACTGGACAATGTCTTAACTTATCAGACAAGAGTCCTTCTTTAGTTATGGACTTGCTTCTAGATGCCAACAGAGAAAGCATGTTTTTTCCTCTTTAGAAAGAGCAAGCTATTGCCACACAGCACAGCTTTATTTCACAAAACTGCTTTTGGGTCTTATTTTCCATAGGCCTTTGGCCTTAGTAAATTTCCAAAATGGCCAATTTCCCACAGTGCCTACCTCTTCTCATGCATGCACCTAAAATGGAGTCCACAATAGCCAGCACACTAAACAGGAAGCCAACTAAGCTACCCAATAGGAGATGTTGAGGATATTATCCAGGTCAGAGGGAGGAACCTCTTTGCTTGGGTTTCACACCCATGAATTTTCTCTTGGAGTCAGGTGCTTAAAACCTCTCTTGTTTTAAAAAAACCCTCCCACTACTCTTGTGGAAGATCCAGGTTCAGTTCCCCCATCTGTGGAACACGTCACTGAAATCCAGCCACCTCAAGTGTGGAATGTTTCAGCTTCAACAGTGGTAAATGAAAAGCTCTTCCTTTAAAATATTATATTGTGGTTTGTGGAAGACAGGATATGTCCTATAATTTAAGCAGCCCTGTAGAATGGCAGGCTCCCTTATGGTGATATAGCAGCCATAAAATTAAATGGAACACAAGGGATCAAATTCATAGCTGATGTAAATGTAATCCATTCCAGAACATGGGGCTATTTGTCCCCTTCTATGGCAAGGCCATGTGTAGTGAGCTACGGCAGCCTTCCAGCTAAAAGAAGCTCTCTTTAGCTCAGACAGGTGAGCACCACATTTTTCAAATGCAAAGGTTCTGGGTTAAATCCCCCACAATCATTAGGGTATTATATATGGAGGCATGGCCATGGCACGCACTTCACAGTCAGGCCTTTTCTGGAGAGAACAATCATTCTTAACTCTTGGAGCATTGTACCAATTTTGGGAGCATTAGAGAAGAGATTTACAAATGAAGCTGAACAATAAAGATTCCTGATTCAAACACCTGAAAGTCAGGTGAAAATTTGGCTTCTGATCTGAACTCCTTGGCTGGTGCCCAACGCTGCAAAATTATGTGAACGAATTCACTTTTATAACAACGCTTTTGAAGTAGAACGTTGCATGTGTGCATCTGTATTATCCACTCTTCATCTCTTGCTGATGTGTAGGGACGTGGAGCCATTTAAGTTAATAGCAAAACCTCTGTTGACTTCCAAGGGACCAGGATTTGGCCAACTACCTTCAGTTTTGGGGATATAACTAAGTGTATAGAATATAGGCCACAGCCTGTAGAAAACAGAGAGTGCCACATAAAGCACAGCATCAATTTGCAGTAGGGAGTGAGCACTCATCGTTTCCACAGCGGTTGTGAGGAGTTTCTCTTTGAATCTATATTAGTTAGCCAAATTTTCCATATCCTGTTTCACGCAGTTGTGAAAACATCTGTTTCAATTAAGTTGAAATCAGTGCAGTGCTTTTCATCCCAGAGAAAATGAACTTGATTTAATATGGATGTTTAAGGCTACCTTCCCCCTGATGTGGAACACGAAGCTCCTACTGATGTCAGTGGAAGTTATGCATCTGTGTGTTCCCGAATGGCAGCAGTTGTCTGCCCTGAGCGTAGATTCAGGTATGTTGAGCTAAGGTCTGCTGTAGCATTTCTCATTTGGGTTGCACAGGTAGTAATTAGCCCAAGGACTGTGCATGACCAGACCATTTAGGATCCAGATGGGGATCCTAAGAGTCTGGTTCCCCCATGTCCCAGTTTTCCTTCCAAAGATAGTCAAGACGGTACCAAAGGAGTAGTTCCCTCAGGTGCTTAAAGAGATAGGATATGGTGGCCCAACTAGGAGCCAACTGAAGAAGGGGACTGCTGCACTAGAGAAACAACTCCACTCCCTGAGTGAGGTCAAAATGGACTTCGTAGAGACGGTTGGAAAATCAGCTACGTTGTCTCTGGAAAAAACTTTTTTCAGAAAAAAAGCTTTTTTGGCCAAAACCATAAGGATTTCACATTGGAAATGCTGCCACCGTGCCTTATGGGAGCAGTAGCCCAGGAGCTTCATGTGCCCGTTATCCTTCAGAGTCCAGGCTCTCAGTTCAGATTACATCCCTCTTGATGCCCCATGTCACTGCATGGTGGGAGAAGACGGTTGCATCATGCAATTCTGTGACCATCATGGGAGATGTAGGTCAGCGAGGAAACCTGGCCCACCAAGGAGAATGGGGCCAGGGGGAAACTCCCAGGGGGCACTGCAGCAGAATATTCAAATCAAAATATTTCAGCTTTTGGCTCAAAAATTTTGGTTTCTAGGTGTTTGTTTTGCAGCAAAAAACTGGGTTTTCGATTGAAAACAGTGGTTCCCACAGATCTAATTTTTACAACCCTGAAGGGCCACAGCAGCCGCCCCCAATCCCGCCTGCAGCCAGGCAGAAGTTGTTCAGTGAGGAGGCTGTCTCCTCGCCGATCTCCCATTTCCCCGGCTGCAGCAGGGAACCCGCACATGTCCTATAGCTCTGTGTGCTCCTCCTGGGTCCCTGGGCAGTGGCTCCCTTCTGCAGCCGGGGGACAGAAGATCAGTTCTCGCCTCCCTCTGGCTGCAGCAGGGACCCTAGCACCTAAGAACCCGAGCAAAGTACTTTGCTCTCTGCTGATTTCCCCCTCCCTCTGGCTCCAGAAGGGACCCCAGCCCTATGGGTGTGCTGTGCTCCCTGCTACAGCCAGGGGGAGTCGAGTGCAGCTCTCCTGTCCCTGACTGTAGCAAGCAGCCTGCGCTGGTCTTTTAGCCCCGCGGAAACACGCTCCACCTGAGTCTTTAGGCAGCGGCTCCCTTCTACAGTCAGCAGGAGGGGCGCTGCAGGCCATTTTGAAAGCCCCACAGGATGGTAACCACTGGATTAAAGTGTTTGTATTGCATGGAACAAAATTAATTTTCATTAAAAAAAATCTAGGTTAAATGGAAAAATTTGTCCAGCTCAAATATTTTGCCTGTGGTTTTGTTTTCAGTTGTGAGCTTTGTCTTTTGACTAGCAGCCCAAAGGCTACTGTTAAGGAGAGATTTTGACAGACGCTCACTCTCTTACAACACAAGTTTTGAATCCAAATAGATTTTCTCCTGATGTGGGAGAGAAGTTCCAGGGCCAGCCCCTCTCACCATCAACTTTATGAAAGAAAAGCTTCTAAGCCACTGTATAGCCCTAGCATTTTAGCAGCTATTCTGAAATGCTACCATACCACTGCATTCTAAGCAAATCGATGGTAACAACCCTATAAGGATTTTTTTTTTAAACACCAGAACAAAAGGGATTTTCATTCCAAGTTTGCTTTAAAAAAAAAAAAAAAGCCTTTCAATTAAGAGTGTCATTGCTTGAAAAAAATGAAAGTGAAAAAGTTGGTGTTGGGTTTCCTGTAGTTTTGAAATTTATCATGTAGAAATTGTGGGGAAATGCCCACCTTCTGTCCATTATTTTCTCTTCCACAATTCTTCTCTTCCACCTCCCCTCCAAAATCCCACCACTAGAAAATTTGGGCATGGGTTTTCTTTTTAAATAAGAGGTAGAGAATTTAATACTGTCACTTACTGAAAAAGTAACTTTTTGGCACTCTTGGTTTTTATTCATAGATTCATGAACTTCAAGGCCAGAAGGGACTATTAGATCATCAGGTCTAACTTCCTGTGTATCATATGCCATTAAATCTCATCCATTTACCCCTGTTTTGAGCCTAGTAACTTGATTTTGTTTGACTAAACCATATCCTTCAGAAAGGCATTCAGACTTGATTTGAAGATGTCAAGAGATAGAAAATCTGCCACTTCCCTGGGTAGTTCATTCCAGTCATTAATCACCCTCACTGTTAAATATCAGCACTAATTTCTAACTTGAATTTGTCTGGCTTCAGCTTCCAGCTATTATTTTTTTGTTTTGCCTTTCTTCACCAAACTGAAGACCTCTTTAGTACTGAGTGTGCTCTCCACGTAAAATTTCTGTCTCCTTAAGTGAAAAAAAGGAGCGCTGATTTTTCTCACACCCACCCACAAGGGGGGATGGAAAAGAGTAGTATTTTTCACACCTTATGTCACTTTATTTCTCCCATCCCACTTTCCAGTAGAATAAAATATTACACAGTAAGAGAATGGGATTCCCCCCCCCATCAAAATGAAATGAAAATATGAATTTCAAAGATTAGCTGATAAGTGAAAATTTTGTGAAATTAAGATTTCTCAGAAACATTTGGCCAGCTTTAGCTATTGGACAAAATGCAAACACAACTAGGAACGGTGGCTTCGTGGCAATATGCTTGGTCAGGGGAGCAGTAGCTCCACGGCTTGCTCCCCGGGCCTCCTGAAAAACTCCTCCATGCCCACTCTGTAGTAGGCCATCTAGATTTAAAGTGGGATTGCTAAGAGACACGCCACTCCAGACATCATTTAACCGCTGGCGGATATCCCAGGGCACATCTAGTGACATTCATCTGGGCTACAGTAGAGAGTTTTGCCTAAGGTGGGTGATGTTCCACCACTGAGAATGGTGAGAGCGCTCGAGTAGCCCTTCTGCCAATCAGAGTTGGCAGCAGCAAGGGCCAGGTGACTAAATATTTAGGGGTTCCTCTCCAACACAAAAAGAGGCTCGAGACCCCACCCAATAACCTGGGACAATTACACACCACCCTTTGGGCACCTCTAGAGGCAACACTTTCCCTCTCGCAAGCATGTAGGCTGAGTATAGAAGAAAGACTTAATAAAAGGGGAAGAGTAACCCAGCATTAACTTGGGGGAAATGCCGCAAGCGGCTTCACAAGCACAAGCTCATGAGCAAGACACCCCACCCCAGAGTACGTGGGGCTGTTTCCATTTGCCTCGGGTTTCTTAAGTCCAATGACCAGGAGTTCCTTTAATGTGCCTCCCCTCACAACCCCACACTTACAGTTGTTCTTAGTCAGTGCAGACCCAGAGTTCAGAGGGGCAGCGGCGGGGTTCACTACATACTCTGGTTGAGGGGGGACATGGGGAAAAAGGCCCTTTTCTCGCTCCACTGGCTGTCTTACCAATGTGCAGCATCACCCCCCGCTGCTGCTACCTGCTTCTCTACTGTGACCGCTGCTGGTCCAGGCTGTGAGGTTCCACCCAGCTCAGAGTGATTTCCAGCTCTTAGTGGTAACAACTGCTGAAGCAGCCTAGGCCGAAAACGTTGTCCCACATGACCCTGTGACCTTCAAGCCCTTGCCTGCCCGCACTTGCCCACTTCCCAGATCTCAAATAGCAACAAGTGATTTCAGCTCCAGTGATCACTTAACAAAGTAACGACTCCTAAAACAGCTCTATCTTTGAAGAGTGGAAAGGAGCCAGTTAAACCATGCCTAGGACTCTAAAGCAGAGCCACACCTCCAAGCCAAGAACGCAAGCCAAGAGAAGACCTGCGTTCAACCCTCTCTCTCTTCCACAGAGCTCTGCACCCAATTCCCCTTTCTTACAAAGTTCAATTCAGATAAGGGTGACCCTTCCATCAGGCTCGGCAAAGCCCAATTCTGCTGCCCTTTGCTCAGACAATACAGGGAACATTTCATTACCCCTGCATTCGACACTGAAGCGATTTGTAACCCAACAACGGGCAAAGTGATCATTTGGGCAAAGCAGTCCCATCGTGCTGAGCTCCTCGGCAGGGTGGGTGTGCTCATGTAAATACAGTCTGGTCCTAGTTTTGCCTCCTCCACCAGCTAGTTCAGCAGGGAAGAGCTTGTTGAGACCCCGCTTACACTAGCACTAAACAAGGAATAATCAGGGGGGACTTTACCACCACCACGACATTTCAACTTGTTCTTAGCAGGGTTGGACGACAGGATGGATAAAACCATCACCAACGGTAGACTTGTGTAGGCTGCTCCCACCAGGGGAGCCGCACCTGTGCTAGCAGCCATGGGATATTTGTGCATAAGAATGGGCACATGTGGTTGAAATTCGGAAAGGAAAAAAAAGGAAGTATAACAACAGCATTGTAGACACAGCCATACGGCTCTAGTACAAATTGCTTTGATCTTCTGTTTTCTGCTAAACTCTGTTTTGTTGCCTTGCCTTCACAACCCACCCCTTGCCCAGTTTGTTTATTGTGTCCTGCCTGACACTGGTGGCTGAGATTTTCAAAGGAAGCCAAGGGAGTTAGGCACTTATCCTAGGGGAGTAATTCTGAAAGGTTTAGCTTTATCGCATATTTCTTCTCAAACAAAAAACCTACTCAGTTTTCAAGACCGCTCCAATGATAACATTGCAGAACTCCATGGTTTTGCTTTGCAGGAGTTTGTATAAGTTTTTCGTTTTGTGCATACCACAGCAGTTTGCACCTTAAGTTTCACTGTGTCAGGTCCAAGTGCAACCGCCCCAGCTCCCCAAAAAAGTCTTGAAGCACAACTCAAATGGAACTTCCAAGGTTCTCCAGAATTCTCATTGGAACCACAAATTTTGCCTGATAAGCATCGTTCAAGAGGGTTCATTAACTTAAGCAAATCTTTCAGTGAACCTGGTGGGAGTTTTGAGTTTGTAGTGAACCGTGAAACCACGTGAGTTCCAGTGAATTTGGCAAAGTGCTTTGCTCAGTGCTATCTCTAAGCCATCCAATGTCTTTGCCACTACCGCCTCTAAGACAATACGACCCCAGGCACAAGCTAAATAGGTATATAAGATCATAGCTAGAGCCGGTCAGGAATTTTTCAACAGAATGTTTTCTTCATTGGAAAATACTGATTCACCAAAATCTGAACTGTTTGTGGGAAAGGGTCAATTTCAAATCTCCTGAATTAAAAAAATTGGAGGGTGGTGGGGGGCAATGTTTTAAAATGGTCAAGGTCCTGTTTCAACAATTTCTAAACGAAAAGTTCCATTTTCCAACTCAAACTGGCTTTTCATTTCAAGTTTTACTTAATTTACAGTTAAACATTTTAACCCCCCTTCTTTTAAAGAGAGAGTCCATATTGAAACAAAACATTTCTGAATTATCAAGTCAAAATGGTTTCCATTAACCTGATCTTAAAACCACACACACTTTTTGGGTTACTGTTTTGAACCATTTTTTAGATTAACTTTTCATCCCGATTCAGGTTGGGATAAAAATTCAAAGTCTCAAAAACATTTCTGGGATGGGAAAACCATTTCCTCATCAGCTCTAGATGTGAAGCAAGGCCACAGAGACTGAAGGCCATGATCCTTATAGAAGGCAGATCAGACAGGACAGGTCTAGATTGCAACGAGATGCCCACACCTGGCCTGTGCCAGCTGGCTTGGGCTCACGGGGCTCAGGCTAAATGGCTGTTGAATTATGCTGTAGGCATTCGGGCTTCAGCTGGGGCCCGGGCTCTGGGGCCCTCCCACGTTGCACCATTCTAGAGCCAGAGTCCCAGGCTGAGCCCCACGTCCACACTGCAATGAAACGGCCCCCGACCCTGAGTGCTGCAAGCCCAAATCAGTTGGCACAGGCCAGGAGCGGGTATCTAATTGCAGTGTCGACAAAGCCACATTGACAGGCTATGATTTACAGCAGGCTGTTAGCGCTGTGCTCTGTAATTGTAGCCCATGCCCTTTCCGTATGGTTCTTTGTCTTCCTCTAGTGGCGGCTGGGCCACATACTGAGATGGAGAAGTCTACTGCAAGGCAGACTATTGGGGTGGAGTGGGGGTGGGACACGACACGGAGGTCTTTTACCTCAGGTGGTCAAGGCTTACATCCAGAGGTCCTAGGTCTCCCCCCTAACATGGATGACCCACCCCAAGGACGTGGCATTACATAACACTTAAATAAAACAAATGTCGTTCTTAAATACAAGCTCTCCTTGCCTCATTAATAGAAGCATGCATGCCTCACATTGGTTGTATGAGGGGTTTTTTGATAGTACGAGAAGCAAAAGGGACTTCACGTCATGTTAACTGGCCTAATCCTGCTCCACTGAAACAGCAGAGTTCCAGTGAAAACAGGACCCAAAGGTCATTAAGGGCTTGGGAATCACCTCTCTCCCATCAGCCCTGCTCAGACTGCTGGCAGCTGCAATGGGGAATGCAGGGGCTGATATTCACCCATCAAGGAGAGGGTGGAGGAGACAGGAAATGGGAGAAACTTGGACTTCAGCCTCCTCCCCCCTCACTTGCCAGCGGGATTAGGAGCCCAGGCACATGGGGGAGAGCGCGGAGCCGCAAAAGGGGCGATCCGATTCACCGAAACCCCAGCCAAACGAGGAGCTGTGGCCCACCATTTGTTCTCTGAGGTGGTGCTGCTGTGGGCCCCTCCTTTCTCAGAGCAGAATACAAATGACAGAGGAAGGATGCTAGCCTGGGACGTGGGAGCCCCTACGGCCATCAGTTCCCTGCTCTGCCACAGACTTCCTGTGCAGCCTCAGGCAAGTCTATTAGTGCCAGATCTCTCCAGCCCTTTAGGCGTTGCTGCACTCTGCATTGCAACAACTGACTGAGGAACCGAAGTCTCATTTTCAAAAGGGATTTAGGCACTTAAAAGCCAAGATTTTGGCTCCTTAGTGCCTAAATCCCTTTTGAAAAGGGAATGTCGGGATTGCAGTGCTGAGCACAGCAATACCCAAGTACCTTTAAAAATCTGGGCTTTAACGTCTGTGCCCCATCTGTAAAATGTATCCGCACACAATACACGCCTTAAAAACCGTGTGGTTCTCAGACACAGCTATAAGAGGGGCTACGTAAACACCTAACATACATTACCATCTGGGCATAAAGCTAGAGTCACTTAGAACAGACTGCTGACCATTTAAACCATCTTGGGCACCTGGAGTGGAGCTGGGAGTTTCAGTGTGGAGCTGGTTCTCAGTTCATTCGCATTTCATCCCAACAGGGAGACAAGTGAGTTTCCATTAACTTTAGTCTTATGTTCACTGGAGCAGATGCTCTTGTCTCTACCCTGGTAATGATTATTCGCCTCTGAGTTTCGGAAGAGTTGGTGCACATAGCCTTCCACATAGAATATTAGAGTTGGAAGGGACCTCAGGAGGTATCTAGTCCAACCCCTGCTCAAGCAGGGCTAACCTCAGCTAAATCATCGACACTAGTGTGTTACAGGCTGACCTAACTATGGCACTCACGGTGTGAAATTTTTCACAGCCCTATGCAACATACCTTGGTTGATTTAATTTTTAAGCCTAGACATCACTTAAAACTTAACTCTCATTGAAAGTCAATGGGACAGGCACTTTTTCTAAATTTTATCCTTAACTCGTTACAGCATAATACATTATTATATGATTCTGTAAGCTTTTAAGAAGGAAGTATCGACACATTCTTACAGCGGTGGACGGAGTCTTTGCTCAATGGCTGAGTCTAGGGTGGGACACAGTCCTGGAAAAGAATCACCATTCAGTCACAATTCTCCCACTTGCTACCGGGGCCAAGATCAAAGTTGCTACAGCTCTTCTGCAGCTGTAACAGAAGCCCCCGTTATGCTGGCTCAGCTCTGCTGGCTGGCAATGGGGATGCCATTCCCACATCCCTTCACCCACTCAGAGCGGGAAATATCAGACGTGTGGCCTGTGCTTTCCACCGCCATGACTAGAGAAGAGATATTGCAAGGATGCTTTGGTTTTATTCCCCTTTATTCCCCCCCTGCATGGTCATATTCAGGCCAGCCACCATCTAGTCCATATTCCTTTATTAGAAGGTTGAGAGCCAGGTATCCATCCTGAAAAATGCCTGCGAATGAGAGACCTTTCCCCGCCAAGAGAAGCTTCCCAGTTCCCTTTACCTGATAATCTTGGGAGACAAAGATCAGATGTTTTTAGTGCATAGACCGGAGTCAATTTGGATATAAGATATTCAGCATTCATCCTGCCCACTAGCAATATTTGCTATGTCAACCAGCGATGGTCCAGGCATACATCACACAGATTTCCATCCAACTAGCATGAATTCTACCTGTATTTCATAAGACAGAAACTTGACCTTTTTTTGTCAGAGAGCACCCAGGGAAGTAGCTTCCTGACGCCATTAAAGGCAGAATGCTGCCATGGAAACGCCATCATCTGCTCTCACAGTGGCTAATCCACAAGGAGTGGAGCCTTCTGGCTGTATAAAAACCCCCACAGTAGCAAGGTTTTCCTCCAAACATTTGAGGCGCTCCCATATTTCCCTTTTTGCGTCTTCCTCATTTACTTGTTGTAGACGGTTTAAATGGGGTGAGATATTTTCAACACTCAAGAAAAAGAGGAGCATTTATGGCAGTTACAAATATTACTCTGGGCTTGCCAAAGGAACCAGTGGGAGCTTGGTACCCTAATCACATGGGATTTCAATGGGATGAGGGTGCCTAAATCCCTGATGTCTCACTGAAAACCCCACCTTGCTTGTTGAGGATGCCAGGGAAAGGCCTGAGCAGAGATGGACAAACTTCAGTAGCAGAGCTGAGCAAATACTTGAAAAGCTTTTTCCAAATAGCCTCTAAAAAAGATAGATGGGCTCACTTTGGCGGTGCTCCTGGTTGAGTCCGGAGGCTCTGGGCCCACACACGTTGAGCCTGGCAGGTGAGTGGGTGTTGTAAGGCACATTTTAGAATATTTAAGAGGTGTTTGCAAAGATGACAGCCAGCCTTGCGTCTAGGTGCTAGAGCCCTAAATACCTGGGTTCAGTCTCTGGCTCTGCCACTCACTCCCTGAGCGACCTTGGGCACATCTCTTCGGGCCTGACCCAAAACAAATAAAAGATTTTTCATTGACTTCAATAGGCTTTCGATCAGGCCCTTAATTGGTCTGTGCCGCAGGTTTCCCACCCTTTATCGGTCTTGTCTGTTCAAATTTTCAACCCTTCAGATAGGGACTGTCTCACTATACAGCACACTGTACAGCACCTAGCACAGAGTGAGAACAAGCTTCTGTCTAAGCTAAACAAACAAATTCTCTCCAGGCTGATACAGCCCTTCGCCAATTCATCCTTACGCAACAGGATCCAGTCTCTGCCTAAGCCAAGCTAAACTAAGTCTTTCAAAGCTGATGCAAATCTTTCAAGCTGAGGCAGGCCTCTGTCCATATCAGGCTTCCAGGCTAGACTTTCCATCTGCCACAATCTTTAGACAGCTCCGTTTTCAGCTACTGAGCACACACAGGGGACTGCTCCCAGGCAGCTTTCAAACCCAAAATCAGTGACAGAAGTGAGCTCAAATAATTTCAAACAAATAAATGCAACAAAAAACAAGCAAACAAACAAAAATAGGAAAACTGCCCAGGGACAAGTCACAAACAGAAAGAGAGGGCAAATCTGTGGACTAAGTTATTTACTCGGCAGCTTCAATGACCACATTCACATTCCCTTCAGTGTCAATCCATGAACCCCCCACGGTAACAAAGTCCACTCACCGCTAGGCGCCCCTTCATCACCCGACGTGGCGGAGCAGCTCTCTCACTGGACAAGCAGCCCCCTGCTGACCGTCACTCCAGCAGTTCCTCTTCCAGTTACTCAGCCCTCCCATTGGGTCACTGTCTTCAGTCCATTCCCTTCTACGGGAACACCTGTCCAGACAGAAAGTCCCAAAAATATATTTCCCCCTCCCTGGGGCTCTTCTTCAGCCCATCTTCAGCTCAGCTTGTAATCTTCTTACTGGGCTCAATAACCCTTAAGATGGGCTTGTGTGCTCCCTTCCCTGGGACCAGCAGGAGAGCCAGCCCCACCTTCTACTCCATCCCAGGGCCCTGTAATGAACAGCTGGGTCTGCTTCTTTTCCTGCACTGTAGTTTTCCCTAGGCCATTTCCTACCCAGCCTCCTAAGTTCTCCTTGAGGTTTCTCCACTTCCTCCCTGCTTGGAAAGCTTTCCTTACTCCCTAAGCTTTGTGACTGTCTGACACACTCAGTCTCTCCCCAGCTGGGTTTCACCACCTGGGCTTAAACCATTCCTGCAGCCACCTTTTGTTCTTTATAGGGAATTTACTTGATTTCCTTCAGGTGGCTCTCCAGCCCTCATGCAAGCCACCCACTCTCCAGCCCTCATGCAATCCACACTATTACAGCCACCCACCCTCACCTGCGCTGAGTTCTGTGCCTACGTCTCAATGTGACATGCCATCAAAACTATAGGTGGACCGAACATGGGAAAGTCTGGATCTGGACGTGGAAACTCACCCACCCACCCACTCCCAGTTTAATGGGTGTTTGGATCCGGGATTTTGGTTCAGCCCATTAGAATGAAAGAGACCATTTGCAATGTTTGGATCTAACCCCACCCCGGGAGTCCACGCTCAGCCACTACCTAGTTATAATGTGAATTCTGCATGCTCACTGAAGAAGATGGAGGCTCCAGTGTTAGTCTAGTTCAAGCTTGATAAATGCACTGTCTTCTAATTGAGTCACATTACTAGGGTCCTAATATTTTCCCCCACGCTAACTAGATTGGCTGCACGGTTTGTTTGTTTTTTTGGAAGACAGCACCTCCTCAGTTCATCTTGTTAATAAGAAGGAGTGAGGCAGGCATAAAAAAGGGCATCTCCATGGAGAATGAAGTTATAACCAGTTTATTCACAAAGTTGCATTAATTTCATTTAGCAAGTTAATCTACTACACATATAAGACTTAATCCAAAACCCAGTGGAGTCATCGGAGTTACTTATATTACAGTAGCAATCAGTCCAACTGATGTCAGGGCTTTTGTGCAAATACATAGTAAGAGAAAGCATCTATCCCTAAAGAGCCTACAATCTAAGAAGACAAGGCAGACCAAAGAAAGTGGTGTCATCCACATTTTGTAGATGGGGAGCTTAGATGCCTTACTTAAAGTCATACAGGGAGTCTGTGGCAGAGCTGGGAATTGAGGCCAGACCTCCCAAATCCCAATCCAGTATCAATCACATAACCACCTTTTTTTCTTTTTCTCCCCTCCCGCCCATCCTTCCCTACCTCCAGTTTTCTTTGCTTTTTAAGGGTGAGGTACGATTGATAGGGACACCCCTGGGTAGGGGGAGGGCTCCTGCATTCCCTTGAAAGTTGTGATGGTGCAAAAGTCAGATCCAAAGTTGGAAAAAATAATTAATCACTGGAGAAAGCATTTGTTATTATGTAATTAAAAGGCTGTATCGTAATAATTCATATGCACAATGGAACAGAATTAAGACTGTAACCTTGACTTTGGCTCTTCCTAACTCTTGAGTGCTTATCTATGTAATTCCAGTGCACTGTTCCAATAGGTGCTTGCTCCACAATGTATTGTACAGTGAACATACAAATGACATATGTAAAAGGTGACATCTATTCCACTTAATTATGCACCTTTTTCTATATATTGACATTTCAGATGTAACCAGGGATTTCGCATCGAGTAAGTCTGGCAGAAGTGGTGTGTTCTGATATGAAACACATGGGTTGTATTAGCAAAGTGATGAATGAAATGATTCGTTGTAAAGTTACCTACCTATGCAATAAACATGACTTACCAAAGTCAGGAATGTTCTAGTGATTAAATCTTAGCAATATCTGAGAAGCAAACCATTTTTTTTCTGGGAGAAAGACAATGTCGGAAGACAGGACACTGGGCTAGATAGACCATTGATCTGACCCAGTATAGCCATTCTTCCATTCTTACGATCTACCACTAGGTTTTATGGGGTCAATCCAGTACAGTTAATGGTAAGACTTCTTCATGGACTTCAGTTGACCCTGGTAGATTAGCAAAAATAAATATTGAGATATTTTGTAATTTACAAAGAAAGAAGTAAAATTAATATCCTCCTTTTTCAACTTTGGTTATTTTAATTTAGATTTCACTTCAGGTTTAGAGCTTGATTCAGGACAACATCCTTGTTTAAGTCCTTATGCATGTGCTTAACTTTCAGCATGTACATAAGCCCCATTAAAATCAATGCCCAATTGAAGTCATTAAAATTATACGTGTGCTTACGTGCTTTCCTGAATTGGAGCCATACAGGGCATGCCAATAGCACTTCCTTGCCCGAGTTTTCTTTTCTTTATTGATATAATATTGACTCCCAACTGTTGCGGACACAATAATAGACAAGATTATTAGCTTTCTCTAGATTTTGGGGGCATTTTTTTAATTTAGTCTGCTTAAAACATTGTCTTATCGTTAAACCAACATATTAAATTTCCCTGACAGTAAGGTCTATCTATAGACATACAGTAACAACAAATTAACCTCAATCTGACATGAATGAAAACAGTTTCTGAGTGGTTATAGTTCCTATAACAGAATCTATGCAATAAATGTAATTATTTCACCGAAATTGTTAGCACATGTTTTTCTTCTGCAACAGACATGTTTCCTGTATCATCATTGTTGCATTGATGTGCTCCTCAACAGCCCGTTCTGTGCCTTTATGCTTGATTTAAATGTATCGTGACACATTTTTAAACAATAGCAGGAAACCTCACTTATGACTTTAATTATAAAATGGTGTTATAAAATTATATCCACATTTTACTTTTGGCAGTTGGCAATCCTCATTTAACATAAATAACCCTTCTTGGCCTTCGCAGTTCTCTTTGGTTGATTTCAATGCTTACTGTATGTAATTAATATAAAAACACAAGGTTTAGGAAGCCGTTATTGGAACTTGTTAAAAGAAGTAGTCAAGTTCATAAATGCATTCATTTTGCTATGTTACATGCCAAGAGAATTAATAATGTACTTTTGGGAATAAGGGAGTAAATCTGGTTTTTTAAAGAAAGACTGATGTAACTACAGTATTCCACTCCTATGTTAATTGTTTGGCTCTCAAATCTATGGCTTTCTTGCTCTTCCATCACAGCTGCTTCCAATATTCTGTTAAAAACCAACATCAACATACATTTTAACTATAAATATCCACTAATACCTAAATAATTCTGTTGTTCTGTATTAAAGAAAAGTGAGCGCAAATGTCAGTCTTGACATATAAAGGGAAAGAAAAGGTATAATAGAAGTAGGAAACGTCATCCTTGGAAGAATAACGTTTATAGCGTTGGAGATTAAGCTACGAAAAGTCTTTTCTAAAGGGGAATTTACAAGTAGTAAACATGAAGGGCCAGATTTTCAAACTTGGGCACGTACAAATGTACACACCCATACATGCATACTTAACTTTTGCACTTTGGCAGCAGAGGTGGGTGTATGAACTGTGCCTTTGTGACTTCACCTGGTTCTCTGGGTGCCAAAGTGGGTGTGTACATATGCCTATCCCAGATTTGCTAATGCACGTGACGTATTTGTGTGTTTCAGTTGTGCCCCACTGTATGTGGACTCAGATTTTCGGGCATGCATGCCTACAGTTAGGCTCCTTAATCTAGCTTCACACACCTAACTAAGGGTGTACTACAATGGGGCAACTCACATAGAATTGTAGGACTGGAAGGGACCTCAAGAGGTCATTTAGTGCAGTCCCCTGCACTCAGTCCAGCATTATCTAGACCAGCCCTGACAGATGTTTGCCTAACCTGCTCTTAAAAATCTCCAGTGATGGAGATTCCACAACCCCCCTGGGCATTTTTTTCTAGTGCTTAACTACCCTGACAGTTAGGAAGTTTTTCCTAATGTCCAACCTTAACTGCCCTTGCTGCAATTTAAGCCCATTGCCTCTTATCCTTTTCCTCAAAGGTTAAGGGAGAACAACTTTTCTTCCTCCTCCTTCTAACAACCTTTTATGTACTTTAAAACTGTTATCACATCCCCCCTCAGTCTTCTCTTCTTCGGACTAAACAAACCCAGTTTTCCCAATCTTCCCCCATAGGTCACGTTTTCTAGACCTCTAATCATTTTTGTTGCTCTTCTCTGGACTTCCTCCAGTTTGTTCACCTCTTTCCTGAAACGTGCCACCCAGAACTGGACACAATCCTCCACTTGAGGCCTAATCAGTGCAGAACAGAGCAGAGGAATTACTTCTTGTGTCTTGCTTACAACACTCCTGCTAATACATCCCAGAATGGTGTTTTCTTTTTTTGCAACAGTGTTACGCTGTTGCGACCCACTATGACCCTCAGATGATCCCTTTTTGCAGTGCTCCTTCGGAGGCAGTCATTTCCCATTTTGTATTTAGGCCATTTTGAAGTTAAGCACATATTTACATACCTTGCTTATTTGGAGGCCAAATGCCTGTTTTTCAAAAATGCTGAGCACCTGGTAGCGCTCACTGAAGTCCATGGGAACTGCTGATTGCTTAACACTTTTGAAAATCAGGTCCTTTTGTCTGGGCCTTGTTTAGGGCCCAGAAAATGCAACGGGAGCTGGGCACCTAAATATCACTAAGGATCTGGGCTCAGATGCCTAAATATGAAGTCTAGTGTTAGGCCCCCAATTTTGCAAATCTTGTGCACTTGCTTGTGCCTAACTTTGAAAAAAATTAGCTCCATATATTGGTTTCTATTCATTCCAGCTGTTTTCAACAATCTAGGGAGTTCTCTTCAGTTTCAAGCTAGTTTAGCCCAACATCGTAACAAAACCCTAACCCTAACACACATATTTCTTCAGGACAATCTTGACCAGCAAACTGTGAGTTTTCAAATAATAGCTCACATGGCATAGTTCATTCAAAGATGACTACCATAGCGAGGAAGGGGTGAATATAGGGGTACAGACCGTCACAAGGCTACAAAAGTCCTCTGGCCTCGGAGTGTCTTGATGCACCTTGGACCTCTCTGTCGTAAAGGCAGAGCACATCCTCTCTGTCATAAAGGCCAGCCCATAAGCAAGTGCTCTCTGTGTAGCTGGCCAGTTCTTCTGGCTGGTGCTGAAGGAGAATGGTTAAGGCCCCATCTTCTTTCTGCCCCTTTTGGGGTAGCTGTCAGAGCATTGGCCCGGAGATTCATGGGATCTTTGGAACTCCATGTACCACCTCTGCTTTCACATCCATGGTAGGACAGACACAATCCAGCCCTCAATGACTTACCAAAGGTCACCCAACTGGGCAGTTCTGATTCCCAGTCCATTGCTGTAACCATCATACTTGTCAGTCTCTCAGCTTCTCCCTAACTGGTTGATACCTATTGACAACAATGAGGCTTTTGCCCAAGGAAGGGTTGCTGGACCAGGACTGGTGCCCATGGAATGTGACTGTGGGAATGGTGTACTACGCTGTAAAACTGGCACACGAGCAAGCATCTGTGTCTTGGGGCTTAGGTAATCCCTCCTTCTCCCGTTGGCATCAAACAAGCCTGAAGAAACTCCGCAGCTCCTGAGCACCTGTAGCTTCTTTCTGCCTGCCAGACCGAGAGGCTTCATTCAGGAGGCAACACGTAGGTGCGTGCCTTTCTCCCTCCCACAGAGGTTGCAGTGTTTCTGGATAAACAGGAGGCTGATGGTAGCTCACAGGGGCAGAAATGACTTCAGAGGACACTAACCCCCAGGGAACTCTGACGTTTCTGAATGTAACCGTTGATTTTGCACTTTTTAGCGGGGAGGGGGTGTTCAACAATTAGGGGAGGGCTTCCTCTTCCCCGTTACCATTCCTAGCTCCCTGAGCAGGCTACACATGACATAATTACTGAGCCTTATCATTAGGGATGAGCAAATTTTGTGGAGGACAGGGTTTGCCAACCTCTGGAACTTTTTGGCTTTTGAGAGAGTGGGACAGGGTTTGCAAAACATGGAGCTCCCAGAGCTCTAGCCCTAGGATTTTTTTCCCCAAGGGTAATATTTTCCTAAATGTTTTTCTAGTGGGAGACATGTCTATGTGAACTATCGGAAGCAAAGGCACCAGGGAATTTTGAGGCCAGTTCCTGAGTGGGTATAAATTGGCATGGCACAGTCACCATTTCACACCTGCTGAGGGCCTACCCTGGTTTTGTTTGATGAGGGGGCTGGTTTTGACTGATCTAAACTGAAGACGTGACCTGAAGTTTGGCAGCTGTCTAAACTTTTACTCCCACCCAGAATTTGACCTCGTTTTGAGGAGGCATCAAGCCAAAGAAATAGACACTAAGCAAGGGATTTGTAGCAAAGGGGGTAACTGGGTTTCTTTAAAAGCAAGGAAAACCAAAGCAAATTCTGTGCAAAGAACACCAATATTAATACAACAGCAAGGCCAAGGAATCAGCCAGCTGAAATTCAGGAAGCACAGAACTACGGTAGACATCCCAGCCCAGGACCACATCCCCAGCTGCTCGAAATGGATGTCACTCCACGGAAGTCAATGGAACTGGGCCGGTGACGGCAGCTGAGGAGCTAACATCTCGGACAGCACAGCCCCCGGTCCACACCAGAGGCCTTGCTGAAGGAAGGGCACGGCTCACTTGCTGGTGGATTCTCTGTACCGTGAAGTCTTTAAACCATGATATGAGGGCTTTGATAACTCGGTCATAGGTCAGGGGTCTATGGCAGGCGTGGGCGGGTGAGGTTCCGTGGCCTGCACTGTACAGGAGGCCAGACTAGAGGATCGTACTGGTCCCTTCTGCCCTTAGAGTCTATGAGACCTGAGGAGGGATTGGACGGAGGAGAGGGGCGGTTGGAAGGCAGCCTTGAGGAGGGGTTGGAAAATAGGTACACTTTGGAGAACGTCAGGGAAGGATTCTCCTGCCTGCTGCAAGCCCGTGTCTGGCTGGGGAAGAATTCCCATGGCGCAGGGATGGCCGTAGGCTGCCCTGCTCGAGCCCCAGCAGAGGGGGATGCTGGAGGTGAGAGGAGGCATGTCGAAACCCGTAGAGGAGCAAAAAACTGCAGCGACTCCGAGCCAAGCAGGCAGCCGGGGCGGAGAGCAGAGGAGGGATCCAGTGGGCAGGGCTGTAATTCGCCTGCTCTCCTTTATGTCAGGTGGCACACCGACCTCAGATGGTGCCTGAGATTTCCCCAGAATACCGGGCGTTCCAGCCCTTCCAGCAACAGTGCGGGCCCATGCCCAGCTGCACAACCCCCACCCGGCGCGAGGTCCTGCCACGCCGAGGACACCAGTCACACTGGGAGGGGAGGAGGGCGGAGCGGCACGCTCTTCACAGTGGCTCTTCACACTTGTCCGTGTTACTGGACAAACCACACCCCGTTTGGTCCCAGGACAGGACAGGGGACAAACTATTTCAAAACAGACCTGTTGGGTTTAAAAGCAGACAAACTGCTTGCCTGCGCTGGCCCCTTGAGCAGCCCAGAATCAGAAAGACACAGTCCTGCCTCACCTTAGCGTAGCTTGCGTAACTCCCGTTGACTGCCGCCAAATTTTCCCGGTAACTGTGTAGTAAGCCTGGGGCATAAGATTAATGGTTCATTGCAAGAAACACATGCAGAGAAATGTACTAAATAATGCTGCCCTCTGCTGGAAGCAACAAGATTCTCCACCTGCAATTCAACACTAGGATTTTTCCCCAAGGTCTAGGGAAATGGTCATGAATAAACCATCAAATGGTCCAAAACAGGAGACATAAATATGGGAGGAATTAGGAACTTCAAACAAATACTGCTTGAATAATTTTGTTTTACCTTGGATTAGGTTAGATCAGAGATTCTAAGGCCAGAAGGGACCATTGTGAGCGTCTAGTCTGACCTCCTGTACAACACAGGCCATAAAAATTCCCAGAATTAATTCCAAGAGGGGGTTCAGAGAAGGAAAAGTTTGGTGATAGAAAATGAGTGTGAGAAAGGATCCACCCTCCTTCATAACTTCTTGGGACCCAACATCCATGCCACAAACCTAGGATTCCATACTCCTGCGGTGAGCCCAGGCTCTGGGCATTGTTCCCAGCTGCCGGCCGAAGGTAGGCAGGGGCCAGTGGAAAACATGCTCTCAGGCCCAGAGCCCAGAAGGGGACCCATTCCAATACTGCACCGGCCAACGGAGCTCACCCTGCCCAGTGGCGGACGTACACTGCCCTTTGTCAAAGGGTGGTATAGGCTGTCCCTGCAGCGTGGTACAGCCCTGTCTCACCTCAGGCTCTCAGGCAGGGACTACAGCTTTGGTGGCGTTTCTCGGGCCTACCTCCAAAAATCTCAGGACACTCGGTGCAGCAGCTGTGACGGAGGTGGAATGGAAGAGAGGGGTCCTGGTTAGGCTGTGAAGATGACACTTAACTGTGTATTTCCCTGACTGAAGTAGATAAATGTATCTTCTGTCACTAGGTTTTATCAGTCTCAGGGCAGAGACAATAGCTGTGGCATGGACCAGTGAGCAGGATGCTAGTGTAGGAGTGAGGAGATCTGGATTCTACTCCCAGCTTCAACTCTGTCCTGCTGTGTGCCTGTGGGTTTCTCTGCTTCACATTTCTTTTAGTTAGGATTGCCATCTCATGCTTTAGGTTTGGGGCCACCTCCTCCCGGCGGGGCGAATGGCCATAGATCTGGGCTCCAGCCCCCTTGGCGTGGGCAGAGCAGGGAAATAGTCTCCCAGTCCATGGTTTAGGCCTTCTGGCCTATAGTGAGTTGACAGCCAGGGATGGCAGCAGGTGGTAGGGGAATCCGGGTGGTGTAATGACCAGGCATCCCAATATTAGGGGCTTTGTCTTATATAGGCAACTATACTCCACACCCCCTCCTGGAAAAAAATGTGTCCTGATTTTTCACATTTGCTATCTGGTCACCTTAAGCCAAAGTGAAAATCTCAGGCATTTCGATTTCCCACTATCGGAAGGAAGAGCTGGTTCTTGCACCCGGTACAGCAGGACTGCATGCCTTAAAGGCACAGTTGCCCCTATGATTTGTGAAACAAAGCTCACAAATCCAAATGATCACTGAGAACAAATACTGCCATTGTTCTGATTGGCTCTCGGGTCTAACCATAATGCTATAAGACAACTATAACACGCCTTTCACCCAGGGCTCACAAAGGTGCTTGACAAACATGTTTAAACTGATGCAGGCTAACAAAGCTTTATCTGCTGGGCGTCAGCAGCCCACAGAAGGATTCAGAAATCCCCAACACCTGCAAAATGAGGCCATTGTTGCTTTAAGAATTAGAAGCCAGGCTCAGGATAAGAGGTTTGCTAATCAGAATAAATCGCTCAAACCTGACAGATTCAAAGTGTCACGATGACTCTAGTTTGGCAAGAAACGAAGAACAATGCATAGAAGATCGTAAAAGATGTGGTGATCAAAATAAAGGGGGAAGATGTAGATATGCAAACTCATTTCTAATGACACTAAGCTTTGTCACTAATTCCATTTACGGGCATAAAGGGACTTCAGATATTTCAAACGTCTTTGTTCATTTTCCAGTTTCCATATAGAGAGGTTATTTTGGAGAGATCAAACCAATAAAAAATGAACACAGAACGCCTGGATGACATATGCCAGGATATTAACCACCATCCATAGTTTTCAAATACCATCCCCCACAGTAGCCCTTTCAAGTGGGAATTACAAATTGCTGACTTGGAGAGGAAATTTCAAACACCCCACTTATCAAAAAATGCCAAATAAACCTGTCATTGGGCTAGAAGTTACAAACCATTCCTAAACTCTGCAGATGTTTCCTGAGACTGTGAACTCTGATCTTGGCTTCTAATAAACATGACATCAGCTCCCCAGTATTGTAGACACAAGTTGCATGACCTACCACTACGATATGGCCTCCCCTGCTGTTTCTTATAGGGTCTGCTCTAAAGCATGTTGATGTCAAAGGAAGTCTTTCCACATTCATTTTAAAAGGGCTTTGGATCAGGCCCATAATGAGATCAAAGTAAACGAACTGGCATCGTTTGTCCTGCTGTGATGAAATGCATCCCTGTAATCACACTCTATAGTAGTAATCTCTGTACAAAATATGCCTTGTAAGGTGCCATTTGAAAACTAGTAACTTGCTGGTCAATAACATCATGGTGAAATGTATGTAAAGTTATAAACATAAGCTGAAATCATGACCAAAGTGTGTTTACTAGACAAGCCCGGGAAGTGGGTAAATCTGTTTCTCAAAGATAAAGGACAAGTTGATGCCCCAGCCAGATGTCATCAAAGCTGATGGGACATTGCGTATCAAATGGCCATTCTTTGGCATGGAAGTGGGGGAAAGGCAAGAGATAAGGCAAATCTGCATTTCAGCATACACAGATGAAAAGAAACAGTGGAATTTCCTCTCCCGGATGCCATGTCTCCTTGCTTTCAGCTGGAAAGCACTTTGCTGAATCACTCTCAGGAAAGTGTTTTTCAAAGGGTGACTGAACTATAAAAGTGAGGGGCAAAAACACTTTGTTTTCTCTTCTTGTCCATCTCTCTCTCTCTTTTACTTAAGAGGACAAAAGAAAACAGCTCTTGGACCTTGGGAGCAGTTCCTGACCTGAAACTTGATCAGCAGTGCTACTGGAAATCAGTGGTAAGAACTTCACTTTGAACCAAGTCCCGCTTGTTAAGTTTAGTACTAGGAAGTGTTTTATCTTTATTTTTCTTGTAACCATTTCTGACTTTAATGCCTAGTTACTTGTTCTCACTTAAAATCTCTTTGTACTTCAATAAACTTGTTCTATCCTTTAATTAAAAACTAATCTGCATGGGTTACATCATTTAAAGTGGCAATCCGTTGTATCTTGAGCCCTTTAAAGGGGCAATGGACCTACTATGTCTGATCCATCCAGTAAAGGGCCAAACAGTGCAGAACACACATTTTGGGGGGGAATCCAGGACTAGGAGTGTGTCGGGGTCACTCTGCCAGTGATAATTCATGCTGGTGTGTGTGGACAGGCTGCTGGGCTCAGAGCGGCTGGACGAGAGCTGTAGCTACACACAGATGTTCAGGGTGTCACCTGCGTGCTGGGAGGCTGTTTGTGAGCAACCCAAGTTGGAAGCCGCAGCAGTAAAGTATCGTGAGGCACCCCAGGTTGCAGGGCAGGTGACAGCCCCTCACTGGTCTGGACTGCCCCCTGAAACTTGGTGGCACAGATCAATGGAGCTATGCCAATTTACAGCATCTGAGGAATTGGTCCTCTAGTTCTCCCTTTGGATGGGCCTGGGGATCTCCTCCGTGCTGTTGAAGTGTCCTGGCCACGTTACACCACAGTTCTAGAAGGACCACAGAGGATAACTGATACAATTGGAATGGCGGGGGGGGATCAATCGGCAGAGCAGGGGTACTGAAGTGGGATGTCAATCAGAATAGCAGGGTTAGGCTGCGTCTCATGCTGAAAGCACTCTGTGATCTCTAATGTTCACTGGTATAAGTTCAGTGCTTTGGTTTCAATGACTCATGCAGCAGTGCAATGCCTCCTACCCACGTGCTGTAGCATTTGTACCCGGAGGGATCTGTGTCGGCTACTGAGTCATACAACTCATAAGGATGGGTTGTCTCCAAACCAAATACTGACCAGACCCAACCCTGCTTTGTTCTGATGCTACTGTAGCCCAAGGCTATGCCCAGGAGCTTTCTCAAAGCAAAACCCTTTCCTGTTATAAAAAACCAAAACAAATGCTTATTTCCAAAACCGAGCTACCAAGACCACGGTTTCCCTGGAAAGCCTGACATTTACACTGCACACACACACTTAGCATCTTGACTTCAAAGGAAAAGTCCAATGTGATCTGCCAAAGAGATTGAAAGTTATGCTGATTGGTCGTTTAGGAGCAAACTTTAATGCATGAGTGGGACTTGTGTTTTTATACTATTGACCTACATTTGCAAATCCCTAGGGGCAATTTTGTCCAGCCTATACAAAGGGAGAGCTATAAAGCCAACTATATGTTATGCAATAGAAAGCACAGCTGTGCTGAACAAAAATAGCACACACACACACACACAAAGGGAAGAAACAAAAGCTATAAGGTTTCATGTAGAAAATCTAATACACTTCATCCAGCAAAAGAGAGACCTAATTAAATTGTCCTCCTTGAGTGCAGAGATAATTAAATTACAGAAACACTCACAAACGGGTAATCAGTTTAGAAGAGGCCACAAAAGGAGACAAAAGACTCTTATGTTCAATCAGACAAAAAAGTTTCAGCTGATTTTTTTTCCCCTTTGGAGAAATGCACAGTTGTGCTCTGCCACAGATTGATGAGAAAGCCCCACCTTGGTTCTAGTTTTCCCAACCACCTGAAAAGCCATCACGGCTGGGAGAGAGAGTTACAGTATACAGTATATTTTGTGATTTTACATGGGAATCTTAGCTTTCATTTTGTTTAAAAAGTAAGTTTCTAGCCATTATGATTACAGGGGAGAGATTGAAAATGTGACCCAAGTATATTCTAAAGGCCCAGAAACCAGAAAGAAATAAAAAGCACCCCTATTCATTTTTCATTTTTATAGTCTGTAAATACATAGTCATTTATAGCATGTATGTCTCATGATTTTTAAGCCACTCTCATGATTTGAGGGGCTGACTCATGAGCTTTGGCTGGTTGGGGTCAGAAATGCTGGTGTTACGACTTGTCAAAGCCCAGGTTTGTACTGCTATGTCTGTATCGGTTTAGAAGCTGACACTGTTACAGCAGTACAACTCCTAGTTGGATGCAGTTTTACTGGTGTAAAGGTGCCTATATTTGTGAGAATAAGCTATAATGAAACAAGCACCTTTGTAACCAGTATAACTTTGTCTACACTAGGGTGTTGTTCTACTTTAGCTAAGGACAACAACTAACTTGCTGGCGTGCTGACCCCAGTATTATCTTATCGTGTCCTTGGACTCCCCCATCTGTCTGTATCCATCTGCTGACTCTTGTCTTGTACTTAAATTGTCAGCTCTTTGGGGCAGGGACTGTCTTTTGTCTGCACTTGTACAGTACCAAGCAATGGGGTCTTGGTCAGTGACAGGAGAATTCTAATGGAAAACTTTCACCCAGCCTTTAACACTATTCCTGCCCCTATCAAGAACACCAGATTGCAGGCTTGGTGTGAACTCAACAAGATGAAAAGCAATAAAGACAAGTGCAAAGTATTACACTTAGGAAGGGGGAAAAAATCAAATGCACAACTACAAAATGGGGAGTAATCGTCTAGACAGTAGTGCTTCTGGGCGTTATAGTGGGTCACAAACTGACTATAAGCCACAAATGTGACGCAGCTTTGAAAAAGGCTAATAGTCTGGAGTGTCTTAACAGGAGTTTTCTGCGCAGGACACAGGAAGTAACGGTCCTGCTCTATGGGATGCCGCACTTTAGGAAAGATGTAGGCAAACTGGAGAAAGTCCAGAGGAGTGCAACAAAAGTGAGAGAAAATTTAGAAAACCTGAACTCTGAGGAAATATTAAACACTGCGCATGTTTAGTCTTGAGAAAAGAAGACTGAGGGGGGAGCTGATAAGAGACTTAAATATGTTAAGGGCTACTCTAAAAAGTAGAGGACAGTGATCAATTATTCCCCATGTCCACAGAAGGTAGGACAAGACGTTCTGGTCTTAATGTGCAGCAAGGGAGATTTAGGTTAGATTTTAGCAAAAACTTTCTAACAATAAGGATAGTTAAGCTCTGGAATAGGCTTCTCAAGGGGGGTTGTAGAATCCATCATTGGAGGATATTAAGAATAAGATGGACAGACACCTGTTGGGGTGGTCTAGGTACTACCACAGTGCAGGGGCCTGGACTAGATGACTTCTCAAGGTCCCATCTAGCTCAACATTTCTATGATTCTAAATGAGCTTCAAGGTGTTTAAGAAAACAGGGCGTCTCCTATTTATTAAGTGCGCCTGTTTCATCCACAAGGTGGCACTTGGTATCTTCTTGATATGCAATGAGAGGGGTGTTTTTTAAGCACTGCACAATACCGTACCAGTCATATACTGCCACATGAAGGGCCCTGTACCTGCCAATTGTCTCTGAACTCTTATTCTCTGGAGAGCAGCTGAATACATTGCAATAGCTCTTTAGAGGGAAGCGTCATGACTTTGCTGACCCTCAGAGGATCTCTCACTTGAAGGCATCTACCTGGTGTTAAAGCATAATATACAGTGAGGAGAGGTGGGAAAACAGGACAGAAAAGCAGGGCTTTAAAGAAGTCATAAAATAGCAATAAATCTGCATGTTGAGTTAAAATTTGATAAGCCACAAAGGGGTGCATAAAAGTTTGGTGAATGTGATTATAGCAGCATCTACTGGTCACCCCCTGGTATGCAGATTATATTTCTGTTGGTTTGAAAAGATTCACACAGTAATAAAGAAAGCTCTTTAGTCTCTTCTTTTGTCTTTTCTCACCCTTTTATTTCCGAACTGCTGTTTAACTTCTTTGCTTCTAAGAAGTCCCTTAAAGCAATTTTAAGTTTAGAAATAAGATGATAATTTAAATTAAGACTTAAAAAGACTACTGTGACAATACGTGAGTGTCTGTATTAATGGCACATTTTGATCTGCATCCAAAATGAGACTTAAGTGCTTTCCTTCTAAAACTGTATTTTGGATTCACAAAGGAGATCAGACAGTTTCAACAGCCTCACCTCCAAAGGGAAGCCAGTCACTAGGCTTGTGATAACACCTGGTCAAAATTTTTCCATCCAAGCAGGGTTTGATTTTGTGAAAAGTGTCATTCAAAGTATCAGTTTTATGTGGAAAATTTCAGGGTTTTTGTTGACAAAACAGACACCCCTAATTCTGGCCAAAAACCAAACTAATATCATTAGGATTTTTCACACCCCTGAGTAATATCACTAAGTCAACCTGAGTTTTAGTTAGACCAGCCCTGAGACCCTAGATTCTCAGGACAGATCTGAGCTGGCCAGGAAACGTGAATTGGCTCTGCTCCTGTAACTGACGAGGAAAGCCAATCTCATTTAGCTTGGAGCGAAGCATAAGGTTAGATGAGACTAAATATGTGTTATTTGCAGTCTGCAGTGTTAAAATCCCTTGTTCTCTAGTGTTTTTATTGAACACTTAGAACAAAGCAGTTTGAGTGAAGAAGGTAGGAAACATCCAGTCAGCCCTGCCAGGTGATGAGCGGTTGGTATAACCTGGGCAGTGTATCTAAGTCTGGTTTCAGAGGGGAAGAACAAGCCCTTATTTCTGAATTTAATAAAGCTTCTTTAAAAAGTCTGCAGTAGTGGAGAATGGTTCCCAACAATTCATGTTTTAACAACACTCTTTTAAGAAAAAAGAGAATCCTTCTTACTGATGATGCAGCACTTTGCACTGTATTCCAGCACCACCTAAAGCTAAATTCAGCTCTGATATAACTCCACTCACATCAGTGGCATTAACCTCAGTCCAATTGTTCCCAGTCGAGGAGCACGGTGACCCAGAGAAAGCCACTGGTTGGAAGCTGTTATTGACAAGTTTCTGGTTTAGGCCCAGATCCTGCAAAGCGCACTGATGCAGGTGTACTTCATTTGACACACGTGAGTCGTCCCGTTGAAGTTGAGGGGGTTATCCGTGAGAGCATTTACAAGAACCAGCACAGGTCTTTGCAAGAGCAGGGGACTAAGATTTTTAAAAGTCTTTCATTTCTCTCGTGAGTTATCCTTCAAGACTAAAGTTTTTCACCCTTGGAATCAACCCAGAGCTGATTTAACACATTTTTGAGGCAGAATCCACGCCCTAAATTAGACGTGCTCGAGAAAGTAAGCTCCTCCCTCTCGGAGAACAAGTTACCCAGCCTTCTTTTGAGCCTATGTGACTGAAAAATGGCTGAACTTGAAAGCTTCGGTGCTGACCTGTGTCTGCCATAGAGATCGCAGAGATCTAGAAAAGTAACAGTTAAAGAAAATTAATTAAAACTCTGGATCCAGAAAGATTTCTATGAAGTGTTTCGTTTCATAGCGGCCTGCAGCACATCACTACTGCACAGCTCTCCAGGGAGAGGCAAGATGGTAGTGGCTAAAATATTGTCCTGGGACTCAAAAGACCTGGGTGTTATTTCTGGTTTTACTACAGACTTGCTGTGTGATCTCAGGAAAGTCACTTTCCAGTTCTGTTTTCTGTCTGACCCTTGCTCTGTCGTGCCTATTTGGATTGTAAATTCTCTGGGGCAGGGACTGTCTTTTATGGTGTGTCTGTGCATGCCTAGAATAACTGGGCCTTAATCTCAGGTGGGTTTTCTAGGTACCACTCTAATATAAAATAAACAAAAGCACTCTTTCTAGATATCCTCAAGGGAGTAGGACTTATTCTAGGCAATATTAATAGGAGCAAGAGGAGAAAGAAAATCAAGAAAAGGGGGACCTATCTACCTCATTTTTCCAAGGTTCCCATTCTCATAGCATGAAGCCCTGGATATGGACTGTCTCAAAAAGCTTTACACCCGTGAGCTCTTTTAGCTGATGGAACAGTCTTCCGAGGTTGACAGTGGGATCCCCATCATCTGTGTCATTTAATACTAGGCTGGATAAAGCAATGGCAGGAACAATTGGTTGATTTGGACCCAAACCTACTTGGTTTGATTTTAAGGAGATCAAGCGGTAGGTGACCCCCATGGGATTTCTTCACCTCCCATTTCTCTGGTTACACAGTATAGCCCTACAGTACATCTGCGCCGGGTGAAGATGCCCAGTAAACTGCAGTCATAATACAGACCGACTGATGTATAACAAAACAGCACATAGTGTTGCTCATCCTTAGCTCTCACAGCACTATGCAACGATGGAAGTGCATTATTAGCAATTTACAGGTGGGGATACTGAGGCACAGAGTCGTTCAGTGACTTGCCAGAATTGGAAACAGGAGCCAGGAGTCACACTCCCATGCACAGTCTTTTAGGTCACAGGTGCCCTCCTATTATTAAATGGGCAATAGTGGTATTGTATGAACGTCAGAAACAGAAGGCCTGACATGAAACGTTTGATACGGGCGACACACAGTGTGCCGAATTAGGGCGTGTCGAGTGACTAAAGCGAAGGACTAATTGTCAGGACACTGGGATTCTATTTCTGACCCTTGTCCTTGACAATCTATGCCACCCTGGACAAAGCCCCTCTGCCTCAGTTTCTCCATTTGCAAAGTGAGAACATACCTCATAAGGTGCTATGAAAATTCCTGAATGTTTTAAAAGGGATTGGAAGGCCACAAATGCAGAGCACTCTTGTAAAGCACCGCATTTCAGTTAATTTATTACTATTGCCTAGTGTTTGCAAACTCAGGCTCCTAAGACAAGCACCAATGTCCACATTTAGGCACCTAAATAAAAGCGGCGAGGGTTTCAAAGGTGCTGAGCACCCAGGGTGCCAGCTAGGAAGTTTTGAAGAAGAGGCGACTCCTGTTTGGGTGCCTAACTATGGATTTAAAGGTGGGATTTGCAAACTGGTCTAACTCTGCCTCTCTTTTAGACTTGACTTCAGTGGAATGAGATGGAAAACCAGTCCTGAGCACTACATAATCTCACCCTCCCTGTCTCACTTCCCTGACAACTGACATCATTTTCATCAATCTTGCAAGTTGTTCCAACCCCCCTGTTTTTTGTGTTGGAATCGCTGTTGTACCGAATCAAGGGGGGAAGACGGGAGTGGTTGGTTTAATGGATTAGCTAATCCACAGATATGACAAATGATTCTGGTTGCAACTGACACTGTCCAGGCCTGCAGGACTCAAGTCAAAAACAACATGACAAAGGTTAGAGTCATTACATCAGACGTCTAGGGAAAAGACATATTGTTGTGACGCGTGTCCCCCTGGCCCTGTTCTGAGTAATGAATCCCCCTCTGCTTGTTTCTTCTTGTTACTCACACTCCAGGGGTTTTCTAGAATGCTTTTTAAGTGTCTCAGATTTCACATTGGTCATGTTACCACTTCCTCATTCTGCTTTTCAAGCATGACAGCCTGCTCTAAAGGAAAGGCAGGCTTTTGAAATCCTCCATGAAGAATCCAGCCCTTGAGGGGTGACATGTTCACAGGCATGAATCACACAGGATCATTGCTGGCAGGATTTCCCCAGGACTCAGCTCTGACTCCTCAAGTCTTTTCTATGCACCAAATTTGCACAGGAATCAGTTTCCTTCTTGTGGAGGAACTGCCTTGTGTCCACACCTAAATTTCCCACCCTCCCCTGCATCAATATGTCTTGGATCTTAACTCAATGTAATTAATCATAATTAAAAAGGCTTTAAGATTCTGAACAGGTAGGGGCTGATCCAGCTAGGAGAGAATACAGAAGCAGTCTATTAAAAAAAAAAGCAAAGGGGGGTGGAATTTTATCTCTAGGATCTTCAGGCTGCTAAATAACTGGATAAAAAAATTGGAAAGCCTAAGTCACATTGATTTTCTATGCGACTTAGGAACCTAAGAATCTAAATTGCTTTGGAAAATAGAATATAGAAAAGTTTTCTCCCACTCTTGAGTCCAGTCTAAGTTTTGTAAAGAGAAGAGTTCATAAAGCCTTAGGCTAACAGAAAGAATTCCAAAAGAAATTTTTAACCTAGTAAACATTCCCTGGGGGTGTCTGCAACCCACACGTTGTGGCATTGAATCAAGGGGAATCAAAGGGAAGCAGCTAGTTTTTCGCAATTCTAGAAATCAGATTTCAAGCATCTCCACTTGTGCACCCAAAAAGTCATCTACATGTTTGGAAATGCTGACATTAGTCTTCTGCACTGAGAAAGGACTGGTTAGATCGGCCCAGCTATGTTACTCAGTGGGCTGAAAAATCCACACCCTGGAGCGATGTAGTTAAGACGACATAAGCTCCAGTGTAGGTGGATGGAAAAATTCCACTGTTGATCTAGCTACCAGCTCTTGGGGATTAACCACCGCGACAGGAGGTGTGTTGTCATTGACGGCGGCAAATCCACTACCGTCAGATCGATTCATCAGGATCAATGGAGTGGAAGTGGAGACCCGCTCGATCGATTAGCAAGTCATCAGAATAAATCCACCCCTGGAAAAAGAATAACGCTGCATTGACAGGAAGGCATTTCCCATTGGTTCAGCGCAGTGGGGACGGCACGGTAAACAGAATTGAGGAAGATATGCAAGCTACTGTATGTAGCTTACACATCTCCTATCGACTGCTGCCGAATTTGCTGGTAAGTGTAGACCAGGCCAGGATAACCCCTCCTGTCAGCATACACTGAAGCACAACAGCTGCAGCATTGCAGCTGTGCCACTCTAGTGTTTCAAGTGTAGACAAATCCTTCGTTAAGGGATCTGAACAAGAGGCAACCACATCTAGCCTAAAGATCACAGCTATTCCACTGCAGTGTCATGGCTAGAGTCTTGAGTTACTTTCAAATCAAGCAAGAGGACATTAGACATACACTTGCTTTGTAGTTCCAACATGGACCTGAGTAGGGAGGATTCTCCCAAAAGAGAAGGGGGGAGCTAAGTGACTAATAAGAAGGTTTGGTTTTTACTTTTTTTTACTTTTGACTAAATGGTAGTGAGTGGTTTATTTTGTACTGACATGGCAGAGTGGGTTCCAGACATGGTTGCCAATCCTCCAGGATTGTCCCAGAGCTTCTGGGAATTAAAGATTAACTTTTAATTAAACATTATGTCATGTGATGAAATCTCCAGGAATACGTCCAACCAAAACTGGCAATCCTCGTTCCTGATGTACAGAGAAACCACAGGCCCTCCCGAATGTAGGGGTATTTGAGAGAAGATAGAAGATGTATGACTGGATGAAATTTTTCAGCCAAAATATTTTTTGTATAAAAATACAGATGTGGCCACACCAAAGTGTTTTCCAAATTCATGTCCGCTTTCAGGAATTGTTCATTTAAAAGAAAAAAAATAAAACGTGGAAGTGTCAAAATATTTCATTTGGATATTTCCGAAACAAAAACTAGTCAGTGTTTTAGTTCAAAAAAAGTTGAGAAATCTTCCAATTGTATTTAAATATATATATTTATATATATATATATTTAAAGGGTTCCAAATCAAAATGGCATGTTTTATTTCATCTCAAATGAAGCATTTGGTTGGCCCAACACAGATTTGATTTTGATTTTTCAAGTCATTGACACTTTTGAGAAATTGGTTTTAGTTCATCCTGAAATGAATCCGGCTTTTGGAACTGCCTGTGAAACAGATCTAAGAAGAGGGGAGGAAATAAGATGGACTGCGATGGGATGCCTTAGGCTACCATGACTAGAGACCAGTTTGGGAACCAGCCCTAACCACTTTGAACATACAGGGCAATGGGTGTAATTAGAGTAGGGGGTGAGTTAATAGTTTGATTGGGTTCAGAAGCTTAGTCAGGATCGTTTATATTTGTGGGGAGTCTGAGGATCTAATAAGGTCATTAGCTCACCAGCTGGATAGCGCAGAGAAGAAAGCAAGCAGTATAAAAGGCTAACCAAGGGAGCAGCCTAGGGCCCTTTCTATCTGCTGTGGTAGTGTGTTGTACCTGGAGTATAAGGCCAAAAAAATTAATACAGATGCTTGGTGAAGTGACAGAACACACATGCTGTTTCATCCCCAGGAGGGCTTACTAGCCAGAATGCTGTTTACAGTGCAAAAGGAGGGTACAGGCGTGAAAGACAGAAGAGAGAATGAGTGAGACAATAGCAAAGAGCTTGGAAGTGATGGTCAATGGAAAGGAAAGAAGAGATCAAAGGTGGCTGTGTAACAGATGAGGAGGGGTAAAATGGAGGGCTAAACTCCCAAGCATGTGAGGACACAAGGCTTCTTGAGAAGAGCTACCTGCCGTGGTACTCCACTGAAGAGAAGGGCAGTGAGTGTATTCGTACCTTGATGCTAAGGCCCTGAGGGAGCCCAGCAAACGCCAAAGGAAAGGAGGGGGTACTCAGGACATCTGGGTTCTAGTCCCAATTCTGCCAAGTACTTCTTGTGCCCTGCTTTGTAAAGGGACAGCCCTTCTTGTCTATGCTTTCCCTTATCTATTGGCATATGGGATGTTAGCTGGGGAGGGGTCATGCTGGTAGGTGTTCTGTGCGATAGTGTCTAGCAATATCACTGGCCACAGTTTTAGAAGGTATCATTCATACTAGTCTTGTTACTTGCCTTGGGGTTAGGTTATCACATCCAAGGGTACTTAAAGACCTGCCCTTAGTGCAGCGACCACCCCTCCAGTCCTGGTGTCAGCTGGTCTCCCATCAACGGGTGCAGTTGCTTTTATTTCTAGCTGTTAATGTTGTTTAGCTATGACACACAAGCAGGTGACTCACTGAACTTCAGAGTAATCCTGAGTCCGGATGCTTGTTTGAATCAGACCTTTCCTAAATGAGGAGTTGAGATCTGAGATTTTTGGTTCTTTATAGCCAGGCACCAGCTGCAGAGATCAGAGCTGGATTTGGAGCTGGAGGGGTGAATGGGTAAATTACTGCAATTGCTTTATTTTATGTCAATATTTCAGGGAGGACTACAGGTGACATCAGAGAGCCTGGACCTCCCAAAATATTTCACTGAGTTTAAATTACTTTGCCAAGCATCAAGAGCTGAGTGTCATCCACATTTCACATCCCTCTTCAGTCTTGTCAAAAGAAAGTTTTTCATAATACATGTGGGTAGAACAACTTCACTCCTCAATGCAATTTCCCCCAGATTGAAGTGCCACCTCAAAGCACCTTACCACAGGACCGAGTAGCAGGTCTCAGTGGTGTTCCCACACCTTCCATCTCTGGAATTGCAAACCACAACTGAAGCGGTGCTCATTGGGTTTTGAGTTTACATGTTCAGTCACTGGCTTAGAGAACAGGTTCTTTGTGGATTTCCCCAGGAGGAGGCTGTCACTGCAGATAAGAATTTAGAAAGAAAGAAACAAGGAACCTTTATCCATTTTTTTTCCTCTCTCCTCTCTGCCGGGCCATTGGCTGATTGTCTTACTGCTCCTGGACCAGGGATAATATAATGTGTAAGTAGAAATGAGGTTAGAAGGATTTTTGGCAGGGAATTTGCTTCTTAGAGAAATACTTTCCCAATATCCCGATCTATGTTTCCCAAGCCTGCTATATCCATTTTAGACGTACCCAATTTGGCTATTGACCTGGAATATAACCTCAGAGACTGTACCCTCACCCACTCAGTTGTGGGCGCACGGATGTTGCAGCACTTAAGTTATCCACAGAAGAGGGACAAAATTATGCAGAGGATCTGCATTAGCACAGTGAGTGAAGGAAAACTCCTACTCAAACGCTGATCTGTGACGTGTGCAAAAAAAGCCAGAGGTATTAGAGATTCCAAAGACTTTGAAGCTCAATCCATCCCCAGGGCTCTGCAGGACTGCTACCTTGAGTACATTTTCTGTTTAGCTCTAAAATCCCAAGACATGGGTGGGCCTAGGGCCTCCTTTCTTGGGAGACTATTCCACAGCCTGAGAACTCAAACACAGGTTACTTTCCCTGAGAGTCTATTTATATTTTCCTTCCCCTTCTGGCATCTTTGTCGTTATAATCCCCCACTCCAGGCTTGGCGATATCTTCCTATGTAAAAACTCGTAGCGGGGACACAATCCCCTAGGAGCTCAAAACCAGCACTCCCAGACCATTCCTCCACATAAATGAGAGGACAGTCACCTGCCTACCGCCGGGCCTCACAACATCAGTGTCCTGGAACTCAGTGCAAATAGCTCTGCTGATCCTGACGCCCTAAATTGCTACCAACGACATGTGGTTTCTTAAACTACCTAGCCGGTCCTTTCCCTCAAAGACCACTTACGGAGCTACAGGAGCAGAGGGACACCTCTGCGCAGGGGGAAAGGGAGGCTTCAAAATCCATTCCTACAAGGTAAAAGCTACTTCTCCCGTCCCTGCAGCCCAGTAGGTGTTTTCCTCTGGGACTCATCAATCACGCTGGGTATAACAAAGTGAGAGCTTTAGGACTATAGTTAAGAGGCTCTTCTGCATTTTCAGCACTGTATATTTATGGCGCTATGCTATTACACTAAATATGTGCGTTCTGGAATTTCCAGTACAGTTCCAAGTTCCCCAACAGCTAGGGAGCATGAGATGGGAAATTTTCCTTTTCTGCTGACTAGCCTGCTACGCCCTTGCCACAGTGCAGGGTAACAGCACGTGAAAATGAGACCGTCAGAGGGGAAGAGTGAAGCCGGACTTTGCCATCCTCTGCCCACTTGGTGAACAAAATGAGTTTGAAAAACCATTTATAGGAACATAGCGAAGCTGCAGAAATATGCAGTGGAGGTGGGAACACATGGCCTAACAAGCGTGGAAACTAAGGAGCCACCCTCCAAAGAGAGGTAGAGATGGCCAATTCCAGAGACATGTTGCATTAACTGTGTCCTTCTCTGAACAGTGCCTTGATCTGTAACTATGACTATCTCCGCGAGAGGCCCTCAGGGGACACTTAACGACCAGGGGAATCAAGCCGTAGAGGGAAGCACAGGACTGCGCCCCAGTTAACTAACTGGTTCGGGGCATGAGGTCACATGATGCTTGCAGCATCCTCGCTGAACTCCTTCTGTCTGGCTGCAGTGGAGGAAGAGGAGGGTGGTGGAGACAGTTGGCCCTTCAGGGTTGTAAAAATGATATTTGTGGCCCTCAAGCCAAAAAGGTTGGGAACCACTGGTGTAAACCCTGTATAAAATGAGAACCACTTCAATCACCATCCCTAGTTCCAGCATCCCTACACGCATGTGACCACTGCTGGAATTCCACGTCCAGCTCCGGTGTCCACAATTCAAGAAGGATGTTGATAAACTGGAGAGGATTCAGAGAAGAGCCATGAGAAAGATTAAAGGATTAGAAAACCTGCTTTACAGTGACAGAATCAAAGAACTCAATCTACTTATTTTAACAGAAAGAACGTTACGAAGTGACCTGATTACAGTCTACAAGTGCCAACGTGGGGAATAAAATGGTCTCTTCAATCTTGCAGAGAAGGTATAACACAATCCAGAGGCTGGTAGCTGAAGCTAGACAAATTCAGACCAGACTCAAGGAGCAAATGGTTAACAGTGAGAATAATCAACCAGTGGAGCAATTTACTAAGGGTCGTGATGGATTCTCCATCACTGATCATTTTAAAATCAAGATTCAATGTTCTTCCAGAAAATCTGCTCTAGGAATTGTTTTGGGGAGGTTCTAGAGCCTGTGCCATACAGGAGGTCAGACTAGATGATCAGAATGGTCCCTTGTTCTGGCCTTGGAATCTATGACTCAATGAAACGGTGATGACGGAAGGTGGGGAAAGAAAAAGGCTTCCATCCATATGCAACGCATAAGAGTTGTTGAGGATGATTTGCAGATAAATCTCCTGTAGGAACTTTGTTTCAGCTGGGGCCCTGCTTAGCTGATGCCCAATTCTCTGAGGCTAGAAAAAGGATGAGGATTGGGTCGCAATGCTTTCATCAGAAGTAAATAGCTGATGATTTCATTTATGTTCAGGCATTTTGAGGAGTTGCCAAGACTGTGAATAGGACACAGCTGCTCCTGTAATTCTTGTACAACTCCACAGGGCACACCTTCTGAACAATGCTCTCTCAAACCTGCCTCTCCCTCCTCTTCCCTCCCTGCCCCCCCACCCCCATGAGACAGGAGCTGGAACCACTGCTCACCCAAGCTCTGCTTGACCCTTGTCCGAGTTCTGCCTCACCCCCCTCCTCAGGGCTAGCATCCCGTTGCCCCCTGCCCCTCCTCCCCCCCATATTCCTGTGTACTTTTTGACAAAAGGGGGCATTTGTCCTATTAGAGTTGGCAAGAGAAAACAAGACAAATGCCCACTTTTGCCAAAAAAAAAAAATTGGGACGGCCAGGACAGGGCTTAAAAAAGGGACTGTCCCAGCCAAAACAGGACATATGGTCACCCTACCATTTGTGTGTGTGTGTTAGGCCTGATGATACTTGAGAAGTTTCATGCCTAAAGGAGGGGGGCTGAGACCACACTTGCCACGATACAGCGGCCTATCAAGACCCTGCAGAGCGAGGAGGCTGCTCTTTCAAGTAAAAATCGCCCTAACTCAGAAACACTGAGTCCTTGCCCATCAGGAAAAAGCATCATGTTTCACTTCATTAGTGGCAGCTGGGTGAATTGGGATGAGTGCACATTGAAGAACCATCCGGCCTCATAAAACAGAAGGCAGCAGGGCTAGAAAGAAAGAAATGGTGGGCCAGGAGGCCCCTTCCCACCTACTTGCTCTTCCGCTTTGGGGCTGCTGTCCCCCTTGTCCCTCCGCGTTCTGTTTTGGGGGAGGGTCAGGGAGGAGGAAGGACATGCCATACACGGTAACCGGCAGCAAAAGCTAGGAACTAGTCATTAAGGCGCGGTGACCCTCACTGGGACGAAGTGACAACAGCCTAGTATTTTCCCAGTCTTTCAGGAGTGGCTGGAAATCCCCATCCTCTGTTGCATCTTCCCAGGGAGCAGGAGTGGGAGATGGGCAGCTCTTCTTTGTCTATGGCTGGCCCTGACATCCTAAGCAAAGTTTCACAAATTCCAGGACTTCTCTGCCAGTAAGAGTCTGACCTCATCCCCCTGTCGGTGGCCCAGTCTTGTCTGAACTAATGCACGAGAACCTGAAAGGGCAAGTGGCTAAAAAAGCTGTCAATAAGCACCAGTGGAACTGACCTGCATTTTGCTAGAGCCGGGAGAAAAGTGCATAGTGTGGAGGGTCCAAAGAGCAAAGAGCTTCTTTTAAAAAGTTCTGGAAATTTCCTGCTCCGCTACCAACTTCCTAAGTGGCCTTGGGCAAGTCATTTAGATCCAGCTCCGCAAAGGTATTACGTGCCTGCCTCTCATTGAAATCAATAGCAGTTAGGTACCTAAATATCTTCAAAGATCTGGCCTTAGCCTCTCTGTACAATGGGGATAATAACCCAGGGGTTGAGGATAAATACAGTCAGGTGTGTGAGGCGCTCAGCTGTTATGGTGAAGCACCATCTATTGAAAATTTTTATTAGGGCTGTCAATTAATCACAGTTACCTCAAGCAATTATTTTGCTTTGAGTTAAGTTGATTAAAAAAATTGATTGCAGCTAATCACAGTTTTAATTGCACTGTTAAACAAGAATAGAATACCAATTTAAACGTATTATAAATATTTTTGGATGTTTTTCTACATTTTCAACTCTATTGATTCCAATTACAACACAAAATAAATACGAAGTGTACAGTGCTCACTTTATATTATTTTTATTACAAATATTTGCACTGTAAAAGATAAAATAGCGTTTTTCAATTTAAATCACACAAATACTGTGGTGCAATCTCTTTATCGTGAAAGTGCAATTTACAAACGTAGGATTTTTTTTACCTAACCGCTCAGAAATAAAGCCATGTAAATCTTAAGAGCTTACAAGTCCACTCAGTCCTACTTCTTGTTCAGCCAATCACTAGGACAAACAAGTTTGTTTTGCAGGAGATAATTCTGCCCGCTTCTTATTTACAATGTCACCTGAAAGTGAGAATAGGTGTTCGCATGACACTGTTGTAGCTGGTGTGCAAGGTATTTACATGCCAGATATGCTAAACGTTTGTATGATGTGTTAAAAAACGTGTTAATTAAATTTGCAATTGAACTCTTTAGGAGAGAATTATGTCTCCTGTTCTGTGATTTTCTACCATACATTTCACGTTATGGTAGTCTTGGATGCCGATCAAGCATGTTTTTTCGATTTTAAGAACACTTTCACTGCAGATTTGACAAGGGGCAAAGAAGGTACCAATGTGAGATTTCTAAAGATATCTACAGCACTGGACCCAAGGTTTAAGCATCTGAAAGGCCTTCCAAAATCTGAGTGACGAGGTGTGAAACATGCTGTCAGAAGTCTTAAAAGAGAAACTCTCTGATATGGAAACTACAGAACCAAAAAATGAAAATAAACCTTCTGTTGGTGGCATCTGACTTCGATGATGCAAATGAACATGCATCAGTCCACACTGTTTTGGATCATTATTGAGCAGAACGCGGCACCAGCATGGGCGCACGTCCTCTGGAATGGTGGTTGAAGCATGAAGAGGCATACACTAAACATTTGCGTCTGGCACATAAATACCTTGCAACATCTGCTACCACATCGCCTGCCTCCAGTTTCAGGTGAGTGTAAATAGGAAGCAGGCAGCATTATCTCCCGTAATCTGAAAGAAACTTGTTTGTCTTAGGGGTGGGCGGCACAAGAAGAAGGCCTGAGTCAATCGTGCTTCTGAAGTTTAACAATGTTGGGTTTCTGAGCACAGGTATGTGGGAAAAAGTTCTCCCTGCCTAAGCTGCCCACAATCAAGAGATGGCACGGCCGAGGCGGGGGAGTGAACTGGAAAACGCCGTTCCCTTGATTCTCCTGTCCACGCTGCAAATATCGGCCATAGAGAAGGGTCCTGGGAACCCGGCCCTGCGCTGGGGGGTCTGGGCTGAGATCAAAGCGGAGAGCCGGGGAAAGGCAGAGCCCCCAGCATTGAAATAAAGGGTCTGTTCCCCTTCCACCCGCCCAGGGAACACGACGGACTCTTCCGCAAGGGTCTGACACCCCCGAGCCCCTGCCCCTGTCCCCCGCTGGGAGGGGAGGGGAGGGGAGGGGCGGGGGGCCGGCCCCCCCCCTCATCCCCGGGGCGGCTCGCAGCACAGAGGGGCCGGGCAGCCCCGCCTGCTGCCGCCGGGCCGTGTTCGCACGCCCGGCCCGGCCTGTCCCGACCTGCCCGCGCCCGGGGCGGGGCGGGGCGGGCAGAGCCCCGGCCCCGCGCCGCGCCCTGCAGGGCTGGGACTTCCAGCGCCCGGCGCGGGGAGCAGCCGCTGGTCGGGGGGAGAGCGGGCGCTGCCCGGGGCAGACGGCACGGGAGTGAGTGCGGGGGGGTCACCTGGGGCAGACGGCACGGGAGTGAGTGCGGGGGGGGTCACCTGGGGCAGACGGCACGGGAGTGAGTGCGGGGGGGGTCACCTGGGGCAGACGGCACGGGAGGGAGTGTGCGCGGGGGGGGGATCACCTGGGGCAGACGGCACGGGAGGGAGTGTGCGCGGGGGGGGGGATCACCTGGGGCAGACGGCACGGGAGGGAGTGTGCGCGGGGGGGGGGATCACCTGGGGCAGACGGCACGGGAGGGTGCACGGAGGGGCGCTCAAGCCTGAGCAGGGGCACCCCGGCTGCCAGGAATTATGTATGGACTGTGGATCTCCATCCCTTTCTCACCCATTAGCTCAGCCCCCTCCATCTCCCCCCCACACACACGCCCCCCCAGCTCAGCCACAGCGCTCTTCAGTCTGTTCGCAGCTCTCTCCGGGGAGCTCCTGCTACGCTGGCCGTGGAGAGAACTTGGTCCGTGTTGTGCCTGAAGCCCAGGGCAAGTGGCAGCTGGTTGTGGTGGGTAGAAGTGTTCATCGGAGAGTGATTTTTTTTTTTAAGCCTAAAAACCTTACTGGGTCCTATGGAAAAGGGGATCTGGATACTCAGGGCCAAGCCTTGGCTTTTGCAAATAGGTGGTGGAAGACAAAGGGGCTTTCTTGATTTACACCAGTTTGAGGATTAGGACGTGGGGGCGTAAAAACCCACTTTAGAACAAAGACTGGTCCCGAGTTCCTTCCCAAAGGAAAGCCTGGGAGGGAGGGATTGGAGGAGGAATGTGGGGCAACCAGATTTTCTGACTTTAAACTGTTTAACCACCAATACCTTTTCAATCAAGAAATATTCATGCCTCCTACACTTCTTCGGTGTCATGCTGGAGTATCCCATAAATATTTGCTACTGAAGACATTCGGGCCAGAGCCTGGACCACTGGAAGCCAGTGGAAGTTTTGGTTTTGACTTCAATTGGTGTAGGAGCAGGCTGGGTCCTATGGGATTTGGGTCTTGAGTCCTGATTTCCTAGCACAAATGTCACGTTTTTAAATTGGTGCTGTAAATTTTGGTGTTGGTTCTTAGATGCTAAGGCAATAGGTTCCTAGGAAATACCTAAGGTAGATACAGTTCATGGTGTAAAATTCTGAGGTTTATTTTGTAAATTGTCAGTGAGGGAGACCTCTGATGTTTGTGTTTGTAACATTTCTATTGTCATTTCAAACAATCAGGTTTTTTGGTTGGGGATGGGACAAGGGGATTTGAAATAAAATGTTTAGAACTTGGAGGGGGGGAATTTGTTGTCATTAGTTGTTTCCCCCCCACCCACTCCCGTGATGTGATCATTTAAACTAATTAAAAATCACTTTCAGCTAGTAGGAAAACAACCAAAATTCCCATTGGCGTCAATGGAGGCAGCATTGGGCCTCACGTCGGTTTCTTTACCCTGAAATTAATTAAAGGAAGTACCGTTTGGAGCACTAAGGGCTAAGATTTGTTATCTGTGCATATTCTTATATCTTAGCATATTCTTGCTATGATGTTATTTAGAACCGGGATTTTAATAAATTCATTCCTATGTAAGGATGGAAGGCACCATATGATCATCTGGTCTGACCTCCTCTATGACACAGGCTATAAAATTTCACCCATTTACTCCTGCATTGAGCCTAGTACATGTGTGACTAAATTATACCTTCCAGAAAGGCACCCAGTCTTGATATGAGGACTTCAAGAGATGGAGGATCTGCCTATTTCATGGGTAGCTTTGTCCAATGGTTAATCACCCTCAATGTTAAAAATTTAAGTTTTATTTTTTAATCGGAATTTGAATGTCTGGTTTTAACTTCCAGCCACTGGTACCCATTATGCCTTTCCCTGCTAGATTATCTATTAGCAGTTGTTTTTATCTATTAGCAGTTGGCTTGAAAAGGAAATATTGAATAGGTTTTAGAGAAAATTAATCAAATAAGGTACCTGTCACAATTACAGAGCTAGCTGTACCATCTCCCTGAGTGCACCCCCGTAGTGTCATGCCTCTCCTGGGTGAAATCATGGGATTCTCCCACTCTTAGATCAGGCATGGGGCTACAAAACTCTGTGCGTCAAGCATGCTTTCCCAGCACATCCAACTGGGATGTAGCACGTCCTACAATTCTGCCCTTCGTGGGTCTGACAGAATGACCAGATGGCCGCCTTACACCAAAGCATTGCTTCATTTCAACAGTAATAATACGGCACAACGTACGAGAGTCAGGGGGAAGTTTTTAACATGCGTATAGACTCTTGCTTTATCTTTCCTAAAGGTGTACCGTCCCCAGGAACGCCTAATTTCTTTAGACATCCCCGCAGGCGTCTGTGTGAGACTGAACAGCTTCTTGGCAACAACTGCCTCCCCATCTCCAGAGAGAGAGAGAATCCTTTTTAGCCGTCTTTGTTCTCTCCCTTTGTCGGCTTTGGGGCCCTGCTGTCCAAACACAGTTTAGTAGGAGGTCAAGCCAACCTCCTCAATGCCGGTGGCTCTCCCCCTGCCTTGTAACAACCTCAAGTGTTCCTTGAGGTGTCATCTCAAGTCATTGTTTAGCCTTCCTGTTTATTTCCCAATAGCCCTGCTTATTTAACCCGGTGTGGTCAGACAGTGAACATCTCACTATTCACCTGGTGTAGTCAGACAGTGAACATCCCAATAACCAGCTCACGGACAGCATTCCTAAGTGATTACAGAGCAGCAACAGAGAGCCCAGGTGTGCTTGGATCTGCGCAGAGGGATCTGTCAAAGCCACTCAACCCAGATACAAGGTTCCAGCCACAAGAATAGAATTGCAGGATTGGGGCCCTTAATGTGCCTTTCTAGTTTGAAACACAAACAGGTTTTACTGCTGAAGAGTATCTAGGTGCCAGAGCTGGGGATCAGCGTCATAAGCAGAGTTCATAAAATCAAATGGAATTTGTGAGTTTACATAGACAAACTGAGAAAACTTCACTGCCTCCCCCATTGCGTCTGTAAAGTCGTGATCAGCGGGTTTGCTTTGTGGGGTGGGAAGCTTGCTTGCACAGAGTTGTTTCTGCTCTTTTGCGTGTTCAAGTCCTCCCAGTTGTGAAGAATTATCTCCTTACTTTGAGGCTAAAATCATTCAAATCCAGTGGGTGTAGTCTGCCTCCATGAGAGTGAGCAGATTCTGGAGGAGACAAAAGCCACACCTCTGCTCAAGTTTCAGCTATTTCCCTCTGAGCTATTGCCTGCATCTCGGCCTTAATTAAATCTATTTCTTGATTATTTTTTTTAAATGCATTGTGTTTTTAACAGCGGTTGATTTATCATTTCTTTTACGCCATAGAATTCACTGTAGACGTTGCCAGGATGATTTCCTCCACCGAATATGGATCCAGTTCTTGGGAGCTCATTGTCACCATCGATCATCAGTACGAAGAAGAACAAAAGGAATTTACGCTTAGGGTCTCGGGAGACCTTCATATTGGTGGAGTGATGCTCAAACTAGTAGAACAAATCAGTGAGTAGAGACTTAATTTGCATGCTGCTATTGAAATTATATGTGTAGATTTCCCTCCTCCCACACTGGTTCAATAGACAAGGCAGACAAAAGGTTTGAGAGGAAACAAAGGGGCAGCAAGGTGGAATAACTTGCCCTCAGTCACACAGCAGGGCAGTGGCAGAGGCAAGACTAGAATCCAGATTTCCTGAGTCTCAATCCAGTGTCCCAGCTGCTAATGTAAGATGCATCCCAAAATAATTTTCCCAGGGCCCAGATCTTGCAGTTGGAGCCATACAGTCAAAGAAGACACTTACAGAGACAACTGTACTTGAAAAAAATATTGACTATGAATGTCATTGTCTCTGTATTTTACATGACACAGATATTTCTTCCACCACGCTCTCCACAAACATGATTCTCTGTCTTTCCCAGGGTGCAAGGCTTCCAGCAATGGAAGAGCACTGTCCCAAATCTGTGCTGTAAAACACAAGATGTTGTCTCTTTCTAGCAGCGCCTGCATTTAAAAGATAATCTATCCAACAACATCTTACATTTCTGGTTAATTTTCATGATGTGCTTGGGGAAATGACGCCGAGGACAGTGATTATTTAGATGCTCTTTGTAAGAAGTGTGTCCTTCCAATAATGTAGAGAATTCTGGATTAAAGGAAACTCTGTCAAATTAGACAGCTACATATTTGCTCTAGTTATATTTTTTTTTATCATCTTATAGTGGTACCTTAAAGCCCAAACCAAGATCAGGGCCCAACTGCGCCAGGTGCTGTACAAACACATAGGGAGAGATGTTCCCTGCCTTGAAGAGCTTATAAACCAAGTCGCTAAGACAGGCAAAGGGTGGGAGAAAGGCACAGAAAAATGAAGTGACTTGCCCAAGGAGCCTACGGCAGAGCTGGGAATTGAAACCCCATCTTCTGAGCTGAGTTCCAGGGGAAAGACGGGGGAACTCTGGCACAGAAAAATGAAGTGTCTTTCCACAGGTGGTTCTGGCAGAGCTGGGAATTGAACCCACATCTTCCAAGTTTATGTTCCTGTCCTTAAATAAGTCACTGAGGTACTTCTGTGGATCCCACCTTACGTGCTTATGTTGCCTTCCTGGGCACCACTACGATCCAGAAAACTCCCCCTCAGCCACTATCGACCCCTGTAGAGTCTAACCTCACTTGGCTTCTCAGGTTTCTCCTTCTGGGCATGTGTGACAGCCTCACCCGAAGTGCCGGGTGCCTGCCTGAGCAGGCACGCTACTGCCTCAAGAGAGGCGTCTTAATACCGATTTCCTGCTAATGCCCTGGAGCAGGTCACAAACTGGGGAAGAGGTGTTCACCTGCCCAAGTCGTGGGCGGGGGCCCAGTCTGGTAGGCAACCTCTGAACGCACCTCCTGGCTCAGGCGAGTTCACACAAAATAGCTGGAGCTGTGGGCAAAGAGGAGGAGGACTTCCCTTATCATCTGTAGTGGATTGGGTACTCCCCCCCAGCATGTGGGAGAGACCCCCCCATCCCGGTTCAAGTTGCTCCTCCACCTGATGGGGAGAAGGGATTTGAACAGGGATCTGCCACCTCTAACATGCAGCCTGGAATTACCCTCGCTCTTTCTCTGGCCCAATTACTACTTAATTATTAAATTAAAGTGGAACAGCCACAATAGGCGAGACTGAGGGAGCCCTGTGCTGGAATATCCCATAGCCCCATGGTTAGGCCAATCACCTGGGAGATGGTAGATCCCTTTTAAATCCCTTTTTCCCGTCAGGGAACTTGAACCAGGGACTCTCCTATTAGGTGTTCTTTCAGCGTCTAGCACAATGGGGCCTTGATCTCAGTTGAGGTTTCTAGTTGTTGCCATAGTACAAATATTAACAAAGCTCTCATTGTTCATCTGCTCTGTAGCTCCGTGTTTTGATGCGAGGCTTTTGAGTGGAATCTGCTTCCGAGTCCGTTCCCTTATCTTCCATTTCCCTAGAAACCTCCCGCGATTGGTCGGACTACGCTCTTTGGTGGGAGCAAAAAAAGTGCTGGCTTCTGAAGACCCATTGGACGCTGGATAAATGCGGGGTGCAGGCAGACGCCAAGCTGCTCTTTACAACGCAGCACAAGATGCTGCGCCTCCGTTTGCCCAACATGAAAACGGTGCGGCTGAAAGCCAGCTTCTCGTCAGTGGTGTTCAAGGCGGTCGGTGACATCTGCAGAACCCTCAGTAAGGGAACCTTAAGCTCTGGTTGCAGCTATGTTGCACGGTTTCCGCCGTCCTTTGGGTTGGGTGTCCTGCTGCAGTCCCTGCTCACTCAAAACTCCTGCCATGTTCAAAGGGACCCCTTCTATTCGAGGTGGGAAGAAATTTCTCCCCAGCCACCTGGGTGGATTTTTTTCACTTTCCCCTGTAGTATGTGGCGAGGGTCACTTGCTAAGATCATCTGGGCATATCTCCCTTAATCACTTCCCTTCTGCTGCAAGGGCCCTGGGTATTGGGGCACCTCCGTCCCCACAGTGTGCTACAGCAAAGAACAAGAGTTTAGTCTTCCGAGGGCTGTAATCCTTTGGTCTAATTCCGGTTGTTGGGCTTGGTGGGGGGGGCAAGAGGGGCAGGGCTGGGGGTGCTATTGAGGTCACTCTAAATGATCTGGTGGGCCCTTCTGGCCCTCAACTCTATGACCCGAGTCCCAAACAGCAGGCCTGGCCCTTCCTGAAGAGAGCACAGACTTTTATTTTCAGTACCCACTGGAGGCTGACTTGCATCGTGGGTCTCCACTCTTATAGATGCCTGATCCATAATATAGAATCATAGAAGATGAGGTTTTGAAGGGACCTCAGAAGATCAGCTCGTCCATCCCTCTCTTCAAAGCAGGAGCAACCTCCAAAAAATTTTCCCAGCCAGGGCTTTGTCAAGCCGCACCTCAAAAACTTCTAAGGATGGAAATTCCACCACCTCCCTAGGTAACCCCTCACTAGGGGGGTGGTGAAGCACTGGAATGAAGTTTTTCCTAATATCCAACCTAGACCTCCCCCACTGCAACTTGAGACCGTTGCTCCTAGTTCTGTCATCTGCCACCACTGAAAACAGCCTAGCTCCATCCTCCCTGGAATCCCCTTTCAGGAGTTGAAGGCTGCTATTAAATCTCCCCTCATTCTTCTCTTCTGCAGACTAAACAAGCTTAATTCCCTTAGCCTCTTGTCATAAGTCTTGTGCTCCAGCCCCCTAATCATTTTGTTACCCTCCGCTGGACTCTTTCCAATTTGTCCACATCCTTTCTGTAGTGAGGGGGCCCAAAACTGGTCACAGGACTCCAAATGTGGCCTCACAGGTGCCGAATAGAGGAGAATAATCACTTCTTTCGATCTGTGGGCAATATTATCAGAAGTTTCTCCTGTGACCCCTGTGGTCGCTGATTAGTGAGAGTTCTGGGAGTGGCTGTAGGTGACTGAAGCCACCAACCCATTTCCCATTGTCCACTGAACAGAATGAGCCCCATTCTGCTCTCAGATCAGCCTTACACCAACATCGCCCCATGGCGTGGGTGGAGTTACTCCCAGTTTACAGTAGCATAAATGGGATGGGAATTGATCAGGCCCATTTGTTTTTATTTCTTTGCTATTTGGGAGTGAATTTTAGTGCTTGAGAAACTTGTAGGCCAGGACATCCATCCTGCTGCCCCATACAGCCCCGTCAACAAGCTACAGAGCTGAGCCACTGCACCACTGGTATTCCAATGATGGAGTTCTCCCAAGCAGAGATAAGAGGTCGTTTTGAAATATGCCAAATCTATGGCAGCTTTGGTCAATAGGAGGCCCCAGTACTCTCCAAGCTCCTCTAGTTTGAGAGCACCCCAGTCCTCATTTTAACTTAGATATTCGAAGATCAACACACCCAACTCTGTAAAAAAAAAAAAAAAAATCTCAGCCCAAACCATGTTAACCATAGTGCAATTTTTAGCTCAGTCTTTTGGCATCGGATTGTAAATGGGGTGAAATGTCTTCATTACGCTTAGCAACTGTGATGCAATGAGAGCATAATGGCTTACCCAGCATTTGACTGCATTTAAATATTCCTTCACACAAAAAATGATTTATGGGATTCATGTATTAATTCAGCTTGAAAGGTTTTTGCATGAATTAATCTGATGATGTAAAGTTTCTTTGCTTTCTATGATATGAGTATCATTTATAAACAATGTACCAGGAATGTACCTAACAGCATATGTGCTTAGCACAGCATTCCACTCCTATCAGTAGCATATCATCAAGATAGAGCATGCACATGAAAATGAAATGCTATAAATTGGGAAATGAAATGTGTGTATTTCAGATCTGGCCTAATTCTTTTTAACACTTTATCGGTGCAAGCCTCTCCGCTGTGGTCAAAGGCGGTTGTGTGGGTGTTAGTCAGAGGAGTATGGGTACCATGGTCTTCTGGCAATCAACCTTGTTACAAAAAGAGGGCTAAATCCTGGCAAAACCCACACCATAGTTTCCAAGACCAGAAGGGACCATTCCTAGAGCAGATCTTTTAGAAGAACATCCAATCTTGATTTAAAGTAATAATCTACTACGACCCTTGATACATTTTTCCAATGGTTAAACACACGTACCGTTAAAAATTTACACCTTATTTCCAGTCTAAATTTGTCTAGCTACAATTTCCAGCTATTGGATCACCTTATACCTTTCTCAGTTAGACTGAAGAATCCATTATTAAATATTTGTTATGCGTGTAAGTACTTATAGGTGGTAATAAAGTCACCCTTTAACTGTCTCTTTGTTAAGCTAAATACATTGAGGTGTTGGGTCTATCACTAGACGTCTATCGCTTCCGAAGCAGTCAGCATCACCACTGCATCGCTAGTCTTCACTTGGCTTTGCAGCTGGATTGTGTGAGCTTTTGTGAAGCTGTGTTGTGTAGGATACAGCCCTGAATACAGAGGAGTCCCATGTGTGATCTTTATTGGCCATTATCTTGTAAGATACCATAGCCTTAACTTCAGCACTTCTCACTGTAGATATTAGACGGTCAGAAGAACTCTCTCTGTTGAAACAATCAGAAGATACTTTGAAAAAGAAAAAGAAAAAAGACAAGAATAACAAAGAACCAGTCATAGAAGACATTTTAAACCTGTACAACTCTCCAGTGATTTCAGGATCACCAGGTAACCCAGATGACTTTATTCAGCTGGCTTTTTTTTTTAAAGAGAAATATTTTAAGGCAGAGGAAGGGGAAAACAAGTCTTCATGTTGTGCAGCTAAAACAGAAGGAGGCACAGAAGTGTACAGGGAAGCAGAAGTTAAAGGGACATTGTTGACTTGAAATCTAGCCACATTTTTAAAAAAATGATCTGAAAATAGTTTCAGGTCGCATCCCAGCTCTTGAGTCTCCATGCCTGTGTTTGTGGTTTTACAATAACATTTTCCTATCTTTTTAAAAAAAGCTTTCCTGGTCTCGGCTCACGAAAGACCTAAACAAACGAAAAGGGTAACTGGCTAAGGCCTCAGCCGTGCAAACAGCGTATGCTGCTGCTGGATTGGCAGCGTGAGCCCGGCCTTGGCGTGTTCAATGGTTTCTGACAGGGCTGCAAGAGAGAGACTGGAACTGCTGATTTTTAACACTTTGTATCTCAGCCAAATCTGAATGGGATTTCATGGGACAAAGAAAAGGCACTTCTCTTCTCTAAGGACATTTCCCCTGGCAAATATCTAAGGCCAGCTTCAAACAATGGAGGTTTGAGAGCTTCTCAAAGAAAAGGTTTAGAATCCTAGTATAATGGAAAGTGTTAGGCAACCTAAAGATAGTGCGCACTACCAGCTGTATAATACATTACTGTTTTTAACTTGCAGCAAGTCCTGGTTTATATAGTAAAACCATGACTCCCATTTATGATCCTGTCAATGGAACACCAGTCTCTTCTACTATTACTTGGTTCAGTGACAGCCCTCTGACCGCACAGAACTGCAGCATCCTTGCCTTCAGCCATCCCAGCTGTTCTCCAGAAACCCTGGCTGAAATGTACCAGCCTCGGACCTTAGCTGACAAAGCCAAACTTAATGCAGGGTAAGGAGGCATCTCTTTGGCATGTGAGCTTGCTGAGCAGAATCGGCACTAATCCAGCGTTTTAAGAAATGAAATGGAATTTGCAAATGTAACTCTCTTGTATTTAGCTGGGTGGTTTCTTAAAAAGGGTCCTTGATCTGGGTTCACTTCTCATAAATGCTTTGTTGAGTCTTTTCTACTTTTTTGCCTTATACCACATTTTGGGGAGAGGGGTTGATTTTGTTTTAAGTGATCAGCAACGTAACTTAAAAAGGCTCTGGACTAAATATTCCTTTATCACACCACTGCAAAGCCACTGAAGTGAGTAAGATTTCATTGGTGTAACTGAGAGGAGAATTTGGCCCTGTGTCTATTGATGGCTCCTCAAATGAAGCACTGAGGGCATGTGTGATTTTTCCCTGACACAGTGGGGATTGAACTGGGGACTACAAGTGTTAAAAGTATGAGCTGCTACAGCTTGAGCTAAAAAGCCAGCCTCAAAAACATGGGCTGTAACAGTAAAACATTTCTGATGGAATTTTTTCAATAATCCCTGCTGTAGACTTTCATTTTCAGCTCTGGAAGACCTAGTTTCAATTCCTAGAGTGTTGACCAAGGGGGCAATTGCCGTATAAGTGGAGTCTGTAACAGATCCGCATCTCTGTAGATCGCGCATTGATCGTGTTTTTCTGCGTGCAAGCCTGGACTCCAGCGACGATAGAAAAACTGGCAGAGAAATCACTGAGGCTGCAAGCGCTTCCCACAAAGGAAAACGGCATTTTTTAGCTTTCTGTCACATAAGCTGCTCCAGCCCTGCTCTGGATCACTGCAAATCAGTAATTCCTCCCAGGAATACACCTTGACTAAAGAGTGAGCTACTGCAGGCAACAGACAAATTCTGCTCAGTAAGATCTATACAAAGATCTATATTATGTTTGCGCTCCCTCTGCTGGCTCTTCAGCATTGACAAAGACTACTCCTAGGTCTTTGCTGACATATGATGATATCGGTGCATGCTTTCGCATGAGATGACCATCCAGGTGCTCTTATTAGATGGAGCCTATCAGCATTTGGAACCCCAAAAGCTGACCTAGTGCACTCTGATGGTGATCCTGTTTTTTAGCCTTTACTTTAAGTCATTTAGACATCTAGAGAGATGGTCAGCAAAGCACTTAGAAGTCAATGAGGCTACTTAAAGTCAGTAAGCCATAGCACATTGCTTTCTGTATAATATGAGAGAGCATATTTTCTTAGTCTACGTTTCAAAAACAGTAATGGCTCATTTTTTATGTGTTTCAAGAGTTGAACATGGGTTGAGATTTTTGAACTTTGCAGGATTCAGTAGGGGACTAAACATTTCTGTGGATGACCAGAGGAGCCAGAGGGAGTTCTAATAGCAAATGCTAAAATAATAAGCAAAAGTTTTGGAAGGGATTGAAATCATCATGCTTCAAGGCTTAAACCAACATCTAGCTAATAGGGGTCAGGAGGAAACTTCCCTGGGGACTATGATACCCCATAACTGCCTACTGCAGGGTTTCTTGCACTTCCTTCTGGTCCTAGCCACTGCTGGGGAAGAGCATAGTGGACTGGGTGGATGTGAATGTCTGGTCATTCTTGTGTTCAAATACTTTAATAAGTAGGCCCCCATGCAAAAATATAATGTGCTTGAATGATGTGAATTTTGCCTGTGCTTGTAGGCGCCAAGACTGTTCATTCATCACAGAGTTACTCTGTATCTTTGTATGTGATCTTGTTTTCCTGGCACAACTGACTTTTTGGGTTGTTTTTTTTTTCTCCAGCTGGCTGGATTCATCACGGTCGCTTATGGAACAAGGCATCCAGGAGGACGATCAGCTTCTCTTACGCTTTAAATACTACGTTTTCTTTGATCTGAATCCAAAAGTAAGAGACTCTTAACTCTTCGTTTCTGTCGTTTCTCTCGGTGTGCCGCTTGCAGCTCTGGACCTTGAAGCATAAGACTCTTGCGTTTTAGCTAGGATTGCAATTAAGGGTGGCTCAGAAGTCTAATGTTTAGTGAATTCTGCTCCTTGTGGATCTTTCAGCTGCGAGTTCACTCTCTTCCCTGAGTATTTGATCCCCATGTGGCAGTTCACATGTCCAGGTCCCCTCCCCTATCAGAAGGCCTGATCCTGCTTCATTGAAACCAGTGGAAAGGCTCCCATAGGCTTCATTGGAAGTTTGGGTTGGATCCAAAGAGGCCTAAGAGTGGGAGAGAGGCCAGAGTTGCGTCCCCAGTATTGTCCCTTCAAGTGCATTCCTGTTATCTGTTGTGGTTGTCGCTGGAGTTCTGTTTCATCCTCCTTTCCTGACTGCATAGCGGGAGGGTTCCACATCCCAGTGGACTATTCCTTTCTGAGCCCCCTTTCCAGCTCTCCAAAGCTGAGACCTGCCCCCAGCCTCCCTCCAGGGAGTCACTAAAGATTCCAGCCCCTGGGAAGCAACCCATCAAAGAGACTGAACTCATCCAGGACACACACAGCGCTCTGAGAGCAGGGACCAGGCTGCATAGCCCCGGGCAGGCTCCAGGCCATTGAGGTGGCAGCGCCAAGATGTGGCTGTAAGGTTTATGGGCCGGGTTCCAAGACCACCAAGAGAAGTGGTCAGGCTTTCCAAAGAGCTTGTGTATTTCCTGCAGTGCTCTGGACATGGGCAACAAGAATAACCAGGGTGAAATCTGCAAAAGCCCTTAGGAGCCTAATTCTCAATTTCAAAAGGGACTTGGGGCCAGATTTTTAACGGTATTTAGGTGCCTAACTCCCTCTGAAATTCCACTGGGAACCTACATCTCACTGCCTTTTAATGGGACTTAGACTCTCAAGTGCCCAGGTCACTTTTGAAACTGGTACTTGGGCTTAAGTTGCGGCAGTGCTTTGGTAAGTTTACCCCTTTGATTTCTTTGCATTTCCATTGATTGGGACTTGCATGAAGATTATAGCGAGTTGAGTTCTGGGTGGTGTTTTTTTTTTTTAAAACAGCAGTTCATTAGGGCCAGATCCTTAGTTGGCGTAAATTAGCAAAATTCCACTTATAAATTGTAGCTGTACCGGCATATACCAGCTGAGAATCTCGGTTATTTTGCCATTTGTGAGCTAATTGTTTTCCTTCAGGCCTTTTTGACAATAACAATATGCTTTCTAGTCTGAGTAAAATATGATGGGTGAAATCCTGGCCCCACTGAAGTCATTGGGAAGTTTGCCATTGACCTCAGTGGGGCTAGCATTTCATCCATTGTCTCCTCTAGACAAGGAGTTCCTATGTGAACGAATGCAACATTTTATCCTCTGCCTACAGTATGATGCAGTGCGAATAAACCAACTATATGAACAAGCCCGGTGGGCCATCCTATTAGAAGAAATTGATTGCACAGAGGAAGAAATGTTGATCTTCGCTGCATTACAGGCATGTACTTGATCTTAGTTGCAAAACCAGTTTTCTCAAGAGGGATAGACACAAGCTAGGGCATGACCATAATGGCAAGAGCATGAGCTAATTAGTCTATTTGAGTAGTTGTTTGAAATTGTGCTTAGAGTTCTTGGAACATATTATTGGATTGTGTAAAATGTTTCACACTCAGATTAAAGCAGTGTACATTATTTACATGCAACACATATGCCTTATTAACGGTTTCTAAAGCAACTATAACCACGTTAAATCACAGCTATCTATTTTCCATTTCAGAAAGCATTTCTTCAGCATTTCTACAGCCTTTTAATAATGGCTTCTTTCAGAAGGAGTTTCTAGACAAGCGTTGCTTTATTTACTAGCTGTCAAAATCCCTCTTTACCCCCTGATGGCGTCTACAATGCAGTTATGTTCTGACAATATAAAAATCTGCAGCACGTTGAAAACTGAAAATGTGGGGATGGCATAAAATGAAATGGAATTTAACAGGACAACCAATAGCACAAGGTGTAGGGTTTCGGTCCTACAGCACTTTAGGGGTCTGGTCCATGGTTGGGACGGCCGCAATACCAATAATAAATAGTGATCGATGATAAAACCCCTTCATTCTAAAGTGGAACTTTCATGGATTTCAAAGCCTGCCACAGAGTCCTGCAGTCTTGCTGCAGAATTTAGATCCAGTTTGCCCCAGAGTATGGATTGAAGCCGGGATTTATGGGTTCAGAGACTCCAAGGCCAGAAGGGACCATTGTAATCATCTTATCCGACCCCCCAGAGTGCTCTACTCACTGCCGGGGCACCTCCTTCTGGCCGCCTCCGGGGATTAGCTCGGCCAGTCCGACGTCCCTCCAGCATTTGCTCACTGTGTCACTCTCCCTGTCTCGCTCAGATGGGCGTCGACTGTTCCCGCTTTGCGGCTTGGCTGTCTGGCCGAGTGTGTGTAGTCCTCGCTGCCGGGGTATCCGAGTCTCTCAGTACCCACATCCCAGGCCGCCCTTCCTCTGACTGCCCCTTGACAGTGCCTCTGCTCGGTGGCTAGTAGGGGAACCCAGGCCTGCCGCCTTCCCAGGTTCCAGCCTAGAGACCCTACAACAAGCAGTCAAGGTTTGCACGGTCCTGAACCTCATTGCTGCATCTCTGGGCTACTTCCTACCTCACCTGTCACCCTCAGATTGACTGCAGTTCCTGTCTTTACAGCCCCCTTCTTTCTTTGTTTGCTTTCTCTCTTTGTTACGGTGAAGCAGAGTTGACTGAATGGTCTATACCTGCCACCAACTGTAATTCCTCAATACTTAGTGGTGTATAGCCTCTCGCTCTGCCCTGTGTCGTTCAGGTAATGGAACAGCAGCTTTTTAATAATACTCCATTTCCCGACAGTTTCACTAAATCACATAATGTAATTTGTTTTTTACCTTAAGCTGTTTGAATTCCTCGAACAGCTGCATGTATCCCCATCGGTACTAACTCTGTTAGTAGAAATATAACTTCATTAATTTAATCACTTCTCCAGACTGAGACTCCTTTTTATTGCCATCAGGCCTGAGATTGAATCTGAAAAAATTACCACTGCTGCCGGGCGTACATCCCAGATCTAATTTATTGCTATTAGTTCTGCTATCATGACAGCTACGTAGTCAGATATTGTTTTAGATGTATTGATTCCCAATTTTGATATACAATATGCTGTCCCTACTCTTCCTATTTTTTCTCTTTTGAACCCACCTGTATATATTTGACAAAAACGACTCCACTTTTCGTCTGTATACTGGTATATTTCATTTTTAATCCATACTGCCTCTTTTTTACCCTTAAGTTTATAAAATAAATATAAATCCATGTTTGGACATGTGACTTTCCATCCATAACAAATTTTCCCATGACTGAAAGCTTTCATTTCACTCAGCTTTTCCTTGTCTTTCAATTCCCGCAGCCACCCTACAACTTAAATGGCAGGTGGTGGTCTAACATTATAGGCTGTGGTTTGCCCATCAAATTCCCAACAATCCTCATAAATTTGTTTGGCATTTTCGTCATTGCAGTTGCCATTAACTTTGGCTCAGAAAGTTTGGTCCAGCAGTTTCATTCACAGTGTAACTGGCATTTCACTAGAAGCTGTCTGCATTGCACATATAGGTGTTGAAATGAATGCACCGCACACAATTTGTAGTGTCTGTGCTTGTATTAAATCTAATTTTTTAACATCTGATTTTGATGCTAGCCCAAAAGCTTGGTAGCCATAGACCTGGTTTGATTAAGGCTCTGTGTACCATCAGCAGTGTTTTCTTATCTGCCTTCCAGTTAGTCCCAGCCAGACTTTTAAGCGGATTAACCCTTCCTGTATATTTATCTATAACATAGTCTATGTGATTTTTCCAATCTAATTTAGTATCAAATATCACACCTAAGAATTTGAACCTTTTAACTACATCTATTTGTTCTCCATACAAATAGTTTACTTTCCTTTGTAACTTTCCTTTTTGTAAAAATCAGTCCTTTGGTTTTACAATAAGCCTTCCCTCAGATGCCTTTTCAGTATCTAGAAAGACAGATAGCATGGACCCTTGTGTCTCATACTATTTTGTATTTCGGTTTCTAGTTTTGCAGTGCGATCAGTGGGGCATCTTCCTTTCCTAAAATGCTCTGCAACTTGTCTATAATGCCATTATTTTCCAAATAGGCATTCAATCTTTCAGTCACCAGGATAATGCTTGATCCTGCTTGAGTGCAAGGGGACTGGCTAGAAGCCCTCTTAAGGTCCCTTCCAGTCCTGCAGTTCTCGGATTGTTTCACCATTCTTTCCATAATTTTAGCCAGACAGGATGTGAGGGCAGTTCATCTGTAAACTTCCACTTTTACCGATAGGTTTGCCTACTTTTCATATTGGAATTACTACTGCCTGTTTTTACCCTAACGGTATCACTCCTTTCCCCTTATAGTGTTAAATAATTCCCAGAAAACCCTCAAACTGCTTTCCAAGAGAGATTTCAATATTGTTACAGATATTACCTTTACCTGGGGATATATTATTGCTGATATCAATAGCTTTCTCAAGTTCATGGATACGAAACCTTTCATTCAACACAGTATCTTCATGTTTTACCCCCAACTATAGATCATGATTCTCTTCAATTAATTGTCTCTTAATCTGGTGAAAAACTTCACGTTGCTTTTTATCATTACCCCTTGGAAAGTTTCTGCTAAAACATGTTCTTTTACATGATCAGAATTTCTGACCATGTTGAATAAGACCTGGGAGGTGGCTCTTAAATTATACTGAAGTAATTTGTAGTGTAGACATGGTCTATGTCACCCAGAGGTGTAAATAATCCATACCCCTGATCGACATAAATTGTATCAATTTAAGTGCTGATATAGACAGCGGTATGTCAGTGGGAGAGCTTCACCAGCCGACCTAGTTACTACCTCTCATGGAGGCAGGAGTTATTAAACCGATGGGAGAGCTCTCTTCCATTGGCTTAGAGCATCTTCACCAGAGGAGCTACAGCCACACATCTGCACCAGTGATGTAGTGTAGACATAGCTTAGTCTGAATTCCATTTATTCTTGTAATTTGCCTGCATATTTCTGATGTCTTGGTATCTTTGTTTATCCACCCTCAGTACTTCCTCCGACTCTCTTTCTTTGATTTCTTTTTTATAATTCTTTGTGCTGTTGCCTTACTTCTTTTATACTTCATGAAATCTTCACGATTCATTGTAGTTTTTGGTTTTTTTACAGGCTTAGTTCCTTTCTTTAACTGCCATTTTGCACACCTCATTCCCCCGTGGAAGTGAGTTTTTAGTTTTGGGGTAATTAAATATCCTAGGTATGACTACAATAGCTGCTGCTATTAATCCCTTTGTTACATTTCATTGAAATTCTGTCATCACTCACACAATGACTATACACAAATTCAGTACATTTTACTTGTAAATAGCTCCCAGTTAGCTTTCTTAAAATTCCAGGTGGATAATTTTCCATTACCTTCACTCTTACCTTGCCCTTCAAAAGTAATAAGTATTGCGAAATGATCACTCCCTATTCCTTCTTGCTTATATACTTCCCAGTTGCATTTACTTGCAGTATCCATTGTTAGAATTCTCAGGTATAAATAGGGAAAAACCACCCTCTGCTGCATTAAATCTAGCTGGGGGGTCATCATTTAGAACCACTACATTTTTTTTGCATCAATGAACTTTTTTAAGCAGGCGCCATGTTTACCAGTTGTGTGACTTCATCACAGTTTATTGCGATTATTTAGGTCACCGCATAGCATAGCATTTTAGCGTTCTTCACTGTCTCTTGTAGCCCTGAACTTTCCAACTTGCCACCTGGGGGATAGATATTAGAAATCCTTAAAGAAATATTACTTCTGCACTGGGCTCTCCACAGTATTATATTGTACTTCTTCGTTCTCTGCTGCTGTGCAGTCTAATCAGCCCCTTATGAAAGTACAAACACCATCTCCTCTGCCTTGTCTTGCCTAAAGGCACTATACCCTGGGATTTTAAATGCAGGCATTTCAACCAACCACGTTTCCTGGCTACACATGACATCCGGCATAGCTTTCATTTCCAGGATATTTTCGGTTGGTTCTTGCCCGTGTGTTATCCGACTATGCGCATTCCCACAAGAGATTCAGATCCCCCTTACCAATCATATTTTACCATTCATTTAATTCAGAATGTCATGAAGATGGTCCAGTGACAAGCTGCTAATGTACAAGTATTTTTCTGCTGCCCTTGTTATAATTTTCATTTTTTCTGATCCCCCCCCCCCGGTTTGGCTGTACTGTTGATCACTTCTAGCATAATTGCAGTAAACCTTTCTTTTTTCATTACTAGTAGATCATTGCTTGTTCCTTACATGGTGTTAATCATATTCTTCATAGAATAAGGCTGTGTCTGCAATTCCCCTTTTCCTTCGCTGATTATCTCTTTCTTCTCCACCTGATGCTTTGAAAGTTACCTTACAGCTTTCACATGTGTGTTATTTGCAATTTTTGTCTTCTGTATCTCTTTAGCTTGCCTTGCTGCAATACACTCTCTATGTGCCAGACAGTGGTTACCACCACAGTTACTACATTTGACCTCTGAATGCTCTCCCCTACATTTACTATATCTTGTTTTCCCTTTACAGACAGCCACTACATGCCCATATCATTGGCATTTTAACACCTTATGGAAGGGTGGAATATATGGCTTAGTTCAGAGTTTCTCAACCAGGGATACACATACCCTGGGAGTACGCAAAGGTCTTCCAGGGGGTAGGTACATCAGCTCATCTAGATACTTGCTTATTTTGACAACCGGTGACTTAAAAAGCCCTTGCTAAGTAGGTACAAACTAAAATTTCTTACAAGGACTTGTTTATACCACTCTATCCACTGAAAAGTAAGGAACGTTTATATTCCAATTGATTTATTTTATCATTATATGGTAACTATGAGAAAGCCAGCCATTTTTCCGTACTGGTGCGGTGTGACACTTTCGTATTTTTATGTCTGATTTTGTAAGCACGCAGTTTTTTAGTGAGGTGAAACTTGGGGGTCTGCAAGACAAATCAGGCTCCTGAAAGGGGGACAGTCATCTGGAAAGGTTGAGAACCACTGGCTTAGTTCTCAATATCTGAAACCCTAGTGTTACTTTCCAAGGTAGAGTCCCTCCCTCGAATGTAATCAGTATAGCTGTTGATCGCTTGTTTTCTAGTTATTTACTAACTAGTCACTTACTTACTGACACTTTATCTTCTCCTATGCTTTTGGTTATCTCATCATGGGTCAGCTCTAATGGCACTCCATCTATTACCCCCTTTATTTCAGTCAAGTACTTTGGTAGCTGGAAACTTGTATGAACTTTTCCTAGCATTTCAGCTTTTAGCAGTGTATCAGCTTGCTTTTTGTTTTTACATTCAGCTAAAAGATCCCCACCTCACCGCCTCCTAGCGCCTACAATATCCCTGATGCTTTTTTTTATCCAGTCAGCTGCTTTCACAGGCTTACATCACCTCACCTTATTTCTTTGGCTAGGGATCTTACAAATAGAACATTTTGGTTTATCCTTCGTTGGCTTTGCTTTTTTATTGATATCATTATCTGCTTCTATTCTTTTCTTTTCCTACTTTGCCCTGGTCTACACGACAAACTTCTCTCCGTATTACTACATCGCGCAGAGGAAAATCCACACCCCTGAGCGACGTAGTTATACCGACCTAACCCCTCAGTATAGACAACTTCTCTCATCGACGTAGCTACCGCCTCTAGGGAGGTGGAGCGCCTACAGAACGGGAGAAGCTCTCCCTTCCGTGTAGGTGAAGTCTCACTATGTACTAGAGCAGCACAGCTGCAGCTCTGTAAGTGTAGACCAGCCCTTTGGATCCATTCTCCCTCCCTAAAAGGCTCTTCTTCAGTTTCCAGAGTGACTTCATTGGGAGTCAGAATAGTCCATCGCTCCCGCCTCACCCCCGACTGCTCTCAGCCATTGGGCTTTATGTAGGCTCCCCCCTGCTCCTGTCCAGCTAAGCCTCGTTTTTCATTAGCCCTTCTTGCTCCCTGAGTCCTCCTTCCGGTGTGGCCTAGGCAGTTAATTGGGCCGTGGTAACCGCTGCAGGCCTTGTGTGGAGTGGATACCCCATCCCCACAGGCCATAGAACTTCCCCAACCTATTTCCTGTGTGAACCAGAACAGCCCTTCCAAGAAATACTTGCCAGGCCCAGGGTAAGATTGTTAGCAACTGAGGCATCCTGACGGAAGGTAGAATTTATCCAAAAGTGAACTAGCTCCATTGGCAATTGCCACGCAAGCTTTCTGGCAGTAATTGCATTAGAAATCCTATTGTATCTAACCTATTGTGTCCAGTCACAGGAAATTCCACCCAAATTCCTTACTAGGGAGGCCCACGCCAGGCCCTAGAAAATCAATTGCTCTCTTTTCTGAGCCTTTCATTACAGGTAGCCCATGATCTTTAAAGTATCTTTGGAATAAACTAGCCTTTCAATCCAACTCTCTCTCTATTTTATTGCAGTATCACTTAAGCAAGTTATCATTGTCGTCAGAAGCACAAGATTTCACAAACGAATGTGAAGTAGATGAAGTGGAGGCTGCACTTTCCAATCTGGAAGTAACGCTGGAAGGTGGAAAAATGGATAACATTTTGGTATGTCATTTGTGGTCCCGAGCCTGCTCCCACTGAAGCCACTGAATCAAATACCTTCGCTTTATATCCTGAGAACTTTGGCAAGGCAGCAGGACCTGACAGGTGTGACAGCTATTTACGAAGTGTATGGTAATGAAATTATTCTTGATTATCCTTAGGAGGACATTACAGACATACCGAAACTTGCAGATAATCTCAGGCTATTTAGGTGAGTAAATACAAAAAGATGAAAAAAAAAAATGGGTGAAAATTCCTTTGGTTTTGTTGCCCTTTAACTCTGTCCAAGTGATCGCTAACTAATATTAATGATTTTGAGGCTAGCAATGAACAGTGAAGATATCTGAGAAGTCTATATAACAAATTACATAGCTGACGCTTTGGCATGTTATCCTTGTTTGCTGCTTTTTCTTAATGATTTCTTCCAGATTCTCATCTGGGGTAAATCAGTGTACGTCCAGTGCGGTCAAGGGAGCTATACAGATTTACATCTACTGAAGATCTGGCCCTAAACATAATAGAGCTAGTTGAAAATTTTCCATCGAAACTTGTTTGGACAAAAAGTTGCCCTTTTTTCCCTAAATAAAATGTTTCACAATTTTTCTGTTTTTCTCAAATGTTTCTGTTTTTTCCAATGCAAAACCAAATTTGTATTTTTTGCCTCCAAAAATTGAAAACTTAGGGAGAAAATCCTCCTAAAAACTTTTCATTTCTTTCTAATATTTTTAACAGTAACCATTTACATATTACAGCTGGTTAGAAATGGTAACTCAAGCATGGGACCAGATTTAAATTATTTCAAATGGAGTTACACCAGTTTGAAATTGGAGTAATGCTATGGTGAAATAAGGTCTATAATATCTAGGCTTTGAAGCATTATATTTGTATTGATAAATGTTGAGAAAGGATCAATTTCACCATACACACACAAACCAATGAACAATTATATCTATTGATACTAATTAAAATTTACTGGTAGGCAAAGTAAGAAAGATGTTAATTATGAACTTACTAGAGTTTGAACTGAAGCTATTAACTTTGTATATTTTGACATGCGATGTGTACAATTTGTGCTAATGGTTATAAAACTTCAATTTTTTGAATCTCAACATCTATTGTCATTAAATAATTGTCTGGCCTCCCCATCATTTGAACCCCCATAGCTCCCCACAACTGTGAAAATTTAAGTTGATTAAAATTGAAAATAAAAATAATATTGTCTGTTGAAATTATATTTAAAACAATTGAATTCTGTCAAGCTTAATAACACCTAACCTGCACAATGTTGTGCTGCATTTCTTCCTCACAGCAACTGCAAGAATGTACCATTTGTTGTTTCAAAACAGACCCAGTTTGTAGAGAAACAAAGCCTTCTACTGCGGGATTGTTTATCAGTTTAGTTCTCTTGACAAATCATGTTGAACTCACCTCACTTGCTAAATGGCTCAGATAAACCTACGGTATATAGCTGTCATGTTTACATTTGAAAGTTGCCAGGTCATTTCCAGTAAAGAAATCAATTCAACAGTCATTACACTTACAGGGTGTGTTAAGATGAAAGCGAACTCTACCCTTTTAAGTTCTATCAGTTCCTTAGTTTTAGCAGTGGATTGTTTGTGTGCCCCCCCCCACACAACAGGGCGGGTTTTCTTCAGACAGCATTTCGTGGTTATTTTTACCCATTAAGAATGTTATCAATCCACACAGTAAACCAAAGGCCTTTAAAGGATACCTGAAATCAGATTAGATATAAAACATTCCTTTTAAAAGCTAGTAGTGTTTTGCTACTAATACCTGCTTTGTTACACTGCTAAATACACAATTCTGCAATCCTGAACATGTTTGCACTGCCAAATGCCTTCACATGCATCGTGTTGAGTCGGTGTGTGTCATTGTAGCATATTAGGAAACCAATATTTGCATTCACATGGGTGATAACATTGGGTAATTAGATCCCGTCTGTCCCAAGAACGACTGGACTCCATTTTTTTAAATGAGTAATAAGTAGGGCTGGTTGAAAATTCTCTGTCCAAACTTCTTTTTCGGTGGAAAATTGGGCTTTCGACTAGGGATGTAAAAGGTTAAACGTTCAAATGGTAATCAGCTGTTTAAACGTTTTAGATAGCTGATTACCATTTAAACTGGGGGGCAGAGGGGAGCTGGGCTGGCCCTCCCCGAGCAGGGGGTAGGGGAAATGCGAAGCCCAGTGCTGGGGTAGGTGTAACTGGGCTGATTCCCCGCAAAGGGGGGGAAGATGCGGAGTCAAGCATGGGGGGGCGAGCCCAGCTGCGACTACTCTTGCCCCCATGCTGGGCTCCACCCTTCCCCACCAGAAAGAGCTGCCCAACTGCGGCTACCCCTTCCAGCGTTTAACCATTTAAATGTTCTATTTTGAAAACGTTTAAACGGATGTTTGATTAAACTAATTTTTACATCCCTACGTTCGATGAAACAAAAGTTTTCACAGACAGTGGCTGCTTTCCTCTAAAACGTTTGTTGGTTTTGGGGTTTTTTCCCCCCCGCCCCCATCAGAAAAATGAAAACCAAATATTGTACATTGCTGGATTTGACAAAAAGTCAAAATTTTCTAGATGGAAAAATCCTCGATTTTAAGTATCTATAGTATTTTAAGTAGATTATCTTTTTAACTTGAAATAGTGATCATTTCTCTTCAAACATATTGGGTCTGATGCTCCTCTGTCATGAACTCTGACCAGTTTATGCTAATGTATTGTCAGTGGAGTTACTCATGATCTAGACCAGTATAAATGAGACGACCTTCAGGCTGAGCTGTGGACAGTCCTGGAGAAAATGTTCCTCCATTCATTAAACAATTGCAACTCCTTCCTAATGCAGATGCACTTAAACTGGTTTAAAAAGTTTAGCTTGCATTGGCAAAGTACTGAATTAAAATTAAACTGATTAAAGCAAGAGTTAACCTTGTTTAAGTGTGTGTCTGTGTGGGGCTTACCGTTCAACTAGATGGATTTAAATTATTAATTATTATTTGTACTACTGTAACACACAGGAGCCCTAGTTAAGGACCAGGACCCATTGCCCTAGGTGCTGTACAAATGTTGAATAACAAGACAGTCCCTGCCCCAGAGACCTTACAATCTAAGTATACATTAATTTAGTCAAATTGATGCAACTTTTGTAGTAAAGACAAGGCTTCAGAAACGATGGTGGAGCATGAGAATTAATGTGTATGTTGTATTAGCAATGGCATATTTATCTGACAAAACTTCATTTAGCCTTTTTAGAGATGGATATTGATTATTGATGTAAAACTCAGAGATGGATGTTAATCAATAGTCTGGGTATAAACAGACCTGGACTTCAAGGTAAATTGGAGTTTGTTCTGAAACTCATGTAGCTGCAAATCAAGAGTAACTCCTCTGAAGTCTGTGAATGAATGACCTCATTGAAGCTGCTCTGGATCTGCTGGTGTATCTGAGAGCACTTTATGAGCCCAGTGATTTATAGGTTGCAATATAAGCCATAAAACTGACTCACGTCCTCTTTAATTGTAGGCCCAAGAAGCTAACACTAAAAGCCTTCAAGCAATATTGGTTTGTCTTTAAAGACACTTCAGTATCTTATTTTAAAAACAAGGAAGCGGGGCACGGAGAACCCATTGAGAAGCTAAACCTGAAAGGTAGGAATTTGTTTTTCCTTTACCCTATTTCATTCATCATGTGGAAGAATTAATGAAGAATTCACTGTACGTTGTATACTGAAAGATAAATACAGTAGCACTTAATCCTGTAGCTGTTTACAGATATTGGCCTATCTGTGGCTTTACCTGCAGAAAGAGACCTAGTCTAACTGTGTTAGCCCAAAAGGAGGCGTTCTTAATTTATTCTAGCCTGACTTGCAAGTGCTGAGGGCCATTGAACTCAGTGGAAGTTGAGAGAATTTGCAGCCATGAAGATCAGACCCTCTGTTTGCAACACTCTTGTTTCTAAATAGTTATACTGGACGTTTAAGGCAAGTTCTCACTCTTGTCCTTGGAAAAAGTAAACGGGTAATAGGGGATTTGGGGTCAATTTCCAAAAATGCCAGAGACCCATTTTCAAAACTAGTCACATTTGAAAAGTGGCCGTAGCCTCCTAAATTGCTTAGGTGCTTTTGGCAATTTTTACGCTACTCTACTGGACACCTCTCCATTATAATGCTACTTTAAGCTGTTGCCAAGAGCCATGTAGAGAATTTCAGGTGTCTTTTAGACCTCACTGTTCATGTTCTTGTGATGCAAGTCAAACGAGGTGCTCTCAGAGCTACAGATGCTCAGCACTTCTGCAAATCAGGCCAGTCATTTAAGTGCCTCACTTTGGGCCCAATGTTTGAAAATCTTGGCCACCGATCTTTAAATCATCCATTAAACACAACCTTTCCACAACTACAACAGTTAATGTCAGAGGTACAGTAACTAAATACATGTATCCATTTCTTTTTGTCCCTCTGTGATTTAGGATGTGAAGTTGTACCGGATGTAAATGTAGCAGGGAGAAAATTTGGAATTAAATTACTAATTCCTGTTGCTGATGGCATGAACGAAGTGTATTTGAGATGCGATAACGTGAGTAATGAGACAAAAGGCAAATTCTTCATTCTGGATGTTTATTATGGCAGTTGCTAGGAAGGCAAGTCATAGAACAGCACCTGTGCTAGGCTAGACCCTGGACGGAGAAATAAAGATGCCCCAAAAAGCTCACCATCTATGAGTGGACAAAACAGTGGATAAAACAGGTGAATGGGGTGTGGGTAGGTGGGAAGGGAGGATAAAATAATAAGAAAACAGAGTTCATTCATTTATTCCCACCTAGAACCGCTTGAAACAAGGAAGTGCATGTTGAAAAATGTCAAAATAAATGAAATTTTTTTTTGATATTTTCAATGACTTTTTTTCCCCTTCGTTTCTTTCCACTGGAAAAAAGCAGTGGGGAGAATAGTCGAAAAATAAGTGAGATTTTTTTTCTCCCCCTTCTCCCCGCCCCCCAACCTTTTTTGAAAGTTACTGGCTTGAAACTGGTCATTAAAAACATATCAACTCAAAGAATGATTCTTTTGCGAAAATTTTCATTCTGGTAAAAAGAATGGTTCCTTGAAAAATATCGTGCCCCCCCCTCTCCCCCCGGCTCTCTTCCAAAGCATTTCCTTTTATTCTCTAGGCTCAGTAGCCACCGCTGGGAGCCAGGAGAATGTATCAAACAGTTTCCCACAAATATTCACTTGGATAAAATATTGAATTTGCTTCTGCTGTTTTTATGGCTGTGAGTCAGATATGCTGAGCACCCACGATTGCTACTGAAGTCAATGGGAGCTACAGATGCAAGGCATTTCTCAGTCAGGCCCCATGGGAATGTTCTGCCAAGCAGGAATATTACCAAACAGCCGATTTCAAATAAACATCCAACACTATTCAAAGGAAGCAACTTTGGAACTCACAAAGGTACCCATGTACTGGGAAACTGATTCTGAGTTACACTAGCCCAATCAGAGAGCAGCAATGATACCAAGTGACCTGTGTGTCCAAACTAAACTAACCGACACAGCTTGAATCTTGGGTGTGGAATGATCACAACGAACTGCTTGTGAGCAAGAAGCTGTTTGGCCAATAACGTCCAACGACTGGGTTTTATTGCAGGAGAACCAATATGCACGCTGGATGGCCGCTTGTGTCTTAGCTGCCAAAGGCAAAACGATGGCGGACAGCTCTTACCGTCCCGAGGTGCATAACATCCTTTCCTTCCTGAAGATGAAGAACCGCACCCTGTCTCCACAGGCGGTCGCCGATCCAGAGAGCAGGGGCATGAAACCAGAATGTTTTGTCTCACCACGATATGCCAAAAAATGCAAGTCCAAACAGGTATGGCTATCATTTAGGAGTTAGGCTGGCCCCTGGGGAAGGAGAGGTGACAGGTTTCTGATGCATTGTGAGGTGAAACCCAGGGCCGGACTGGCTCAGAGAGGCACTGGGAAACTTCCCAAGGGGCTCCTGGCCACAGCCAGGAATATCTCACAACAATAATTCTCCTTAGTGTTTTAATGAGAGGCCTGTCTCTTTAAAACAAGCATGGAGACTGGCTTCTCAGTACTTGCTTTCCCCCAGGAATTCCCCTGCGGCCACCCGTCTGCCTCCAAAGCCAGCAGCCACCTCCCCAATGGCGGTGATGGAACCCTGGAGAGATGCTCCAGAATGTAGCATGGGCACTGGAGAAGGGTTTTTCTGGACCCTGGGCAGAGAGGGTCCTCCCGCAGCCCTGAGGCTGGGAGAGGAAGAGAAGAACCTCCCGTGGTGCCCTGCCCGCTAGCAAAGCTGGTCGGGAATTACTTGGATAACCTGTTTTTTCCTACAAGACGTTTGAAAGAGGAAATTTCCATGGGAAAGGGTCTTTTTTGACAAAGCTTTCAGGAAGGTGTCTTAGGTCCCAGAGTGGGCGGGGGTGAAGGGGGCGGGTGAGGGAGAGCAAGAATATGCCTTTGGATGTACTTGCAAATGCCACCTCCCAGAATAGCCAATAGCCCTAGGTAGGGCACTCCCTTGGGGTGTGGGAGACCCAGGTTTGAAGCTACTGGGGAACAGAGTGCAGCCGGAGCCCAAAGCCCTGAAGCTGGGGGATGGAGCCTGCCACCACGCGGCCAAAGCCCCAAGCTGGAGCTTTGCCCCAGCGCACTCCCCAGTCATCACCCAGGAGGCTGTGGTTGTAAGAAAAGCCCCTGACGGCCACATGGAAGAGATGCGGAACCAAACAGTGGGAATTACGCCCTAGACTAGAGCTTGGTGCGTGCATAGACATGAATGAGGACCAAAGTAACAACAGCCCCGTGCCATAAAGGAGCCTGCTTTCTTGATCTCCCTCCCGCAGTTCAGGCTTTGAACCTGATCTGCCCACCCCAGCGGGGGATCAGGAACCATTTCCCCAGCGCCCTGCAGGGCTCCCTGGCAGCACATTTAAGGCTCCAGCAGGATTGCTGAGGAGTGACTCCGCTCACAGCAGTTGTGTTCCATGCCACAAGTTCCTGCAGTCACCAAGGGTAAGCCAGGGCAGCCGCAGCAGCTGGACCCAGCACAAAGCGGGAACTGGAACATTCACCGGCCACAGCAAGGATGTAGGGTGTGAATCGACAGAGGACCAGGTCCCTGCAGGGCAAAGCAGCTGCTCTGCACCGATCCAGCAAGGCAGAGCTGTCATAAATCCAGCAGGTCTGGCTTCACGAGTATCCCGCACGTCTAAAGGAATCCTTGGGTGGCATAGGAGCTCCTGCACCGCCCCATGTGTGCCCTGCAGTTCAAGGGACATGGCCAAGAGGAAGGGGCGTGGGCAGGGCATCCTAACATCCCAGCAGTCTCCAGTTGTGCAATGTTCCCTAGGGGCTGTGGGCAGCAAACGACATAGAGCAGCCCTGAGGTTGCTCTGTTGTATGCCAGAGCTGGGGCCAGGCAGCTATCTTTATGCCCGATTCTCTCCTGAGCTGCACTGAGCCACAGGTAAGGATCTGTCCCTGAGTGAACACAGCACCTTGTCTATTTAGGACAGTGACTGCTTCATCTTGAATTGATTGTGTCTGGGAACGTGGCCCCGGCGCGGACACTGTTTTATTTAAGGAAAACAAATGAAACTTTTGCACAGCGATCATTGACCCAGCTGAAATCCTCCTCTCCCCCTGTCTCTCTCAGTTGGCCGCCCGCATTCTGGAAGCCCACCAAAACGTGGCACAGATGTCGCTAGTGGAAGCCAAGTTGCGCTTTATCCAGGCGTGGCAGTCCCTCCCAGAGTTTGGCTTAACATACTACATTGTAAGGTAATAATTGGAATCATGTCAGACTGCCCTGCTATTTTCCTGGTCAGTGATTTTCAGAGAGTCCTTTGAATCACAGTTCTAAGAACTGGATCTTACTTTTCCCCTCCTCATTTTTAAGGACCTCTTAAATTCTAGAAGCCTGCATGTTGTTTTAGGACCATCTTTGTTCTGGGTTTGTACAGCACCTAGCACACTGGGGTTCTGGTCTGGGACTAGGCTCCTAGGCGCGATAGTAATGCAAATAATAAATAGTAAGAATATTTCTATAATCTGGTGGCACTTAGGAGCGCTAGTCATGCCCCATTGTGTTTGGCATGGTACAAATATGAGTTTTGACTGAAGTAAGGTGTCCATAGGAGTAAAGCAGACTTAGTCACACAAACTCACAAAGATGAAACAGCAACATTTCCTTCTCAGTGTTTTCAAGTCTACACTGCATGTTCTTTCCCATTAGCTCTAGGTGCAATAAGGCATTTCTTTTAAACATCGCCCCTATTTTAGCATTTTAAATACTATATACATTCAGGTAGAAACCTGTCAGCTCCTCTCAGTTGCCAGCTGGGTCTGAGCAAATAAGGTCCAATTCTGCTTTTAGCCGTTGCTTGAAGCACCCATCTCAAACTGATTTGAGTCTTCCTAAGGTTTCAATAGGGATATACAGGTGCACCTGAGATCAGAATTTAGAGCATGGAGTCACACTTGTTCTGCCCAAAGAGTACAGTAAAATTTGCAAAGCAAAAAAATTCTATTTTAAAGGCACGTCCCTTATTTGGTGCCTACTGTCCTGAATAAAGACAATTTAAGATGCACTTTGTCCCACATTTCATCAGTAATTCTGCAAAAGCTCCTAATCTGTGATACAAATGCATGATTTTGTAGCATAAATAAAATAATTGTGCAATGATGTCCTGTAAACTGATAAGCAGATGCATGAGGCAGAGAGTTAAAATAATCCCAAAAATTCTAGTCTGGTTCAAGTCCTTTCCCACAAGAGATTCCGAAACAGGATCAAAGTAACACAAAATGCTTCCAACAGCCAAGAGAGTCCTTGCCAGCTTTCAGCAAGGAGGCAGAGGAGAAGAAATGCTTTTCCTTGCTATCCCCAGGCCTCTTGCTAAATTCTCATGCAAGGACTTTCCTTGGTCTCACCTCAGATGCGCCTCCTCTGCAGCATTCCTTTATATAGTCTCCTGCAGATGTCACATGACACATGGTCAATAGACCCCGCCCCATCTTGTGACTTGTGTGGAAACTACAACTACAAGCAACCCCAGGCTTAAAGGGGTTGCGTCCTTGTATCAGTGTCTTTGGGAGAGGAATCATCTTTTTTTGTTGTTCTGTGTTTGTACAGCACTTAGTGTAATGAGGTTGTGGTCCATAGTTGGGGTGCCAAGGTGCTACCACAATATAAATAATAACAACAATATGAACGTTAATAACTAACAGCTAATAATACAGATGCACCAGCCATGTCTGTGCTTGTAGACTAGCACTATTACGTGTCCCTTAAACAGAAGCTTTTTTCACACAGGCCTCCTTTATTTCCCGCAAATGTTAGTGGTTGAGTATCTACGATCTCAGGAGAGTACAGTCGTCTGCTGCATTTTCATATCCACTGCCATATTTTACCTGCCCGCATTTTTGCCTTGCACCATCCAGTGCAGCAGAGCAGGATCCAAACTTTCCCAAGTTCCAGGACATTGTGATCTGCAGGTTTGATTCAAGCCGGGCACTGCTCCAACCTCCCGCATTGTTCCTGCTGCCTCTGGGTGCTGGGCGGTGTGGCTGACCTGTGCAAAGGCAGTGGAAGCTCCTCCCACTTTTTGCCACACTTGCATAAGGGGCAGGTGAAATATCTCACTGGGGAACAGGCTGTAGAATGAATCTGCCCTTTTTTCCCCCTCCCTCCAGGTTTAAAGGGAGCAAGAAAGATGATCTGCTGGGAGTTTCCTATAATAGGCTGATCAGGATCGATGCAGCTACGGGGGATCCTATCACAACATGGAGATTCTCCAATATGAAACAGTGGAATGTGAACTGGGAAATACGCCAGGTACAATCAGAATGGTTTTTCACGTCCAAGTCCTACATTTCAATCACCTGAAGATGCTTTCACCAGATCAGTTTTAAAGTAAAAAACTAGTCTGATGTCATGACTTATAATCTATTTGTGTGACTTGGTACGATACTGGTTTTTAATGGGCAGAGACTAAAAACTCCGATTTAAAGCACAGTCAGAAAAATGCAAAAAGGGCACCTGCTTAACATGTCTGCTCCTGTGTCCCTTTCAGTCAGATCTGCTTATGGTAAGTCACTAGAAAAGTGATGACATTCAGCCCTCAGTTAAATTCTACCCCTGATTTCATTGGGATGGCACAGGCGAAATCAAGAACAGAATCTTCTTCCAGCATGTTTTTAATGCTTTTCCAGTCAAGTGGTAGCAGAACGAGCGGAGGTTATAGTCTGCCTCACCCATCATTCTCTAAATTGCAGAGGCAAAATCTTTATTATTGGGAATGATATGAGAGGCAAAAAGAACCCAGCTTGACTCTCAGATGCCAGGCTGAGTGCGCAGGGCTAACACTGAAAAAATCTTCTGATTTCCAAGCTCTGCTACTTCAGTGCATAAATCACAGAGAGTATGAACATGGAGCTGTACGGTGTCATTTTTACAGAGATGCTTTTGAGCATGGCTCCGCGTCCTTGGTCCAGCCTCACTTTGCTCTGTATAGGACTTGGAGGGCAGAGGTGGCTTTAAGCCACCTTTTGTGAATCCTAGATTCTGGGGCCAGAGAGTAGCCTGACTTCTGACATAAATCAGAGCGCTTTGAAGGGCCTTTCCAGAAGCTAGAGATAACAGAAGTCCAAGATGCTCCAGGTACCCCTCAAGAATGCCATCTGTGTGCCAGGATAGAGCCCCGCACGGATACAAACATTTGGATCAGCACCCGACCTGTGATGGTACACAATGCAATCGCATCTGCAGATATAAAGCAACTATCCGTGGATTTGCAGGGCTCTGTGCCAGAGTCTGGGAGGATGTGGTGAGGTGCTGCTGTGCCAGGACCCCCAGGAGAGTTCCCCACATGCAAGGAAGCAGACTCCCCAAGTCGTCGGTTCAGCTGGTTTTTGTGGCTTTGCCACTAGTTCTGGCCCCAAAAATCACACTTAGATGCAGCGTGTGACATTGTGAGCAATATTTAAATAACATTCTTTAACTCGTTTATGTACAGACTCAACCTAGGGTCATTCCTGTGGCTTGCAACATTCCCACTGATGCATTTAAAAGTTGGACACTTCCCCAGTTACCTTTAGAGTGATCTACTAAATGGCTTATTGTTCAAGCTGTAAAAACATTGATGCAAGATTGGACCACAAGAGGGCCCTAACTGAACAGAGGAGAAAAACTTTACTGAAGATTCAGAAATCCTTTCCCCGCACCACTTTTCTTAGCAGTGTCAGCTATTTTGTTTGTTTAGGTATTTATAGTCCAGCCCTTGTTTATTGTGCTCAGTCTATTCTACAGATTCATGCGATCATTGGTACGGAGGTGATCTTGTTTATTTTCATTACTAATTTTTTTGCTCTACGTTATCTCTTTAGGTTGCAATTGAGTTTGATCAGAATGTGTCTATTGCTTTCACGTGCCTGAGTGCCGATTGCAAAATTGTCCACGAATACATTGGAGGCTACATCTTCCTGTCAACACGTTCCAAAGACCAAAATGAAACACTGGATGAAGATCTGTTCCATAAATTAACTGGAGGCCAGGAATGAGGTGAAGAAACATGTTGATTCGTGCTGGCAAAAAGGACCCGAAAATATATAAGGTTTTCTCTCTTACACTGGTGCTTTTGTTGACTGATGGAATAACATAGACCGTGTACTTCTCCTGCGTCAGGGCAGGGAATACTTCCACCATGTATGTTAGATAACGAAACCGACGTTAGTGGGATGGAATAAGGCAACCCTTGATAAACATGAGGGAAATTGGACGTGGTTGGTTGGCTGGTTGCTTTTATGCTACACGAAGATTTTGCCAAAGATTTTTATGTTGATTGTTGACGGACGTTTCCCCTTCTTTCCTGTTTGATTTAGATCACCTGTTATAGCATCCTGAACAAGGAATTTGAGGATATTGGGGTACACGTTCTGTTCTCTGTTACACTGGTGCAACTGCCATTGATTTCCCATTTTCTAGAATATCTCAGGATTAATAGAGCGAAGGCTACATAAATTATAGATTTGAAACCTATATTACTGGAACAAAAGACTACCTATTGCGTACATAGTATGGTTCTTTCATTACTCCGTGCTCTGTCTTGCACATGGAACCATCAAGCCCTGAGTATCAGTTAAGGAACCAATCCTGCAAATATTTAATGCCTTTGTTGGATTGTTCACATACATAGAGTCACATTGAAGTCAAAGGGACAACTCCCGTGCATAAAGTTTAGCACAGGTATTAATCTTGGCACGTAAACATTAATCTTTTGGGGGAATATTTTAATTTTGATTTTAAAATAATTATTTTAATGGCTCTTCCTCCATTATTAAAACTTTACAAAGGCCTGTACCTGGGCTACCTAGCCATTTTATGGACCTGGCATTAAATTCTGAGCAAAAGTTATTACATGCCCTTATCTGACTTCTCTGTGGGCACGTTGGTGCTGAACGCTTTGAACTTACGTTTCAAGAGATTACTTGATATACTATTCACAACAACCACAACACAAAATGCCTCTTCATTGGACAGATGACTCCAATGTAGTTAATGGTGAGACTCTCATTGGACTTTGGATTAGGCTCAACTTTGGACTTTGGCTCAACTTTGGATTAGGCTCAACTGCCAGCAAAGTACTGGATAACTTGACAGGCTAATTCAGATGCAGTCCTAAAATTCTGACAAGTTAAATGGCCTGGATACACTTAAGGAAATATGGCACTTCGTACATTGGATATTTCCACACCCCGAGATTTCATGCATCCTGCGATGTTGGACTTGTCGCAACAAAATCACTGCTAGGTGTTGTTTGTTTGGGTTGTCGTTGGGCCTGATTCCTCTCTCGCTGTGTCTGGTTTTACTCCTGTGCCCCTCACGTGGCTATAGCAGAATTATTCCTGGTATATATCAGTGTACGCGCATGGGGGGTCAAGTGGATTGAAACAGGAGAGGGAGCTGTAGAGGATCATTGCGTACCAAAGCCAGGGAGAGACGGGAGTGTTCCCTCTTCTTTTAGCAGCAATACTCCCCTTTTTTTAGCCCTTTCTGGGAGGAAAATTAGACCCAGTGGTCTATTGGTAAAATTCACTCATAGTGCAAACCGTATAAGGCCTTCCACGCTACTTAATGCCTGTAGGAGAGCTGCTAATAGTAGCTCTTTTCACCAGTAGATCTCAAAGCACTTTACAATGTAGGTCTGTGTCACTATCCCCATTTTACAAATGGGAAGACGGAGGCACAAGGCAGAGAAGGGACTTGCCCCAGGTCACCCAGCAGGACCACGGCAGAGACAGGAATAAAGATCCCTAGTCACTTCAGTCGTTGTCCAGTGCTGTAGCCACTAGGCACCACTGTGTTGAGATCAGAGGATGGCAGCAGTGTGGGCATGCCTGCACACTCAGTGCAGCTAATGAACAAATCTTGCGATCCTAGGTGCAGGTTGCGTTAGGCTGTTGATTTGGTGGAAGAACTCTACCTTCGCTTCATTCAGTGGGGAGTTGTGCACACACCCCAGCGCGTGTTAGAGCTGCGGCAGCAGGAAGCAGCCACATAATGTTCTGTGTATATCTGAATGTTTGTGCAGTACGTTTTCGAACCCTTTCCCCCCCCAGCCCGGTTACGAGCTGTTCCAGATTTTTGTGGAAGCTGTTTCCACATTTTGCTGTTCCAGTCCATAAATAAAGGCACACTTTTGTATTCGAGGAAGGCTGTCGCTGAGGTTCTGTATCGAACACGCAGCTTTTTAACTTTCCTTGTTTCACGCTCATGCTCGTCGTTCACTACCCTTCGAACGATGCTATCCTGCTTGGGCAGGGAGGATGTCCCTCTATACCCGTCCAGGTACCTGTAGGACATCTCTCCCCTAGTTTTCCCTTCTTGTCGTGAACTCTCAAAGGCCTAGCAGTGTGCCAACCGGCCTCCCACCCCTGAAGTGTGCAAGACGGTATCCTGCATGGCCCATCGATGTCACTCCCAGGTCAGAAGGGTCACGCTAAAGATTTTCCACCACCTGGGGCTATGACAGTTGAGTTTCATCTCCCTGTATGGAACATTGTCCCCCACAGCTGTGATCCATTTGTCAGGGCGCACATAAGATTGCAGTTCCTTTTTCTATACACTCACCCAGCTGATTGAGAAGCCGTATGCGGCCCCGCACCATCGACTCTTTAGTGACCACAGGTGGTCCAGACCTCCATTTTTACTGTTGTCCAAAAGCTGGCACTTCTGACAGCACAGCACAGAACCTTGTTGGGCCATTGGTTCATGCCCGACTCAGGCCTTGTCTATCCCAGGCTCTTTCCAACAGGGGTCTTCCCTTAGTTTGAAAACTGTGGCACGCAACACTGGCACAAGTAACTTTGTGCATCTACAGTAGGGATTTGCATTGGTGCAGTTACGCGCCAAAGCAAGGGTGGTCCTGAGACGTAAGGATATCGCTCCCCTCTTCTTTCCTTGGATGTTGCAAAGTCCTGTCCAAATAGTGACACGGCTCCACATTTTCAAAAGGGCAGCGCTGATCTTTGAAAGGGGCAGCGCTGTCTCTGATTCACGGTTAAATCGGGATCAGTTGCTTTTGAAATCCTTTCCTTAGTCTTACCCGTGTCATTCTCACATAACTGCAAGAAGTGTCCTGCTTCCTGCTGGCATAAACAGCTGTGACACGGGTGCTTTCACATCTCTATCAGAAAGATTCCTTGCTTCTCCGCTCCCCTTGAGCAATGCCGCTTGGCAGGGCACATTCCATCGAAAGCAAATTCAGCAGCAGGAGAGGCTGTTCTTTGGTTTCTACGATGTCAGTCAGAGCTTTCCCCGGGCGTTAAGTTGCTTTGCCCAACAGGGCCCAAATACTCGGGTGCATTGTGGCGAGGTTTGCTTTGCTATGTCAGAAAAAAAGCTGTCCTAAAGCTGGCATAGCAACCCAGGGAAAAATCCCCTTCATTCTACTTCCTGCGGTGGTGATTGTGTGTTAAAGATCCCCTCTGTGCCAGTCCACAGAGGGGATGAGTCTGTGACAACCCCCTGCTGGAGTATCTTGGCTCAAGCTATAGCAACTCATGTTTTTACCCATAGAGATCCCCGATTCAGTCCCTGGTGCATGGGTCAAAGAGCGTGTGTCACACAAACAGCACAAAGGAGTGTGACAAACGATTCCAGGCTGTTGGCAACTTGCATGAGTTTGGCCTGCCTTAACTCATGCCCTGTGATGAGCAGCCTCAGGATTGGGCCAACCACAGTCCAGGGTCACCTTTTGCCTTGCCACCCACGCTGCACCAAGTGCAGCTTTGCTATTCCCAAGAACCAGCCCATTGTGTGCATTTAAATGACTGTGTGCTACAACCCGCTCGCCTGACTCATGCAAAACTGCCACTAATGGCAGGGATTGCTTGCTGCTACCCGCTGCTTTACTCAAGCGAGGAAGAGCTGCAGGATCAAATCCTTCTAGTTAGCTGAGTTATTTACAGAGCGCCACAAGTGTCTCCAAAGTCCTTACCCTGCATTTAAAGAGTGCCCTCCATGGAGATAAGAGTTTTGCATTCACGGACAGAATGCAGACAGATATATTGCCTAGATGAAACAACATTCCTTATGAAATGAATACTCTGGCTCTAAATACTATTCCGACATTGCCACCCTATTCTGTAGGTCACAGAGCAAAATCAGATCAGGGTAAAACGTTACACACGTCTTGCATAGTGGGGGCTGCTCTGATTCCCAAGGAATCCCCAAAAGAGGTTTACCCTCGACTTCAGAATGGGGTCCTGGCCGATAATGCATGTGTACAGCATGCAGTGCCCAGAACTCCTGGCTTGTTTAGATCGTAGGCTAAATAACTTGCTTTTGTATTCCTTGTAGGAGAAGGTATCACTCATGCTCGCTCGGGGGGTGATTGGCCTATCACGAAAATATTTCTTCTTTCATTGGCTTTTGATGTAATTCTCCAGGTTTTTGGATCTTTTCATTGTTCGGCTCATTTAAAAATTCTTTGGCTTCCTGGTGGAGAAACGCTCGTCTCCGAGCCTTTACAACCTGGTACCATCTCCTCTTTCTCCTCCTCCCTCCTTGCTTCTGCTTATCTCAGGATGTCACTAAGGAATGCAGGCCTCATCCTTAACATTCCAGCTCAGGCCGTCAGCAGCTCTGACTCCGATTAAGGGAGAGGCAGAGGGGCGATCTGTTTTAGCTTGTGAACCCACATACACACTCTGTGCAAGATGGCCTAATAAAAATCCATGCCCGTCCTGAGATCCTGGCCATTCCCTTTGCCTTGTCGCTAGAAGCGTTGGTACAGAGTTGGAGGGAGGAGAAAATAAATAAGTTAAAGAAACAGCCGAAGGTAGTGACGTAGGGTGTAGGTGGATGAAATTGACATGCAGTGGTCTTCATGGCCTATTTACAGCAGATTGCAACGTGTCTGATTCAAAATAGGGTGGTGGAAATACTATCTGCCCATATTGACGAGTTCCAGAGGGGTAGCCGGATTAGTCTGTTTTCAGCAAAACAACCAGAGTTCTGTGGCACCTTAAAGACTAACACATTTATTTGGGCATAAGATTTCGTGGGCAGAAACCCACTTTGTCAGATGCCACAGAACTCGTTTTTTTTTTTTGTGGACCTGTAGGAGCCGTCATCAGTGTGACTGGAGTTATTTAGTGCTAGTCAGATCAAATTTCCTTCGTGCCAGGTGCTCTACGAACGGATAGGAAGGCCCAGTCCATGCCCTAGAGAGATGACAATGCAAAGGCTGGGGAGAATCCCGAGGAAGAGCAAACACACAGTCTGATTCTGCAAGAGTGCTCAGCACCGTATAGAAGATGCTCGGTGTCTTTCCAAAGAGGGCCCGGGTAAGGTGCTGAGCATTTTGCAACACCCCTTGGTGTCAGTGGGAGTCATAAAGGGCAAGATTCTGTGCCGATTTCCACCCTGGCTGAACGGAATGGGCCCCAGTGCTAATTACCGTGCTGTTTTTCCGTTCTCGAGGCTGCCTAGGTAAGGTCCTTGGGTGAAGTGGGGGGCCTGACTGAGTTAAACATGAGGACAGAGTTTGGCGCGGAGTTCAGTGGGGCAGCCTTTTACGCGTGTGGCGTGATTGAGTCCAGTTTTCATGAAGCCACATTGCCCATAAATTCCAAGCTAACAGCAAATGCTCCCGCAGTACTTTGTGGCTCGGAGCAAAGAGAGCCAGCTCTCTGTCTTTAGGGTGTCTGGAGATGAAGGGAGTCCAAAGGAAAGTAGCATTTAAGGCTTTGAGGATGGGGTTTTCATGAGCTCCCAGCGCCAGCCTAACTCTGCGCCCAGGGCAAGCGTTTTGGCTAATTCCACTTTGTGTTAATTTAATCAGCAAATGGGGGCAGGTCTAGATTCCAGAACAGCTGAAGCCACCGTTTCTTACCCCATAGGAAGCGTGAGCCCAGGCTCTGCATTCAGCTACGCACAGTCAGGTGAGCGGACCTGAAAACGCGTCTACACTTACGACGTTGCAGCGGTGCCCCTGTAGCACTCTTGTGATGATGCTCTACGCCGCCAGGAGAGAGCGCTCCCATCCGCCACGTTCCTCGGTGGTAGCTATGTCGATAGGAGAAGCTCTCCCATTGATGCAGCTGTCTACACAGGTGTGGGGGTAGCGTAATTGTCGCTCAGAGGGGTGTGGATTTTTCACACCCCTGCGCGATGCCATTATACCGAGACAGCTCTGTAGTGGTGGGCTGCTTGGGTGAGTAAAGTGGCCGGATCAGGCACTAGCCGGCAAACCCTTTGCCTTGCCTTAGAACTCAGCCAGCTGCCTTCGTATTCTCCAAGGGAGCAAAACGTACACCTGGGAACCGCGAGGGCGCCTTGAAATCCCGTGTCTTGTTTCTCTGGATGTTCTGCTCGTTTTCAAGCCCCTGCCTTTTCCTCCCCAATAGTGAATGACCTGGCCTGAGATAAGTCTTGTCTGCACATACTGTCAAGGTCTGTAGGAAAGCAGTGCGTGGATTTCAGACTTATCATTGGGGTGTGCAGGTCTGCCATGCATGGCTCTGTTATTGTCCTGGGAGCGCAAGGGCTCCAGAGGGAGCACAACCCCGGCTTTGAGGCTTATTTGCTTGCAGTACCATGCACGTGGGAGTCCCGTGCTGTCCTTTACTCTTTTACTTTGGTGCAGCCGCTGTCCCGTCTGTCCTTGTGCTTTCCTAGAAGACCTTCATCTTCCTCCTCCTAATGGTTATTATTTGTGTTACTGTAGTGCCCAGAGGCCCTGCCTGAGATCAGGACCCCACCGTGCTAGGCACTGTACAAATGTATAGCTCACAGGCTAGGTAGATTAAAAAGGTGAGAGGAAACACAGGGGAAGTGACTTGCCCCAGTTCAGAACTGTGAGCCCACAGGCACTTTATAATGAATGAACAATGCCTCCTAAGTCTTGTCTGCTGAACACAGGTTATACCCTTCTCGGGGGGGGGGGGGGGGGGGGGGACGCCCTGTTCCTTATCCTGCCGGAGCTGGTGCTTCAAGTGAGAGCTTCGGTGTCAGCGTTTACTCGGGGCCTCTTTCCAGGTAAGGCCACTTTGAAAAGCCACTTGCCTTGTGTGGAATGTTTCCAGGCTTTGCCCTTTGAGTCTCCAGGCCCCTGCGGATTAACGTGAGCAGGAGGGGGCGACTTTATCTGCCGCTTGAGAAATCTCCGGGCTGGTGTCAGCAGACAAGCGTCAGCGGTGCACCAGCCTTTCTTTGCCTTGACCCTTTAGCGAGGAGACGGAATAATAACGCCCACACCGGGAAGGAAGAGGAGCTGGGTGTAGAAATTGTTCTCCATCCCTCCCTTCTCCCCCCCCGCCCACCCCCATGCAGACTGTGCGGGGAGGGACCGGCCCTGTTTGGGGAGGGGGTGTTGGGAAATCTTCCTACCACCTAGCGGGTAAGGGTGAGGGAGCTGGGGGTGTGGAGCAGGGAGGAGAATGGGCCCGTCCCTTCCCCAGGGAGGGTGTGGGAGTGAGGCCAGACCAGATCTCTCCCCTAGCTGCAGAGCGGCACTTCACACTCAGCAGCTGAGTCACTGGCGTGCATAAAACCAGCACAAGGCCGAGCAGCACAGCCAGCAGCCGGAGGTCTGGACAGGTATGTGCAAACAGATGCTGTGGGTGGGACTGGCTGTAGGCGCTGACCCATCTGGGCATCGCACAGATCCGTTTTCTGCACGTCCCCTGGGCTTGGCCTCCACGAGGGCTCGTCCGGTTTCGGCTGCCCCAGAACTGGATTAGAAGCAGAGGTCCCCGAGCCTGCTCTCTGGGGCCAAGTGGGCTTTCGCAGGGCCCCAAATAGGGAGCAGAAAGGAGGCAAAAGGCCTCATTTCCCCTGTGCCTGTTTCAGGGAAAAGGCGAGGCTGCTGCTAGCCAGATCCTCTTGTTTGTTTTGGGAATTGCCTGGCCCAGTGGAGGGCTACCGCAGCAGGGACTGGTAGGCAACCGTTCCTAACAGGGCAATCGTGGGAACACAGGTGAGCGGGACGTTCCACACAGCAATGGGCTTGAAAGAGCTTGGCCACTCATGTTTTTCAGAGGAGGGTTCAATGGCAAGGTGCTAGGGGAGCAGGAAGTACGGCCTAATGGTTAGGGCACTAGCCAAGGCCATGGAAAGTCTATGTTCAATTTCCTGCTCCACCACAAACTTCTTGCGTGACCTGGGATTAGTCACTTAGGGGGAGATTCTCGAAGGGCTCGGGGGGGATTCTCAAAGTCACCTAACACCCTCTGAATTTAAAAAAAAAATCCAATGGGAGTTAGGCACCTAACCTGCTTAGGCCCTTTGGAAAATCCCAGTAGACACCTAAATACTTTTTTTATTTTTAAAGGCACCTAGTCTCTGTGTGCCTCAGTTCCCCATCTGTACAATGGGGATAACAGCCCTAGGAGGGTTGAGAGGATAAAAGCATTAAAGACGGAGCTGCGCAGAGACTGTGGCAGTGGGGGGAGCCATATAGGTACCAGAGAGAGCTAGTGCCGCGTGCAATCGCAGCTGTTGGTTTGTTCAGTTCTTCCCTCCTTGTTCCAGGGGAAGGCTGTATGGAGGGGCAGCAGAACAGGCCGTGTTGTGCATGCTCCGGAGAGGGCTCTGGGGAGGCAGTGGCTGGAATTGAGGGCCTTCCCTGAACAGCCAGGCAGCCGCAGCAGAGGAGACAGGGAGCTGTTGTGGGGGCTAAGTGGGGTGGGGGGGGGCTGCAGCGCGCACACACACACACCCCAGCTGGCTCTGACCTAGGGCAAGCCCTACAGAGGAGAGGGAAGGGGAAGGCAAATGTTCTCAGGTAACTGGCGATGCTAATGACGGGCCAGATCCTGTGAGGGGCTGAAGCATGTCTGAGGTGCAATCCCTCAGCTACCCCGAGCACCGGCCGAATGGAGGGGGTGCCTTGTTGGGCTGGATCCGGCCCCAGCGGCACAAAGCAGAGGAGAAATGTAATGGGGTGCGGGTGAGATCTACCTACAGCACTGATACAGCATGCTCCAGTGAGGGGCAATGGCTTGAACCCCCTGGGCCACGCACGTGTTAGCGTGATGCATGTGATGGACCATCCACCCGCAAGCATTTGGCAGGCAATTCTCCGGGCCCCTGCCTGGCCTAAGAGACCTCACACAGCTCTGACGGTGAGGCGAGGGCGTGGGAGAAGCCCTCTCTTTCGCCTGGACGGGGACAGGTGAGGTGTCGGTTAAAGGAGAACTAACACCCAGCCTCCCTTCGCTAGGTCACGGGGTCCAGAGTGAGCAATTCAGGGGCTGGGGGGTTTCCAGGTAAAAAGCTCTGGAGCTCAGGCAGGGAGTGGGGCCGAATGCACAAAGGGAGCAGTTCCTTGCTGACAGGCCTGTTTCTGCAAGAGGGAAACGGCCCGGCTTGAGCGTTGGCCTCTTTGGCACAAGGCAAAGCGCCAGAAAAGTCACCTGCTGCACATCTTCCACCCCTTGGCAAAGGGGCATCGGTGTAAATGGCAAAGGAGATCTAGGGAAGAGTGTCAAAAGGGCCCAGGGGATTTAGGAGCATACGTTTTCAACTGCACCAGAGTGGCCACGATGCAACAAAACCCTGCCAGCATAGCGATGCTGATCAGGGCTGCGAAGAGGTCTGGGCCCTGACCGATGCAGCTGTGTGGGCACAAGCCCATAGTGCACACCCAGGCATGCTGGGAAAAATCCAGCGGTGCTGGTCTAAGCTGCGTCCACACTAATGCTCTGCCAGCAGAGCACTCTGGTATGGTGCTGCTGGAAAAGCACGTCTCATGTAGACCTTGCCACCGGATCCCGACTTTCATGCTTTTCCCCACCAGCCCCTTGAAATGAAAGCCAAGGGGACTCGTGCGCCGAAATCCTTTCGGGGCTTTTGAAAACCTTCCCCAAGATCGTTCTTATGGAATCCGTTAGATTCCCACAATTGCAGTCTGCAGACCACTTGGTAAAAGGAGCCGCCTACCACGGGCACAGCTGCCCTCCTAGCCCTGGCAAGGTCGACACCCTGTTTACCAGGCCATTTACTTTTGACCCTTTAGAAGCAAGCTTTTATCTGCTCTGTATGGGGATTAAAGAGCCTGTTGAACTTTGCATAAGAACTGGAGACATTTGCCCCTTATTTTTGACCAGAATTAGCCCCTTGTGCAGTTTGCTGCGAATGTGCTGCAACTAGGGGTGCTGGATAAGTGGTCGCACCGCCTGACTCGAAATGGTTTCCATTGTATATAGGGGTCGCAGTTTGGTTCAATGGCTCGCAGCACCCCCACTATACAAATTGGTCCAGCCCCCCCCAGCTTGCTGTGTACATGTTGATTTTTTGTATTGCCATAGCACATAGGAGCCTCCGTCGTGGCCCAGGATCTTATCGTGCTAGGTGCTGTACAAACAGAGAACTAAAAGAGGGTCCCTGACCTAACGCGTTTAAAAGCTACGGCAGCAAAGCTGCAGTGTAGACACTTACTAGAGCGATGGAAGGAGTTCTTCCATCTATGAAGCATATCCATCTCTCCAAGAGGCTATAGCTAGGTTGACAGACAAATTCTCCCATTGACCTAGCATTGTCTAAACTGGGATTTAGGTCAACTTTACTACAGTCTCAGGGGTGTGTGAATTTTTCACACTCCTGGAGCGAGGTAGCTGGGTCAACCAGCCCGGAGTTGGCTGCTGCTTTCCCATCAGATCTTCAGTTCTTAGTATACAGGCAGGCAGAACTGCTAGCATGGCATGTGTTTGTACAGCACCTTGCACAATGGGGTCTGCTCCATGAGAGGGATTACAAGGTGCCACATAATACAACTAATAATAATGTGTACAGTTTCGGACACACTTGGGTTGCCCTTGGGATGAAAGGTTTCATGTATCTTTAAACCGGCTCAGATGAGACTTTTGCCATTTAATTACAGCAACAATGCTAATTATCACCCCTGCCCGTCTGGAGGCAACAGCAAAACATTTATCAGTGTTTGGTTTGCACATTGCTTGTGGCAGCCTGACAGGCTTCAATTTAGTTCTCCGTATTGCTGTTTTGTTTCCCCCCTCCCTGCAGAGCAGATTTGGTATTTTAATTGGAAGCCAGCAGAAGCCGAAGAATGTTTTCCCTCCTGCTCGCGCTTTCTCTGCTGGCGTGGGAGGCAGCGGCCGGCTTGACAGATGGAGCGGCCCCAGCTGCGCAGGGGAACGTCACAATTCTTTTCGAGCTGACCCAGCAAGACCACTGGGAAAACAATGTTAATCTCACCAGCATGTCCTGTGAGGAGCTGAGGAACAAGACGTGGCTCAACCTGTGTCTGAACGACAACGGCCTGCGGACGTTCCCTGCCTGCCTGCCGAAGACACTGGAGGGTTTAGACCTCAGCACCAACCTCTTGCCTGCGCTGAACGGTGTGGCAGTAGCGACCCTCCCAAACCTACGCACCCTCTCGCTGGGGCACAATGACATCCAAGAAGTTACGTGGGGGACTGGAGCCCTCACCAGTCTCCAGTTCCTGGACCTAAGCGCTAATAAATTGTCCTCTGTGCCATCATGCCGGCCCACCCAGCTGCCAAACCTGAAGTGGCTGTCACTGGCCGGAAACCCTATCACTCAAATCCAGCCTCTGGCTTTCTCCTGTTATCCGCAGCTACAGTTCCTCAACCTGTCGGCTACTCAGCTAGGCCACCAGCAGGACGGAGGGATTAGCGCGTCGGCCTTTGCCATGAGCGCGTTGCCGGGGGACGCCAGGCGCAGAGCTAGGAATGCCATTGACGTGCTGGACCTGAGCGGGACCTTTCTCCAGAAAAGTAAGTGTTAAGGGTTTTGTGGTACACGTGGGGCCTGATCAAACCCGATGACGCTGAGCCAGCGGTTGCGTCTCAGCCAGCAGCAGCCGGACGAGGCCACCTCCGGAGCGGTAAGGAAGAGCTGCTGTGGCTTGAGCTACACGTCACGAGCGGAGGCTGTAATAGATGCATTCGGTTACAGCCACTGATCAGGCCCAGCAGAGGAACCTGTAAAACACGCCCACCGGTTGGTTCCATAGGCAGTGGTGGGACTTCTCTTGTGTAGACAACGCTTCAGAGGAGAAGGTGGAGCTCTAGCTATTAGCACAAACCTAACAACTAAACCTGCCCACCACAGAACGTCTCATCTGTCCTCGTAATGCCTCTATCCCCACCCACTATCCTCTCCTGTCATCCAGCGCTCAGCTGTGGGCTATCTTCAGCTCCTCCCTTTCCTCTTTTCACGTCCAGCGTCTTACCAAAGCCCACCTCTGGTCCTTCAGTGGCACGTCTAACGCCTGCCTGCCCTTCCTCGCTGCCCCAGCGAAACCCTGCCTCACGCCTTCGCTTTCTCTGCTTATTATTATTAGCCCAGCATGAAGAGGCCGCGGCCAAAAGCAGAGCCTCGTTGTGTTAGGCATTATCAATCCACAGCGTGAGCGTTACAGAGTAACCAAAGCGGTTACAGTCTAAGTAGAAAAGATGGGCCAATGGGAGGATGCTCATCTCAATTGTATAAATGGGGGAGCTGAGTCATAGCGTGAGGAAGTGAGGCTGTGGTAGAGTCTCGGGTTGCACCTTACTCAAATTAGTCCCCGTGTGTCTAGTCCCTTAACCATGGGACCATCTCTTCTCTCTGCGCCCGTTTCCCCCCCCCCCGGGCTCTTGCAACATTTCATCCACTCAAATGGGTAAAATAATCCCCACCGGGTGAGGTTCAGCGAATGGAGAATGGCCCAAGTACGCCGCAGGACACACAGGAAAGTAGCACTGGCCGTGTGAAGAGCGGTGATACGCCTGCCGTCCTCACACAGCCAGATGTGGAGAGTCCCTAGCGGCAGTTCCAGCCCCGTCGCTAACCAACCCAGCATGCTGCGGGGCAGCTTCGCCCTACCCGAGTGCTGCTGAGCGGCCGGGGAAAGAGCTAACGCCTTGGGACAGTCTTTCCACTTTCTATCATTTTTCCTGTTGCTTTGGGAGAATTTTGGGAATTTTTGGGCATTCGATTTATCCATGGCTGGGGTTTGGGGCCTGATCTGGAGGGTGGAAGGCATGGGAGGCCCTGTGGGTGTGGTTGGAGCCCACCCTGTACTCACCATGCAGCAACAGCATCTGTCCCATGGGGCCGGGCCTAGCTGTCCACTCCAGGCATTGTGACCTGCTGCCAGGGAGACAGCCCCATTCCCATTTGGCCCAGCTGCTCCTCCGTTACGATGTCAGAGGAGTGGCCAGGCCAAACTGGAGAGAACGGCGCTGCGATGCCATGGGTAAGGTCGCTATGCCCAGAGCCGCTCACTCCATTTTGCCTCAGCTGCCCCTCATCATGACCGAGGGTACGGCCAGGGCCCACCCGAGTAGTGCTGTGACCCTGTGCACCATGGAGCCGGCCCCAGCCCACAGGAGTCACTGCTGTGGGGTGAGGTTTTCATTTGCTTTGTTTTAGACGTTGTGTTTCCATTTTATTTCGCATTTGCAAAAAACCCGGGGCACTGGAAATAGCCATCAGGACCCTCGGTTTGCCAGGGAAACTCAACCCACCGCTGTCTGCTTCATTGGCCAGTCCTAAATCCCGCCCAGTGCTCTGCTTCAAAGCCAGTCATCCAGCTCTTCTCTGCTTCAGTTCAGCAGGAATGGGCCCAAGACCTGACGAGCCTGAGGTCGTTCCACCTAGCCAGGATGGCCTGGCTGAAGGGTCTTGAGACGGATCTATTCAAGTCCATGCCCAGGCTGAGGGAACTGAATTGCCAAGACTCCCACGCGCTGAGTGGGGTGAGGACGGAGATGTTTGATGATGTTCCTCACCTGAACTTTCTCAACTTCCAGAAGTAGGTGTTTTCTCTGCTTTCCCCATGTGTCAAATGCTGCTGTCTGGGTCCCCTCACTGCCCCCAGACCTCCCCGGTGGTCACCTGAGTAGGAAGGACTTGGGGTCGTTAGTGCACGGGGCAGTTGCCATGTCAAACCCTGGCCTCATGTGGAACTCCTGCGATGCCTTGCTGACACAGCAGGAGCAGGACTTCTCAGGCTGCATGGCCGGCACGCTCCAGCTGGTGCACGGGCACCAAAAGGACGGCACATCTCTCCATTGTGGCGGAGGGCTCCCCGCTAGCAGGGAGCTGCACAGCCAAACCCTCTGCTACTCCCCCTGCAGCCTTTAGTAGAAAAGGCCTGCTGGGCATCCGTGAGGGAGGTATTTCTGGAGCACTCTAGAGAGCTCCAGTTGGCAGAGAGCCCCTTCGGGGGCTATAGCCAGCTGGTGCAGACTAGAGCAGCTTCGTGGCTGCTCTAAATTTCACCCGCGTTGCCACAGAACTGGCCCCAGCATCAGAGACACAACTGACTTCTTCACAAGCTCCCATCCTTGCTGCCCCTTGGTGGATACGGGGAGCAGCAGAGAATCTGGCCCAGCGGGCCAAACTTTCGTCATGCTGCAGAAGCTGCCTGGGGCAGTTGTTAGCACGTGTAAGTGCCTGACGCTTTCCGATCAGCTTCCTTTCCTGGTTTTAGAAGAGTCTGTTTCACTGAACTCCAAAGGCCACAGTTCCCTCTCAACGGCACTGACTTCCCCAGAGATGCAGTACTGCGCTTCAGAACCTGGTCCAAAGTATCAGTGCCCTGCAGTTTAATCACGCCTGCTTTTGGGGACAACCTCAAGCCCTCCCTTATCTCCCCTTTGGAGTATTTAAGCTACATGCTCTCAGCGGATGTTATAAGGCTGATGGATTGGAGATTTATGGCACCAAATGCCCTGCTAGTGTAAATTGGCACAGCTCCGTTGACTTCGTGATTTCAAAGTTTATGTGTAAATCATTCTACTGGGTAGATGCCAGGAAGAGAGATGGGAACAATAACTAAGACATGCTTAAACCAGGAACTTGAAATACCTACTTAGGTTGTAAGTGCTTTGTGGCAGGGACTGTCTTTTTGTTCCGTCTGTACAGCACCTAGCACAATAGGGACCCTAGTCTACAACTGGGACTTCTACGCATTACAGTCACACAAATAATAAAGGATGATGCTAATAAAGACCTGCCTTCAGAATTCATTGACTGCAAAGACTAGAACAGGAGGATTACTGTAACCGGAAAAGGTGATGGTCGAGACTGGAATGGAAACGAAAGGATGTGACAAGTTGTTTCCCTTCTCTACCATCCATTGCAGACAGATGCTCCCAGAGCGCCAACATGACAGCTGTTAGGCTGTGACATCTCCTCCCCAAACAGCATTTGCTTAGGTCATCCAAACCCTGTTTTCCATTCCAGTGTCCCTTCCCCAGTTGCATTGAAGATGTAACTTAAGATGAAAATGCTTAAATTATTCCCTGGACTCCAGGAACTGAAACTTTCAGAAAAGATTGAATATCGTTATAGCTGGTAACCAATGAGGAAGTCAAAGCATGGGTGGGCAGAGGTGATGCGTATGGGCCGAAAGGGGAGTGGCATACGGGGACATCTGCTCTTTCCCCCCTACTCCCCACCCCCCATTTGCTGTTTGGCCTATACTGAGCATGCTCACATGGACTGAGCGTGCTCAGTAACACTGCTGAAGCCGGCTGCCCTCACTCTGCCCCACCCACCATCAGCAGGTGCCAATTGTGGAGGTGGGGGGAGATAAAAGGAGGCTGGAGAGTGAACTAGGAGGACCAGAGGGCTGGAGAAGGGGTGTAGAATAAGACAAACTTTAACAGAGCAGAGCTGTTCGGTGCAGATCCTTTTCCTTTCCAGCTGCCGTTCCTACTGCATTCAGGTTATGCCTTTAACTTGTCTACAGCAGAGAGGGACTCTAAATTGGGGCGAATGTATTAGCCCCAGGGTGATACGTGGGAATGAACTTGGTTTTTCTAGAGCGTGGGAGGGGGGCATTACTATCTGCTCTGGCCATGGGCTGGGAGCAGATCACTGCCTCCCCAGGGAGCACAGAAGGCTGTGTGTCACCCTTACACAGACCAGGTTGTTGAAGCACAATCCAGCTCTGGGCCTTTGCTGACTCTTTACGTATGTTTCGTCTCCTAGCTGTAACCTGAGCTCCTTTAATCCTTGGAATATCAACTCGTCAGGTAGCATCGTCATCAACCTGTACGGAAATCCTCTGCAGTGCAGTTGTGGGCTTTCCTGGCTTCTTTCTGATCCTGAGAGAGTTGTACTGCAAAGGTAAATGACCTGCTAGCTGCTTATTACTCACACAACAGGAATGTAGGAGTGTGCATAAGGATTATCCTTAGCCTGTTTACTGAAATTTCTGCTTCAAGCGGTTCACGGATGATGTAGTCTTCCTGTTGAAATACATACCCCGTCAATATTATTCACAATCCCCATCTGTTCCTATCTTTCTCAAAGGACAGACATCTAAAATAAAGTTCCCTTCAAGAACTAAGGCTAATTATATTGGAAAGCTGCACTATTCTGTTAACACAAGCAGAACTGTCAAATGACGGCATCTATATATTGCTATTTACGACTGAGATATGATTTATTCTCAGCCTTCCCCCACCCCATTAGTACTTTCCTGGGAGCAGAGATCAAATGTAAGCTAGCTCAGTGGCCTTCATGACGTTGTGCAGTGTCAAACAGGATATCAGCAGTCAAATACTCGGCTCGGTTTCTGACTCCTGAGCCAGCAGGGATGGAGAGTACAGTGGAAGTAATTACACATTACGCTACACTGCCTCCTGCTGTCAGATTTGGAGAAGCATTACTCAACTTGGCTTTGGAGCCTTCAACTCCCACTGCACCTTGTTGAATTAGTCCCTTGGCCCTCCAAGCAAGGGATATTTGCTGCACCTTCCAAAATATATGCAGCCGAGTGGGTAATCTGAGGAGGAAAATCAGCCTGAAAGGGCAGAACTGCAGTTAAGACTCCACCTGGCTTTGGCCCCAGATTTCATGGGAGAGAACAGGTTTCTAACTGGCATTAGCAGCGCGCTCTCTGATGAGTTTCACAGATGCTGGTGGTGCCTTCCTATAACTGTTAGAAAAGACACAACTCGTTTGCTTCATCCTGCAGGGCATCGGACACCATTTGCAACACAGCCCCAGAGGACAGAGAGATGCCTTCGTCGTCATCCTCTCTTTCGCTGTTACAACTCTATGATGAATGCCAGGTGAGGAGAAACACCACCCTCCCCACATCAAACACGCCCCTTCTCAAGGAAGACGCTTCCAATCTTCCAACTGACTATCCCACTACTGTGGCTGCAACGGTGGACTCTGCTCCATTCACCAAAGAACCTTATAGCAGCTCCTTGATGCCACAAAACATAAGTCTAACGCAAACAGTTCCAGCAAAGAACGAGCCCGCAAGTGAGGACGTTTTTTCCAAATCTACTAACGATCCCCCTACTGAAGCAACAGCAGCCATCTCTTCAACCATTCGGGGACAGCTTTATAGTGACTCCTATACTCAGCAAAGCACCCAGAGTATAAGCAAAACAGATCCATTGAAGAGAGAGACCCCAACGGCCAATGCTCCATTCCACCAAGAGGGAACCTTTTACCAGTCTACTAATAACCCTTCCACTAAAGCTGCAGGACCAATAGGAAAAAAGTCGCCTCTGTTCCTTGGCATAGTAAGTTCATTTCAGACAGATGAACTGCAGCAAAACCCCACAAAGGCAAATCCTACTCCAAACCCTACACATGCTGTAATACCAGTCTATTATGTAGATGACTATTATGATGATGATCCACCAATGGAAACTCCAGCTCAACCGATAGAAGTCTCTTGTGACTACAACCCTTGCCAACACCTTCAGAAGCCATGCTCTGTACTTCAGAGGTTGTCCCCGTGTCTGTGCCCTGGAGTGTCTGGAGAAGATGTTGTTCCAGATCCACCAAGGCTGGGAGAAGTGTCTGAAATGACAGACACATCAGCACAGATCCACTGGTGCGCCCCCAATTCAGTCGTGCATACTTATCAGCTTGCATACTACGCCAAAGGCAGCGAGAAGAGCCAGATCCTGGTTGGTGAGATCTATCCCACTGCGAGGCAGTACACGCTGTACAAACTTTCACCAGGCACCACCTATTGGGTGTGTGTGATTGCTTCTAACAAAGCAGGATTGAGCCAGATGCCAAGTGAGACCTCATGTATCCAATTTACAACAAAGCACAGCTACACACCCATCTTTGCTGTCTTGGCCCTAGCAAGTGGGGTCTTTCTAATCACCACTATCGTATTGTCTGTGTGTCTGTACCGGAAATGTAAAAAGCCTCATGCTGAACAATACGGCACAAACCTCATCTCTTATAAAAACCCAGCATTTGATTACCCCTTAAAACTGCAGACATGTAATTAGCCCCAGCTGGTTTTGTCAACAACTTTTGCAGTAAAGCCTCTAAGTGGAATCCAGCTGTCTTCTCGGTTATGATTTTTCTTCAGAGGGCTGAATTCACCCCTGTTGTAACTCCAGGGACTTCAGTGAAATTACACCAGGGACATCTGTGGCTCTGAATGCTTCGTTTTGTCACAAGAGGATACCACCTGACCTGTTTCTGAACTCTCTCTTTTCCATTTCCAAAGATCAGTGTTTGAGGTGAAGTTTCTCTTTCAATTACAATGTATAATTGTTTGGCTGCTCATCGGGAGGTCCCAATGATGATTTTAAAATGAAGTGAGAGGGGGGAAAAGGGTGGCATACCCTGACATGGAAGAAGGAAGAGGCATAGTCCTGGAGGTCTCTGGCTATTCTAAACTAATGAAATGTGACATTGAAGCACCCAACATAAAAGAATACCTAAAAATAATCCCTAGCATGTACGTAGTGCCTTTCATCTGTAGATATCAATGTTTTACAAAGGCACAAGGGTTTATAGATTTTAAAACCAGAAGGGACCAGCTTGATCATCTAGTCTAACCTCCTATAAAAGTTACCATATCATTTAGCCTAGTGATTCCTGTATTAAGCCCTTAATTACTGGTTGGAAAAACATCTGACATCATATCACTATTCCCCATGTACAGATGGGGAAATTACGAATAGGAATGGCCAGATTTTTAAAGGTCTTTAGGTGCCTAAATGTGCAGATAGCTTTTGAAAATCCCTCTAGGCCCCATCTTCATTATTACACACCTAAAGACCTTTTAAACATCAAAGCCCTATTTAGGTGCCTATATAGCAATAGCCTGTTTAATCAAAAAAGCTGTGCACACCTAAATCCTATTGCAGCTTTGCAAATCAAGCTAAATATGGATTTAAGAGGTTGACTAGAGGCACCCAAGATTGGAAATATGGGCCTCTGGGTTTGTTGTTTAAACACCTACTCCATCCCACACACTTTAAACTGTGTTTTCTTGAAAGTTTCAGTTTCACCATCCCTGCCCTATCAGTACATGTCCCTGGGCTAGGTTTATATAAAAGCTAACTGGTGCAACAGAGGCTTGGTTGGGCTCGTACTTGGGTAATTAGGCGGACCAACACCCATGCTACCACAGCTAAACTGCTATTTTTAGGCAACAGTAGAGTGCACGTGTGTACGTCTGTCTTAAGTGGGAATTACAGCTGCTGCAGTGTCGATGTACGCTGAGCTTCCCAAAAGGGCCTCCTGCAAAACTAGGGAACACCAGAATGTACATCCCTCATAGAAGAGAAAAAACAGTAATGGGGGGGAATCCTTTGTCCTGCTTTATACACTATGCAGAAGCAAAACTAGCCACAAGCCCATTTAAAAAATAAAAATCTTTTGCAGCTCACCTGGGGTGACCAGTGAGCAAATGTGAAAAATCAGGATGTAAAAAAAGTGTGAAAAATCGAGGGTGGGGGGTAACAGGCACCTATATAAGACAAAGCCCCATATTATCATGACTGTCCCTATAAAAGCTGGGCATCTGGTCACCCTAATAATAGCCTAGTCTGCGTTTTGTGTGTTAAGACGCTGCCTTTGCTTCCAGGGGTTTATTCCACTACAGAATGCTCCTACCGATGCAGAGCACACGTAGCTGTAAGTTAGGGTTTGTACAGGACCTCACCAAAGGGACTGGAGTGTAAATTTTATTTGAAATTTTGCTGTTAGAGATGATTGGAACTCAACAGCAAAAATGTCATTGGAAAAACAAATGATTGAAAATGAAGGGTGGGCATTGTCTTGGGGCCCTCCGCTAAGAGCAAAGTTAGTAGAATGGCAACTTTCCTGGAGTTGATTCAGACTGACAGGTAGATAACTGAGAATTGGTGCAACCTAATGTGTGTAAGTGTTGAGATGAGTTCTTAAGAAACAGAGATCCCGTCCACTCCAGTGGATATTTAGGATAAGATTTTCAAAGGTTACTCTCCAGTGCTTGCCATCACTTTGGGTCCCAATTTTTCCACTCCTGCTCCACTCCAGCCACAGTTAAGGCTTGGCATCAACTTTTGATAACTACCCCCTGCCTTAGAGAATTCTTTCATACCACACTGAGTCACTGAGGTCAGTTATCCTTCCTAACTTTCCATAAACCAAATTTATATTAAAGGTGACTTACAAATGGAAAAACTGGGGTTCCGCTCCTTTGCTTCTATGATATAGAAAGGCAGCATGAATCATAATTTTAATTTTTTCAGGCCTGGCCTTCCCTGTTTCGTGCAGGAAGTTGCTATGGAAGGAGTGACAAACCAAAGCAGGCAATGTTTCAACTCTGACTTGAGAGGCCAGGACTCGGACTTTAAGATCAGAAAGGATGAGACTGTTGAACCTTGATTAGTTTGTTTTCTCCAAAACTGTTCAAACACAGGGATACTATGTTTGTACAGCACCTAGCACAAACCCAAGTAGGGTCTTTGGTACTATTGTAATGTTAACAAAAAATAAGTAGTGCTAAGTAAAAGCCTTGTAAATAGTAATGTATTTGTTCTTGTGAATTAGTTCCTGAGCAGGAAAAACAGATTTTAATAGGTGAGAAAAGTGAGTGAGGTTAAGTATTAGTTATAATCTAAAGCAAAGGGAAGATCTGAATTTGAAGGTTTGAGATTTGAACAGAGGGATTTGTGACCACCTACAACATTTAACTAAAAATCAAAGACCCTCCCTTAAGCCACTAAGGAGCTAGAGGAAAATTAACATCTTTTTCTAATAGGGATTACAATGATTCACAAGCACCTAAGGGCACAATTTCCATTTGACTTTTAATGTCATTTGGGTGTTTTTAAAAATCCCACCCCTAGGAATCTCAGTAAAGGAGCAGGAACTCCTAGACCTCAGTTATACAGACCTGAACAAATCTGACTGTCTCTGCACTGCACCAAACTGCCATGATGCTGGAGAAAATGAAGAAGCGGCTTCACCTCAGGCTTGTGAGCCAGCAAGAACATTGTGCCCCGTATAAATCAGGAGGGACGGAACATCTGCCATGAAAGATACGCGTCTTAGTTTTTGTTGCAGTTGGTGAGCGTGAGGGCTGTCCTAATCTTAGTCTCTTTCCCATGGAACTGTTAAGTACATCTGAGCAGACACTCAGGTAAGATACTGTTAATGGCAACAGTAGTTCCATGTCCTGAAGATGGCCCCACACATATCATCCTTTATTTTACTGCTAGCACAGAGGTTTACTCATGCTGCTGAGTACCACACTCTCTACACTAACTGGAAGCATTTCTGCAAAGGTGCCGGCTAGTGCTTTGGCTCTGTGTGCTGCAGGACCATGCAGTAGCCAGACCTCCGTGACAACTATTCTGTAGAAAGAGTTCCAGATAACGAGTCAACGAACAACAAGCATGACCATCTCATTGACACCATATATAAAATATACCAGATTGTGTGTTTCTGGAGTATCATAGCTCTTCTTGTAATAGGTGCAATCTATACAGAAAGATCATAGTCACGTACATGTAAAGAGGCATCAACATGTTGGCTGAAAGAATAGAATAGATGCCTTTATACATCTGCAAACAGCACAAAAGGGACATACTCGATGTAGACAAAAGGGACTATGGCATCATACGCAAAATGGGGAAATTACTTAAAAAAAACTTGCCCACTGAAATTTCCTAGGATCTTTAATGTTTAGGTTTTTTTAAAGATACTCCACTCTTATTTGTGAAGATTGTTTATTAGTCTGCCTTTGGCTCTGGGGTGTGTGTGTGGGGGGGGTCACTTGCAGAACAGACCGCTAAAGACAGCTTTCATGCTCACAAGTACATCCATTTGAACTTGTTTGCTTTTCAGATGTATGCCCCAAGGTGCTTATTTTTGTACAACAAACAGCTGGGATATTGGGCTCATGATTAATTGTTCTCATAATGAGTAAGACTGAGTATCATTTCTGTACCTTAGCTATGTTTTATTAGAAGCAGTTGATATCCAGAATAAACCAGTGAGGGCAGAAGGAGCAACTAATGTACAAGCTAAAAACAGCCAACAGCTCTGCGCTATTACAACTTTACTTAATATAAATTCCTTAGACACACAACTCCAAGTAACCTTACAAGCAACTGAATACAAGGACAAGCAATGAAACAGTGTAACCATTTTATTTATAAAAATGCTGAGGCACATGCCTGCTGACATGATCCTTCAGTAACCTCAACAATTCCCTACTGGAACATATTCAGGTGCATCTCACAATACTTGAGATGGTGGTAATGAACAAAAGGAGGAATGACCTGAATAGACTGTCATCTCTCCTTTGTAAAATTATGTTCCTGAAGAAATACAATACTCCCAATTAACTAAACCTTCACATTAAGGAAAAACATTTTATAGGATTTGCTTTACATTTATATCCTTCTGTTATAAATAAACCAGATTTGGACTGCTGTATATGGCGCTAGTTAAGAAAAAGGTATTGAATAAAACTTCAGCATTGTCTGTGAACCATTTTTGTACAAGATAAAAAAATTCATTTTATATACACACAACCACACCCCCTCAAAAGTAATCTATGTCTACAGTAAATTCACTTCCGGTGACAGAGCAGCATAGTTCAACATATATTACCTAATTTACCTCTTCACACCTCAATTCTTTGCTACTACATGCAAAACACAGCATATCTGGCTCCAAGATATTAAGTAGGTTGTATTACTTTTAATGTGAAATCCCTTGTCCTATACTTTTTGTGGTTATTTGAGCAACCAAGGAATCCTGTAACTTTAAATAGTTTTGCCCTGTTCTTTGATCACCTGTGGTAAATTAGGATCATAGCACTGCTACTTGAACAATGTAGTCAGAGATATAGGAGAATCATTACAAGCAGGTAAAGCTTCATATTCTGCTAATTAATCCAGTGATTTGGACAAGGATTTAAAATATCTTCATTTTTTTCAGTTCTATTTACGTTGCGCTTTCTGCTCCAAGAAGATCTCAGGCTGATGAAGTGATTATTAAAATAGCACAGCATAGCTCAAACAGGAAGTTCAGTGCCTTGGTTTCTCCTCTTTTAAGAACTCAATTTACCTACTTTGTATGACATTACACTGCAAGCCCTAATGGCACTGGAACCTTCCCAATGGGGACAGATATAGTTACCCTGGTATTTTTGCTGAAGAACAGTATGGACTGGATTATTCATATCACACTGAAGATGTAAAGTGAACATTTTTAATTTTTTTTTCCTTCAAATTTCAAGTTTCTGAAGGTATCATTCCCTGGTGATCTAATGCTTTCCTTTGCAGCAAAGTGGCAAACTACAATATTTAGTAAATCCTACTAAGTGATTCTGTCTTATGACAGCATCCCACAGCTTGTCTTTATAACTCCATGTGCGCAAGAAAAAGGAGCTTTGTCAGCATGCTACCTAGAATCTAATATAGTGTCATATTTTGTGCATATGAAGCGTGCAAACTTTAGCTTCTGAAAATCAATATAAAAAGAGATACAAGATTCAAAATGCACGACAGCCACTGGTGACTTGTAAGTGCCTTTAAAAATATTAAGGTGAATTGTTTTAAAACAATTATATATTTATTTATATCTTTCAAAAATACATTGAAAATTCAATATATTTACAGTACATGATTAGACTTCATTTTTGCTTCAGATCAGTTCAATTGTAATTACATGGTTTGAACTGAAACAACTGTCCTAGGGAAAAATACTGAGTTCTTTATTCATAGGACAGTTATATCGTTCCTTTGCTGTATAGAAAACAGTGATGTGATGAGCTGGTCCTTTCTGTAACACTTCATTTGTTGTTTATCACCTGGACTGTTTTCCGGCCATAATGATAATAACTGTATGCAGATGCTGCTGTTGTGAAAGCTGTAATGCACCTTTGGGGGAAAATGATTAATATAAATTAGTTTCTTTGTGCATAAATATTTGAATAATGCCCCAAACTGCATTTTAAATTTTTTCCCTATTCTCTGCTGCAATCTGAGCCATAGAGACTGAGGTTACAGGTTGAAGTTCTCACCTTCCCCTTCATTTTGATGACTAACTTTGATTGTCAACAACAAATCTCATATTTCAATAAGGATCCTCACTACAAAGCAAAGTGCAATCACATAAGCAAGTAAGCTTCATCGTTCAGTAGTCTGCTTCACCTTAGAATTCATCATTTATTGGACTGAATTTTTAATCCAGTTATACTTGTGATAGAAAAGTGAGGGCAGAATCTGGCTCAGTGTATCTGCAGTATGCACAGCATTCACCAACTTGAGAATTGAATGATACTGAAAAATTATTCCCAGACAGACCAAATGGATTACTACCAAGATTTTTGTTTGTTTGTATGTTTTTAAATATATGCATGACAACTGCTACCAAAACCCCTCAAAAATTAAAAATCAAAATAATAATTCTTGCTTACTACATCTTATAATATACATACTACTACTGTTTCAATCAATTACACTCCTATGATGGCTACACAAGCAGCAGTCAATTCTCTATTCTAAAATGAATATTTGTTTTTATAGTTTGCTGAGAGGCCTCGTGAATAGCCTTTTGTGAGAACCTTTTTCAAAATCCCAGTAAGTTACATCTACCAGTTCTCCTTTATGCACTATTCCGCTAACTCTTAAAGATTCCTATACAGAAGCTATCCTGGTTTGTTTCCATATAACCTCTTTTTATAAGTATATTTTTCAACATATTTACCTGGTTATTGAAATAAAGATTGCTGTAATTCAGAACTTTTTAAAAAACAGGTACACCACACTGGACCCACTAGTTCTTTACGTTGCTAACTAATAGTAGATTGCATATTTCTGTTAACTGCTCAGCTACTTCGTTCTTATAGTAAATTCCTTTAGAATTCTTGGACAAATACCATCTGGTCTGATCACTTGTCACAATGCAAAATTATCAATTTTTTTCTAAAGATCCTAAATTGACAGCTTTATTACCTGTGACAGATGTGGCTATTTCCTGAAATATCTTTGGGAGATCTTACTGTATTAAATTTATGTATCATGGGCCAGGGACTTATGTAATCTCACAAGGAAGGGAAACCACAGCTCCTCTAGGAACTAACAATGGTTTTAAGACATCCGGAGAAGTATTGCCACCTAGAGAGGTTTATGTATATTAGTTCAAATTGGATTCTCCAAAGACCAACAGAGAAAACACTTCGGAATGACAAGTCTGAGTTTAAATTGACTCAGGCCCTTCTTTCTGAACCAACAAATTGTCCCAGGGAAGTCCCAATCCTTCCCGGGAAAGACTGAAAGGACTTTGGCCTACTGGGGTCCCATAAGACTGATGGGTGACTTGTAGTAAACTTTTATAATTTGTACACGAACAATTATTGTTTATTTGTTTTTTCTGTAATGCTTTTCACTTTAAGAATAAATGTTCTTGCTTCTAAAGAGCTGTGTGGTAACTTGTATAATTCCCAGCAGTTACTATTTGTAAACCTTCAGAGAGAAAGCAAAGCACAGACACTGGTGCGTTTAGATAATCTGGCTTGCTGGTAATACCACAGTGTAGGCAGAGAATTTTGCAGCCTGAAAAAAACATGAGGGTCTCTGTCCAAGCAAGGTGATGGCTGAGGAGACAGGAGCCTAAAGGGCTCATGCAGGGGAAATACAGGTGCAGTTGTTCTGAACTTTGACAACAGCTATGCAAGAAAAGACTGACGGCAAAAAAACAGTTGCCTTCTCTATTGTGTTCTTAATCTCACAGATTGCACCTCTACTCCATGGTAACCTAAAAGACATCATTAACTCGCTCAAGCTTTTTACATCAGAGATACTTAAACATCTTCTCTTTTAAAGTTATTTGCTCTTCAAAATTTGTTAATTTCTGCTTTGTTTTACCTACCATAGTTTGTCCATTTCTACTGGCATCACTTGTGCTGCACTTTATTTTAGCAATGAAACCCTTTTAACTGGAAAAAATGCTGTAACTTTCCATTTTTCAAAATTAGTTTTTTCCTGACCTAGCCACATTTTATTTATGTATGTATTTTAATTCAGGAATGTGCATACCTTCTGTGATGCCTCCATGCTGATTTGGAAGACTTTAGTTTCTTAACTTTCATCCTTGGATTTTGACTGGCTTCCTCATCTGTTTAGCTATTTCTCTCATAACAAATTAAGCACTGATCTATTGCTTGATTCTATTTCAGCCAAAAAGAAAACATCATCTGGAAGAGTTCAACCATACAAGCCTGTAACCTAATTTAGACTTATTGAGGTACACCCCTCTGTTCCCTGAATTTAGTTTTTTAATTCAATTGGAACTGCTAGTTTCTTTACAAGTACATTATAGATATCACAAAAAATAAATAAAAAGGTAACTTACCATAAAGTCTGTAGATATATGCTATCCACATAATTGAAAACAGGAGCCGCTAAAGAAGCTGCCACCAAGATTAGCTGAACTGCTGTGTTCATCTGGTAAAAATTAAATTGAAGTTGTGGCTGTACTGAAATAGAATTGTACCACACTAACATCTTACACATTACATAATAGGTTATTGATAATCTTAACCAATGTATGGAAAACCAGGCAAAATACAAGTTTTGAGATATAGTTGCTGCATCTTTGCTTTGTCAATGGGATGACTTATGTGCTTATAATTAAGCATGTGCTTTGCTGGATCAGGCCCAGAGTACTCGGGACTTTGTGGAATAAAGCCCTATATAAGAATGTCAGTATTACATGCTGCAGAAGACAGCAGTCAGCAAATTAAAAGTGCTTCAGAATGACAAAGACTCTTGGATGCTGAAGAAACGGAGATTTATAAGAAGTCATTATCTTTACCTTGCTGATGAAAGTTGGTTTTAACTTGGCAGTGGCATAACAGGGGTTGAAGTATCTACGAAATGTTCTCTGTGAAAGAGATATAAAGGTTGTTTATGTTTAATGGTTTTTTTAAACGAATCTTTACAAAGAACACACTACTGAATATCACTTAAAGCACTGCAGAAAGTTACACTAATCTACTCTGACAAACTGGCATTTCCCAAAACAAATTATGTAAAACGTTGAATTGAAACATAACACAGGACAAGTGATAGAACAGACAGTAAAAGGGTTATTTAAAAAGTATTAAAAGTGGCGGAGCCTAGTTTTCTGTGCCCTGATACAACTGCTGGATTTCATTTTGTAAAATATTACTCAGTTTAATAAAAGTCATTTTTTCATTTTGTAAAATATTAGTCAAATAAAAGTTAGTTTATGGACTCCTAAATTTCATAGTCTCATATGTTGTTATTCTTCTCTTGCCAGGTAAATCTTCACTATTTTCCCCTAAGTTTTGGATGAACGTCAAGCTGCATAACAAAGCTTTGGCCGATATGTTTGTTAAATAATTGCTGCTTCCTATCCCCACTATATACACACCTTAAGAACAAACCTATTCAAAGTTCAAAACACACTTACCGGGGGGGATAACGTTTTGTACCGCACATAGAAAACAGCAGCAATTAGCATTATGTCCCTCAAAATTATCAAAGCAGTAAGTGGAACTGAAAAACAAATCAACACAAAATAGTTATAGAAGAAATTGTCTGGATTTGAAATATATGACTTAAGCAAATGTATAGCTGTAGCTAGGACAAACTCCACCATGATATACCACAACTACATATCCGTATGTGCAATCCCCATTAACACAAAGAAAATACAAACCATTTGTCTTTCCATTTATATAAAAAGCAATGCAAATTTGAAGAGGGAAAGTAGGGGGGCAAAATCTATCCCTTCGCATTCAGTGGCAGCATCCAGTGGTTTCAGAAAAACATTACATTTTCCTGCAGCACTTCCTGCAACCAGAGCCTTTCCTGCACAAAAACATGCAGATGGCAGAGGTGAGCCAGTTCCACTGCTGTCAGTGTACAGAAAGAAACACCTTCCTCCAGAAACATCATCTATTTTCAGTAACTGCTAGTAAGCATGATCTCTAGAGCAGCCAAGACAAAATTGAATTAACTGGCCAGGGTGGCACCGATCAGTTTGGAAAACTGGAATCTAGCATAGAGATTGATATAAAGTGAGAAATAGCAGCCCGAGAACAGTGGTTTGATGTAGATGTGCATCAGGTATATTTTCTTTTTAAATATGAGTTCTATGAGTGGAAAGTGCAATAAAAATACTCTGTTAAAAACAGAGCAAACTACTGCTGAAGCTGAACCTTGTGACAAACGTAGTTCAGGAGCTCAAGAGCAAAACAAAATGAAAACTAAGTCAAAGTTTTATGATTTAATATTTAAATAAAGTTCTTGAACTTTTTTTTTTATTTTTAAAAACAGCCAACAGTAAAACCCAGTTGACAAAATAGCTTTAAGCTAAAACCCTTTCCTCCTTGACAACATGATAAGTGTCTTATTGGATTAAGTTCACTTTTCCATACTATTTAGTACTATCTTGTGAAAAAAATATAAATCCATGAATTTAACATGATCTTACCTGGAATAAGATCTGCAAAAGTCAGGCAGACATAGAGGACACTGATAAGAATTTTATCAGCTAGAGGGTCAAGGGCACTTCCCAAAGCAGATTTCTGACTGGCCCAGTTTCGTGCAATAAACCCATCCAACTATAAACATAAGTTTAATATGTGAGTGTTTGATAGCTAGGGAAAAAAACAACTATCAGCATCTACTACTGTTACTGGGTATGTAATAAGCAATATGAATATAATGTAAGCAATTAAAAATTATAAAGTATCAGTCAACTTTGTTAGAAGATACATTATTTGTATTGCACACTTTCCATCTCACTGTTCAGATTCCAGAAGCTTGTGAGCACATCCTAATTCCAGGAAGTTCACAGAGCACCTGATTGTCAGAAATGTGTCTAATCTGAATACATGATTTCCACTTTTGGATTCACAAAATCTTTATCTGCATTTGCAAACAACCTTTTGAATGCATAAAAATATTTTATACAGGACTCATTGGGAGATTCTCAGCTACCTAATATGGGAATCTTTAAGGCTGCTTTGCACCATCAGAGGAGCACAAAGCAGCCTATCAAGGCTTTATCAGGTATTTCTACAAAATAACTAGTATATTAATTGATCTCATTTCAAAATATTGACTTAAAATGTAAGGGAATTAGTAAACTGTTTATACATGATGAAGTAAGTGTGACTTTAAATTAAAAAACCTAAAATACATTTCAAAACTCTATTATGCAACATACCAAGTCTGTTATCCCAGCCAAAGCAAAAACACCCAATGCAATGCTGAAATTTTCTTCGATAATCAAATAACCCAAAACTGGAGCCAAACCAATTCTTGCCAAAGAAAGTATATTTGGGATTGTCCATGGGTTTTCATACTGGAAAACAAGTAGAAAATTATTTTTTTTTAAATCAGTCAAGCCTTGCATGTGACTTGAATATTCAAGGTAAATATTTGATTAGAACCTGGATTGCCAGAAAGCCTTGAAATTCTGGCAAATAAGCCTCAAAGCTCACTTGATCAGACCTGAACCTATAGCCAAGACAAGGGGAGCCTGAATAGCTCCACTGAATTCCAATACAACTTGCCATTGTATTCTGATACTTAACCACAACTGAGTAACCAAACCTTTATTTTTAAATAAGAGAACAATTTGTATGAAAATATGCAAAATGCATCTTGGTAAGCTTGCTAGAAAAGACAAAAAATTAAATTTATAACCATCTATTAGATCTTTTGTATTTGATAAAACTGAGCTTTCATTAGCTACAAGTTTCGTTTTAAAGTATAACTCTCTATCACATAAATCACTGTTAATGAATTAGAAGAATTATACAAGCTTTGCATCTTTAAAAGCGAACTGAACTGGTTTCATGTTGACACCTTCAGCTTCAACCTTAGCATGCAAAACTAAGGGTAAGAGAGCAAAGAACAGGTGCTTCGAGAATGAATATATGTTTGGGACAATATTCAAAGATATGCAAAAAAAGATACTGTAACGGATGCATCTGCAAAGGAACTGCTTAAACTGTAAATATAGACTAGGAAAGAGAGGGACCAAAACTGTTTATTCCATAAACATAGAACATGGGACAGACAATTATCATGAATATAGAATGGACATGGCATAAAAGATAGAGGGAACTTACAGTGATGGGGGTGCCTGGTAAGATAACAAACCAAGCACACCAAAGAAACCTGAAAATTTAATGTGTGAAGTCAGGTAAGGAAAAGGATTGTATAAGGCCTTGTCTACACTACCAAGGTAAGTAAGTCAACTTACAGCTGGCGCATTAATTACTACAGTGGCTGATGTCCACACTACACTCCTTGGATCACTGGTGTGCATCCTCACCAGGAGCATTTCCACCAACTTAAGAGGGCAGCAGTGTGAGGAATTGAGACCCCAGTCTCAGCTCTTCTGGCAGCTCCCTGTCTAGCTGCCCCACAGGCTTCAAGTGGGGAGTTGGGGAACGCAGCCCTCCAGGAGGCGGATCCAGCTGCCCGGGGCTTCTCCCCTCCCTGATCCCAGCTGGAGAGCTGCCTGGCTTTCATGCCAATTTTACAGCAATTGACAAAAATGATAGTCAACAGCCATTGTGAAGAACATAGTTTCTTACACTGACGCTGCGTAACCGTAACGTCACTGACACAAGCCCTACAGTTCTCGTTGAGGCAGTTTTATTATGTTGGCATTGCAGTGCAGTTACATCGGTGACAGGAACATTTCAGTGTGTACAACTCCGTTTTGTCAACAAAAGCGGACTTTTGTAGACAAAACTCTGTAGTGTAGATCATCCGTTAGAGACTTGAAGAGAAAGACTAAGAAGTACGGCCTACTGAAAAGGGAGAAGGATCTCTTACATTTCCAGAGAATACATTAGTCAACGTAACGGAGTCTTCAGGAAACCCGTCTCGCGTTTTGGCAGATTTGGTACCTTATGCAAACTGCTTCTTTTGTATGAGTCTCACCTTGCCAAATTCTTAACACATCTCACTTAGATCACGCAAATCTCAGCCTGCTTGGGAATTTCCGGACCCAGAGACTATGGCTTCCCTAGGACAGAAAGGTGTGCTCTCCACTCAAGTGAACCAATTTGATGCAAAACTCCAGCAAAGCCAGAGGCCGTTGGTAGTTTTCACATGAGGGGGCAGGCACAATTTGGGGCGGCTCAGTTTTTACGCTCAACCGGCCAACCAGCCTGGGAAAACCCATCCTCACCAGGCTTTTACCCGAGTTAAGAGCACACCTTTCTTCACCGGGAGGCCGCAATCCATTGGGTGGAGGGCGCCCCTGCCCGCCTAGCAACCTAGAGGAGAACTTGGACGGTTACTAGCCCAGGCGCTGAGCGGCTCCGGCCCCACGTCAGCGAGACCATCCCGGGGCGTTCAGCGCGGGGACACGGTCACCCCGCGTTCAACAGCGACGGGGGGGGCCTTCTGCTGCTGACCCCTGAGGAGCAACCGGGGCTGGGGAGGAGCCAGGCGGGCCCGGGGGGGGGGCCCCTGGGCGCCCCCGCGGGGGCGCGGGGGGGGAGGACACGGGGCGAGCGCTGACCCCGGGACCGACGGGGTCTCCTCCCCAAGCACGTACCGGCTCCGAGTGGCCGCTGGCGGCGACTCGGCCCCTCCGCGCCGCCCCTCCGGGCGGGCCCGCCTCGCCGTCGCTGCGCCGCCTCGCCTGAGGGCTCGCCGAGGCCCCGGCGGCGGGGGGCGGCCGGCGCGCGCTGACCAGGCCCCAGCCGCTGGCGAGCCGCTCCGGGGGGAGGGGGGCCGGAGAGGGCGCGCGCCGCAGCAGCAGCAGCAGCAGGCGCGGCTCGCGCCTCGCGCCAGAGGGGGAGGGGCCGGGCGGGCGCGGCGCGAGGCAGAAGCCACGGCGGCCGTTTCCGCCGCGCGGGCGGTTGGGGAGCGGCCTCGCGCCTCTCAGGAGCGCCCCGGCGCCTCGGCCCAGCCAGGCGGCGGCCAACATGGCGGCGCCCCCCCCCCGCCAGTCCAACCCCTGAGGCGGGCGCACGTCAGCCCCGCCAGGCACAGGGCAGGGAGCAGCCCCCCCACCACGCTTCAGCCGCGGCCTCCATCCGCACAGTCCGGCCTGCGAGGATTGGGCGACGGCGGCGGTCGGGGACGGGGTGAGTGACGGAGCATGTACGACGTTTGCGACCGCGGCCGGTGTGCTTTACGGCAACGACCGTGTCTCTCCGCCTCGGTATAGAAGGCGCGCGTGCCGCCACGTGCCTCCTTGGGGGCTGCTGCGCCTGCTCAGTCTAGTGCGCCCCCTGGGCATGGGGGGAGGCTCCTGCAGTCCTAGGACTCCAGGAGCTGGTGCTTTAAAGACCAGCAGAAGCTATTGCCAGAGCCCCGCACCACCAGGACCCAGCCCCTAACCAGCCTGGCTCTGAACCGCCCATTAAGCCTCGCCCTTGGCTTAGGTGTGGGTGGAGGTCCTGGCTGCAGGCAAAGTTCAGCAGCAGTTAGCTGTCGTACCAGTCCCGACTTCCCCCCGCACTGCGCTGAAGGGAACGGGGTCCTGTCGCCGCAGCACTATGCTTTTTTTGGAGGTGGTTTTAATAGAGCGTTTTCGGGATTGATTGACTGTGTCTTCACTGCCGTTCAATAGAACCAGAAAAATCCCTCTGCGGGCAGCAAATTTGTTGCTTTCAGTATGTCCATAGCCTCAGAGGGGCCAGGAAGCGAAAATCGCAGCTGGGCGCACTACACAGTGCTCAGGCCCTAGTGGAATTGCCGGCTCTCCAGGATTGTTCTGGAGTCTCCAGGAATTAAAGATTGTCATGGGCTGAAACCCTCCAGGAATATGTCCAACCCAAAGTTGGCAGTCTTAGCTTAGGAGTTGTTCCCATGCATGTCCTTTTATTATCTACACAATCCAAGCTTTTGTTTAACCTTTAAGATTAAAAAACACTTTAAGTGCCTTGCCCTTTTCACTGCAAAGGGAACCTTGTTCTAGTGGCCCATTAAAAGGGTGCTTTTCTGAGGACAGAGATAACGTGAAATAAGAGCTGTCAAAGAAAGGGGGAGCTGTGCCTCAGTGTACTCATCTTCAATGGCATGAATACACACAAACATCAGACTTCTAATTATAAAAGCATATTTAAAGCATTAAATCCCCTCCCATTCAGAATGGGATATGTCTAAGATTTCCAAAGGGGTCCACATCTCCATTTGAAATTTTTAAGGGGTCTGCAAATGCAAAAAGGTTGAAAACTGCTGGATTAGACATAACACACCACTGATGAGAGTTTAAATATTAACACAGTACAATCGGGTGAACAATGACATTAGAAAGAGATTTGAGGGACGGAATATTTTAAGGGCATGTAAAAAAAATGTATACATCATGCCGCAGGCGGCACTCCAGACACTGCCCCACAAAGACCCCCTGTCAATCATATTTCCCCTCTGTAGCAAGAGTGGCTGGAGATTCAAAAGAGAAGTGAGAAGGTCCCTACACTGTACTTTCTACCCATACTGTGGATGCTGCCACCTTCCTCACTTTCTTGCTTAATTTCACTTTTAAAACTTCCCATTTAAAAAGTCAACATTAATATCTACAAGCATAAAGATTTCAGTGTCAAAATAGTATTCCCAGTCCCAAGCATTCAAAAAATCATGAGCTGAACCAAGTTTCTCCCCTCCCTCCTCCGATCCTCCTTATTGCCTGGCTCATTGACTTCAAAATCTCATAAAGAGCATAAGAACAGCCACCCTCGTCAGACCCATGATCCATCTAGCCCAGTATCTTGTTTTCTGATAATGGTCAATGCCAGGTGCTTCAAATGGAATGAACAGAACAGGTAATCATCAAGTGATACAGGCCATCACCCATTCCCAACCTCTGGCAAACAGCAATCCCTGCCTATCCTGGCTAATAGCAATTGATGGACCTATCCTTCATGAATTTATCTAGTTTGTTTTTTAACCCCCAACAATAAAAAAAACGCGGGGGGGTGGGGGGAGTTCTTTAATTCGCCTTCTAGTTGACCTTTAGGGAGACTTATGGCATGTTTTCAAGCATTTCTCTGCAACCATAAGGGCTAGGAATTTACTTTATTGTATTAAAAAAATGAAAGCTGAGATTCTCACATCATAATAGAGAGAGTGCTGTGGCACCTTAAAGACTAACAAATTTATTTGGTCATAAGCTTTCATGGGCAGAAACCCACTTCTGGTTCTTTCTGCCCATGAAAGCTTATGCCCAAATAAACATGTTAAGTCTTAAAGGTGCCACCGGACTCTCGCTGTTTTGCTAAAAACAGACTAACACGGCTACCCCTCTGGAACTCACGTCAAAATATGAGCCTAGCACCTGGAGCTGTAAGGGAAAAAAAACCCAAATATTGTGAGAATTGGCAACACTTTTGTATTTAAAGTTACAATTGATAGAGCACAAGGGACTGGAGGTGGCAATAGCGTGGGCTTTTAATCAGGTACAAACATCCATTCTGCAAACCTGATGCATTAACAGCAAACATCACATATGCCTCACAGCTTTTTGAGACTATCAAGAAATCAATAAACACATGCAGTGCTTGCTGTTGCTTTTCAAGTACATCTGCTCCTTCCTCAATGGAGTTTGCTCTTTTATAGTTAAGTGACAACAGATAGCAAGAGGGAGAGCTCTGATACCATGCAGTATCAGTTCAGCCACTGATAGAGGTGAATGGTGTGGGATTTCGCATTTAATCCATCCATTATATTTTCACAACCTTCTTACATCAAGCAGAACTTGACCTTTCTGCATTTCCTAAATAAATAGTCAAGCAGATAAGAAGTTTCAAGCTAGACACAAATGGAGATTTTTTTTTATTAAAAAAAAAAAGAGTGTTTGTACTACAGGGTGGGAAAGTCTCAGAAATAAGTGCCTTTTGAGTTTTGCCCAAATGCAAAAGGGGGAACGGATTACTGCCACTTACCAGAACACATGAACAAAGCTTTCAGACCCAAACTAGAAGAGCAAACAAGCATTTTTATTTCAAAAGATACACCATGAACAGGATTGTTTAAACTGGTCAAATAGAAATTGGTTGCTGATGCTTCCAAGCACTAGTGAAGGCAAAAACATTGATCAGTACAATATATTCAGTTATTTCATGTATACTCAACAAGATGTAGAAGGAGCCAACTGAAGTCAATGGGGTTTCACAAGTTACCCCCAGGGCTCTATTTCCTCTTTATTACTGGAAATATGTGAGATGGAAAGAACCCAGTTTTGACTTTCGGAGCAAAAGGTTGAGCTTTCAAAGCTTGCAATTAGATTAAAAACAAAAACCAATACTGAGCAAATCTGATTTGGAAATCATTGGGAATGTAAACATAAAACCCCACAATGCCATTTCTATAGAGCAGCTTATCAGAACAGATCTGCACTCAACTGGAGCTCTGTTGCACATATTTGTAATCTTGGTTTGTTCAAATGAGAAAAAAAACCTAAGTCCCCAATGAGATAGAGTTAAGATAATTCTTAATGTTTTGAAATTAAAAAAGGAACAAGTCAGTAGAAAATCTGTTACATTCCTAGAATACTGAAAGTTTTCTTAGAGTAAACATGAAAATGAGACCACCACTTGCACAAGTCCTAATATTTATCTTTTATATTAAAAATATTTTCACATTCTTATTTGAGCTCTAATTTGTTGGTACAATCATTCAGTGTTAATCTCTTTTTACCCAAAAATGCTCAATCTCTACTATGAATTTATGAATTCTTAGCACTATTTTAACAATCATTTATCCCAAAATGTAAGTTAATTTCAGTAGTTACATTCTCTGGTTATAATTTCAAGTAAGATTGCTTTTTCTTAGTTTATAGTTCAGTTTTAATATTCCAAGTCATAAAATACATGGTAAATTTACATAGTTCCTTTTATTAGGTTAAATTGATCTCATAAGCAATGTTTTTTTTCTGTACTAGACAACTTTTGATATGAAAAATGAAATCCCTGCAACTAGTTTTTGACTAGTTTGCAACGCTGTAGTCATACTCTGTACATTGACTAAACAGGCCCGGTCTACACTTACCTTTGTGATTTGGCGGCAGTCGACGGGAGATACGCAAGTGACGTAAATCACTTGCGTATCTCCTGTCGACTTTGCAGCGTCTCTTCCGTGTGCCATCCACACTGTGCTGTGTCAAAGGGAACAACGCTCCCTTCGACGAAGCACTATGCTTACACTTATCGGGGTGTTTTTTCTGTGTTGCTTGCTGGATCGACTGAGCGGGTCTACACAGATCGCTCAGTCGATCCAGAGCGGTCGATTTTACGGTGGTGAATTTGCCGCCGTCAGTGTGGACCCAGCCTTACAGTGCTGTAATATTTTTTCCTTTAACAGCGTACATTAGACATCTCCTTTCCACTTACCTCTTCTACAATATTTCTTCTTTCCAGCTAAAAGACCTGTTTAGTTTTCCCTCCACTCAAAACCTTTGGATAGCCTTACCTGCCAGAGTGTCATCTTTTTCAGGTAACTTGAAGCAGTCTTTGTTTCTGTCCCACTAAAAAATAATGGTGATGCAGGTAATAATGTTCCATTTGTTGTTTGCCTACTGGTTTCAGCATTTTCCAACTTTGTTCTGGTCACACCTTTTCCTTGCCCATTTCTCTTGACAGAATTTTTTTGCTGGAGCTCTTTGAGTCTTGTGGCCAATAGCCTGATTTGGCCCAGGAAAGGGCTTCTTAACTCCTTTATTCCAGTGACCTTCTTAAGATTCCTTAGAAGGAAAATTTTAAAAGCATTTTCTTCTTGCTAAAAGGCTGACATTTTCTGTAGAGCAGTTGGAAAGTCCTCCAACTAGCCCCAGCTTACTTCCAGCACTTGCTCCTCCTCACTGGCATCAGTAACTAGAAAAGCTACCTGTAGAATCATTTGGACAGCTACATGAACCCCAAAAGTGAAAGTCCCCAAAGCAGGAGCAGATCCATTGCTATAGTCACAATCCAGTTGGTGTCTGGAGGCATGACTAAATGATGGCTGATCTCACTGCAGTCAATGCCGGTGCTGAACTTTGTTTCTAAAACTTTTTATTCCGTACTGGTTATTAATTTATTTTCTGCTCTAGCAGGAGCAAATGTTGGAAGACTGGACTCTTGCAACTGGCATTTTGCATTAATGAGAAATGTTTGCTACAAGCAACAATGTGTTGTTTTCCATAGTGCCCTGTGTCAGCTCTTCCCAACACAGGTACACCTTCTGAGCAGCTGGCTTGGTGGCCAGCTTAACTTTGTGCACTGTATGTAGACCCATTGCAGTCCCACACATTAATAATAATAAAATAATCTCACCACCTAGCTCTTATAATGCACCTTTTCATCAGTACATCTCAAAGCACTTTACAAAGGAGGTCACCATCATTATCCCCATTTTAAAGCTGGATAAACAGAGGGGAAGTGACTTTCTCAAGGTCACCTAGCAGGTCAATGGCAGAGCTGGGAACAGATCACAGGTTTCCCAAGTCCCAGCCTAGTGCTCTATCCACTAGGCAACACTTTTAAGCACATGAGTTTGCAGAATTGGGAGCTTAAGTATGTACACAAAATGCACCTTCATTATAATGGCTATTTATTATTGTGTAGATTGCACCCTGAACATATTAAGAATATTCCCAGCAGCAAAAACTGCTTTTTAATCGCTGAACAACGTAACTGGTAAGCTTTTAGAGCATGTATGGAGGGGAACGTTAGTCATTTAGAGCCTGATATCAAGGACTCTTCTCCTGCCCTCCAAATAATGTGTAAAGATAGATAAAATTGTATTTGACCAGGTGACATTCAAAGGCTTCCCAGCACTGTATGTGTATGTTTATTCACAAATGTTTACATAAAATTACCTACCACTGTTTTTGTAGTCTGTAGAAGCCATTTACTTAATGGCTGTACCCTACCTGCTTAGAACATCCAAACTACATTTGAAACTCATTGCCATTTAAGAGTTTATGTACATATTAAAACTCTGCTATTATTTCCGATGTTGCATATTTTTGTCTTAAGTATCTCACTCTTCAAAGGGGTGTATGATATCAGGTACATACAAGGCTTTGATATTGAAACAATGTTGATTAGATTAAAGGTTCCTTGAAATTCTCAGTGTCACCCAGGCATTTTCAATGGGAAAATCCTTGTTTATAAAAGGCTCAGGAAAAATTATAAAGATTCAATCCAATTCTCACTCAAGTGAACGGGAGCCTTTCCGTTGATTTCAAAGGGCTTTGGATCAGACCTTTAATGTAGTTATGGTTACTGTTTTTTGATCCTGTCCTTTCATTAACTATTCCACAGTTGATAAATCAGTTTCTGACTTAAAGCACAGACAATTTACTTGAAGGGCAGCCGACAGAAGAGTTCCAATATATTTGTTTTAGTGGCCAGATGACCAAAGCCATTAGAAGCTGCTAGAGAAATAAGTAGCCTCTCTAAAAATAGAAACAAAATAAAAACATCATACTATGGAAAACTGGATATAAGGATTTTGCAGTTTTTTGAGTTGATTCAGTATATAGACTCAGAAAATATTAACATATTTGATAAATGCAGATTAAATAGGTCTTCAGTCAAATCCTGAACTAGGTAAGTCAATGCAGTAGACATACTGCACAAGGATTTTTAATACCAGGGAATTGTCAAACACACTAAATAAAAATCAGATCAGGATTTCCAGTTTTAGGTTCAGGCCAATGAAATGTTGTTAAAAAACTTGTTTATTTTTGTTTTTTAAATGAAGACCTATCTTGAAATTATCCCTCATTTGCCTTTTGGCTGTGTTAGGTCTTGATCCTAAAAAGGGTTCTTAATGAACTGATTGGATTTACAAATAATCCCACTGATTTCCCATGTTAGTAAAGGAACTGCCTGGTTTGATCCCTTTGGAGGACTGGGGCTTTAAATGGTTTGCTAGTGAGGGGATCCTAAATCTTTCTTACACTCTGGGATTTTATCTCAAGGCACAAAATTTCAGAGGCACAGGACTCTTTTTTTATACATAAATTGAAGAAAATTTATTGAACTTGTTTAAAAACAATGCTTCCTCTTAAATAAGCAATAATCTGCCTCAAAAGAAAAACAAAGATGGAAAAGATCAGAAACAGTCTTAAAACAGAAAGCCTTCATATTCACTTTCAGATAAAAAATATCAACATCATTTTGGTTGTGACCTCGATATGTAACATTTCAGACATGTATATTTTGGAGGGAGGAATGACTTTAGGAAAAAACTGGATTAGTGGGCATCAAAGCAGGAAATCTTATATATGCACAGTGCCTCATTTTGGTGGGATGTCTTTGTTTAAGTCAGTTTAACATACAACAGGAATAATAAAAATTAATGTAAAAAATTGCTTTAAATGTCCATGCTATTGTTAATATTAAGCATTTAATGTCACTTGTTGATTGAATCTCAAACTTGTCTTTAATATAGAGTTTAATGAAGTATGTACATGAAACATTCTCTTTCACCTCTATGATATTTAATATGTACAACTGGAATTTGATTTTTTCAGACTAACATTTAAAATAAAATCTGAAATACTGAATACAGATCTTTAAATAGTAAGCTTCAACAGTGCATCTTTAAATAAACAAATTAATTTATTTCAATTAAATACCACATTCCTTAAAGCTATACACTGCATGGAGCCTCAGCATGAAAACTTTATCAGTTTCTTGAACACATTTCACAATAGTGCCAAGGCTATTTAATTGATTTAATTACACTACTAAAATCTGGGTTACTCTCAAATCTTTTCAGTACTAAGATTTTTGATTGAGAAAATATTTTCTGTAACATTTCTTTACATTTTAAAGTAACACCAGGCATCTTGAGTGATTTAAGCTAGAAGTAAAATCTATTATTATCCTTTGATGGGATGAATGTAAATACACATTCTCCTCTTGCTATTTTGTTTGATGATGGGGAAAATATCAGAGTACATCTTAGCCTCAAATAACTATTATTTGAACTACACTATCTCCAAATGGCAGCACAAAATACCATCCTCTCTGACAACACTTCCGGGAGTAAATGTGGTAGAGTCACTCATTCCTGAAAGTATTGCTTTTAAAAGGGCAGTTCTTCTGGGAGTATCATGTCTTAGCTAATAGAAGCTTTGGGTATCTATAAAATATATTTATGAATATCCTTAACAGACAGCAGGTTATATGATAAAGGACTCCTGCTGCAACAAGTCCACAAGTCAGCCCATTACAAATATGATTACTGTGCGTGGTGGTTCCTTCACATAGTTTGAAGCTGATAAACTCTTGGACCTTTTTTCAAAAGATAACCCTGGTCATTTAGAGAACCAACAAAGCTTTCAAAATCAGATACCTGGAAGAAAAATAAAAAATAGAAATATGTTTATTCAGTGTGAGAAAATATTTATGTCAGATGTAAAGCAAGGTATGCTGCAATTCTTTTAAATGTTTTAAAATGTTTTTCAAAAAGAAAATCATTGTAAAGGGGTTTAAATTCTGCCACAAACCTTTGGATCACTTAAAGGATAAATAAAAGTTGACTGTATTTTTCCTTGCTTTATTTCACATCACTCTAAAAATGTAATTTATTAACTTCAACATTGAAAATGCTCCTAGTTTTGCCGCATGGAAAATTAGTGAAATATACATAAGTAAAAGTTTCCTAACAGAAGAGAAGGAATTTTCTTTTGCTAAGGGAGTCCTTTTCTGGAAGTTAAAGAGTGTTTTAAGGGAGAGGGAGAGGGGAGGAAGTGTGGGTTAAAAAAAAAAAAAAAAGCATGAAAATTTTTTGCCAAATAAATAACCAAACACAGAAGTTCTAGGGAGAAATCCCAACCCCTTTTAAATCAATGGTAAAACTCCCAATGAATTCAAGTGGGTTCAGCATTTCACCTTAAGTCTTTATTCTATGAAAAGAGGTGGAATTTAGGGTGTGGCAGAACATTTTACACATAGTGAAAACAGTAAATTGCAATTTTTCTTTAGTTTCACAAAAAGGTAAAAAAAGGAGGAGTGAACTGCTTGTGAGTTTTGAAAAAGGATAGCAAGCCTTTCACCCCCTAGGATACTGGTTTAGAATGGAAATAGTCACCAAATGACTAACTGATGGCCCATGTAAAAGGAGTTGGTGATCACAATTTAGGTTCTGATGAATAGGTGTCTACATCAATACTCATAAGAGCATTTAACCTGATTGGCAGCCTCATCAGAGTGGGCTTGGAAACTGAAATTATCATCTCATCCCTAGAGGAGGGCTCACATATGTGAAGAACGATATCACTCCCCACACTATAACAGTTCTGTAGATAGAGAAATTCAGTTTCCAGCACTTCTCACAAGCACTGAAATCCTTTTTAAAGAGATTTAAGAGGTCTCTTTCCAGTGGATGTTTCAGGTATTTCACCATGAAGTGAAAAGCAGAATTGGCTGCCAATTATTTTCACTTAAAGAAAACCAAATGTGTATAAGGTGAGTTAAAGATCACAAAATATGTCCTACTTGCTGCTTCATGTGTTCTTGATATGCTTCCTCTTTGATTAGCAGCACTTTCATATTAGGAAAGCATGGAACAGGAATGAAAACATGCAAGCATCAAAAGAAAGACCAGAACAGAAACATAAGAACATTTTCCACATGATAGGCAAAAATTTGGGGCATAGATTAGGGTGATTGTAAGGATTATTAATAATTATTATTATCTGCATTATCACAGTGTCCAGGAATTCCAGCCAGGACTAAGTTCTATGCTAGGTTCTGTACAAACAAGACCAAAAAGATAGTCCTGGAGCCAGACGAAGCAAAACAAACTGGGACCAACTTGTCTTTGGTAAAACAAGACAAGACAAACCTTAGTTATAGCAGCAAAGTTAGTGCTTGTTGATGCAAGCTGTAGTTAGCAAGGCTAGTGAATTTAGAAACTGCTTGTAATGGAAATAACCCCAGGACAGAGCTCAAAACCGCCACAATGTGTTTTGCTTGTCCCTGTTTAATGGAGAGAGAAGGTACTTGTCTGCTGTTTCCAATTTTAATTTCATTTAATTTTTCAGTTGATAATTCTAATAATAATAATAATCCTAAACTGTTTTTCAAGAGAATCTTGATTTTCCCACTTACTTTTATTTGTAGCTCCTTTGCAATCTGCCGAAGCTGTTGAAATTCAAAGAGATTGTTGTATGTTCTTTCTGCAATATTATTGAGGGCAGAAACAAATCTCTTCGCTTGTGACCTATTGCTCATCCCAGAACCATGCTGTGAACGCTCAAAGTCCAATTTCCCAAACTCATCAGAGTAAGTTCCTAACATGCTAAAAAAATACAAACAAGTGAGAATCAACAGGAGGTAAAGGCAGAAATGAATGCATTTGCTGGGCAGGGTCTTGCAACCTGTCTGAGATATAAGAGTGAGTCATTGAGGTCTCTGGTTTCCGAAGGGGCCCACAAATTGTGCAACTCCATTCACTAGGAATCAAGCTAGCAGTTTGGAGGACTTCACTAAGGGTCTCTCTGAATAACCGTCAGCCTTAATCAGTTCATGGCAAGAATTCAGCCTATGAGATGATGAAAAGACATTCAGAGGTGAATTTTTTCCAACAGGCAAATATGACTGACTTCCCTATACTACTGTGTGTCAGTATTCTTTATGAGTTGTCTCTAATCATAGTGGTCATGATGCACATGATAAAATTATCACAAAATACAGTTTTGTACATTACTACTACCACCCTATTCATGAAAAATCAAAGATGGAGTTTTTAAACACAAGCTATAGCATTTCGGTTGTATGAAAAGAAGAAAAATATATTTTAAAAGGAATACCACTATTTGTTCTAATTTTAACACTGTACATTACCTGTATTTCATTATTTCTATTACATCCTCAGCATCGTCTTTGGTTGATTTTTCCCTTAATTCCAGCCTTGATCGTGCCTTAAACAAAAAACATATCTAACAATTAAGCTTAAGCTATGTTATAACCACCACATAAAAAGGGCTAACTCTCCATCATTCACTCACAATGGTTGTATTTCAAGCTCTGAGGGCATACTTGGGACCTGATCCTTCAGAACTCTGACAAACCATCAAAAATTCCACTGAAGGATGTGGGTAACTACTGCAGGACAAGGCCCTATCAGTAAATAGCAGCACTCCCACCTTCCAAACGATCTGAATGGGCTGTGGTCTGGAAATTGCTGATTTGCTTTTAATACTGCATTTGCGTTCTCTTGTCAGCAACAAACCATGACGAACGCTATTAGAACACTGCACTAAAATATGTGGCCAGAGTGAGAAGGCATGGGAGGAACAGTCCTCTCTGAACTTACAAGGAAGATTTTTCTGAAAAGCCCGGTCCGTATCCCTGAATCTTGCTCCTCTTCATATCAGCAGATACAGCCGGAGGAGAAAAGAGGAGTAGGGTCTATGGAGGGCTGGGCAAGTTCCCAGCTTGGGAGATTCTTCTGTCATGGAAAGCCCCCTACAGCTCCTTGGATTTTATGTGCCTCTTGCAACCAGCCATTTAAAGAGTCCTCAGGATTTGGCCTTACAAGTTTGACAGTTATTTGGTTTAATGTTATTTTGGTCCATAAGCAAGAACCAGAATACCCATCTAGCATCCCAGTCTGCCTTTCTTTTACAAAGGGTTTAGATATGGTTTGGCTTGGAAAAGCTATCCTTGCAGGAGCTGTGGAGTATCAAGAAACTGTATTAGATAACGAGGCACAGACTAATAGATTTTAGGGACAAGCAAGCTGAAACGTTTGTCTCTTCCACTCAGCCCCTTCAGAACAGCACAGAGTGTAAAAATTAAGATTTTTTTTTTGCGTGTATCTTATGGCCTCCACTGGCCTTGCCTGACAGCATAGGCTTGAAACAAAGGCCTTTCGTATTATAATCTCACATTGAACCTCTTGCCTCTGCTTTCCTCTAATGCACCCTGGAATCCTTTGCATCAAGTACCCAGATATTTCAAAGGAGAAGCTGGAGGAATCAGTGCAATGACCGGCACTCCTTGTGCTGTGAAGGACTGGTTACAAGGATCTAAAGCAATTCTGATCAGCAAAACACAGAGGGAACAGAAGCAGGCCGGGAACCCCAAGTCAACTGCTGGCAACTCCCTTGGGGAGTCTGATCTCTCCCCAGTTCCTAGGTTTGAGAATTTGATGTCCAAAGACTTCTTTACACAGCCAGTTAGGGTGTACTTAGGGTGCTAGAAGCAAAAGAGATTACAGCTAGAGGCGTACCTCTGTAAGTCGAATCAGTGACTCTAGCTGCCTCGTGGTGATTGGTGTGCTGTCTACCCCTTGGTTCTGCTTCCGGAGCTCAAGATAGAATTGCTGGAGGACCTGAGCAGCTTCTGGAGACAACGTTGGGCGGACATACTGCCGAGCATATCCAACGTACTTCCTCAACAGCTGGTGTGGAACTGCATCGAAATTTTCTCCCGGCATGACCTAAGCCAGTTACAAACACATATCTCACGTTCCTGGACTCTATTTGAGTTATAACATGAATACAGTATTCAATAGTTTTTATACGCTGGCCTTTCACCTATGAACTCAATTCTCAGTTCTCAACTGGGTGTGCAACATCAGTGATATTAATTTGGTCACTTCCCGACAGTACAAACCTCTAGTCTGCCGTGAAGAAAAGTAAAAGTGCCAAATGAAAACTGGCAATATCAAGAGTTCTCTTTCAAAAAGACTCTTCATAATGAAGGAGGATACCGAAAATGTGACTAAACAAAGATACTGAATCAAATACTCCGTGTGGTTTAAGATTAGAATCTGGAGATATAATTTTATGGCAAATAAAATCAAGAGCACAAGCTCTATTTTTCTTGTTGTATAAATACATAGTAAAACACGGTCCTTGGAGAGTTCTGATCCTGCAATTAATCCCACCCAGGTGGACTTCTGTGTCTGTGCCCATATGGAGCCCCACAGACATCAACAGGTACCCCCCACACAGAATTCATTGCAGAATCAGGGCTAAAGACAGAGACATCAAAGAAAAGCCAAACAAAGGGGCAGGTGGGACAAGTGAGGACAGAGTAAATAAGATTATATGGCTAACCTGGAAGTTAATCGCTAACTTTTGTTTTCATTTAGTAGAGAAACCAGGTTAAAATGAGGGAGGAGAATAAAGGAACAGGAGAGGGAGTAGAGAGGTGGGGAGATGAGGAGAAAAAAATAGGGGGAGTGCAAGATGGAAGGAGAAAAAGGAGGAAGAAGGTATGGAAATCCAAGAAGTAGCATTGGTAGACAAAGGAAGGAACCACCATCCCTGACAGCAAAAAAAATGTAAAGTTAAAAAATTGAGCAAATCTGACAGCCTCACCAGGGTGGAGGGTGTAAAGGTGGTTCTGCGGGAGTAGGCATGCTGCGTTTACCACCATCCACCCTGCAAGCAACTGGCACGAACTGTGGCGCATAGGAAGTTTCTATAGACATCCCAAGGCCCTTTAAGACCGGAGTTGGTTCCCCATGTGGAAAGTGGAAGGGGAGACTACTGAGACCCAGCACCACCAGTTGGCCTGCACTGGTTCCAGTGGGAGATGCAGGGTAGGGAGGTGCAAAACAAAATCGGAGGAGAAAATTCTACCTTTAATCTTTCTGATAAAGGTTTATTTGAGACTGCTTCGAGGATGGAGGTGTTCGAATCTTGTGTGCTGGTACGAGTCACTACAGCACTGCTGTGTACTGCCTGTTTTCCAGCTCGCATTGCCATCACATGCTCAGAAAGCAAATGGTCATGATCTTCATTCGGCGTGTCCAGCAGGATAAATACCAAGTCAAACCTGGACAATAAGGCACTCCCCATTCTAGACAAAAATACATGGCTTATAAAAATAGATACAATGGAACCCTATAGCAATTTTACCTATTACCCTGCTTCATAAGCACAACTCAAGAAATAAATCTGTGGTGAGTGCTGAAATCAAAGCATATTATAATAAAGCCTACTTTCATCCTCCAGGAAACTAGAGTGCCGTTATTCACAACTGAGTTAAAAAAACAAACAAAAAAAAAAAAAAACATTTTTTCTTGCAAGCTACATAATTAATGTTTCAAAATGTGCTTACTTTAAATTCTCAGAGACTGTTTTGGCCTTGTTATAATGTCCCCCAACAGGGTTTGCTGCAGCAATGATAGAGGTTCTAGCTGGCAAGCTGCAAACAATGCCGGCCTTAGCAAGGCTGATACTTTGCTGTTCCATGGCTTCCAGCAAAGCTTGGTGTTGGCTTCCCATCTTATCAAATTCATCTATTCCACAAATACCTGGAAACATAATTAATGAATAAAAGGAATCAGAAAACACACAGGTCAATAGCCAAATATGTGCCACTGATCCAGTACTGCAACTGGGGCCTGATTCAAAGACTGCAGCGTTCCCCCTCAGCATTGTCAGCAGGCTTGCTTCCTTTCCATGCTGCCACTTGGACGCTATGGGTGGATATGTAAGTTTGAATGGGCAAGTATTAAAGGCGGGGGTCAAATTGGTCTGGCTTAAAGGCAGCTCTTTGAGCAGTGCACTTTTTTCTAATGACTGCCAACTTGCACTCTAAAAACTAAGCTTTCATTTAAAGACGTGGGAGTCCAGACTTTTTTTTAAAAAAAATAGATGCCAAACTTCGTGGCCTCTTTTTCAAAAGTGCTAAGCACCCAGTAGCTCCCATTTAAGTCAATGGACACTCAGAAATTTTGAAAATCTGGCCACTTTAGGCACCTAAATAAAGACTCTGCACACCTTAGAAGCCTATCTTTAGGTACCCAATCTCAACTGAGAGTGTCACCCAAGCCTCATCAAGGGGGGCCAAGTCCATAAAGATCAGTGGAGTCCAACAGGACATCCAAGTCCCACCAAGAGGAAGCCAACCCAGAGGAGACCAGCAAAGAGTGAAGAATCAGATTTTGAACATTTGCATGAATTCTTAAGATCTTATGTTTGAAAATAAAGTTATTTAGAAAAAGAGAGTTAGCTTTAGACCTGCAGTTAGTGGTAGTGCCATGCATTAACCTTAGACTCAATATCCCAGTGCTAAAATTTTAAAAATGAATTGGTTTGAGGGAAAATCTGAAGGAAATATTTAATTAATGACATTTGTCCATTCGATTTAGTTGAAGGTTAGAGTTACCTTGATCTCCAAGCACCAGCGCACCAGCTTCCAAAGCGAAATCCCCAGAGGTACTATCTCTAGAGAGAGTCACAGTCAAACCAGAGGTGGTGGTGGTATTGCCACAAACGTACACACCACGAGGGGCAATATTGCACACGGCCTTTGGAAAACAATCACAAATTATAAAAGTTACAGAATCCTATTATGTGGAATTGTCACTCACTTATATTAGAATAATACCACAAATGGGGAAAAATTAATGTGTTTGACGTTTTTGCTATTTTCAGTTTAACATGAGCCAATAGTATAATAGTTATTGAGTACCCCTATATACACATCCAGCAATGCAGAAGGTGGGAATCATTTTTGGTTGCATGCTTGTGTCAAAGTACTATCTGCTATGTTATCATAAACCCTGAGACTATACTACATGACATGGGTTTGGCTGTACTAGACGTAAGGCACTGTAAGGGTTAATTAGATCACCTATATTACAAAGAACCATTTATGTTATTTTTCAAAAACAAAGCACTTCAGATGTAAGAAGATATTTAAAAAAAACACCCAAATACAGCTTTATTCATCACTGAAATGCAGTCACATAACATAGCAATTGCCTGGATCCAGCATCCAGACTGGATCCGATTGGAGGTCTATCTGGTCTCTGATAGGCCAGCACCAGATGCTTTGGAGGAAGGTGTAAGTAGTGTTCCAGTATGCATGGATATGGGATGCGGGATTATCTGTCCCCCACAAAAGATCTCCTCCCAGCATCTAATAATTAAAGACTTTTATACTCTGAAGCATTAGGTCTCTTCAGAAGTTTGAGAAAAGTGAAAAAAAACCATCATCAAAATGGAGAAACTTAGAAAATGTTATGTTGGAAGGCAGACAGAATGCAATGGCTCCAGTTAAATTTGGCTAGTGCGCTCCAGTTTAACATCACTGATCTTTCCCAAAGAATCTTTAGTGGCAAGTCACCAGCACCTGTTTTATGTCTTATTCAAAAGCAGCACATCAAAGTTGCAAAATGCTCCTAAAGATTATGCCAGAACAACAGTTGTTCAGTACTGAATCTAAGCAAAAAGTGATGACTGTTGAATCACCAATACAATCTCCTTGTGATCCTTTGTCTGGAAGATTTCCCACAAAAATACTGATTTGGACAAAACTTGCAGTGTGATATAGTCGTATCTCAGGAATGGCTGCAGGCCAACTTTTTGTGAATGGCATCAAAGTAGTTAGTAAAGAAAGAGAAAACAAATCTTTCGTTATTTGTAAATGGACTCCCCTTTAGGCTGTAACAGGAACAAGTAGTTTAAATAGTTGTGTATTAGCCATTTGTACAAACTTGGCTTAAGTATTGTAAACCATCATCACAGCTGTGCCAATAGTAGAAACAGAACTGACTCAAAAACTTTTTAAACATACAACTTTGTGCCTGCAAGTGAAGTATTTAAAGATTACTGTAGAGAGCACTCAGCTGTAGTTGGGCTGAAAAGAGGCACATAAGAATCATACCAAATCAGAAGTTGATTTGTAAATACTGCTCAGAAAACAGGGTATATGTAACAAGATACTGCTCTCAGCAGAAGATGCTTTTAGGGAGGAGGACCCTGGGAGAGGGAGAATGGAGCAAAGATATGTGTATTCCATTATACTTGCCTCTCCTTTTGTTCCTTCTTTGAATGCTACCTCTATCAATAATGTGTGAATCTTTAAAATTAGAACACATGATCTACCTGTTTTCTGGATTTCTCTGTCAATGCACAGTTCTCCTTTCATTCTGCTTTTCTCTCATGAGAAATTTATGCCAGATAGTAACCTAGGTCATACATTTTAAAAAGTATAAGAATATAAGAACGACCATACTGAGTCAGACTAATGGTCCATTTAGCCCAGTATCCTGTCTTCCAACAGTGGCCCATGCTAGGTGCTTCAGAGGGAATGAGCAGAACAGGTAATCATCAAGTGATCCATCCTGTTGCCCATTACCAGCTTCTGGCAAACAGTGAATGTTTTTAAAGTAAGTGAATGTTATCAGTCCCAGAGACAATAACAACGTTTTCCTGGCAATAGTACTTAAAATTACTGCTTTTCCATCTTCATGCAGAATCCTGCCGGTGACATGTTATGAAAAACATGAACTGATCTCGATAACACGTGCTTTAAAACATCTGCAAAAGCACCTTCGAAATCTGCAACTTCTAAATGAATGTATCAATAATCAGACTACTCTCAGATCGCCACCTGACCTGGTAGGTCATTAGAACCCATCTGTCATTCAAAAATACTGCCAGCAGATTTACCAAGAGATAGCCCATGGCCTTGCTATTCTAATAGTTTGGACATTCTGAATAGGACCATTCCTCAAAAAAGTGACAAATTTGTTGTTCTTGTCATTGCAGTTATTCTATGGGACGTTCTGTCCCAGTATCTGAAAACCCTCTTTACCATGGGTGTTCTCAGGCTCAGTAAAATAACTGTAACAAACTTAGTATTATGTGGAAGCTGAGACAAATAGACAGAGGTAGATTTTCAATTCACATTGGAAATCATCAAGAGTTAGGTGCCTAACTGCTGTTTGTACCAATGACAATCTCCAAGTGATTTTCCCAAGGTCACACAAGACATCAAAAAGAGACTCAAGAATAAAATCCAGGCGTTCCAACTCTTAGTTCTGTGTCTTAATCACAGGACCATCCTTGTCCTCATTCATTATATATACACAGCATGCCATAGAAGTGACAGATATTCAATCTGCGTGAGTTATACTGACTGCTGTACTCTACTGACCACTTCACACACTTCTTGAGGACATTGTGACAAAGGAAAATAAAATGAGAACACTTCAGATATATGTATTTTATATTTAACACAGAATAGAAGGGTTGTGCAACTATTTGGAGAGCTATTGATGTTTAACAACAGCGAATGTCTAAATGAGAGTATGACAGGAGAAAAAATGTGAGTAAGTGTTTTAATATTAATTCACAATAACGAGGGACAAATGTGGGGCTTAATAAATTCTATACTTTAAACGGGAGATTTTCTAAATTATACACAAAGAGTCTCTCATGGAATAAATGGTTGCATATACAGTGAAAGACTAAACATAAAGGTTTAGAGTTAAAGGAAAAAATGTATTTTCTCCATTAGCTAAATTTAATATTGTAATAGTAAATTAACCCATACTTGCAACATCTGACTCTTTCCCAATCCTGGATCTCCAACCACCAGAAGATGTGGATCTCCTCGCACTGGAATTCTGTTTTTGTCATCCATGTACTTCTGGCATCCTCCAAATAATGCCAGTGCCAAACCTGCCTTTACAATCTATCATGGTACATACAAATGCCAATAAGTGAGAGACAATAGAAACATTGCTAAGAACTGCATCATAGGCTGGCTGTGCTAAATTCGGCCACACAGAAAGGAAACATTGCGTCCTGCAGAAAAGAAGAAGTTTAAGGGACTGAACTCCCACCATTGCCTAATGCATACCTATTTCTCATCTGGGGGTTTCGACACAGGAAAAAGAAAACAATGCATCCAAAAATAAACTTTTTTTTTAAATTACATCTTTTTTTCCACCTTGCCAAGCTTTAAAAAGGTCTTGGAAGGTTACTGTAGCAAACTTGTAAAGACGTTTGAATTTAGAATGAAAGCAGAGCTCTAAAATTACTTACCTCATGGCCATAAATAGTAGGACAAAGTGAGCTGAAAAACCGAAGACATTTGACATTAGTATATGATTAATACAAATCTCGTATTACCATTAAATGATCATTTATCCCCTTTTAATTACAAAACTAGCTTATGTACTGCAACAAGTTCCACAGAAATCCACTTTCTTTTTTTGATTCCCAACAAAACCAGGGGGTTTTTTTTAAATGCACTATCAAAGTTCTTGAAATTTTTGGGCAGTCAAGTATGCTTGTTATCATAAAAAGGGCAGTACTCCACTTAAGTCTGTACCCACACACAAACGAGAACCTGTTACGTCGTTGCTGCACCTTCTCTTATCTCTTCAATGGTACTACTTTTAATCATCATAAATCTATTGCTCAACTGTGCTGGAGTTTGAAGGAGGTCTTATATTCCACAGGTTTAGCTGCAACACCCTGGAATCCCCCAATGGTACCTCATGGTCCTGTCTTGTCTGTTTCATGCCCTCAACTTGGCTCTCATGCCCCCTCCCCCAGTGCTGCGGATGCCATAGGAAGAGCAGAGAATAGAATAACACAAGATGTGGAAGCTGCACAGGCAATGATCTCACACATCTTAAAAAAATAATAAAAAGTATAGTGGTTGAAAAATAAGGGAAAGAGAATGAGAGCACAAGGAAAGAAATGCCACAAGAGTACTTATTTTAAGAACAGTGTTCTTCTGAAGTACGATATTTATATTCTGGGGCAAATGAAAGTTCAACAACTAGTTACAAATACAAATATATATGATTGACCTCTCCTCCCACCCTGTGACTAAAAGAGGGACATAGGCACCATGTTTATAAAATCCACAAAGTGCACTTTATTTCGGTTACTTGCCCCAGACTGACTGCTTCGGAAGGATCAAGATATAGGATAGCAAATAATGAAACACACTTGAAAGTACAAGGGGGAAAAAGGTGTGGTGCTTTCGTGTCTAAATTGCGAAACGTGTAAGAGACAACATACTTGACGATTAGCTTGAACAGATTTTCCTCAGCTTGAATCTCTTGTATAGCATAAAGATCTTTAAGTGAAAACTCCATGCATACTCGGTGATTAGTCCCATCTTCAACATTCATGACTTTTTGTCCTTTACTGTTGCTGACAGAGTTTGCCTCAATGTACAGCAGAAACATACATTTGTCATTCTTGTTTCTAGATGCTCCTGTTAGATCACAAAGATTGTCAAAAACAGGAAGCCATATTTTCATCTCTTAAGTTTTGTGCTTATGCACAGATAGTGATTAAAACAATTCAGAAATATTAAAAATCTGTGCTAATTGAAACTTGGACATATTTGTAATAAAGCAAATTCAAAAGTGTAACCCACAATGACAGTGCCTTAATGCTGGAAGATATACCCCTAGAATAATTTAGCGGATACAATTTTGAACACCTGCTTCCTCAAAGCCTGATAAGCCAAGAAAAGCTTCTAGTGACACATTGAGATTCCCTTCCCTCCCGTATAAAGCTCTGTATGTGGTTTAATTTGCTTAAAGTTCAGCACATACTCAAGTGCTTTGCTGGATCAGGATCTGAATGCAGTGCATGATCAATTTTATCTATTCATAATTTATATTTGGAAACACAGCGTTATGTCTCTCTGAACTGGCTACATTTTAAGTGCCTTTAAAACTAGCTTAGCCTGATATGCTATAAAATTAAACGGATATGCTTCACATGCACTGTATTTTATTCTTAAGACAGTTGTTTAAAAGAAAAGACAGCCATATAGCAGGAAAGAGAAAATTGTGGTTAAAAAAAATGTAACTATCTGTGTCCTTAACAGAAAATTGTTGATCTGTTATAAAGCAACATGGTTCGCAAACTGATTATGACATTCTTTGTAACATTCTCCATTACAGATTGTCAGAATATTTAGGAAGAGGGCATTAGTAAGGTTCCTTCAAGCAGAGAGAAGCAAGCCATGAAAGAATGTGCAGCCATAACAGTTCCACTAATGTCTTTTTTTTTTTTTTTTTTAAACCTGGATAAGCACCTCCTTCAAATGAAAGTTAAAACCTGTCAAAGGGCTCATCTCAGTGAGATTATTTAAGAAACAAATCTGGGCAACAGACTCCATCTCAACACCTGTTTCCTTTACTAGTGTGCAGAAAATCTTTCTATCCTACTGACTTGCTAGAACATGAGAAGCATGCCCTGACAGTTCAGGCACAATTCCTCTTCCTTAACTGAGCGTGAGTGCTGCTGCAAAACACACTCACTGCAGACTGAGAGAGTCAATGTAGATCAGGAGATGCTAAGGTGTACACTGTTCTCCTCTCAGTTGGCATATTTGGTCCCTTTTTCTTTGCTATAAGAGCCTTATCTGTTCAACAGCTTTCCCATATACATTTTGCTTATTTCTAAAAATATAAAAAATGCAATGAATAAATGACTTTAGGCTTTGAGAAAAATTGACAACTAGAGAACAAAGGGCAAGCTTTTGTTTAGCGTTGTGCAAGATTCAGAAGGTGCTGTTAAAAACAATCTTCAAGCAAAGAAACAATGCAAACCATATATACTGTACCTTCTTCAGTGTTTGACACTTTCACAATTCCAGTGATCGTGACCATATCTCCTGGGACACAACTGTCTACAAGGTCCTGAACCAGTTCACATTCTATTGTGCGAGGAATTCGACCGGCTTCTCGCTGATCATCTGACATGAGCTCCTGTACCCTAAAATATACATGACATACTAATGCCCTGTCTGCAGTGTTTCTATTTAAGATCTCATATAAAGTCCTCACATTTATGCTTCAGATCAATCATTTTCTACGTGTTGAGAAAGGAGACTATGGATTGATAACACTAGAAATAACGCTGTTAAATGAAAGTCAGGCAATTCCAAAAGTTTTAAGTGTTTCCAGGACCAGAGACTTAATAAGCACTTCAATTTTCTTCTGAGAACACTTCAAAGCATATTTCCATGGAACCCTAACTTTATGAACTCCAGATTAAAGCTGTCAACGTTACAACTCAGTGAGGTCCCATTACATGTAAATTCAAACTACAAAAATACTATCGGTTTTCAGCAATCCGCAGGAGGTGAGCAGGGAAATGCTGATAATGCTAATATTGTGTCTTATTTTCATCCTTTAACTCAAAAAAGTGCTTAGAGCAATTGGGTCAAGAAGCGTTCAAACAAAGTTCATATCTGAGCCATGACAAAGCAAAGAAACATCAGCCTAAAAGGAGAATTTTGGAGGTGATTATCAGAGAGAGAAATCATGGTTATAATGTTATCACTTTTGACAATTTTATGGTAGTAGTTACAAGCATAATCTTGTGTTCCAAAACAGCCATGGTGGTTTTCCTAGAGCTTTGTATGGATAAAACCTGATGTTTTTCTTCACTGCAGCCTCTAGGTGCTACCAAAATACAAATAATAAATGATCAATTGCACTATAGACTACTGTAGTTCTTCTACACTTTTCTAACATAGAAATGAGTGTTACACTTGCTTAAGTGAATTTTCTTTCCCTTTTAAATGTTTTATACATACATACATATCCCCTCCTGTCTTTGTCTATTGTGAATGATATTCATTTTATAACCTGCAAAATTAATCACATATCCATCTATGTAAAATTAAAAATTATATGGTGATGTTTGAACATAAATTAGATGAAAGGCAAAAACTCATTAAATGAATTCTAGGATGTGTATGTAACATTTGTAAATACCAAAGGTTTCTCTTTGGAGCCCTTTTCTACGTGAAATATTAACAGCACCCCCTAGTGCTACTGTCTGTCAGTGTAATGGTACAGCTCAATTTTCTAAGGATTCGTAAATGAAAAAGTGGAATTTAAAAAAAGTAAAGGGGACCTTAACATATAGATCTTGCTACTCATGACAATTTGTTTTAAAGTTTTTAATACTCTGATCTGTAAAATTTAGAGGCAGAATATCAGTTTGGACAACATGGACTCCGTGACCGAAATCCCCAATGTGGGTAAATTCAAGAGTCCCATTTATCTGTACTGACATTCCACTTTTTTGCATCCAGCTGGGTCATGGTATTGCTGCCCAGAAACAATGGAACATAATGAACTTTTCTGCGCTTGCACTCTGCTGTAATACTGGAAATGGTATGGATGCAGTGGAAATGGGGGAATAAGCGTTGGTCTTCTCTGAAAAGTGATTCTAAACATGGTATTATTGTCTCAGTGATCTCCTTTAATGGGACTGCACAAATCTTTAAGTCTCCCCAAAGGCAAAAAACTGCCTGTGAACTGGGCAACTGTATTAGAGAATTTGACTAGAACTCTTAAGCCTCCTGAAGTCAGACTGAAACAGGATCCTCCTCCTACCTGTGAACATAAGCTCAAGTCCACAAACAATTTTCAGATACGGCCTAACACTGCTCAGAGCCCTACCTCCTACTCCAAAACCACAATCCATTAGCTTCCACTGCCCATCACCCAGAAGCCTTAATACTGTTGATTTCTGTGGGAAGGGTACCATGACATGAAATTATCCCTCTCCCTGTTGGAGCCAACTTCCCCTATTTTCAGCTTTTGGGGGGAGAAAAGCATCTTTTATAGGTCACTGCACCCCTAATCCATAAGTCTTGCTCCCAACCCCCTACTCCTTCAATAGGGCAGCAGTAAAGGGGAATCTCTCCCAGCATGGCTGGGTGAACCACCAGGGCATGTAACACTCCATACGCCTTAGAGTAGTTGTTATCACCCTCTGCAGATACATCAGCACACACACACTTTTTCTGCAGGGTTGAAGGGTCCCAGAGCTCGGGTTCCAGCCCTAGCTGGGAAGTCTACATAGCAATGAAACAGCCCTAGAGCCCAAATTCCGTGAGCCTGAATCAGCTAGCATGGGCCACCCGCGGGTTTTTCTTTGTTGTGTAGTCATACCCTTAGGGTCTGATTTCAGGCTCAGCAACTGGGCAGGAGATAGCTCCATGCCATAGGTAGCACCCTAGCCTGTGTATGAGCTCCAAACAGCCCCTTCTGCATTGCACCCCAGAGGACAGGTGCTGCACACTAGTAGGAAATGCACCTCCAGTCCCAGCGATATGGCTGAGGCTGGAAGCCAGAGCAGGCAGGCAAAGTGGCTCCTTAGAGCAAAGGCTGCAGAGAAGCTGCATATGAGGCTTTTTCTTGCTTGGGATGGGGAGAGAGCAGCTCCTGGAAAAAAAGTGGAGTGAACTCCCTGTGCCCTGAAAAAGAGCCCACAAAGATTACCAGTTGAGACAAGCAAAGGGATCAATTTAGAACCAAATTTGAATCCTCTGAAGCATTTCTTATACTCTGCATTTAAGGTAGGAGGCAGTTTGTACTGTCAGCTGTATTGTGTTCCTGAAGGGGAGACCTAACCCTCTGCCTGGTGATTGACAGATCTGGTCCTACCTCATCAACTTCACAGCAGAGTTAAAACATAAGAATAGTGAACTTATAGTGAATAGTGAACCAAGGAAGAACTTATTTTAGTCACTGAAATGAACAGGCAAGACTGTTATACATAAAGAGCAGATCTGTTGCTGAGCAACAAGGTGATATTTTCACAGTCTATTTGTATAGTAATAAAATAATTTATTTTTGGTTTCATACATCTAAGTCAGACCTTTAACGTTGCTGTAGTTTGCTATACACAGATCACATTATTTTTAAAATGTTATTTAAAAAGAAAGCAGGGTTACAAGAAGTGTAAAATGTTACTTCTGAGATACCATACTGAAATTAAGAAGGTACAGTATTTCAAGTTATACAGTCCCCCGATAATATCCAAATGTTAATTTAGCACAGAAATTGTCTACCACTGGAGGCACTGTGCCAAAAAAGCCCCAAATACACAATGCAAACAAATTAAGACACCAATTCTGCAAAGACTTACACACTATTACACACTGCTTAATTTTACACATCCAGAGTAAAATCCTGGCCCCTCTGACATCAATAGTAAAACTCCCATTCACATCAATGGGGTCAGGATTTCACCCTCTGAACAGTCCCATTGAAGTCAACTCAGAAGTGCATAAAGTTAAGGGTCTAAGAGCTTTTCCAAATGCTACACTACTTAACTTTACATCCATTCTAAAAAAATGGGAAAAGATCAGCTTCAGAAATGGTTTTGATTAGTTTAGACTAGAAGGACCACCTGACGTTCAGACTATTTATTTCAATTGCAGTAATACCTAAAGGGCCTCATTTTTACTTTTCCTGTGCAAATAAAAGACAACAAAGCTAGTCTGGGCCACCGACAGCTCACAATTTAAGGTACATTTACTTGTTTAGATGTTGAAAGCAAAACAATACAATAGGGAAACTATTTAAATGTGTACTTTATTCCCATTCAGATCAGCTTGTTTTCCCAGTGCAACTTTAAACCAAGATTTTGACACTATAATTCAATACAACTCATTCAAGTCTCTCAGTTGACAGATGTCATAACAAGGCTTTGCTAGCAAAGCATGGCAATGTTTTACTTACAGCTCATTTCAGAAGTTACTTTATAATAGATGTGATCACATTTATAGCATGACCTGTAATCATTCACAATGAAGCCATAGTCAAGATAAGAAGAATTTCAATGAACCTATGATATTGAGTAGGGACAATATATAATATGTAACAATGCTTTGATGAAATGATGCTTTTGTAGCATATTCTTTTGATCAATGCTTCCTTTTATACAATGGTTAATATGAATAAAAATACACATTTGTAATGTGGTATGCTTTCATATCTCTTAAACTAAATTTGTTTCTGAAAGGAACAGACATTCTAAGGTTGCTTACTTAATAGACTGCCAGTCCACTGTAACTGTTAAAGGAGAGCTTCTATCTGCAGTGAATGATCGTCCATGGCATTCAGGCAGAGGACACTGTAACAGTATGAATTCAAGGTCAAATTTGATGTAAAGAAAATTATTCTCTTTATTACAATAGTTTAAGGTGCTTCATTTGATTTTGAAAAACCAACAGTATTCTTTGTATGCAGCATATAAAAAGAAAATCTAGTTAAACTTAGATTAGTGATACCAACTAGTGTGGTTAATGGAAAACTGTTTTGCAAAGTCATTTAAACACCTAGCATTCTCAATTCTAGGCACTAGAAAAAGCAAACTATTAGTACTACTACATCATGATGGTTATTTTTATTTTCAGGTCCCCCCAGAGTAGAAAACTAATCACTTCATCACTAATAATATTAGACAGTTACCCTATTATTATTTTGTATATAATGTCTTGTGGGATTTTAGCCCAAGCAAAGAAGAATAACAAAACTGAAATACAAAATCATGGATAGAGCTAGTCAAAAGCTTTCCATTGGAAAGTGCTGATTCAAAAAAATCAAAATGTTCTATGGGAAATCTGTTGTTTCCATCAAAATTTTAGATAGAAACCAGGATCCTGGCTTCCTGGCAGCCTGCCTAAACTGCCGCTTCTTGGCAGTTCCTTGGCGGCCTGCGGGGGAATTGAGGCTTCCCAGACTCCTAAGCTGCATGTCAGGCAGGCTACCAGACTCCCATACTCACCAGCTCTATGGGGTACGTCTACACAGAAAATACAATAAAAAAACCCGGAGAAGTGAGTCTTAGAGCCAAGGTCTGCACACTCAGGCTCACGCTGCAGTGCTAGAAATAGCCATGTAGACATTGTGGCTCAGGCTGTGAAACCCATCTTCTTCCCAGGGCTTCAGCAAGTGAGCTCCAACCCAAGCAGAAACATCTACACAGCTATGTTCAGCATCACAGCACAAGTTCTGTGAGCCCAAGTCTGTTGTTCCAGCCTCTGAGGATCGCCACTGCAGCGCTCTTTTTTGCAGAGCAGACATCCCTGAGCTATTCAGGCTCTACAGCTGGCCAGCTCCTGAGCTGCTCAGCTCACTACCACCGGCAGCTAGCCAGCCAGAAAGCTGCTGGAGGTGGGCAGTTAGCAAAGCAAAAATATCCCACTCTGGTACTCCCAAATGGATTTTTCCTGGAAAATCTCTTTCTGAAAAAAGAATTCAATTTTTATTTTTTACCCCAATCCGATACAAAACTTTTTTCCCTTCTCAAAAACTTGAAATTATTCACAGGAAAGGATTTACATTTTCCAGGCCACTCTAGTCCTAGATAAAACTGCTAAATACAGTCAGAACACTGAACAGCCCTTTCCAAAAGGGGGTAGGTGTTGTTTCAGGGAGAGGAGAGAAGAGACATTCTTCCTAGATTTGTGGAAATTTCTATAATTTTGGTTTTCCATTTTACTGAGACCCAAATCAGACACTACTTTTTTTTATGCCTACCTACCTCCCATGATGAAGATTTACAACAGTAACATTGGGATGCACAGTGAAATTTGTGCGTCAGTAACTTTTTCTAACTTTGCTGAAGTCTTAAATCCATTTTACCCCTCTTTAAATACTATAACATTTTTTAAATCTAAAAGTCACATGTGCTGACAGTTCCCAAACACAGGAGATAGCAAAGGGTGGGAAAATTTTAAAATAAAAGTATTTTAAATTACCTTTGTGGGGAGGGAATATTTTCCATCGGGCAGAGGAAAACTATGAACATCCCCGCATGTGTTGCATATAAAAGCCATCTTGGTGCATAGAGGTTTAATGTTGCTGACACGCACAACGGTGCCACGCAGGGCAACGTACTTCCCGTAACAATTAGCCCGAACATTCTTCAGTTGAGTCAATGGGTCATAGTTGTACACCCTAAATAAAAAGGTTACCACACAGCTTTAAAACTTGTTATCCTTAAGGAACAAAAACTTGTTATAAAATATGCAGGTGTTTACTAAACACCAACAGGGATACAGCCAGAAGAAAGGTAATTTTCCTTAGAATTACAATAAAATATTAGATTTGTCCTCTTGATAAAACCTTTCTCCAGGATACACGACACAACCTTTAATTCCTATTAGCCTAGGAGGAATTGAAGGCTGCCTACTCACATTCTAATGTTCAGAATTCTCCAACTATAAAAGAATACATAATATAAACACCTTTCATTCTTCTTAACAAACCCTCTTAAGTCCCATTTACTCTATTGAAAATACCATATATGGGGACCCTGTAACAACACAGTAATCCCCAGCCATGACTAACACATATTTCAGTCTTGCTACACAAAAAGGACGAACATTTGATGACAATATTCCAGGAGAGTTTCCTATTCTCGCTGGGTAAATGAATCTTTTAAATCTTAATAGAGAATCAACACAGAACACACTCTTTACCTTGCATGAATATGTGGCACATTTATTATAGGTTCTTCATCAATTGGTAATCCTTCTTGCTCTTGTAGTTCAGCTGCATGCCTTTCCAAGTCCTTAGTTAATACCTAGATAGACAAGAAAAATAAACACAGGCAAGGAAGAATAATCTGCAAGGTAATGGGTAATACTATTTGAAGTGTAAATTTTTACAGTGTTCTCCTTTAAATTGCTGCTCTCCTCCCTGGGTTTGGCTTGATAGTTATTTGCAGTTGAGCTTTGCTACTTTATCCTAAAATTTTAAACCTCTACACAACTGTGCTGAAATCCTCATTGATTATTAAGTAGAACCCAGGGGATTATTTTACTTCTTTTGTACTTTTCCATTTGACAACCATAGATTTTTCCTTCTATGTTTTAAATGGAGCTTAAATTAACATCTTTGTTTTTAATTAAAAAAAATAATGCATTGTAGCCTAATCAATGGATTGGTGATTGATTGATCAATCTCTTATACTGCAGTGGTCAAAAAAAGTTTGGTCTCTTTAGGGCGATAGCATCGGGATTATCATCAACATCACTAGAATGAGAGATTCTACAAGCCCATCAGAAACAATTGCAATTTGTTACAAATCTCTATATTAACAAATCAACTAAGCAGATAAACAACCCCATAAACAGTAAAATACAATAGCAGAGAAAGATAACGCAGAGTGTTTAGCCCAATGACTTGCATCATTCACATCTCCAGCTGGGAGATCCTGGAGTGTCAGTCTTTATCTTCCTCATCCCTGTGATCATCATGCATGGCTGTCATCTTGACATCACCCTGTGTGTTTCCTCCCTGCACACAGGCGAGGCAACACTTTTTTATCCTGGGTTAGGTTTATGCCTGCTAAGGCTCATACATATGCATACAGGTTCCAACCCCCTTTCCTTATCCATATTTCCACACCCACTAATTTAGAAATGCCCCATTTCTCATTTAGCTCCCCTTATTCTCATTAACATCTAAGTCAATGAGGTAGCATAGCAACTTGAGGTTATTACAGAATTGCTTGAAATGTTAGTTAGTACTGCAAAATGCCAGATCGTAACAGACACTTTGCAGAATATTTTCCAGTCTATTGCTGCACAGTTTCCAGAACATCAGCACTTTTTACTGTAATCTCACACTTTACTAGTACAAGGTTCTCCTCTGGTCAACTAGTTATGCCAACCTGTTTCAGGCCTAAGGCCTTGTGTGACTAAACTGAATATTTTACAGGCCTGAGGACTGCAAGCTCTCTGTTACAATATTAATAAATACTTATATTTCTCCTCTATATCCTAAAAATACTCAATATCTTTTGTTCTTGGCTACTGCACATAGTAACCTCTAATTCTAAACTACATGCCTGTACGGATATCATTAACCTCAGCCTATCTGTGGGCATAATTGCTGCCACCGCAGAACCAGCATGTGGTGCCAAGCCTTTTTAAGGCACAGGATGGAGAGCCAGGAGATCTAGGATCTATTCAGTTTTGCTATGGGCTTCTTGTGCAACTTTGAGAAAATACTTTAACATCTGTGACTCAATTTCCCATTAAAACAATGGGAATTTTTTTTTTTGTAAATAGGGTTGTCATGAGGTTTAGTTCACCCAAGTGGTTGACTAATATTTAGATTGTCCAATGAAAGGTGCTAAGGAGGCCCAAAGTATTATCAAGATGAGATTTTGTAAGACACAAACATGGTATGGAGAGGAAGAGAGATTTATTTTTCAGAGAAGTAGTAGCTTTTTATAAATCAGAAAACATATATATCTAATATCTGGAGGACTTTCTTCTTCCACTACTGCTCATAATGATTATAAATTACGTCAAATTTTTTGCCCAGGAAACTTGATGCATGCTTGAAGTTTTTAGCTGAATAAATAAAACTGTTTAACCTTTAAAAATTAAGACCCCAATCCTGCAAAATTTACTTGGGCTTCTCATCTTTGAAAGCCATACACTTCAAAACTATTAACCTTTAAGAATAAACTAACTTTTTAAAGTGTCACTATTTCTAAATGTAATAGAGTTTAAAAACACCAACTGAAACTTTCGTAGTTGTGGTAATTACATATTTGTTTCTGTTTAAAAACCATTTCTATGGTGGGCCTTGGTCTTCCATATAAATGTGGTTTTAAACTTAAAGTAAGTTCAAGCCATAATTACACACATACATCCTGATATTTAGCAGCAATCTGGAGCCCATATTTACCTGATGTATTGCCAAACCCATGCAGTCTAATATTTTCTGAGGCATCTCTCTTAATTCAGTAGATATATTTGGTACCAATTCAATTAATTCTTTATCTTGCACCAGCTCCTTGTAATCCACAAGAATACTCCCTTTTCTTTCTATTTCATCCTACAAAACATTTAAAATTATAAAACACATTTCAGTCCAAGATAAAACAAAAGATTTTGATTAATATTATTCTTGAGATGTTTTAGTTGAAATATAGACAGACAAGAAAATATATAGAGATCTATTATGCTATTGCTGCAACAGTTGTGGGTGTCTTACCTTATCATAAAGTTCAATATGACGTGTGAAAAACTTTTCAAATGCTTGAATCTTCTGGACAAAAGGAGACCTGTCATCATAAACTGATCAAATACACATCGCATTAGTAATTAACCCAGAAATAATTATCTATATCAACACAGTATATGCTTTGTTTGTAACCAGAGTTTATTGCAGAAACCAATTAATCCCATTAAAGATAGTAATTTAAATAAATAAACACAGGCATTTATTTAAATAATCCTTCTATGGAGGATTATTTAAATTATTTAAAATCTTTATTTAAATTATTTAAATCTTCCACACACACACTTTTTTGTACCTTTCTTTAAGGCACCTACAGCCACCTTCCTTCAAAGGACTGGATGGAATAATTTCTCGAGTTTATCACAATACAATTAGAACTAATGAGACAGAAAAGAATTGAAAAGAAAGTGAGGTGGGGAAGGGATGCCAACTGAGAACCTACCAACATGTAAGATGTGGACCTATAATAAGATATAGTATTAGCAGGTCTTGTGCCATGATGATGTCTTGCAACATTTCAGAAGACTGGTAGAATAGGTTCAAGTTGCTTCCTAGAAAGGGTGATTTTTTTCCCCATTATGTTGTTTATACTCCAAGATTAGGGAATGTCTCAGTAATACTCCTGTTCTTGTAAATTAAGAGCTGTGAGGATACATACTTTTAGCTAGGATGATGTAGGATCAATCCTTGACGCAAAGGAGGCAAAATTTAACAGAAGGGGTATTTTAATGCTTTTGAGCTGTGTAGTGCAGATGGTTGCCCACCTGAGGGACTATCACAAGGCAGGACCAATGGAAGTTCAATGGTGAGGCACTGCAGTAAGTAACTGCATCTCCTACAGATTCAGCATGATTCAACTGCAACCTGAGTGTGGGTCAGCAGAATCTGCTCAACATTTTGGTCTGGATTTAACATAGATTGGATGACGATGGAGTGCATTTTACATTGTGCAACATTCATTTCCAAGCCTCGGCCCACACAGAGATTACAAGTTGTTCAGTCAAGTTCATTTTGGATATGGAGGGGGAAAGATGAGCAATAGATAACTCTTAGCCAGTGGGAACACTGACCAGCAGTCCATCTGCTTTGGAGATATATTACCTCAGTGAGAGTATGCAGCTTTTTCAGGGTTCATATAAAATTTGGGATCTTATCCATTAGCTGTTGTGGTATTTCAAAGTTGCTGTCATAACAGCCAAGTCAAATGATCCTAAAGTGCAACCGAGGCCCAAAGTCACTGGCTCAGATGGAAATCGCAAAGCTATCTAAGATTAATTAGAGCTCCAGATAGGCAAAAGGTAAGGGCAGAAAAAAGGAGGATTTGTTCATGTCTCCCTCCATTTTTTAGAAGACCAAATTATTTAGATTTTTAGTTTTCATCTTCCTCTACTGCATCTTGGAAAAAAGGATTTTAAAAGGGTCTAACAATGAGCTATAATGTCACTCATTTCTTCAACCCTCTAATCTTGTACACAAGTGTAGGGGGGAAAAAGGAAGTAAAAGTATTTATTCTAAATTATTTAATTTTAAAATATACCTTCAGAGAAATAAAGCTTCCAGCCTTTATATGGAGTAATCTGGTCCAGTGTTGACTGAATTAATCGAGGTGGTGCTGAAAAGTACAAAAATAAGATTAGGTAAAAAAAGTAATTATAGTAGCATCTCAGACTTTATTCTCAGTTACTGTTTAGAGCACAACTAAGCCAACAGCTGAAGCTGTTGCACACAAGAGTAGGTAAACATGCACTGCTGCTTTGAAAATGGTATATCATTTTATTCTAACATCAGACATTAAAGATAATCTGTTATGTAGAACAAATTTACCAGACTCAGACTTTCCAGTGTTTCTTTTCCAGTCTCTTCCTCCATCTCCTCTTCCTCGCCATCTTCCTCTCCAGCCTGAAAAGCCACCTCTTCCTGGTCCAGACCTTTTACCTCTAAATTCATTACTCATCTCACCATGTGACTGAATTTACACACTGTGGATTAAATTGACAGAATAAGACTAAGACATTATAATAATTTAACAAAGAGTTATTAGTATATTGTATATATATATATATATATATATATATATATATATAAAAATGTAGAATGAGTTCAGGATGCTCCCTTCTCAAAACAATAGGTAATGGAAGTACAAATGGCTACATATTCACAGTGAGTGTGAGGTTAACTCTGGCAAATTCTATAAAACATTGGCTACAATTGAGATTAGGAAACAAATCTTCATTTACCAAGGACAGGAAAGATGTCACACAGGAGCATTTTGTAACTGGTTTTCTTATGACATGGCCATTACTTGGGGAAGCCTGGGTCACTTCTCATTTAATCTCTATAAATATTTACCCACGTATTTCCTTAGACCTGCAAATAAAGTAAGGATTTAATTCCACACACATATAGTCATCACTACCCCTTGTGCACCCCACCTGCAGTACTACCAACTCTCCCTGGAGCCAGGAGAACAGTGATCAGGGGAGTTTGGGGATTCAGTTTGTAAGAGTAAGGCCAGCCACAGCACAGCAATACTGATACTTCCTATAGGGATGGAGAAGGTTTTGTCAGTATAGGTAGGTCACCTCTGAGTGGCAGCTGCTAGGTGAGGGGAAGAACCATTCATCCCAGCTGTGTCTACACAGGGGGTTAGGTCCGCCTGTTACAGAAGTGCTCAGTGGGGACACAGGCTTTTTCACAGCTCCCAGCGCCGTGGCTAGTTTTAGGTGTAGGCCAGCCCGCAGTCAGCACCCCCACACCAGAACCCCCCATTCACCCCAGGAGAACGTGGCCCAAGAGCAGCCCCAGGGCTCCAAACCCCCCCATGGACAGCGTCACCCAGCTGGGTGCAGAGCGATCCCCGCACCCAGGGCTGCCCGGTGACTGCTGAAGGCCTGGCGCTCGCTGCCGCGCTGGGACTAGGCAGAGGCAGGCGCGGGGTGGGCTGCTCCGAGCCCAGCGCGAAGGAGGGGCACCCGCCCGCCTGGGGGAGTCGAATGGTTGCGGCCCGCGGCTGGGGGGGGAGGGGAGCTGTCACACGGCGAGAGACGCAGAGGGGCAGCGGCCGCAGCCAGGCAAGGCCAAGACCCCGGGCTCACCTCAGCGCCTGCTATGGCAGGCCGGCCCCACACTGACACACAGCTCAGCCATTTTCTATTTTGGCGCCGGTTTTGCGGAATTACTTCCGTTTCCGGTAGTAATGACCAATCACGGGGTCGGGTAGGGTCGGTGCCCCGCCCCATCTCGTTGCCGTGGTTACAGTCAGATACGCCCCGCCCTCTTCCACCGGTGAAGGCAGGGCTCGACAGTTGCAGCCTATCACGTGACAGTCCCGTCTTCCGCCTCCCCTCGCCCAACCGCCGCCAACGGCAACTCAGGTTCGAGTCGGCCGCGCGTGCGCGGGGTGGGTCCTTCCGACCGGAAGTGGCGACGGTGGGGTGGGCGCGCGCGGGGGGACATGGACGAAAGCGCGAGGCCGGGTCTGCGCATCCGCGAGGGGGACTGCGCCGTGCTCAAGCGGGGCGAGGTCTTCAAGGCGGTGCCCGTGCTGAGGCGGAGGTGAGGCGGGCGAATGGCGCGAGCGGCAGCAGCGGCCGGGCGCAGCGGGAGCGAGGCTGAGCGGCGCGGGGGGCCGCGTGCCGCTCTGGCCTGGTGTCCGTTGGCCCAGCCGTTAACGGTCTGTCCAGCGCAGCGAGGCGGCGGGACTCGGGCGTTTCCCTCCCCCCGGCAGGGAAGCAGCGCGGGCCCGGCGCGCGCGCCACTCGCTGTTGACTTGTGTGGCCAGCAGATGGAGGGACGCGATTGTTGCCCTCCCGTCCGCACTGGGGGGCCGCATCCGGAGTGTTGTGTCCCGGTTTGGGCCAATTGCCCTGGGCTGGGCGCTTTCCCAGGAACCTGATGAGGGGGCTGGAGCACGAGACTGCGGGAACTGGGCCTGTTTAGTCTGCAGAGGAGAAAAATGAGGGGGATTTGATAGCAGCCTTCAACTACCTGAAGGGGGGTCCCGGGAGGACGGAGCTAGGCTGTTTTCAGTGGTGGCAGATGACAGAACTAGGAGCAACGGTCTCAAGTTGCAGTGGGGGAGGCCTAACTTGACTATTAGGAAAACCTTTGTCACTAGGAGGTGGTGAAGCACTGGGGTGGGTTACCTAGGGAGGTGGTGGCATCTCGATCCTTAGATTTTTAAGGCCTGGCTTGACAAAACCCTGGCTAGGATGTTTAATGGGGGTTGGCCCTGCTTTGAGCAGTGGGTTGGACTAGATGACCCCCTGAGGTCCCTGCCAGCCCTCATCTTCTATGCTTGCCCTATGTCTGTTTTCTCTCTCCCATCTTTCATCCTCCACACCTTGTATCTCTTTCTTGACACTGTTCTCTGCCTTTGCCCTGTATCTTGTTTTGCCCTGCCTGTAAAACTTTGCTCTATCAATATTATACTACTTCTTTGAGTCATCCTGTTAATCCTGCCCTGTCTCTCATCCTTGCCTCTAGGCATTTAATAGCCAGAGAGAGAGAGATCAGAAGGGGGGGAATACCTACTTTTCGGTAGCAGTCCACAGGTGAGAAGTCAACCGCTCTTCACGCATCTGATGCGGAATAGTGTTGCCCCTACCTTGGCTTCTGCAGCCTCATATTAGTATCCAGCTTCTGATATCTGATAACTTTGAAATACTTTGTATGCTCATATTTTCTCATACTGCTGCAAGGGACAGAAAGGAGCACTCTCTGTGTCCCGTTCTGCCATAGATTCTCCTGGCTGTAGCAAAAGTGTGTGTCTTTGGGGAGTTGTGTGTGGGGAGGAATGTTTGCTACTCAACCTCTCTCTGCCCTAGCATCTTGGCTTTGGTCGTAGTGGTGAAGAAATAATCAGTTACTTTACCCTTATCCCAGTCGCAGTTTGAAGAGGCCTCTTCCCCTAGTACATATCTCTGTTCACACCTTTTCCAAGCAGCAATACAGTAAAATTCATGTTCTTTTTAGTTTCCAGGTGTCCCCAGGATTCTGAATACCAGTAGTGAAAAAATTGTCAGCACTTTGTTGTGTTTTTTCTGCAGCTTCTTGATTAAGCTATGAATAGTTCCAGAGCAGACTGCAGATTTAGGAATACATCACTAAATTAGTTCATATTTAGTTCACATTTAGAATGTTATCCTTGCAACTGTAATGGCTAGAAACTTAACTGAAAGCTTAGATTCTGTAGAAGCTTTTGCTGCTCACTATAGGAAAGTCAATTTCTCAAGCTCTGGTTGCTTTTCAATTAAGCTTGCACTTTCAGATGTGGTCCACCATATGAAAATGTGTGAAAACCATTGTTGTACACATAATACGGCTTTGACAGGAAAGAGAGAAAACACATCCAACAGACAGATTTTATGTGCAATGCTGTTTGCCTTCTCTGTTAATGTAGATGACTGGTTAGAGCAAAAGACTGGCAGGCAGGACTCCTGGAGCCTGTTTCCCATCTCTGTCATGTCTGCAGATGTCACTTACCTTCTTACCCTGTACTGCCATCATGCTAAGACAATCTACTTATCACTCAAATTCTTAGACAAAAGTCTTGGAATAAGTTACTGTTGAATTTTTTTAAATAATTACTAAAAACATCGTGCTTAGTATAGTGTTATTTCACTATAAGCAACATCTTCATACCAAGAAGCAGGGCTTGAAAAATTCACTTGCCAAGAGTGAGTAGCAATCTTTTCTGGGCAAGGGCTGTGATTTTTATTTTTGAAAGTTCTGGTTATTTTGGTTGTAAATTAGCTTTCCTAGTATGAACTGATGCAAACCAATGCTGTGCTGAATCTTTGAGACTGAAGTACCAATTCATCTCTATGCTGATGCTGAGCTGAGGACCAAGAAAAAGGATGGATCTTTACAAATCTGGGGCTGTCAGGGTCTGCTTTGGCTCCTTGCTACAGTAGAGTAGCCTCAGGGACTCCTCTAACTAACTTACTACTAAGCTGCAATTCTGGACTGTTGCGGTGATCAGGATGTAGGACTATACCTTTCTCCAAGCTTGTCTTCTGTGCCAGGGAATTCTATCAGCAGTGAGGAAGATTCTAGCTAGATCGTTAGAAGAAATATGTCCAGGTGAGAGACTTAACAGTTACTCTTCACTCACTTTATGCCTGGTACATGTATGCAAAGTGGCTAAAGAGTAAGAGGTGAATTGCTCACAGAGAATCTGAAATCGTTGCTATGAAAGTGGTAAACTCTGACTTGCATTGGAGAATATTGCATTTGCATTGCAAAGGGATATCAGTTTTGATGGAGATGCAGTGACATCTTCCTGATTGTGCAAAGAGACTACTTGAGTGCTGCCACTGCTTTTCAGGTGGTGGAAGAAAGCCAGCTATTTCTGCTGTGATGTACAGATGCCACTTTTGGTGAAGATGCCTTGCAGGAGAGGCTTCCCTATGGAGCAGGTGATAGAGTAGAGAATGCCACCCAAAGTACTTCTGTATGTGTCTTCATCTCTTGCCACTCCAGCAGATGACTGTGGACTTGTGTGTGTTGGGAGAGACAGTGTTAATTGAGATCATAGAGTTCATACAGTAGAATACCAAGGTCTTCAGGCCCAAACAGCATGGAGTACCTGACTAGTTGGAGACTGTTTTTGAGGGAGCATGGCTCTTGTCTGGGAATACAGACAAGAACGCTAAACAGTGTGTTCTCAGCCAGCAAATATGTTTAGTCTTTAGCTAATAGGTGTTGGGTAAGTCTTTCAAAAGCTGCCAAGTAGCATGAATTTCAAAATAATAAATCTCACTATTACACAACACTGTTGTTAAAAATGTTAGTTAAATCCCAAAAGCCATAGACTTTTTTACATTCAATTTCCAGGAGTTTCCCCCTCCCCCCAACCTAAATTATAAATGAAAGCACAAGATATCATAAGAATCAATATTGCTACAGGAAATTAAATAGCTTCAACATTAATCAGGTTATTTTACTTCACACACTGATAAGAGTCAGCAAATTCAAAGATAAGTCTGACTTGAGGCTTATGAATTCTCTCTGTGTATTCTATCAACGTGTGCACCACCATGAAGTCTGAGGACACGTTTATATACATTTGTCTGGCTTTTGTTAAGTCACAGCATTTCTAGTATTTAACCTTGCAAAATTTACTTAAAAGGGACAAGTGAGTGTTTTTGGTAAGCAAGTAAAATAATATCACTACTATTATTAAGATGAATAGACAAGTATATTTTGTATTTGGACCAGTAAATGTTTTATTATTGCTTGGTTGATTTAAATATTTGATTGTGTTTCGGAGTACAATGATCATTGCACACTTAAATACATATGGATTACAAATTCCAAGCAAAGTAGTGCTAGGATATCCAGGAACTTTCTTTGTCTTGGTTTTCCTATCTGTAAAGATGGTCCTATTTACGTGTCTTATTGGTATTGTAAGAGACAGTCTGCATACAAACCTGTCTATGGCACAGAAACTTGTAGGTACACTATTAAATGAATCAGTGAGATTCTGCTTAGCATAGGAGTCCGCTTGCAGAATCAGGGCCTCAAGGAGTACTTTTGTTTTTTTTAAAAAAAAAATTTTGAGTCTCTGAGGATAAACCAAAATGCAAGATTCCCTTAATACTGAGCTGTAGAAAAACAATAGTTTTCACTTGGGGGTGTGTGTGTCTGTGTTAGACCTTTCCTCCAAGTCTATTCTAAAGTCTTTTCAAAGAGGCTATGCAGGATTTAGAGATTTTCTAAATCTCCACTCATCTTCCCTTTCTGAGCGACAGGCGTCAAACTATTTCAGCTGTATTCTTCCATTTTCAGTCTGACATTTTTTACCTAATTCTTATTCTAAAACCTAATTCAAGACACACCATTATTATATCCTGGAATGTTTCCTTGGAAATCAGTACATGAGTAATACTTACGTGAACTGAAAATAGATATTTTTTTTCTTTTCTCAATTTCTTTGGTCTTTTAACTGCCCACCTTGTGGTCAGTTTCATCCTGCCATGGATTTGTGGATAGTGTAATAGTGGTAATAATGAACAATTATTACTAGTAGAACATTATATTTGAACTTGAATTTTATGGTAATTGTTAATTGTAATTAGCTTTTAACATCCTATCTACCCATCTCTTGGGCAAATCGATACTGAAATGATTATTTTTTATTAATTCAGTTTTAAAAATTCTTTCAGAAAAGTTATTTTTGAAAAACAGTGGTTCTATCTGGATAATGCCATTGGACATATTTATGGAACAACATTTGAGGTATCTAGTGGTGGAAGCCTCCAGCCAAAGAAAAAGTTGGAAGAGACTACCACAGGTATTTGATGGGATTGGTTTGTAATTGGAAAAACTGATGCCATGTAAATGTCTTCCTTACTGAGAACAAAGATAGAGAGATTATTTTTTTATTAAGAATTTTATGAACTTGCTGTAATCATATTTTGTCTGTTATAAAGGTGCACTTTGTCCTGTTGTTCTAATGTTTCAATAAAGGGTCATGAAAAGTTTTTAATATTGATGTGAGAGAACTTGACTTGGGTAAAGACATACTTTACCTTTATTTTATGAATTATGGTTAGTTTATTGCTTAGGAAACGTAATGTAAAGCCACTAAGCATCTGGGTTGCATCCTTGGAGATCAGCTTTCGATGAAATTAAAATCATACATTTCTCCAGTAAAAAAAAAATAAAATAAAAATTGTAGCGCTAGAGTATTTTACACATCTATATCCTTTTTTCTTTAGAAACAAAAGAAGCAGGTACAGATAATCGTAACATAGTTGATGATGGAAAGTCTCAAAAACTGACTCATGATGACATAAAGGCTTTGAAGGACCAGGGTATTAAAGGACAGGTAACATTAATGTTTTGATGTCATTTCTGTGCTACCCTAATGGTTATATTTGAATTTATGAATTAGGGCAATTTTTAAATTTTTTAGTAGAAACATAAACTTTTTATTTTCTTTATGGTATTCTGTTTTTTTTCTTCTTTTTTTCCTTTATGGCATTCTGTCACTTTTCCTTTTTACATACCTCCTCTGTAAAAATATTTTTACAAAGACAGTATTTTCTGGAAAGTCTTTCCACTTAAGTTGACAATTGTACAGGTAGAGAGGAACATGCTTTATGAACTTTTATCACATTCAGAATTGTCATGACATCAAAAGAAATGGGGGAACCCCAGACATCAGAGAGATTGTATATAATGTACACAGTTTCCATTCAATTTTGTACTTAATTTAAATACGTCAGATACATAATGCAATATTTTCATACTATAGTTGTATATTAAAGATCATAAAATTGTATATATAACTATCGGAGGTCCAAGAAAGAGTTAGAGACATGAAAGTATGCAAATGTTAATATGAATGTAGTATCACATACTTTTAGGTGGTATCTAGAAAGCGGACTTCATTGATAAATTTGTTTCTATATGTATCTGCATAGCTAAATGTTAAAATGAAACACTTTCATGATGTTCATTTTGCTTTCTTGAAGAAGGAATTATCCAATTCCATACTCTGGTAACAACAGATGAAAAGATTTTAAAGTGTTTTGTAACACTCTCCCCGTATACAATTTTGGGTAGGTCTATACTGCAATTAAACACTTGTGGCTGGCCCATGTCAGCTAGCTTGGACTCAGGTGGCTGTTTAATTGTGGTGCAGACGCTCAGGCTGAAACCCAGAGTCTGGGACCCTTCCCGCTCATGGGATCCCAGAACCCTGGCTCCAGCCTGAACACCTACAGCATAATTAAATAGCCCTACGAGCCTGAGACAGCTGACAAGGGCTAGTCCCAGGTGTTTAACTGCATGTAAACATACCCTTTGTCATATAAAACTTTCTAATTTCCAGTGTTTCCTTTCTAATAGAGGTTGGGGATGTCTTACATTTATATCAAAGAAACTTGTTATGCTCTCCTTGTGAGGTCCAGTTTTATCTTCCTGTTTGTGGCTATTCAGAGCAGCTCTCGTGTTGCTTGCTTGCCTTAGATAGAGACTGAAGAGCTTTTCTTTATTGTTGTGCAGCTGTTGATATCCGTCAGTTTTAAAGGGATGTGCTGATCACTGTGAGAGCTTTGATAACTTCTGTTACTTCTCATTATCTATGGTAGAAGACATATCTGCTTGATTATTGCTTTCTGTGTATCATCAGCATCTCTGCCCATACTGTGTGCTATATTGTTCATACAGGTTCTTAAAGTATTCTACTTTGTGGGTAACTGTGATTTCTGAAGTCTAGCTATAGACTTCACTTCAGTTGTGGTGTTAGCTTCCATAGATATTGTTCCTTCATGAAATTGCAGTTGAAGTGGTAGAAAATTCATTAATATCTGTGAGCTGCTTTTTTCTTGTGTCAAGTTTTCATAGACTTTCATAAATTAAAGGTGAAAAAGGATTGTTTCTTGAGGGCACCAGATTTTGAACATTGATCAGTGGGTACAATTGGGAACAGAATTTCAGAAGAACTCAGCTCCCTGTTAAGGGACACTTCGTTTTGCAGCCTGTCTGACAGCTTGAGAACAGTGGAAGCTACTGAGTACTTCTGGAAAAACTGGCCACTTAATTTAGATGCCCAGTTCAGAGCAGAGCTCTTCCGAAAGCGAGACCGCTTTCTAATAGGTGGTGCTGGTGGTAGAGTGGCACAGATTGTCATGTACAGTGGAAGAAGAAAAGTACTTCATGTTTCACAGAATTATAGATTTAGTGATGGGGGAAAAAGCCATCTAGCCCTGTTTCTCTATCAGAGCAGACTTGTCTTGCAATTTTTATTTTTTTCTGTAGTGTTATGTCTAGATGTTTAAGAGGTAGCAGGCTTCCACCATGTCATTTTGGGCAATTTGTTTTTAGACATTTTCTAAACTCCCTAAATTAATCCTTCTCTTGCTATCTCCGTCATCCAAAATATATCAAAGGGAAACTATTAACTCAAGCTAGTTAATTTTTTAAAAGTAGTTTGATACTATACATGCCCTTGATAACCACTGCCAATTTTTGTGATTTTAATTAATTTTCCCAATTTTAAAATATTTTTCTTTACTCTGTAACTTTGCCTGAGATTCATACAGAGAAAACTGACTACAGGGAAAACTATGAAATGGAATGTAAAAATTAGTTTAATTAAAAATCCGTTTAAACGGTCTAAAAATAGAACATTTGAATGGTTAAACACCGGGGGAGGAAGCCTTGCTGGGTTCAGCTCCTCACTGCCAAATGAGAGCTGCCTCACTGTGGCTTCTCCCCGCCACGGTTGCTGGGTAGCTCTCACTCGCGGGGAACTGAGACGAATCCAGCTACAGCTACCCAGCATTCTGGACTCTGCGCTTTCCTACCAGCAAGAGCTGCTCTCACTGGTAGGGAGCAAGGCCAGCTGCTGCTACCCTCCCCCCAATTTAAATGGTAATCAACTGTTTAAAATGTTTAAGCAGCTGAGTACTGTTTTAACGGTTAACCTTTTACATCCCTGCTATGAAAACAACTATATACAAATTATCAATTGTCCAAAACAAACAAACAAACTGAAAATACAGTGATTCTTTTCTATTTCAATTACAGTAATCTTAAATGATGTTGGTAACAATAGAAGGTTGCCATATATTTATATTGCAGTAGCACCTGTCAGGCTCAGTGCCTCATTTTGCTAGGCATTATACACATACCCTGGAAAAACAGTCCCTGTCCCAAAGAGCAACATTCTTAGAGTGAATTTTTTAAGTTGGCACTATTTCTTCAAAGAATGTCTTTCTCTTCATTTATGCTCTTTTTTTAAAAGTTCTCATTTGCAATTACATAGTACAGTTGACAGAGACAGAGGTCTTACTTGCCCCATTAATTAGCAGGAACTTCCATTGATGTTAATGGCAACTGCATACATAATCTTTAGTGGGTGAGAAACATTCCCTATATTAACACCTCCCTTACAGCTTACAATACATACTGTGTGTGAAATAAAATGAGAAATAAGTGAATGCAATAAAAATAATCCTCAATCTTTCTTTCCCAAGGAAATAGTTCAACAATTAATAGAGAACAGTACAACATTCCGAGACAAAACAGAATTTGCCCAAGATAAGTACATAAAGAAGAAGAAAAAAAAGTAAGTTAAATTTACAAAACAGGAACGTTTAAAGGCTTTCTAACTGGTTGTGCTTTAAGAATATTACTTTGTTTTTACTTACAGATATGAGGCAGTTATTACAATTGTAAAGCCATCTACCCGCATTCTTTCAACAATGTACTATGCAAGGGAACCTGGGAAAATAAAGTAAGTTATTCCTTTTAAAATATAATAGGAAGATAAATTTTGAAATATGATAGGAAACATGATTTTTAAGTTATGTATTAAAAATGATTAATTATACATTTATTTTTTCCTGTTAATACAAAATTTCTAAATAATGAAAAATAACTGAGGAAGAAAATGTGAACTAATCCCATTGGCCTGGGTGAGAAAAGAAAAAAAAAAATTGAAACCAATTGTGCCTCTTTATCTCATCACACAAATCCTCTCAGTTGCTGCTGAACACATTGTGGTGTACTGCTAGTTTCTGGCCTCATAGGATCCTGCCTCTTTATAGTGGATCAGCCACCAAGAAATGGGGCCACCTAACAGAAATGGAGGGAAAAGTTCATTAAAAAATTTTTTTTTCCAAAGTTTAGAAATCATAATTATTACTTTCTAGAAGCCTCACAAATTTAAAAAATGCAGTTGAGGTTGAAAACAAATATAGCCACATTTGATTTCATTTAAATGTATAATGCAACAATTACCTACTTGTGTATAGTATAGTATAGTTTTTTGTTTTGTGTTTTCCTCTCAGCATGGACTTATTCATTGGTTTGGTTTTTTTAATCATATGAAGTAGCCATAAGACTATTGATGAGACTGCAGTTTATAATGTTAGTCATGATTGTTTATCTTTTTTATCTTTCTCCCCATTCTCTTTCATTTATTCTATTCACCTGTTCACTCCTGTCATACTGTAAGCTCTTTAGGGCACCAATTTTCGTAATACGTGTACACAGCACCTAGCACAATGGGGCATTGATTCATCACTGGGGCTTCTAGATGGTACTGAGAGTGAGCGTGAAATGAAAATGTTATAAAAATAATTACAAAGTGTGCATTACTAGGAATAAAATTGCTTTTAAAGATACTTTATGTCCTTAGAAAACTCACTGTGTTTCACAGAATTATACAATAATACACTCTGACGGGTGCACATTGAGATCAGTGCAGTCACCATTTCGTCTCCTACCCTTTAATACTGTAACTGAACACTCTTCTGTTTATTAAATGCCTCACTGCTTCTAATTGTATGTTTGCTTTGTTCTCTGTGCATCTTGATTAACAGACTGTCGTATTCTACTGTACTCTTGATTCTCAATACCATTGATATACTTCCTGAACAATTCCTTTGACCTGGTCTACACTCTCAGTGAAATTCAGTGGCAGTTGATGGGAGATTCGCAAGCTACCTACTTTACATAGCTTGTGTAACTCCCGTCATCTTTCTAAATTCTAATTAGCGCAGCATCCCCTCTACACTGCCGACGGGAAATGCCCTCCCATGTACGAGCATTCATCTTTTTGCAGGTGGGTTTACTGAGTCAACTTCTGGATTGACTAAGCGGATCTCCATTGCTGCTCAATCGATCCCACAAAATCAATCCGGTGGCACCAACAGTGCCTCTGTGAATGAAGACATACCCTCAATAACCTGCCTCTTGCCAGTGACAGCTTTGTGGACCGATGCACTGTGCTTTTAAGTCTAGACAAAGCTGTTTGGCACTGAAAGTAAAAGAACCATTTCTTTTCTAGCTATTTGCGATATGATACTCTAGCTCAGATGTTGACTTTGGGAAATATCCGAGCTGGTAACAAAATGATTGTGATGGAAACTTGTGCAGGCTTGATTCTGGGTGCTGTCATGGAGCGAATGGGAGGTAAGTAGTACAGAGGCTCTAATGAGATATAAAACTAAGGTTTGTTTGAAACTGAGGCAATATTTACAGTACTTTCTCTTAGTTTAAAACACTTAATTATTTGCTTGTATTTTCTGTGGTATTTAAAGAGAGACAGTCAAATTGAAAGTCACATTTCCATTTGAGAAGTTTTCATTTAAGATTACTGCAATTGAAAGAACATAGAAAAATATGTTCTCTTTTCAATTTTACTTCGTATGTGTCACAGCACTGTGTATTGTTTTTTTCAATGTTGTGTTGATGGTCCATTTCAGTTCCGGTCTCATGCATTAGATTGGTGACATTACTCTCAAATGGCTTTGACAGCCCATCTGCAAACTCTTCCTCAGGTCCTGCAAGAGGGAGGTTACCAATAACAGCTAGGGTAAAAGTGAAATTTGAAGAGGCAGCAGTGAGCCCAAGTACATAGGGAAAGTTCTTGGGCCTGCCCACCCTGCCAGATTGCATAAAAAAGTTTATGCAGCAAAGCAAGGAGGGGGGAGCTTACGTTTTAAAACATTTTATTTTGAGAGTGCTATCAAAGTTGTTTTTTTATTTAAAAAATTCAACTTGACAGATTCTTATTAATATAGTAAAGTGTTAGTAAATGGGACGTAAGTAAATGATACTTAGTGGGCTGTTTGTCGTCAGCAGATACGCCCACACCTGGTGTTTGTTGAGGCACAAGGTGCAGCATGATGCCTTAAGCACTCACAGTTCCTGTGTGTGGGCTGACAAATGCATGCCACGTTGTTATGTTTTGTAATGTTTTGACAGCCCTCCTTTCAATTCCCACCAGGCTGCACGTTTCTCATGGCTTTTTTAAATAAGAAATCACAGAGCAGTGCCAGTAAATGTAGTAGAACATGGGTTACTAAATTTACTGGGACTGCTCCCTGATTTTTCATTAAAAAACTTCTCTTCCTTGCCCTTCTGAGGAGGCACTGACCATGTGCAGCAGCATCCTACCCTCTGCCCCTGCTCAGTGGCCTGGAGAGAAAGCCAGCCCCATGCTCACCCAGCAGTGGCAACTCCTGTGGCTCTGCTAGGCCAGATGCCCCACTCTGGGCATTGAGACTTGGTGCTCAGCATTACAGCGCCACTCAGGGTTAGGCCCTGCTCCCTCTCCAATGACAGAGGGTTCAGCACGCCAAATCAACATAGTACTGTGATCCCACATGCCGGATTGCAACATCTGAAGCAGGGAGATGAACCCAGTCCCTTGGGACAGGGACTGCTACTGCCAGGTGAGTCATGGCCATGGAAAATAGTCACAGACAAATGGGAATCATGCTGTCCATGACTTTTCCTCCACTTTGAGAAACCTGCTGTCCTAGCCATTGGCCTCAGTGACTTTGGGGTAGTTGGGTCCCTCTCTGAAGCAGAGGGAATGAGGTAGTAATTTCAAATTAATGATAAACATTTGATAAATGTTTGTGGAGGAGTGATCTTGATATTGAAAGGGCTGTAAATCTCACTGTGTGCACTTTTAATGGCCTTTAAACTATTTGGATTACAGTTTTCATGCAAATGATTTGACAGATGTAAACAAAAAATAAGTAGTCAAAGGAAATTTTCAGATTTCTTTTAATAGTTTCAAACTTTTTTTTTAAAGCCAGTGTCGTTAGAGTGAGTTACTGTTGCTGACTGATCACATACCATGGTGGAATACAGCTAACCTTAAATGCTTATTTAACAAGTTCATATGGTCGCAAAGAGGTACATCATGCCTTCTGAATTGTAACCTATTCTCCATGCAGTGGGCCACTCCCCATCTTTCCTGGCAGTCAAAACGGTTTATACGTTAAATTTTGCAAAGGTTATATTAATATTAGCTTATTTCTCTATTTCTAAATTTATATTTGGACCCAGAACTGTGGAGGTGATACTGTCAATATCACTAGACTAGGTCCAATCAGACTGTGAGCTCCTGGAGGGCACTAGAATCTATTACTGATTACCTATAAATTTGCTTTTATTTATTTCCCATTTAAAGGTTATGGATCCATTATTCAAATGTATCCAGGAGGGGGACCTGTTAGAGCAGCCACAAGTTGTTTTGGATTTCCAGAATCTTTTTTCAACACTCTTTATGAATTCCCACTTAGCAAAGTGAACAGTCTTGTCTCTGGAACATTTTCTTCTGAGACTTTGCCTTCAGAGCCTGAAGATAACATTCCAGTGGAAGAAGAAAGCAATGGGTCCCTCGATGAGAAGCAGACTTTGATACACGAAACAGAAGAGGAATCTAGTACTGAAGCAGTTATGGAGAGCAATGAAACAGAAGAGCAAGAAACAATGGACCTTGCTGCTGAAGATGCAAAATATAAAGACAGCAAAGAAAAAGGAAATAAAGAAAATGTAAGAATGTGTTTTTACTAGCTTTCTATGGAGTCACTGTGAATATAGGCAAGTTAACTGTATTTCTAAGCAAACTTAGAAAACATTGACCAAAATACTAATGAAGTTTTTAAAAGACCTCAGAGTGCAGTTTTAACTGGGAGAGAGAAAAGCAGGAGAAAAGTATTTTACAATATTATATCTCGGTTTAAAACCTGTTGCCTGCTGAATCAGGGCCACCAAAATATACTCTTTATCCTTCAAACTGGAGCTTCAATATGTTGTATTATTTTGTCAATTCAAGACCAAAGAGCTGCATAAAATTCATACAAATATCAAAGCTATCTGATGTGTCACTGCCACTTAAAGCATTATTTCTGTTCTTGTATGCAAAGATTCGGGAAAAACAAAGAAAACAACAAGAAAAGAGGAGAAAACTGGTAGAAACTGCTGCATTGTTGGTAGAGAAAAATGCTGATGGGTGAGTTTGTGTCAGACCATATTTTTATTTTTAATATACATATTTTGAAGGACATAGTTTTCATTTGTATTACAGAGCAAAAAGTTATGAAAACATGCATCAGTTTATATAGAATAGCAATTACTTGAAGTGCGGTGTCTTATTCATCTTATCCCTCTGTCTTCTCTTTCTTCAGAAAGTACAAGAAAAATATACCTGTTCCTTCCTGGAAAGAATACTGATATTTAGTGAGAATTATTAGCTCCAAAACTGAGTATCTCAAACTTTTTCATAGTGTCTACCACATCTTAATACACTGCTTTGTGGCCCGTTTCCTTTCCCACCCTGTAATCATAACACATCTCTGGGGAAACTGCTTTTCCTAGCAAATACTTCAGTATTAAGAATATCTGGGTATTTTTTACACAATAAGCACTTGTCCTTTTTGAAGAAAAAGATAAAGGAAGGAATCATTTTCTTCAAAGAAAGAAAAGAACATGAAAATGAAAAGATGAAAAAGATTCTTCTTTGAATAAAAAGATTCCTTACAGTATCTACATAGCACTCCAAATACTACTAGATAAGTCTTGGGTGTCTCTTTTGTTTTTAAGTCATGTTTGGTTAATTCCTGAATTGATGGTTTTCAAAGGGAATTCAGCCAGTTTTTGCATCTGAAAGGAAGTCATTGCTCTGTGTGGCTTGTCTGCGGAGCAGAAGGCTTAAGAGCTGGAAAGTAGTGATCTCTCCCCATTTTGTTTTTAGTGATCTGGGCATGGGCATCAAAATAACTGTGTCCTTTCACCCCATTGGGTAACCGTAACTATTTCCAGTATTGTAATCTCCAATGGAAAACAAGTTAATGAGTTAGAACTTTAATGTATTGTTTGGAAATTAGAAAAAGAGCTTTATATAAACATCTCCCTAAGCACAGTTACTAGAAGATGTTAAGAGTATCTTGAAGTATGGTTTAGCAGGTATCTTTTTAATTAAAACTTTGGAAACCAATTATTACATTTAAATACAAGATGTCTGGATTAAAGAATATTGGTTGAGAGTATGCTGAAATGAAAAGCCAGAACCAGTGATTTACAGTAAAAATTTAACAAGTGAATTTGGAACTAGTCTTTGTTTTATAAAACCATAATGAAGGCAGTTTGGAGAAGATTGGATGTGACAATAAGATTCTAGGAAAGACATTATGATAGAAACTTTTGCAGATGATAAAAAGGATGTACTTAACAAGAGCAATTAACAAGAGCAAACTTAGAAACACTTCAGTTTGCCCCTATTGCATACTACTGATGAAGGAAGGAAAGGAAGCATTTTAATTCTTTAGATCTCTGTGGTCATTGTGGGTCTTAAAATTGTAGCATAGTCACACTGACACTTTGGTGATGCCTTTGGTGTGTTGCTTTTATTTGTTGTTTATGAAGATTACTTATCAAGCAGTGGATTGATTTAAATCAGCAAGCAGTAAACCTTGATTTAAATAATTGATTGTAATCTTACTTTGCTTTGTACTTTGAACCTTGAACCTTTTGTTTAGAAAAATAACTCTGTGGTTGATATAACCATTAAAATATGTTGATTTGCAAGCAAATACAGCCTTTACATTAAATTTGGTGGTACTTTTTGCTAATCTGGAAGATACATTATATCTGATTTAAGCAGTTATACACCTTAACATATGTTTATTCAGATTACCTTTATTTTAAAAAAAATGTTGGAAAAGGGTGAATGACACACTTTTTATTTATTAGATGATTTTTGTATGGCGTTATGTCAAGTTACATTTGGATCGAAACTGCAATTAAAAATGTACACAAACCTAGCATTTTAAAATTTAATTAGCTAAATGAACCCAACTGGTTACAAAGAAGAAATTAAAACAAATGACCTTAATGTCTATAAAATATTAATAAATTGGAAATGTACTTTTGTTCTTTGTTTCTAGAGAACTGCATTATAGTCATCATTAAAGCTGTCTTTATGTAATTAATGCAATCAGATGTCCAATGTTTTTAACACGTCTTTTGCCCTTTTGGAAGCAGAAAACCAATATGTAAAATTTCTGTTACAGCTTAATTGTAGCCAGCAGGTTCCATCCAACTCCTTTGTTACTTTCTTTACTGGAATTTGTTGCTCCATCCAGGCCTTTTGTTGTCTATTGCCAATATAAAGAGGTAAATCAAATATATTTATAGTTATTGTTATATTTTAAGTTTGAGACAAGTTTAGATAACTCATTTGTTTTCTTCCAGCCATTATTGGAATGTTACACAAAGCTGAGAGAAAAAGGTGGTGTTATTAATCTCAAGCTATCTGAAACCTGGCTACGAAATTATCAGGTAAGAGCTACAGGGAGTGTCTATATAACAGGGAAATGCAATCTTGTAGAAAATACTGTCAAATACTCAATTTATCACAAATTAGTAGTTTTATCTAAACTGTAATCTCCTTGTGCCTCACTTCTGCAGTGTTAGCAGAATAACATGAAGGGCAGTAATAAGAGGTTCTGTAAATACATTAGGAGTAAGAGAAGGATGAAGTAAAGTGTAGGTCCACTACATAGCAGAGAAGGAGAGCTAAAAATGGATGACAGCACAAAGGATGATGTGTTTAATGCCTGGTTTACTTCAGTCTTCACTAAAAAGATTATTTGTGATCATATGCTTGTGTGGCAAACTGCCAACTTCCCCCGTGTGGGTCTTGTGCTTTACCTCCACTTCACACAGTCAGGACGCCCCCAGCTACCTTGTCTCCTCTGACTGTAGCAGAGCTCTGTCTTCTGACCAGGTGAGAACCTTCTCCTGCTGCTGCCCCAGACTGCCTGGCAGCTTTTGCTGCAGGTGTTCCCTCCCCTTCCTCTAGGGAAGGTAGGGCTTAAATACCCCTGGCCTGGCCCTTCATTGGGGCCAGGTGGCATTAATTGCCCAGCTGTGTCTTTCCCTCTGCCTACAAGGCAGAGGGTTTTTAACCCTTCTGGGCCCTCATACTGGCCCAGGTATACTCTTTTAGAGCCATCTGGCCTGACCTTATCACTCTTGACACAATTAATATTAACAACAAGGGAAAAGGATTATGAGCCAGAATAGTAAAATAACAGCTTAAAGAATATTTAGGTATGTTAGATGTATTCAAGTTGGCAGGACCTGATTAACTTCACCATAGGGTGCTTAAGGAGCTAACTGAAGCAGTCTAAGAAACATTGGTGATTATCTTCAAGAACTCATGGGGGATGGGTGAGATCTCTGAGGACTGGAGAAGGGCAAACAGTATTTATCTTTAAAAAGGGGAGCAAAGAGGACCTGGGGAATTATAGACCAGTTTGCCTGACTTCAATAACTGGAAAGCTACTAGAACAAATTATTAAACAATCAGTTTGTGAGCATCTAGAGGATAATAAAATATAACCAGCATGGATTTGTCAAGAACAAATCATGGCTGGCTAACCTAATTTCTTTCTTTGACAGGGTTACTAACCTAGTGCATGGGGGGGAAGCTGTAGATTTTTGTAAGGGTTTTGAGATAGTCCCACATGACGTTCTCATAAACAAACTAGGGAAAGGTAGCCTAGATTAAATTACTATACTGTGCGTACACAACTGATTGAAAAACTTACTCAAGGAGTAATTATCAGTGGGATTCACTGAGAAGACCCACCTAGTGGGGCCAACAGGAGTCTGTCCTGGATTCTGTATTATCAATATTTTCATTAATGACTTGGATAATGGAGTGGCGAGAATGGTTATAAAATTTCTGGGTGACACCAAGCTGGAAGGAGTTGCAATCACTTTGTAGGACAGGATTAAAATTCAAAACAGTCTTGATAAATTGGAGACTTGGTCTGAACTCAACTAGAATAAATTCGATAAAGATGAGTGCAAAGTATTATGCTTAGGAAGGAAAAATCAAGTGCACAACTAAAAATGGGAAATAACTGGCTAGACTGTAGTATTGCAGAAGAGAATCTGGGGGCTATAGTCGGTCGCAAATTAATTATCAGCCAACAGTGATGCACTTGCGAAAAAGACAAATGTCATTCTGGGATGTATTAGCAGGACTGATATATTTAAGACACAGGAAGTTGTTATCCTATTTTACTCAGCACTGCTGAGGCCTCATCTGGATATTGTGCCAATTCTGGGCACCACACTTTAAGAAAGATGTGGATAAATTAGAGATTCCAAAGAGAGCAACAAAAATGATAGATCAGATTTTCTAAACCTTTTATGAGAAAAAGTTTAGTTTGGTTTGGTGTTTTTAAGCATGTTTAGTCTTGAGGAAAAAATGACGGGTGATAGGGTGACCTTCAAATGTGCTAAGGGCTGTTGTTAAGAGGATAATGATCAGTTGTCCTGCCTTCAGTAGAGATGGGGAAAAAGAAATCTTCAGGAAGGAAGATTTAGGGTAGATATTAGGGAAAACATTGTAGCTCTAATGATATTTAAATACAAGAATACCTCATCAAGGGAGGTTGTGAGTCCAGGTCATTGAAGGTTTTAAGAACAGGTTAGACAAATACCTGTCAGGGATGAGCTATGTATGCTTAGTCCTGCCTCAGCATGGATAGATGGACTCTTGAAATCCCTTCCAACCCTACATATCTAGGATAACATCTAAAGCCAGCATTTCAGATATTGTCATATATGGCACATCTCCTAAAACAAAAGTAGCAACAAGATTCCTGTCTTTATACCTGAATAGTGAAAACTGGTGCTAAGAAAAACATCCATCTTGGCTTCTTTTATTTTTCTTTCGTTCTCTTAAGAAAAGGGGGGATGAATACAAATCTGAGATTCCTCGTAGCCTTAATTCAACAGAAACATTCTTTTAATTTATAAGCAGATTGTCCATCTGTTAAGGAGAAGGCTGCATTTTATTGACTCTCTCCCCATTTGTAGATTAGTTATAATCAATGAGGAATTTCTGTATGTTGGTGTGGGGGAATTTAGGGATGATTTAAACTATTGAAGTAGAAATATGATAAAGATCATGAGGATTTTTTTCATACTGAACTTAGTTTACTTAGTAAAGTTAGCATCTCTGCTAAAGTCTCTTACCATTCTGGTAATTCAGTGATGATGGAGATGATAGAATTGGAAACTAGCAATAGACTGACACTATTACGTTTGTGATTTAAGTGACATGGTGTGTTTGACAAGTGGAGCTTTTGGAAAGGTCCAGTGATTGGGAACACAAAGGAACATGTGATGCTTTCAACAATTTTTTGCTTGAGATGTCCTACGTGTATGAATTTATAACTTTTATCATAATTGAATGGCAAACATTTTTTTCCCAGTGATCACCATGGCAAACATACAGCCCTATGTATTTCTACGCCAGAGTCTGAGAAAATGAGTTTGTCCTCAAAGGATTAAATATCAGTGCATAATACAAATGCACTTCTCAGACCTCCTTTGGATATTATTGCTAAAAGAATCCAGTCTTTCAAAGTTTTACCTAAATTCCTTTTTTTTTTTTTTTTTTTTTTTTTTTTAAACATACTCACACAGAAAATGATTCCTCATAGAGAATGTTTGTTTCTTCTTTGTGAAGGTCTTGCCGGATCGCAGCCATCCAAAACTGATGATGAGTGGAGGTGGGGGATACCTTCTGTCAGGTATCACTGTCACTATGGAGAAGGTCCAATCTGATGCCAGCAGTTTAGAAGCACAGAAAATTGAAGAGCCAACATCTAAAAAGCGCAAACTTCAAGAGCTTCATTGTTAACATCTGAAGAATTTGTTTGCTTTTAATTCTCCAGAGTCTTACAGTTAGCAATGTAACTAATGTGCACCTGTTACACCCCTACCATCAGACCTAGAGTTGTATCTTAGAGAAGATTTTGTCCATTTCCTCTGGTAACATGACAGGAAGAAGGAAAGACATTTTAGAGGGAACTTTGTGTCAGATCCTCTTTGTTGACATAGTCAATCAAGAGACACATTAACAATTCAATAACTTCAGAAACACTTTCTGATGAACACATTGAGAGAGAAACTCTTGGGTAACAGTCATGGATCAATGAAACCATCTTATTTGGTTGTTGCGTGAGCGAAAGGATTTTGGAGTCCTTTACAGAGGTAGAGTTTGAATTAACATACTTAATTTAGCTTTTTGTTGTCTTACAACCACAGCAGATTAAAATGTTTTGTAAAGTAATCTGCTTCCCTTCTCAAATACAGAACACTGCCATTTTAACTGATTTTTTTAACCAAGCAGAAAGAATGCAGCAAAATCATGCACTTTTATTTGTAATGGGAAAATGAAAAGAAAGAGAAGGATATTAAAAGCAAATCATCACATCTTGGCCCCTTGATCCTGAAAGGAAGAAATGCAAAACATCCCAGTCTATGTTTGTAAATTAAAATACCATGTGTTGAAAATGTTTCTATTGATTTTACATATTTTCTTTTTTGAAAGGTGGATTTGTATTGGTTTTTCTTTTTAATGTGACAAATTTGAAAACTTCCATATTTATTTTACTGTTTTGTCTTTATGGTGTCTAGAATTTAATTTGCCATTTCAATTAAACTCTCAAGAGTTTTCTTCTAAAAAGAGGCAAATTTTGTTTTATATTCTTTTGTGGGGGTGGAAAAGCTTTTAGGTGGGAGGAGAAGAGGTTATGATACAAAACCACACAAATTCTGTTTCAGTTGCATGGACATCTAGACCCATATGTCTTCTGCTGGAATCAGCAGGCTTCTGCTTGATTTCAGGGCTTCAGATACTAATGGAGGATCAGAACTCGGGGATGAAAGCTATATTTCAGGTGTGTATTTTTAAAAACTATTTAGACTACATTAAAATATAAGTGGTGCACATCATTAAACATAAGGCTAACACTTTTTGACATACTACTAGCTAATAGTCTAATCAAAATATAAATGTGTGCATTTTAAAGAAGTTATTTATATATTTATTTATCATCCGTAAAATAACTACAATAGATTGAGCTCCTTTTTTTTGCCTCCAGGTCCCTTTGCTAATTTGTGACTTTACAATCATATTTTCCTATTTTATGAAAGCTTTGTCTCCCCTGTTACTGAGTGAAAGATGCATTCAAACTGGAAAAAACTGACTATATAGGGGAAAATAGACTATATAGAGGGAAAGCAGAAAGTGCTGGCATATGCACAAAGTGAACTGGAAAAGAGAATTGTTTCCTCTAATCTTCCGGTAATTTTAGTGTTACAAATAGCAAGTGGTAAAAGTTTTTCCAAAATATGACTTATTGTCCTTTTAAATAGTTATCTAGAGAAAAGTTTTGGTGAATTTAGTCTGATTTTTCTAGAACTTTTGGAGGGGAGCGAGATGAAGAATTCCTTATTTCACACATGCACTTTAATTCAGTGAAGGCGGGCTGGGATTTTCAAAGATGCTTAAAAGTATTGCATATATATATATTACTGCTAAGTGAGGCAGCCTGGCCTAGATGGGTATAAGGATGGAAGTTAAGAGCTCATTAATTATCCTCACTCCATTGACTTCCTGCATTGCGATGTTGGTTTAAATCTCCATCGCTGTGTTCCTCAGTTTCCCTGTCTGTAAGACATAGCCAGTGCCTACCTGCTACCTTCAGTGAGTTGTTGAGATGCTTAATTAATTGTCTTTCCAGTACTGGGAAGGTGTAAATCTCTGTGAGTGATAAATATTCAGTTTACCATTGATTGTCTAACCTAATCTTTGAAACTGGATTACTCCATTTGAAACATGAGACATAGGATTTAATGGTGATTGTCATGCAGATGTGCTAAGAAAAAATGCTGTCTGATACTTTGATTGCATAGTTTAGTGACAAGAAATAGGCTGTAGAAGAGACTGAACATGAACATAGAGAGAAATTACTTGTTTAAAACCAAATGCCTCGGGTTAGCTTGATATCATTTGCATTAGATACTCTGTTTCAGTATTAATTCCTGTCACTGAATCACATTACCTAATTTTAAAATTCACTGTAATCCTTTTTCCCCAAGTGATACTTGTAAGAAGAATATGATGAACATTCATTTAACATAAGAAATATATTAGCAGGCAAGTGGAATACTGCATTTCAGACCAACAACTTTATGCATAATGAAATACATGAAACAAAGTGCTTACCAAATTAGGAGAACTGAAGGGCATCTGTGCATATGATGTTGTTGATAAATGTTCATGCATGTTGATTATAATAGAAACCTGAAACAAAATCTCTAAACCTGTCTTGGAGAGTAAAGCACTAAGACATAAATTATAACTGTTTGATAAAATTTGCAAAAGCTTCCTATTATATTTTGGGCTATGCAATTTTACAAATTAGTGTGTAATTCTAAGGGAATTTTAGAGCAAATGTGAAGAATAAGATTACAGCACATTGGATCTGTGTGTCTGATAGATATTGAAAATCAAGTTGAGGACATGAAAGGGACATGAAAGAACTGGAGGAATGTGGGCTACAGGGCCAACAGGTACTGAAAAGGTTACCACTTAAGAAGCAACGAGAAAAACTGGTTCAGGTTGTGCTAGTCCTATGGGTTTAATAATTTCATGTTTGTCTAAAGATGAGCCTGAAAACTATTGGTGACCAGTTGTTGAGCTGAGCGAGCTGGTGTGCTGCTTTAGAGCTTGAATGCAAATAAAATCTCTAATTCAGGTTCCTAAGGAACTTGCATTCAGGTGTTCATAACCAAATGAAATAGTCCAGACCTATCCCATGCCAGAGTGACTTTTTTGAAAGCTTGAGCAAAAATACTGTTTTTTAAACAAGGGGGAAAAATACTTTTTTTTAACTGTAATATTTTCTAAACAGCTCGGCTGCCAAATCACCTGTGGCTAAATAGTTGAATTCCGACAGGGAAAAACCTGTCACTGAGCAGAATTGGTTTTGTGAATACAGATTTTTTGCCTGGCAGAGTTTAGCTGGCTGCCAGTTGCAGTTGGCACATTCCAAATAGTCAAAGTGGGATTTGTAATTCATTCCAAGTGCACTGAGATGAGTGGTCTCTGGAAAGTGAGTTGATGGCATGTGATTCCTGCCAGCCTTATCTAGGATGAATCTCAATCAGCTCACTCTCATTCAAGCTTCAGGTTTGTCTGGATACTGAATTAAATCAGCTGCCTTCACTGGGTCTAGTGAAACAGTGGTGCAGGCCTAGGTGTTGAGGAATTGCAGCCATCACCACTATAATTATATATGCTGACCAGGAGGTTGGCAAAATGAAGCTGGATAGAGCCCTGTGTGAGAAGGGAGGCAAGCAATTTCTGCGTCCTATCCTCTGCTATATCTTGAAGAAACAAATGGAGCCTCTCAAGAGCAATTCCATTGTTGCTGGCTAGCATCCTCTGGTTTGTCAAAATAATCCTCCAGATCAGTAGTACCAGAGGTGGTTGCTGCTACAGCTAAAAGACGCATGGACTCTGTTTGAGCGTGAGAGTTCTTTACTAAGTGCAGCATCGCAACATCAGGTGGAAGCATCGTTATTTACCATAGCTAGCATTTCAGCGGCAGCTACAGAAGTGTGCCATTTCTTTGATTAGTATTTCTTCAAATGACCAAGGAACGGCAGGATGCAAAAGATAAGTGGCTATTCTTTCTGTTGGTGTGAGAATATAGCAAACCTTTTACAAACATTTCAGTTTGTGAGGTTTTTATTTGAAGCTGTTCTAAGTGTATTTTGCAATTGTGCATTAATAATTTCACTGTTGCTAATGTGTGATTTGGGGGTTGGGAGTGGTTCTTAATGCCTGATCTGCTGGAATTAAGTTATTACCTGTTCATCTCAACTTTCATTTTAAAAAGTAAGATATTTAGCCCTCATGGTTACGGAATAAAGCTTGAAAATGTGAACCCTAAATGCTCCTACACTACAAAGCAAATAAGAGAGAACCAGACACTTACTTTAAATTACCAATTTTTAAGCCAATCGTGCCTTTTGACTCGTGATTTTTGAACATTTGGGGTTGATAATATTGGTGTAGCCATTAATCCATCAGAAAATAATTGAGCAACTGTGTGGAAATTTTTTTTAAGCATTCTTAACCTCCAAATTCCATAACCTATGGAGAAAGAGGTATGGGGACCTATGGCTGGGACCCACCTTCTGAAAGGTATTTATCACCAAAACTTAATAAATAAAATTGAAAATGAGTGGGGAATTGGTTGTTTCCTCCCATCACAGTCTCTAAACACTGCTGAAACACTGGAACCCAATTAAGTGATAACGAGAGATCAATAGCAAATACTGAAGTTTCCTTGTTCTGCTCTCACCCATGTCAAATTTGCACTTAAACACAGATGTCAAACAAAAATTATCAATATTTTGAAAGCCAAATATTTCAACACCATTTGTTCTCATTGCGCTGGTACTGGGTTACATATTTTGTATCTGTTCAACTCAGACCAAAACATCTGTTGTCTTTAAAAAAAAAAAAAAAAAAAAAGGCAGAAGAATATAAATGATTTCTCTCTTCGCATGAAAATCCTGAACAGGCAATGCAGGCCTCTAGAATTGCTTCGATAAAACTGGAATGGGCACAATGCACAGTCAGTACAGCCTTCATTGCTAGGTCTATCAGCCCTGTGAAATGATGGAAACAGAGCACAGGCTTGTAAATAGCAGAGCTATCACGAGCATTTTTCTTGGAGCTCTCTCAAATAGTTTCCCACCAGAGAGGTGGTTCAGTTCTGCTGAAATTTTCTACCCAGAACACTGTGGCAGACTTGAGCATTCCGTGTGTTAAATACAGATTCAATTCTTAAGTTTTAGCTAAAATACCAGTGCACTATTCCCTCTGAATTCGCACTGCAAAGTGTTACTGTATTTACCTGTATTTTGAGCCTGACTCTCAGCCCACATTCACCAAGTGGTGAGGTCAAAGGGCTTTGAGTACAATTTCACACTTCCATTAGATGATCTTATTTTCACCATGGCACAGATCCCCTAGACTATATGTATAATGATTGTTGTTAGTATGAATTATTTAAATCATAAAATATTTCAAGGCAAAGCTTCAATAAATTGTAAACGTTACATGCTGTAATGGACTTTACTCTTTGTATTCAGTACTAGACATGGATGTCAACCTAGAATTTGGTCTGAATACTTTAAAAAAAAAAAGGGGGTGGGGGGGGAGACAGTGATTTGTCATATTCCTAAAAGCTTCTGAAAACTATTGCTTGCTCATAGTTGATGCTGTTAACAAAAACTCAGTAGAAATGGGGGAAAAGATGGCTTATTGCTGCATGTGTCCAGGGGGTGGAGAGGTCTGGAAGAAGTATGCAGACCACACGTTTCTTCCTGCAATATTTACACATTGCAGGGCTGCTCCTGCTTCTGTTGCAGTCAATGCCACATTTTCCTGTGAAATCCTGTCCTCATCCAAGTCAGTGCCAAAACTGCCATTGCCTTCAATTGGGCCAGAATTTCACACCATGACTTAAATGAGAGACTCAAGCCCTTGAGTAGTCCCCTTAACTCAGTGTGACTAGCATGTGCCTAAGTGTTTGCAGGAGGAGGGCCTTAAAATGTAGCTTTGCTTTGAGCTGCTTTGCAATGTTAGATTTAGGATGAAATATTTTAATAATCACATGGCTAATTGGATTAAAATTGTCCAAGGCAGAGCATATGCTGTAAAAGTAAAAATAGTGTAATACAAACAGGCAGCACATTACACTTTATTTAAAGTGTATTCTTCCCCCATGCTATACTGTGAAAAGAGAGATTGTCATGGCAAGTTTTTTGGTTTGTTTTTTAAAACACTTGGCTAAATCTGGTTAAATTTGAGCCAAAGATACACAAATAGTAATTGAAGCTATTTAAGGGAAAATTCCTTCTGGTGCATGCTGCCATATGATTCATGAGTAGCTGTTTCTACAGCCCTCCTACTCATTGTTCTTAGCAAGGGATTATGGAGATCCAAACCCTATACCACTTCCTCATTCATTGGGAAACTGGGCCCATCTAAAACATGTAGTATAATAGAACCATCCTAGTCCACATGCTTTATAACTTGACAGTCACTCCCCACTTGCGTGCAAAGGATGAATAGGGTGATGGTAGCGAGGGCTCCTATTACTGAGAAATTAGGAGTTAGATGATGTAACTCCTACAGTGGTGACAGCTACACACACAATTTAAACTAATGGAATTACTCCTAGAGTAAGGAACTACTCAATTTGAACAAGTGTGGCATAATCTGGTCCTACTTTTACGGTCTACAATGGTGTATGTATTAACACACAATGAAGCATTATGAATTGCCAAAATAAACAACATATATTTGGTGATACAGTAACCTTGCTTTTTTATATATGTTCACATCGTAGTTAATTTACAAAACTAATTTAATGAATTTGCGTCATTGGTGCAAACTATCAAGGTTCTGGCATATTTTGCATGCTCTTGCTATCTAGAAAATAAAGCAAACGTGTATGTGGTTCTATTTTAAGTTTTCAGAAATAACATCCAGAAACTACATTTCAGTGTTGTATATAGATATGTTTATCTGGTCTGGGTTATTTGAAAATATCCACAAAATATAGACCAAAACAAGTGCAGCAAGGAGAAGGATTTAGTCCAAGATTAATGTTTTTATTATTTCAAACTCAGACAAATATATTTCTGAAGAACACTAACACAATTATTTTCACAAGCATATTAAAATATCTGCTTAACGTGTAAGTTTAAATATTAGAATTCATGCTAGTTGGATCTCAATAGCATAACTGCAACTTAGACATTTTCAGCTGTGGACATTAAACTGCATTTTCTGTTTTAAGGTAAACAACACTTGAGTGGCAGTGAATTACAAGAAACATAGGTATTTTAAGTAAGTAAAGCGACACCTAGCTTTGAAATACACCACTCTTCACAATCTTCATCCCCTCCTGTTATTGTTGAACTTCTCTGCAATTTTCTGCAGTTCCAAATCCATAGCAGCCAGATTTTCCAGCTCTTTTTCCTATGAAGCATTGAAACCAAGATCATTTTAGGGCATGAAACAGCTAGGCAAATGCTCTTCTCTATAACAAAAAAGAGAGATTAGGACCTGCTTACTGAACACACATCCACTTAATTATAGATTCAGAGATGATTAAGCCAGAAAGGACCACTGTGATCATCTAGTCTGCTCTCCTACTACATAACACAGGCCATAGACCGCCTCTGAATTAATTCCTATTTGAACTAGATAGAACCCAATTCACCATTCAGGGAATGTCCCAAACATCTTTGTTCCATGAGCTGAGGCCAAACCATAAGTCCATCAGCTTTTAAGACAGTCTTTTATGCCAGCTACTTTCTTTATGAACTCTACAGAAGTTAGTGTTGTCAATCCTACCCGCTTGAGATCACACGTATTAAGGTTAAGATCAAGGCAAGCTTGTTGGCATTTAGTGTAATCTTTGTTGTGATCATGAGGTTCTATTTTATGAAACATAAAAGGCACAATATAGAAATTCTCTCACACAATCAAATTCCTCCCAGGGAAAGTATTGTGCACCTACAGCTGTGTATTAAGAGGATTATTCTCCATTCCATGTGCACATTACTCCTATTATCTTCACTGCTGACAAACAAATCAGTTATATGCAACACATCACCAGTGCTGCTGCATACATATGATATGTGCTGACATTCTGCTGATAGATAATTCATTTAAATGGTAGTACTGGAGCATATTGTGAGAACTAGCAATAAGGGGTCAATGTTCATGAGAACTGCATGCTGAACTGTTCAAACAAAACTCTCTCCAATTCTACTCTGCATTACACTCATGAAGGGCAGAATTTTATTCAATGTGCAACTCATGATATTTTTCCATGAATTTGTTTCCTGCATTAGTCAACCAGCTCTACCAAAACAGTTGGTAATTTATGATTTAAAGGGCCAGATCTTCAGCAGGAGTAAATCTGGAACTGGTCACCTGCATGCTTCTGGGTGCAGTTCCTGGTTATGTTCTGTAAGGCAATTTATATGATCTAGGACCCAGTTAGGTGAGAGATCTCCTCTTTCTGTGTGTCTTCATGTGGGGAATTAGACTACTGGGAGACTGAGGATGTGTGTGCTGTGCCTTTAAAATGAGTTCAGAAAGTGCACATCAGCGTAACTCCATTGAATTCAGTCAAGTCATGCTGATTTGTGACAGCTGAGGATCCGGCCCTTAATGAAACTTCAGTACACTTTTTGTGATGTTTCCCTCTGGGATTCTACTGGGATTCTTGTAGGTAGAGCTAAAGTCCGAGCTTGCTATTAAGTAAGATCTGTGTCACTTAGCTTTTCATAGAAACTCATACACACGTACCTCCTCTTCTGTCAGAGGCCTCTGGCTGAGATTTCCCTTGTCACTCCTGATAATTTGAGGCTTTTTTAGGTCTTCTCCAGAATTGTACAGTTCTGGAAATTCAGCTGATTTCTTCCTGTAATTCAGAAGCTGGGCAAGTTGATCCATCCTGTCATATTGTCTTTTTACATCAAGTTTGTGGAGCCCTGCAAGATTCCTCTTCTCACTGTGCCCATGATTTAGACCATCCAGAAGTTGCTTTTTCTCCCACCAGTCATAATCATACTCAGGGAAGAAATTCTTCTCATTCAAGCTGGGTCTGCTACCCTGTTCACTCTCTGGAATCTGGTCCCCCGTATTGTCCTTTTTCTCAAAGTGTCTGCTTTTCCACTGTAGGCTGTGGTAGAAGGGATTGTACTGAATTGCACCTCTGTTCTCATTCTCTTCAGGGAAGTGATTTGTATATTCCTTCTCCCCATACCTATCCATATTCTTCTCATTGTCTTGTGTCTGGCCCTCCTCATAAAATCTCTTTTCTATTTCGTCATCCTTGTAGCCAGGACGGTGCCTTTTCTCCTCGCTGTCCCTCTCCTCAGTGTTGTAGTGCCTTGTCCACTGTCCTTTGCCCTCTCCATTGTGCAGCTTGTGTGTCTCCTCATTTTCCCTGTCTTGCAGGTGGTCTCTGTCTTCGCTGTGATGTCTCTTCTCATCCCTATTGCTGTGACTGGGAGGCTTACCCAGGTCTTCCTCACTCTCTTCACCATGGTGTTTCCTCCCCACATGGTGCTGTCTCACTGTTTCATGTGGTTCATCATGGTGCCTCTTTTTCTCATGTCGTTCTTCCTCGCTAAGGTGGTGCCTCTTGTCTTCCTCTTCACTGCTCTCCTTGTTCTGATGCCACTGCTCTCTGTACTGCTTGCTCTCACGGCCGGCGTGCCTCTTCTTTTCCTCCACATCTTCAGAGCTATGTCTCCCGTGATATCTCCTCTTCTCTTCACGATGATGCTCTGGCTCTTCATAATGATGTTTCTGGTAGTGGCTCTTTTTATCCCAGAATCGGTCCTCTTCCTCATTGGATTCCTCAAGCGGATCCTCTTTTTCATCGCTGTGAGCTCGCCTCTCTTTGGAGGAGTCACCCACTCTGTGCTTCCTGGGATAATGTTTTGGTTTGTAGCGTCGTTTTTCCTCCTCAGCTTCTTCGCTCTCCTCAGATTCTTCACGCCCTCTGTGCTGGTAGGAACCATGTTCCTTAGACTCATGGTGATATCTTTCACTGCTTTCCTCCTCCTCTTCTTCCTCCTCCTCCTCCTCTTCCTCGCTTTCATGGCTTCTCTTTTCATTGCTGTACATCCTTTCCTCAGAGTGCCTATGGCCCGCGGAGTGTTCATTATCCCCAGGAGAGAACTCCTCCATGCTTTTAGCTGCAGAGTGAGACCTTTTGTCTGTAAGCTCATGCTCTGCCTCTCCTGACTCTTCAGCATAATGCTTCTTTTCTTTGCTTCCTTCTTCACTGTGGTTATTTCTCTTATAGCTATTCTCATCATCATCCTCTTCTTCCTCACCTCTTGTCTCCAGATGGTGCTTTTTAACTTCTGTATGGATTTTATTCTCATGAGAATGACTATCCACATTGTGTTTGTCTTCCTCTCCCCTGCTCTCATCTTCCTCGTGAGGCTGTTTCTCTTCCTCACTTCTTTCCATCTGTCTTTTAGATTCTTCTTCCTTCTGACCTCGCTCTTCTTCTCCACTCACATGCTGATGTTTGTCATCCTCTGATATTTCTTTCAAATGTCTCACTTCAAGCTGCTCCTCATTTTCATTTTTCTTTTCTGCTTTGTTGTGCCTGCCACCTACAAAAACAAAAATTACATTTAAAAATGTTAACCCAACTATTCATTAACACATTCTTCAGTCAGAATAAGTGACTTAATTTTCAATAGTGCTAAATTGCTCAGATTGACTTTTTCTTGGCACAGAAATAAATAAAATGTATTTTTAAAGCTGGCCAAACATTATAAAAACTTGCTGTACATTTTCCTTTTAATTTGCCAGTGTTTTTCAACCAGCTCTAATGCTAAGCACTTTTAGTTCACATTACAATCAATGGGAGCTGTAGATGCTCACCACCTTTCAAAGTCAGGCTTTAACTTTTCAAATTCATGCACCCTAAGACTATTCCAAGTAGCCCAAATAAAGTGACTTGTATATAGAATGACCACTGTAGTTTGAGCAAATAGAACAAAAACTTTCAAGGTTTTTGAATGCATGATATCAGTGATACCAAGTTATAATCCTGTAGTTATTAGCCTTAAATCACACACACTAGTGTTTTCAAAGTGCTAAATAAGAGCCTGATTCTGATATCAATTGTAATAGTATTGTATGTGTACATAGTATGGTGTAATTCCATTGACTTCAGTGGAGACATTTCCAATTTATACCAATGTGAGTGAGATTAGAATCAAAATCTTGAGAGATGCAGGCAGTAACATCACAGATAATTTAAAATGTCTTACTTTGTACTTACAACATCTCTATTTCTGGTGTTCTACAAAGAGGTCTGTCTAAATTTATAGCATCCTCTAATACCCCAAACAATTATTCTGCTTTACCAGAAGAGAGCTAATACATATGCCAGCAAGAAATTATATAATAGGATGTCAAGAATAGAATGCAAGGTGTCCAACCTATTATCAATTTGGGCCTTAGATACAGTAGTAAGGATATGCACGCTCAGCTTAAAGAGCTGTAATACAAAAGCTCAAGGCCAAGATTTTAAAAAAGGACTAATGATTTTGAATGCCTCAATTTTTGGATTTCCAACTTGAGACACTTTAAACAGGATAGACTTTCATCCCATTCTGAAAATCAAACAGTTTTAGGTGGGTTCAAATTGGGCACCAAAAAATTGAGAGATTCAACAGTGCTCTTGATTTTTTAAATTCTTGGCCAAATTTGTGCCTGCTATATTTGAAAAGCAGTGCAAATCGTCGTGTTCTAATCTTTGTGTTAGGCTGTGGATGATCATTCTACTGTGAACAATATTTATGGACTTTACTATTGCCTTTCTGTAATTAAGCATCTGCTGAAAAGACAGTGTATGCTGTAGTTTGCCTCGCTTTTAAGTTTAGCCACAGTTCACTATAGCTATTAATAAACTATGCAAACAGGTTTATAGCTGTGTCTAGGTAGCTAAAATTCCATGACACTGAGGAGAATTGTTACTAGAGCAAGATCTGAGAGGCCAATATTCAGTTTCTCAGAGCATTACTGCAGTGCTCTGGATTCTGGAAACAGCATTGGCTGCCTGGTAGTTTCTGGATGTATTCTTAGGTGTTGGGCATGATCTATGAAGCCCTTAATAGTCTGGTACCTGTCTACTTGAGACGCTGCTTGTCTCCAATGGAACACTGACTCAGTTGTCATCAGCAAAAGCACTCAAGCTGGAGCCTGGTGGTTTAGAAAGAAAGCAGTGGCTGGCAGCCCCCTTCCATTTTGGAATGCATTCTCCATTTTTTCCAAAATAGCCCAAATTATTGATATTCAGGGCTTGCTGAAAACCCTTCTGTTTTCTCGGGCTTTGCAAGAGTAGTTAAGCATAGGAAATCAGGTATTTATTTCAGTGTCTTTTGTCTGGCCAGCTGATTGGTTTAACCAAGGATTCCTAACCCATTGTTAGCCACCAGGTAAAGACCATCTTAGATAAGCCCAATCCTCTATCTATTGAAGGCAATGGAAGTTTTGATGTTGAAATCAATGGGAACAGGGTCATACTCTAAAATATTCAGCTGTTTGCAATGCTGGATAAAATACATTCTCTTTGAACATTATTTTTTTAGTGTTAACAGGCATGATCCTCTACCCCTTACTCGTCTCAGTATTCCTTATTTACAGATGCGTCTGCTCACACACAAAAAGATTACTCAACTTTAAGAATTACCCAGGGCCTTTACTGACTGAAAAATTAGTTATTCTACTGTTCATGTTGCAAAATTACATCCTTTCTTATTTGCATTTGGGGGCAACAGGAACAAATGATGGCTTTTCACAACACTTGAAATATATGGTTTGGATTCAGATCTCATAAAAATGATGATGCCATTCAAAGAAGTATGATTAACATTGAAGACATTTTTCTTATACATTAAATTAAAATGGCAAATGCATCTGACCTATAAAATGAGAATACATAATAAAGTCATTGTGATTATAAGATTAACAGTCACATCTACCAAATTCTTTTCATCAGCAATGACACAAATTCAATGAACATCTCAAATTCCTTTAATAGCACACTTACTCTTCTTAAGGATATCTTTGCACTTAGGATTTATTGGTGGAGCATTGGGTTTAGACAGAGCAGTAGAGAGAACTTCCACTATACATCGTGTTACCTAGGAGAAGCAGTAGTTGGAGAAAAACACATTTTAAGTGTCAGACTTTTAAAAATTCTGCACATGTCCAATCGTACATTATCAAAGAGATGGTTTATGGTAACGACATTGGACTTTAACTCACAGAGATCTCGGCGCTACCGGAGATTTCCTATATGACCGTGGGCAGGTCACTCCATCTCTGTGTACCTCAGTTCTATATTGATAAAATGGAGGTGATAATCCTTCCTTTCTCCCACCTTTCATCTACTTAGATAACAGTTCCTTCAGCTCTGGGCCTTTTATTACGTGTTTGTACAGTGTCTAGTGTCATGGGGCTCTGATCTCAGCTCCTATCTACTATTAGCATACAAATAAGTAAGAACAGCAACATTTAGGATTTGTACTGATGAAATTATTTTTAAAAGAGAAGGAAGGGACCCAGGGGTTTGAGTAGATGTCTGGGTTCAATACTGAGCTCTACTACCGACTTTCTGTGTCACCTTGGACAAGTGACCTGTGCCTCAGGTGCCTCATTAATTATCTGTAGTTCATGTTGAGATCATAATAGGCTAGCTGGCCCATTAAATGAAACTAGGCTTAGCTCTCCTGTTCCGGTCCACGTGCTCCTAGTTGGGCCCGGTAAGAGGGCAAGGCAGCAAGTGGGAGCTATGAAATGTCGGTCAGGAAGCAGAGCAGACTGATCCAGGCAGGACAGGCAGGAGAGGAGAGCGAGAAGGTGGTTCCTGGGCTAAGGTTGAAGGGAGGAGAGTAGTAAGAGGGGTTTGCTGCCTGACATCCTTCAGCCACAGAGTCATGGCTGGAGGACTGAGGGCAGGACGACTAGTAGAGGGAGATGCCTGCTGGCTCTGAGCTGGAGCCACAGGCCAGAGAGGGCTGAAGGAAGGGAGGAGCAGCAGAGGGACTTCCTTGTTCCTTGTTGGAGGAAGAGTGCGTTGCACCCCAGCTGAAGGGCTGGGCTGGCTGTCCTGGCAGACGGACAAAGGAGGACTGACAAGAGTCTGGGTGTGCTGGAAGGTGCCCGAACGTGGTATGTGTTATGTCAGTGGCCCAGAGGATATGTGTTTTAGATACTACTTGCGCTGGGGTGATACGGATTATGCTTTGGGAGGTTTCAGCTATGTTTTATTAATAAGCTATGTATGGACTAAAAGATAAGCTTCCATGGAGTTACTGGGGACTTCAAAGGAAAACTGAGGTGAGAGGCCACTTTCAGGGCTGTCTTGGGGCCACGGGGGAATGCCTAGGAGGAGTCCACTCATTTATAGAGTTCCTTAGATTAAATATTCCATAGAAGTGCAGAGTACTGTTATGAACTACATGTGGTGTTAAACAGGAGCCTTTAGGAAAATAACTTTAAAAAAATCAGAGCTTTGAAAAACCTTTTCCCTGGCTATCACACTGTAGAGTATGCACAAAGGTGAGATGCAGTATAAAGGCTTTACTGGATGCGTTTGGGGTGACCACGACTCAGGAATGCCCAGTAAACCAGGTTACACCATTATATAGTCTGTATATGCCACATATTTTACAGTCAACTATTTCAAGAATGCTTTATAGACTGTCTCAAATCACTGTTTTCCCCATGTCTGCTATAATGCCTGACTCTCTTAGTAACAGGAGTTCAACTGTACAGTCCTCTGAAGGAAAGGAAAATTAACTACTAATAAAATGTAAAAAAAAAATCTAAAAGGTATCCAAAATAACTGTTTCCCTACATAACAATGTAGTGTAATTTCAAGGGCTTTCTGGGGCTAGTAACAAAACGTGCAGGGCTTCTGGCTTTTTAATAGTTAAAGTTTCAGACAGGTCCTGTAATTCACAACCAAAATGCTCTTATTGGTCTAAGAAACAAATATTACCCATCCTGGGCCTTAGGGCAATGTAATTTGGGGGGTTTGATTGTGGGGATAGAAGAAAACATTTTTGCAACAAATTTTTTATTTTTAAATACTTTCAGCTGCTTGCAGCTACTTCGCAGCATGGACCATCAGAAGTAAACAAATGGGAACAGAATAGTGCAGCTGATAAGGGCATCAGATACATTCTATTTATCACGAGCTCAGATCACACCTTTTCATGGAAAGAAATCTGAGGATTTCCTCACAGAATCAATAACCAGTCTTTCTTATTTCACCCTTACAGCTGTGTTACATTTATAAACGTCTTCAAATTTGTGGTCTCACTTTTTGTGATCCAACTACATTTGGTTTGATTAAAATGAATATTTCAAATTTTTCAGGCAGGCATAAAAGAGAAAATTTTCAAACGTCTACAAGTCCCATTCTCAAAAGTGACCTAGGCACATGTTTTTAAAGATACTTAAGCATTGCTGTGCTCAGTGTTGCAACACCTAACTGATTGAGGAGCGTAAACCTTATTTTTAGAATGGGTTTAGGTGTTTCAGAGCCTACTTCCCATCAGTTGTCAATAGGATTTTGGCTTCTAATCACTGGAAGGGATTTCAGCACTTTTGTTAGAATCCTCAATCAATCAGGTGTTGCAAACAAAGTTATCTAAAGAGATTTCAGCACTTCGGTGCCAATACCCTATTGACAATCAATGGAGTTTTGGCTCTGAAGTGCCTAAATCCATTTTGAAAATGAGATTTAGGCTCCTCAGGCAATTAGTCATTGCAACACTGAGCACAGCAATGACTAAATATCTTCTGACACTCTTGAGTTTAAGGAGCCTGTTGAAAGCGGATGGGGTGTAAGATCCTCAGTCACTTCTGTGCTTTTGAAAATGTTACCCCAAATGGTAAAAATCAGTGAAGAGTATTTTGATTGAAATTTTCTAAATACACACTTTATGGGATATGCCTACTCACCATTTCTTCAACATGCTCTTTTTCCATTGGCATGGAACTGACACCTGGGAGGGGAAAAGTTTAAAATATCATGGATTGATACAACACAAAAGCTTACATTTATCTCACTGACAAGAGTCCTTGGGCAAATTGGCTTTGAATGGACTGTTTGCTGGAGCAGGAGTTTGCAGGAGTATCTCAGAGTTATTTTATATTATACCTTTCCTTATTCAAGAGAAGACCTATCTAAAGTAACTGCTAGCCTAGGTTGTGGACTAACATCAGAGAACAGGAAATGGGAATCTACACTGTTGGGTCCTGTTCCCTTGTCTGCTCCTGAGTGATTACATGACTCTGGATGAGTGACGTAGTTTCTGAGAGATGCCCATTTGTAACATTGTAGAATAGCTTTTCCCCCGGGGAGTTGGGAGGCTTTAACTAATTAACATGTAAAGCTCAAATCTACGTTCTAGTAGCTCAGCAACACATTTTAACCTACACGTTATTTCTGTGGTTGCTGTTGACATTTCTAGCATAAGAAGGAAACCCAAAAAAGCCCTTGTCATTCTGTCTGTGTGAGGGCCAAATAAAGAGCTGTATAGAAAGTTAGAGAAAGTTAGAAACATAGAGGTGGCTCCTTTGTTCTTTGTAAGAGAGGACAAGCTAGCCCAGCTTAGATTTAGTCTGCTTTATTGTGCCTCTCTTTTAAATTCTGTCACTCGTGGTCACACAGAAAGCAACAGTTGAGTTGAATTGGAACTTTACTTGCATAAGGACTGCAGAATGAGACCAAAATTATATATTTCTTTAGCTTAACTAACCACAGAGTAGGGTGAGGCAGAGACAGCCTTTACTCCAAAGCCCCTTGCTTCTGCATAGTTATGTCTGGCTGGCAATGGCAACCTTATCTAATTCCATTTCCCCAAAAAACCCATCATGAGTTCCATTCAGCTGATTCGGCACAGTTTATTATTGGACAGTAACAATGCTTGTCCAGCAATAAAAGCCTCCTGTAGCATTAATGCATGAAATAAACAGAGTAAAAATGACCTATTCACATTCAGCAGCTCCTTCCCAACTGTAAACATCTTGGGACAGAGTCACTAAGACTGGTGCAAGGAGGTGTTAATTACATCTCCCTGGTGCTAGCCTGGTTTTGTTACCCTTGGGGGGGTGGTTCTGCAACTTTCCTCCCTTGGAGCATTAGCTCCCGACCAGCAGGCCATAGCATGGGATACTGCTAAGAGGAAGCATTGCTGGATCAGCCCATCTCGGCTCCAATAATTACCTCACACTGCTCATGCTGCATTGGACTGCTGGAGGCCCCAGTTGGGGAAGGGATTATGGCTGTTCTCTAGCCTCAGGGTTGGGCTGCTGATCTTACTCAGCGCTTTGAGCCTCCCCCTGAGCAGACACTCTGTACCCTACCCAAAAACTGGAGCAGAAGTTGAGAATGAATATGGGCCATTGTCTGATTTCTGTTCTTTTAATAACCAGCAAAATTCTGTGAGGGCTGACCTCATCCCCCAAATAGAGAGGAGTTTGTGGTATTGCATTGTTGACTGGGAGCCCCAATGGTATATGGGTTTGTAAAGTCAGGAGCCTTTTTCACACATGGCTGAATCTCCATGTAGCTCCAATGGTTCCCTTCCGCACCCAGCAGCATGGATATAGCAGGAGATGTGCTACCATTGGCTGGTTTTCCTCTATGGCTGCAGTGTTGCAGTCCCAGAGGGGACCCAGAGGTAGTTAATGCAGCCCCAAACAGTAGTAAGTCCCTACCCAATCGTTTCTAGCAGAACTCCAATTGGTGTGTAGGTGATGGTGCTCCTTAAAGCTAATCACTTTCTCCACCATTAGTAGTTCAGAGCTGACTGAGGCAGGTGATTTATTTAGGTAACAGGAAGAAATAGCATACCAAGTAACCAGAGTCCCAGTGCTTCTGGAATCAAGCCGACCTGCATCCTCGGTCTTAATCTCTGAAACAAGTCCCTGTGTGTGTGTCCGCAAGAGACAACAGGAAACGTAGCACCGTGCAATGTCTGGCAGGGTGCGTGGCAGCTTTCAACTTCCTGCTGAAACTTATCCCCTGAGAGCACATCACTTGGCCCACACACACAAAGTACAGTAGAGGCCCCTGTGCTTGGGTTCCCACTGGCAGGGCATCCCTTGGGTCCCTCTTTGGGGAGAACAGTGCCATGGAGGGGGTGCTCCCTTCTCATCCATGTGTAAGCTGAAGAGATGACTTAGTTCATAGCCTCTTCTCACCTTTGTGAGTTTGTGTGACTCATTCTGTCAGAAAACATAAGAGCATGTACAAAGGTTGCTGCATAAATGTGACTAAACTGTTGTCTGTATCTGTTTTGTGTTCTTTCTAATGATCCAGTCCCAGAGCACCCCATCTGACTGACACTTGTTTAATTCAGTAAGACACAGAATATAAAATCTTCATCATCCCTTGATCTCTTTAAAATATTAAACATCCTAACTCTATGCAATCTCTTGAGTGTAATGTTATGTTAATGGCAGGTAAGTGCATATTAATATAGGAATCAAGTCAGCACTGTGCCATTCTGTCATTCCAAAACTCCAGTCTCCAAGAGTCAGACACTTCGTAGGCAGATAAATGTTCCTCAGGCAGCATTTGTCTGATGATGAAAGACGACATTCCAAGGCTAATAAGAGGTGTGAGGCCACCATAACAATGTCAGGAGAAATAGAGAGCATTGGACAAATGTCATGTTCCTCCATGGGCGGAACAAAATGAATATCAAATTCATATGAGAGCTGAAAAAAAACTAACAGGCAGATTCTCTGCTGTGGCAAAGATGCACTCAAAGGAACAGCGGTGGAAGCCATCAGGCAGCCAGTCTGCTTCATTCTTCCCCACTGTAGGCTACTCTAACATGCCAGCTGGCAGGAATCCCCAAGGGACTGGCTGCCGGCTGGGGACAGCTGGAGTACGGCATACTCTGGCTACAAAGGCATCCTACACTGGATTGTAACGGTGCATGTAGGAGCTTTCTACACTGGCTCTGCAGCTGCCTGGGAGATGTAGATGTTTCCACTGTCTCAGTAGCACAAAGGACTAGAGCAGGGCAATGAATCTGCCACATGTCTTTTCTACCACGTATACAGCTCTAGTCTGACAAAGTGGGAACAAAATCAGAAAGGGTACAGAAAAGCAAATCCTATATTTTAAACAGTATCTTTATTTTTATACCTACCTGGTAGATATCATATGGACATTTCCACCTCCTTTATCAAATATGTTTAAGCCACGAAAACCAGATGGTTTGATTTTCAGAGTTGTTGAGTGATCGCAAATACTGCTAAAAGCATAAGAACTGCATGTGCTCACCACTTTTGAAAAATCCAGTCATAAATCAGTATTAGTTTTACTTGCATTGATTTATGATTATTTAGGTGTAGCCATGTGGATTCATCACGGTTGCTGATGACTCATGAGAGCACAATCTGTGACTGAAATGGAATTTTCAGCAAAAATTCTTTTGAACAAAGATCATCTAAGTCCAAGTTTTGTAGAAATGAAAATACAATTCAGGAGGCTGGAGGAATTAGTGATTTTTTTTTAAAAAATCGGCTTGTCAATCCTACAGTTTACTTACACCTGTTTGACTTTTGAAAGCAATACAGTCAAAATAAAAAATTGCATAGAGGGGTGGCAGTGATGTCAAACCCAAATAAAAATACACAATAAAGGCCTGATCCAAAGCCAAATGAAGAAATGGGACAATTCTGATCAACTTCAGTGGGCTTTGAACCATGTCCTTATCTCTTTCTTTTTCATTTTTGCTTTATTATAGCAACAAGACACCTGAGGATAGTTCATTCTATGGAATTATTACAGTTATGTTTTCCCTGCTTTCCATTGGATGTCTCTTAATGTATCTAAACCTGAAATAATAATATCCCAGAAATGCACGGTTAGACTTTAAACTTCCCTAGTGAAATTAGGTAGTATGAATAAGAAAATATTCATTTTGGTTTTAGTTTTAGATCTCGTGTAAATTGCTTGAGTAAATTTTTTTTTTAAAAAATCTGTGAAATCAAAACAACATGAACAAAAATCTCTATTACCTAAAAATTCAAACTTCGCTACTTTAAAAGCAGCTCCCTATTATATTTTATCAGTTGCTTCTAATTAACTCATTTTGCGTAAAATTTAGACCTAAAAACTTCAGAGAAATCAATGTAATTGTCATACTGAGATAAAATAAACAAATGGCTGATTAGCATTTGAATAGTGTAAGGAAAAGGTGTATTAAAAATTGATCTTTAGCACTAATTATACAGTTAACAGCCAGGGTAGGAAGATTATCAAACACTACAGTGAAAAGGCTCTTACACTGAATAGTGCCTTACTCTGTGATTAGTTCCATTGAGAGTAAGGGCAGCAGAATCAGACAGCGAATGAATAGAAGCAGAATATAGAATAAGAATACAATTTATGAAAGAAAGACTAAATTGGCAAATCCCTTTAAGACACTATGTTTTTGCATTCTTATTTTTAACGTATTAAACCTTCTCTAAAATCAGGCATATGAATGTACTGGATTGGTAAATTTTAAAGGAATTCCATCGATATAATTTTACTGTCTAACCATCCATGAAGATGATATTGATTTTTTAAAATACTTTCCCTTTAAATTTCAAGAAACACCTTGTACTTAGCCATCTCCCATTGTCTAGAAACCTTTGCCTTGCAAAGCACCTCTCCATAATCATACTATTTATTCATTCTGATCATCTTGTTAAATCTCCAGGGCTTTTCATGTCCAGCTTTCCAGAGGGCTATGCAAACTCACAGACCATTTGACAGAAATAAACCACTCAACTATCGGGGTTTTTTTCTCTTCCAGAATTCAGGTCAGTTTCACAGTTGCAGCAAATAAATCCATCCGTTGATTTCAAGTGATCCATCAGTTTCAGCAAGGCGGCAAAGTGCCACCATCTATGCTCTAAATAATTAAAGCGGAGTGGATAGAAATAACAACAAAATCTCAACAGATGGCGTAATCCTCTAGGACAAAACATTTCCCTTCTCAGGTAAAATTTCCATCCAACAGCAAGAGGTTTTTTGTGTAGTTGGTTGGACAATTTTTTTTTATTAATTTTTTTAAAGCATATGCTAACATTAACTAAAAAAAAAAAAACTTCCAAAAAAAAAATCTATCTGGAGTTTTAATTCACATACCATTTTAAACTGAATCCACATAGTAGATCCGCCCCCTCTTGCATTTATTTATTTATTTTTCACATAAAAACCTGTCAAGAGGATGGGAACGGGGGAAGACACAAAGATGCCAGACACTTATGACCCGTATGTATTCTCCCAAGCCCAGCACAGGGACCATTTCTTCTCTTTGTTTCTAATTATCTTCAGCTGTCCTGTCCTCTGTCCAGTCTTATCTGGTCAAATTAAAACAGCCCTGCTTCTTCCTATGCCGAGCCACAAATGGTCACAAGGGCGTGTGGGCATTTGCGAGTGCTTGCCCTGTACGTGTCTGCAACCCCGCGC
>ML675614.1:7640967-7732458 GCA_007922155.1 Mesoclemmys tuberculata | reverse complement strand
CCCCCCAACACACTCAGACCCCACCTCTGCCCAACACACACAGACCCACCCCTCACCACACACACCCCACCCTCTCCCCAACACACTGAGACCCCCCCTCACAGCCTGCCACCCACAGACCTGCACTCCCACCCCCAACCCTGCCACCCACAGACCCCCACTTCCTTCCCTGCCTTTTACTCCAACACCCCTGCCCTGCCCTGGCCACCCCACAGCCTCCTTCTCTGGCCCCCATTCCCTCCCCTTCACTCACCCCACTCCCAGGCTCCAGGAGGCAGAGCCTCCTTCCCCATCTCCTCCCACTTACTCCCTCCTCAGATCCGGGGAACCAGGGCTCCCTCCCCAGGCTGTAAGAAGTGGAGCCCATTTCCCTTTCTTCTTACCCTTTCTGCCTCCTCTCCACCTCCCTCTCCCCTGCCGTCTATCCCCCTTCCAGGGTAGCAAGAGGTAGGATCTTTTCCCCTTATCTCCCCCGGGGTGGAAATAGACAGAGCTCCCCTTCCCTTTTCCCATGTCAAAGGAGGCAGAATCTTCTTCTTGGCTCCCCCATTCCCATTAGCATGGGAGGCGATACATTTACCTCCAGGCCTAGTAATTTCTAGTTCAGTTCTAATCAAAGCTTTCTGGGGTCCGGGCAATAGCAAGTCTGTTGCTGCAACCTTTTCCCCCTTTTGGGGAAAAAAAAATCCACCTCTTGGGTACTGATCATTGCTCCCCTTGTGGAGTGCAGAAGCAGAGAGCTGCAAGCAAACAGAGCCGCCCTTTTTGCAGAAATCAACCGTTGACACCTTTCCACATCATGCCACTTATTTCATCTGGTGAGTGAATGGCACACATGGTTCCTCAAAAGGTGATACTGAGCAAACCTCTTATGAGCTATCTCCACACCTGCCTCTTATTTACTCTTCTGTTGTTATGATCTAGGGAGACAGAACAAACTCACAGAAAAGAGATTTTAAATAATTTCTTAAACAGACCCCATCTTGTCTGATTATTCCTTCAAGAAACGTCAAGTATAAAAGCCCATAACAAACTCTCTGCAAAGAGAAATTCTGAATACAGCTACAAACAGAGCCAAGCAAAAATATTCCTGATCCAGGTTTGGATTTTTTGTTTGTTTGTTTTCCCCCTCTATTGAATTTTAGAGGGATGGCTCTCATTTCTTTGTATTAGACATTTGCTCTTTTCAAATAATAGATGCAGGAGCCTGTATTTGAATGCCAATATTCCTGAAGATGGGTGAATTTATACTGCCCAAACACCAGCTATTCTATACTTTTATCTTATTTATTATTTCTGTTACAATAGTGCCTAAAACACAACTGAGAACAGAGTCCCATCATGCTAAACACAGTAGAAACCTAGAATAATAGACAGTCCCCTCTTTGAATTGTTATTGATGATGCTAGATTGATATATATTCAAAGGGCATAAAGTAGGACGTAGGGATACATAACACTGTGTGAAATTTCACAGTGAACAATCATCTATGCATTAAAAAAACTAGACGTTTATGCCCTATTTTAATTTTGTGTCAAAAGATAGCCTTAACTATAGAGTCCAGGTAGAGTACCTCCATAATCCCCTTTTAATTTGCAAAGTGGTTTCCTTTGGAATCTGAATCCAAGCTAAAACAGTTACTTTACGGTTATTTAGAAGCAAATCTGTGGCCGTTTTAACACTGTGATCCAGTCTGTGTTTTGAACAGTGTTCTCTCTGTCTTGCAGTTCCTGTGTCAGGTAAGCAACAAAGCTTCCCCTCAGGCAACCCCAGTGTCCTGTTCCCTGATATTACTGATTGATTGACTGGGAGAAATTTAGGGCCTTGTTCACAGTTCACTGAAGTCACTGGATAGAATCTCATTGACTCCAGTGGCCTTTGGTTCAGGCCCTGGTTGTGCTGTGAGATGAGAGTTTTTGAATTACCATTTTCAACAGTTAATTAGAAAAGGTTTAAATAAAATATTTGCTATTGTCTTTTAAAAGTGCTCTTGGCCTCCCCATTTATTTAGATGGCACTTCTTGGTTGTCCCTGTGTCATGACTAAATTACTGTGTTTGCACTGCAGTATTGAGGGGCATGTCACTTGCCAGTATAGGATTTTTTTTTTTAAACTGCTGGGCTATTTTTAAGACGTGTATGATATTCAGAGTGGGTGAAATTCACTCCAGAGCACAAGACATGCACAAGGGACCTGCACTACTTTTGACCCATTGACAGGGGATTACTGGTGGAATAGCCACAGAGATGGCTTCCTGATGCAGAGGGTGGCACTAGGGTTGGAACAGGTGAGGGCCCACAAGATCTAACTTCATGTAGTTCCAGGGACCTCTGTTTAAATGGCTTCTATTCCACCCTGTACATTGCAGTCAGAGGAAGCTGTGCTACAGCTCTGTATTCAGCCTCACAGGTGGATTTATTTATATTTTATTTTTACTTACAGGATTTTGTAACACACTCCTCCCCACAGAATCTGAGCACTCCACAGACATTAATGGATCCATCTGCACAGCACAGGAGGTAGGGCAGTTTTATGTCTTCAGTTTAGATGGGGAACTAAGCCCCAGGAAGCATAAATGTGGTTCTCAGTTACATCAATACATGGCAAAACTAATTCTGAGTTGCTACTGAGATCAAAATCTAGCCTGAAGAAATTCATTAACTTGCCAAAGGTCACCCAAGACTCCTATAGCAGAACTAGGAGCAGAGCCAAATGAGTGGATTTCACCTCAGCTTGAATGAATATAGACAGAATATCATTCTGACTTGGATAAACATGGTGTGAAGTACATTTAGGTTGGTGTGGGAAAACCCAGGCAACAATTCCTAACCCCAGTATTTCTCCATGATGGATAATTCAAGACCATATTTTCCAAAAATGTCACATCACCAAAACATTCCAAGTCATGTATCTGTTGGATGGACTTTCCATTGAGTTGAGGGTACTATTCCCAAGGGATCTGATTTCATTAAAGAGTAAGGGTGATAGCAGGCTATGGCATTTTTCACACTGCCCATGAAGTGAATGGCACTTCCTACCCTTCCTTTTCAGATGCATCAGAATTTTCATTTCACAGATATGCACACCACATAAAGCTGTGGCAATCCATCACTTGATGGATTAACAATATTTATCCTATTGAATTATCTCAAATATAAAAAGCTTTTTTTAAAACAACCATAAAAAGCTGAAATTTCAAAAGATGACAAGTGAAGTTTCATGTCTGCTTCTGAATTGACCTTGCATTTAGAGATTTCAGCAGGCTACTCTGTGGACCATAGATATTGTTTTCCTTCAGTTAGATGTGGAGGCAGGATTATATCTGTGCCAGACTGTCAGTAATTTTTATGGGATGAAAATCCTACAGCGCAATTCGTGAGTGAAATCATACCTTTCATTATGGAGGTGCTAAGGAGATGAACCCAAGGTAAATACCAGTCAGATCTGGAAGGTAGAATTCTAAAGGGACATCATCAACAGATTTCTATTAATCATTAATCATATTAATAATTTCTATTAATGGCAATGCAAATTCCTTCCATATATATTCAATGCCTTTCATGGTAGAAGGATAATAGAGGTTGAAGTGTACCTGTAAAATCATCTATGCCTAATTCACCGCTGCTTTACTCCAGTTTTATATCTGTGTGACTCCACTGAAATCAGCAATTACAGTGGCATATAGCTGGAGTAATACAGAGGTGAAATAAGATCCACATACCCAACCATCTCCTTAGTAGCTCCACAACTAAGTAGGATCAGGGATCTAACTCCTTCCAAGGTCAATTTTATCATTCACCCACAAGTGCATCCCCAGAACAATGATTTTAGCTGTGTTAAAACTAGGGTGATCAGATGTCCCAATTTTATAAGGACAATCCCAATCTTTGGGGTTTTGTCTTATATATGTGCTTATTACCCTCCACCCCTTGTCCCAATTTTTCACACTTGCTATCTGGTCACCCGAGGTAAAACCCATCTGACCCATACATTTGATGGGGATCTCCTAGCTGGTAGATTGCAGAAATGCAATAGTCATGCAGAACTAGGGACTCGTACATCTACACTGCAAGTGAAAGTGTGATTGTAGCATGGGTAGACAAGCCTGTGCTACCTTTCATCTAGCTAGCACAGGAGTGATAGCCGTGTAGACATGGTGACACAGGCTTCAGCCCGGGATAGCAGCTCCAGTACAAGCTTTCCAGGGACCCTGGGTATATAACTTGGTTGTTAGCCTGTGCCATCACATCCACACTGCTATTGTTACCCATGCTAACATGATTATAACTAACATGGGTACGCCTGCCCATGCTACAATCACTCTTCACTGTGCCCTGGCCCTGAGTAGGTGTACAATGGGAAAGAAGGTTGTACTGCACGCACTGTCACACCCCTGAACAATGGATCCTTGAATTTCTCAGAATTTACACGCTGCAGGTTAGGGTTTCCATTGCCAGTGGTACACCCTTAAAGGGCTTGGGGAGGCATGTGAAGTGAGAAGGGCCATGATCAGGGCCCTCCCCCTGTACTGACCAGGAGAGTCAGGCAAATGTGTTCAGCACATACATTGTATGATACAATGGTCATGCTTGCCTGGTTATTACTATTACTTCTTATTTGTAATGCTGTAGTGGGGCCAGGAAAGCCATTGTGTCTACCTAAGGCATTCAGATACCACACCAGTACCTGTGCGAAGTAAAACAAAACGGCTAGTAGATTAGATTAGATAAAACAGTGGCCCCCAGTACACACCCTACCACAGGCTGTGGCTCAATGCCAGTACTATACACTGCTCACCTTTCGGCAGGGTTCTGCTCCTTTCTCTCACCTCTAGGTGAAAAGGAGATTGCTACCTTCCTGGGCACACTGCTTCATTTATATCAAGAGATGAGGTGAGACATGATATCAGCTGATCATACTGAAAAATAGATTTTACATTTAATTTGCCCCTTTTCAACCTCTGGGGCTAGTCAAAGTTCAGGGCCCTGGGAATGTTATATTTGGGGACAGAAACTGATGATGGAGTCTGGTGTTTTCTTTGAAGCAATCTTGTTTACTTCAAGAAATATGCATGGTCCTGCTCCTCTGAAGGCCGGAGAACCAAAAAATAGGGGATAAATTCTTTGCTTGCAGCTGCAAGTCTCTTTAGCCAGTATGAGACCAAAAACCTTCCTTTAGACTTCTGCAGGGTCAGACCATGCTTACAGGCAGCTTCTTGGCTTTCTTCCTGCCTCTCAGGGCAGATCTAAACTACAAACTAGTATTGGCGCAGCTGCGCCGCTGTATCACTTCTGATGAAGACGCTCTAAGCTGACGGGAGAGAGGTGATAGCTATGTCAATGGGAGAAGCTCTCTTGCTGCCAGAGCGCCGTCTACCCAAACACTAATCAGCAAAGACCCCTCTTCCCTGGCTAGTCAGTCCAAAACTCCTGGGCAGGTTCACAGCTGTTTGTCTTGTGAGTAGCTTATTCTGACAGTTATGTTAATTGAAGGATATATTCACACCCAGCCTCAAAGAGGCTTGCGATTGATGCAGTCACCAGTACCTCTCAGCATACCCTGGACAGTATAACATAATACAGATGGAGGTGAATATGAACCAATTCAGAGCCACTGCTCTGCTCTTCTGGAAACAGCCCTCAGCCAGCCACTCACAAGCCCTCAGGCCCTGCGGATTCAGTCAGAAGAAGCTCTTTGGGCCAAGGACTCTTTTTGTTCTGTGTTTGTATATCGCATGGCACCATGGGATCCTGGTCCATATCTGGGGCTCCTACATGTTGCAGTAATACAAATAATAAATGAAGAAGAAGAACGAAGAAGGAAGGGATACAGCCCCAAACTCAGCTGATGCCCTGAGGTCAATGTGGATCCAGAGCATTGTGCCTCTGTCCCTGTCAGCTCAGTGCCAGTGGAAAACATTTTCAGATCATCAGGCAACACAGGAAACCTTAACCACATTGCAGTATTTTAAAAAAGAAATTGCTTTTGGGCCTACCAAAGTGAGAATAGTTTTTCCATATTGAATTCTCAGCATGTTTAACACTAACAAATGCTGCCACTTCTTAAGTACTTCCCTGACAACAACGCAGCAGGGTTTGTTTGCTTCGGGCACTAAATATAACTTATCTCTTGTAATTACACTTGTATGTTATTCATGGAAAAGAGGACTTGGGCCTGAAATAAAATATAGATTCTCTTCCCCTCCCCCCACATAAATACAATTTAATTTGCCTAATAAGGTCATCACACAATTTATTATTTTTAGTGTACTACAATGGTGAATTAGATGAGCTGGTTTCAAGTCTCTTCCGTGCATCTAGGCTGTAACTTCTTGCGTCGGTGTAGATTTTCGTTTCCCATACGCAGTCTGAAAGTGGTGTATTGGATTTTCAATTGAGAAAGAAGATGAAAAGTGATCAGAATCTGCCATGTCAATTTAATTGATCATTAAGCTAAGCAGCAGTAAATATCCCTTTGAATAGCTGGGATCATGGTTTAACTTATGTCCTAAACTACAAGCCTCTTTCCCCAGTGCCTAGCTGAAGTAACTTGATGGAACGCTGGGGAATTCTGTATGGGGGAAGAGTGAGAAATCCCATCAGCTCACAGCTCCTGGAGTGGGTGTGGAACTGTACAGCTAATGGCTGGAACCTCTCCTCCACTGGATAAGGACAGCAGGTCTTCCTTGCCCCCTCTCCCCTCCTCCCCCCATCCCCCTGGGGAGTTTAGAATTGCCCAATACAGAGAGTGCCTGTGTAATACCCTTGGGGAACACAATGTCCTCCTGCACCCTCAGGGGAACAGGCAGGGCGTGAGTGTTAAAAGGATGAGGTCCTTTACACATTTCACTCACTTGTGTACAGTGAGTATAGAATGCTAATGGTTTGCACTCCCTTCGCACTAATGGCCAAGGGACACAAGGGACAGGACAATGGAGAATCAGGCCCAGCTATTTCAGGAGCTTCCATTGGGGCAGTGTGTCTCCAGACTGCCTCCTATAGCAGGCTGTGCCATAACAGCCAGAATTTCAAGCACTCACCATCCACAAGCAGGGTCAGATTTTCCAAAGAACTCAGTACACAACAGCACTGATTAAGCCACACATGGCCAGATTTTCAAAAGAGGCAGCCTCCCACTGTCTTGCGGAGTGCTTGTGAAATTCTGGCCTCGTGGGGCTTATTTTAGTCATATACCTAGAAAACTAAGGCCCAGATATTCCTCAGAGATATTTAGGCTGCTAATTTCCATTGATTTCATAAACACATACTTCAATGGAAGTTAGGTGTAGGGTTGCTAACTCTCCAGGATTGTCCTGGAGTCTCCAGGAATTAAAGATTAATCTTTAATTAAAGATTGCCATTTGATGAAAGCTCCAGGAATACATCCAATTAAAACTGGCAACCCTAGGTAGAAGCCTTTGAGGAATATCTGGGTCTAAATGTGCAGGGTAACAATCCACTTGTATGATAATTGGTGCAGACAACTGTTTTTTGTACAGACGGAGAAGTCTGTACAACGAAAGAACATTGCTTCTGAGCAACAGCCTGAGTGCTATTTACCATTAAACAGAACAACTTGAACAACTGCATTCCTCCTTTAGACAATAAAACAGTTCATTTACCGCATCTCACTGTGCACTCAAAACACCAGCATTTTGTCAGCTAATGTTTAATGTTTACAATGACTGGGGCTAGCCTGGTTTTCTTAAAAATTTGTTTTGTTAAATATTTATAGAATTTCAACTCTCAACAAGGCTTTGTTCAATAAGAATAATATTGCTCTGTGGTCACTAATGTCCTGGAAGCTTCACAGAGACTAATTCCAACTTCATAGGCTAAATATATGTATATTATATTATATATATATATTTGCAACAGACTATAATGATTCCAAAGGAGCCATTTTAGATCTGGGTAAATATATTTAAAAAAAAAAATTATCTGAATATATATTCACACATTATTCTGCTCTCAAAGCACAGCTCTGAAAGGTCTGTTGCCTTATGTCAGTGCTCACACACTTCAGTGAAACGAATGATTTTGTTCCTATTGTTTTTTACTGCTACTACCATGTCATAAAAGTAATGCAGACCCAGCCACAAAAACACTGTGTATGAAAGGTCTGGGCTACACCCACAAATTCAAGGAGAGTCTTTGATGTGCTCTTTGTGCTAGAAAATCCCCTTTGCACATCATGCTTTTTGAGGCTTTGAGGCTGTCTGTGTGAAAAGGCTGGATGGAATGAAGAAATGTAAGGGGTTTAGGTTCAAAAGTAGACTTGGGAACAAGAAATATCCAGCCAGATCCTCAACTGGTGTAAACTGGCTTTTCTCCATTGACTTCAATGATACTACTTTGTTTTTTACCAGCTGAGGATCCGGTCAACAGAATTTATTCAGGCCCTATGATCCTTTCTATCGGGCATTACCAACAATGTCTGGGTCTCAGGCCTTTCCTCCTTGATGGGTAGGAAGATAACTTTCTCTTGGCTTATTTGTGATGTAAGGCCTCCTTGCACTGGGACTGAAGTGAATTACAACTATAACCAGCCTGCAAAATATCGAACTGACACCCACTCTCGGTCTGATAGGAAAATTCACCTTTCCCAGCTTTGAGCACATGACTCCTGATGGCCAGTCCTATGCTTAACTCACTAGACAACAGGCCTCTCTCATTACAGGTATTCCCTCTCAGCTGGCATAGTAGGTGAAATTCATCCCTGCTATATCTCCATTGGCTTCAGTGGGCTTACACTATGTGAGAGGAGCTGGCTCTGACAAAGTCGTCTGCAGAATGAAAGCATTTGAGATGCCATGTTTCCACAACAGACCTAGGCAACAGCGTGGAGTGTAATAGCATTCCAAGCAGGAGAGTGGCTCGGAACCTCACCCAGAAAAACAGTCGTTGCCATACACACATCCCCTAGGGAAAGACAGCTGGAAGTGAGAGTCTGAAAAGAGACAACTCTGTTCACCCGGCCAAATCAGCGAGGGCTATGGAAGCTAAGCTGTTTTAATGGTCTCCCCTTGTAAAAGGTCAGCTCCAAGTTCACTGTGTGTCTCCTGCTCTTGAAAGGCTAACGTTTTCAAATCAAAATGATTGCAGCCAAAGGATAGAGAATGATCTCCTCCAGCCAGACTAATCAGAAGCTTTGCAAGGTAGAAAAGAAAACCAAAAACAAACAAAAACAACAGCAGCTGGTGCTCCACTGCTGCAAAATCCTAGATTGAATAGAAGGGTCAGCAAGCGACATGTGCTGAGCTTGGGATAATATGTCTCCTAGGAGGTGTTTTGTGCGTAAGGCCCCATATCCTGTAACGAGGTCCAGCCCACATGGAGGAGATGTCAAGGTTCCTTTTAAAGCCCCCTGATTATGCTGGGAGAGGTGTAGAGCTGCATTGCCTCAGCAGGCGCTCCAAGGGGCATCATGCTTCTGGAGTCCCTGCTAAAGGGAGACAAGAGGGCATGGCCACTGCTTTACCCCTGAAAGCAGCTTTACCCTTTGCAGCTGGCCCTCTCCACTGGCTGGAGTGGAAAGGGGCTAGGAGCCCCTTTGTGCATGATGAGCTACATTAGCTCCGTCATTGTGCTCTGGAGGGGCAGGGAAATCTGTTGGAAATTCACTCCACTCCTCTCCTCTTTTGATTTTTCCTCTTGCCCTTTTCCTTTCTTCCTTGGCTCTTTGCTTAGGTCTCTCCCGAGGACGAGGATGCTGATTTGTATTCTGGGTCAGTCTGTGCCACTGGAGAGATTGCTTTGCTTTTCTTCTGCTACACAGAGGAACGCACACCATTGTGTGTGTTTGCTTGTACAAAAAAAAAAAAAACCCCACAAAAAAATACAGGTACTCCTGGAATGCAGTTGTTCAGGGCAAAGGGAACAACAGGACAAAGGATTTTTAAAGCAGAATATCCTCCCAAGAAGCTAAGGGGCTATGCCCCTGCTCTCTGTTATACTTCAGCAGCTGCAGTGGGGAAGCAGATGGACAGCTGCAGACAGGAGCACTCAAAGAACTGAATCCCCAGCTTAGTACTCAAGGGACCAAATCTGACCCTGGTCCATGCACCACAGCCCCTATGGCAAGACAAGTCAGCCTGTCCTCAAGCTGCCTAGTGCAGACCTCACCATGTGCATCATGCCCTTGCTGGGAGTGCTTGCTTCTCTTTGCAAAACAACATAACATATGCCCCATTACACATCCCCTGGGCCCCTTGCCAGCCTGGTGTGGGGAGCAGACAATCATACCAGCTCCCACACTGAATGTTGTATACACTATGACTGTGTGATTTTTTTTTTTCAAAGGAGGCTTTGGTGTTTGTTTGGCCCATCTGCAAATGCCCAAACTACTTCTGGGCTGTCAAACAGAACGTGAGCTCTTGGTCCTCGGTTTAGCCCACATCTGCCTAAATGCAACATTTCTTGCACTTTCCTCTGAAGCAGCTGACGCTGGCCACTGTCAGAGGCCAGGAGCTGGGCTAGACAGACCTCAGCTCTGGTCCAGTGTTGCTATGCCTCTGAGGTGTTTTAAAAACATGGTCAGGAATGCTTGAATTTATTTGAGGTGAAATTCATCCTAGCAAGGTGGGCCTGTGGGGGTACCTCCTTCAACCATCTCAAACCCCATAAGGGTGCTGTGCAAGGGACTGTCGGAGATTTTGGCAAGCCAGCACATCAGGAGGGGTCTTCAGGCAATACCCATGCCAGTTTTCATACCAGGCATATGGCTTGTGTGTTGTACCCCTTTCCCAGACTGTCTTTCTAGAGTTAATGGCAGGGCCAATTATCCCATGTGTTTGTGAAGCACCTTGCACACTTCAGGCTCTGCTGCAATCTAAATACTAATTACACACTAAAAAACTCCAACCAAAGAACATTACTGAGGTTGCAAAGTCAAGCACGCTAGAGTTAAGAAATGCCATGTCACAGGCCGGCTGGCCCTTTCAAGGGAGATGGGTCTCAGCCCACCTGTGACACAAACAACTCTCCTCCCAGGTGGGGAAAATAAAGAAGACCATGTGACTCAATCAGGCCCGTGAGCTAGAGAAGGAGGAGGCCTGGTTGTCTGGAGAGAAAAGGAGGATGAAGCTGTGAGAAGAGCCCTAAGTCTATAGAAGACTCCAGGTAGGAAAGCTTGGGAGTGGCTGCTCAGGCAAGATCAGGGAATAACCCAGAGGATCCTAGGAGGGGCTGATGGGAGAGATAGAAATACCATGGGCTGGGTGAAAGCTGGGCCTGGAAGATAGGCAGAAGAATTAGAGAAGACAAACTCCTTAGGAAGGTGGTGCTGGGCCCAGCGTGTGTTTTGTGTTTGGCTTTTGTGCTAAGAAACTCTGCTACCCTGGATGGTGTGAACTTTTGTTTACAGATGATTTAGCTAGAGGGCCAAGTGGCTGCAGCAGCTAAACTGGGGCGGTGGAGTTTTTGAGGGGCTGGCAGAAGGGGGGAAACTCCAGCAGAGTTGCTGCAGAGTCAGCCTTGCCTCTGAGAGGGTGTTCTGGAGCTGCTGTACCCCCAATATGTGCCAGCATTAAAGCTGCTAGTCTCTTCTCCCCCTGCCTCCAAATCCCTTTCACTTGTCCCAATTTTCCAGAAATATTCACCTTGAGGCGCACACCTCTGGTATGGAAAAATTCAGCTCAAAGGGGTAATGTTTGGTACAGTTATGAGCAACTGAAAACACAGCATTAATAATGTGTCCCAACTCTCTGTTATAAGGCTAAGAGCCATGCTTGTAATAATAACAGTCCCAAGCCGGTCTCCCAGGCCTGGTCTACACTAGGGAATTAGGTCGGTATAAAGTATGGTGGTCAAAGCTGCGAAAAATCCACACCCCTCAGAAAAGCAGTTAAAATGACCTAACCCATGGTGTAGACAGCGCTAGGTTGACAGGAGAATTTCCCATTGACCTGGCAATCGCCTCTCAGGGAGGCAAATTATCTCCACTGATTGGAGAATCCCTTTTATCAGCATAGCTAGTGTCTTCAGTGGATTTCTACAGGGGTGCAGCTATGCCACTGCAGCATTTTCAGTGTAGATGAGCCCCTGACAGAGAGTCTAGGAAATCTGCTTGCTGTAGCTTCTCCCAGGAGTCTCCTTAAATGGGGTGACCATAGTTTCGTAAGCACGAACTGGTTCACTTCTCTGGTGCCATTTTGAGGGTTATGAACACCCAGACAAAAGATGCAGGCACACATCTATATTTTTATTTATATATTTAAATGGGTGGTGTCGCTGCTGCTGCTGCTGTCTTCTGATTCAGCCGTGACATGGGCAAATTCCTCAGCCTGGAGTTACTTTCCGTAGTACCTCAGCATCTCAACGAGGTTGTCCTGGAACACGGAGCGAGGGTCATTAACACTCGTGTGGGAAGTGGCGTACCAAGGGTCTCCAGCGCCCAGGGCTCAAACATACATTTATGCCTCCCTGCAGAGGGGAGGAGGGGTCCCAGCACTGCCCTCCAACTGCCTTGGAGAGGGGGGGAGGCATCTGTACCTATGGAGGGGGTGTGTGAGGCCTGGGGGGTCTTGGGCCCACTGCCCCCCACTCCCCACACTTACTCCCCACAGTTACCCACTGGGAGGGGGAGCCGGGTCATTCATGACGCACTGGGGAGGAGCTGAGATGCGCCCCTCAGAGCCTCCTGTGCCTCTGCCTGTTGTGAAGGGCAGGGCTGGGCCAGGCCAGCCACACTCATCACTTCAGCTCGGACGGGGCAGCCTGGCGGGTGGGAGTGCTGGATCAGCTCTTCATGGTATGTGGGGGGCACAGGAGGCTCTACATCCCTCAGAGCCCCCTGCCTCCTGTGCGTCATGAGGGTCCGCGCCCGGCACCCCCAGGCAGGCTGGCACCTAAGAGCCTGCCTCTCCCCCCCACTTCACCCTGTGCATGTGGGTCAACATTACAGCTGGGGGCGTGCCCGCCTTCCTGTGACTTTTCTCCTCACCTCAGACACTATGCATAGCACTGACTGCTTGTTCCACTGACTGTTGGTTCCTGCTGAATGGTGTGATTTTCTGTTCATTGTGGCAGTTCTTCTTGGACAAAGATAAAGAAATCAAATGCTTTGACTGACAAAATGGAAAAACTAGGACATTTTGGGTGTCCCACAAAGTTCCTGGGATGTCAAGGCATCACATGAAAGCATTGGACTGTCCCTGTCATGCTAGGACACATGACCATCTCCTTTTTGGAGGGCAGAAAAATATATTGCAAATTCCCCATCCGTCTGTAGCTCCCTTGGCACCCTTAACAGCCCAGAACCTCGGAGAGTCCTCACAGCATTAGCAAAACTTGCCTCTGGGGCAAAGAGAGATTCAGTGACTTGCCCAAGGTCACACAGGAAATCTGTGGTGGAACTGGGCATAGATGGAGAAAGTGTTGCCTAGGGGCAGAAACACTGGGCTCTGGAGACCTGAATTCTTTTGCATGCTGAAGGATTTTGGGCAGTTGCTTCCCGTGCTACAGTTTCCCCATCTGTGAAATGGGGGTAATGATACTGACGTCAGTTTGTAAAAAGCTGAGAGATCCGCTGATGAAAAGTGCTAAGTAAAAGTTGTTTGTTTATTTTACTAAACCAACTTTCTCAAGTCCAGCCCAGTGCTCTAGTTGCAAAACCATCTTCCTTCTCTTCTGCTTTCACAGATCCCTGTTAATTTGTCGCCCACAACAAAGTCAATTTAAGCATGGCTTAACATTTCAGCCAGGAGTTTTCTGGCTTTAGTTAGTGCCCGTTACTGTCTTAATCTCATTTTGTCCTCTAATATTCTTTAACTGCACTGGTTCTTGCTTTTAAGGAAAAATACTGGCATCTGTTGTCAGTTAATAAAAATGTGGGGGGGCAGAGGGAAGGAAGCAGTTAGTGAATAGGTACGCAAGGTGATATTTTTAAAATGAAATTTTGTTATGGGGAAAACATGTGCCTCCCCACCAAAATGCCTACACTCCATAATGAACCGGAATCATTTACATAGATCATATACTGCATGTTGTACACTGATTTTAGAAACCATGTGTCATGATGTACCCCGCACGTTACGAAACACTAAAATATACGGGGGCAGATACTCGCTGGCAGAAACCCACTGGATCCCATTCAAGGGAATGGAGCTACATCATTATACCAGTGGAGGGTCTGGCCCAGAGACAGTACATTGAAATGGTTCAGCTCTCCCCTGGCAGAGTGCTTCTTTACTGATCAGTGTCTGTCAGATCTTTGGCATGAATCAGTTCCTCCCGCTAGGGAAGGTGTGGGAGGGGATAGGTTCTGGTTGACAGAACCTATCTGCCAGCGAGGCCATCGTGACAATATTGAGCTCATCTTTAAGGAGGAAAGTGAGAATGGACAGGAAGTGAGATGGGGTATTTGAACCTCACCTTAGTCAGAAAAAGGATAACATTGCCATGGGGTGAGTCAGCCACTGCTTTCTGACACTTACTGCGGGTGTAGCCTTTTCGAGGGAGTGGTTAAAAGCAGATATGTAGCTTATACCCCTTGCTTAGATCTGTGCTTAAGGGAACACACAATGTAGCCCATCGTTTCTCAGTGATCTCGTTTCAAAGACCATTTATTTTGGGTTCAAGTAAACCTTTGATGGTTACAGTTAAGTCCTCTTTAAAAAAAAAAAAGGGGGAAAAATAAAATCCCTCTTCTCAGTAGCTAACACCGAGGAAGCAGACTGAAATTTTCAAGCACTGCTGAAGGGCTTGGTGTTGTTAACTGGCTCTTCTCCTGGAGCTGAATTGGTATTTCCTGCCCGACTGTGGCAGCGGGCAAAAATGTGGGCTCAGTCGCGGCAGCAAAGGCCTTGCCACAGAAGAGGAGAAATGGGCTGGCTGATGGGAAGGCCTCAGCCCTCCCTGGAGTTCCAAAGCACAGGCTGAGAGGAGTCACAGTTCAGTGACTTCCAAAAATGAAGCTGTAAATCTGAAAAAGGGGGGGAGGGGAGAGAGCACAAATGTCCTTCCAGCCAAGGGCTGCTTGCTTCACCTCCTTGTTGTCTTGAGCTATTCATGCTATTTTACAGGAGGGAGGCCCCAATGCAACAAATCTACGACAGAGACTGAGGGCGTGTTCCAAAAGTCACAGAAGTCAATGGAAAAACGCCTATTGATTTCAATGGGCTTTGGGTCAGGCTTTGAAAGACAATGTGCTATGAACGCTTGGGACATCCAGGGGACATTGTGTGTCAGAGAGAGAGGAGCAGATCTCCATGTCTGCCTCACCACCCTTTTAGTCCATTATTTCAGTTTTAACAAGGGCTGCAAGACAGAAGTTGGATCAAAATTAAATGAACTTTTGATTGGATGTCTGTGGCCTTTAGCAGTCAGGGGAAAAACAGCTGGGCACTGGCCCTAATTGAAATTTATGAACTAGTTGAATAATAGGAGCTATCAGATATTCTGTGTAAGTAACAGATAAACAAATGACACAGAAAACTTGGTAGTGCATCAGGGATATGTCAGGAGCGTCAGTGTCTGGATTCAGATTTTAAAAATGCAATCACTCAGGAGCGTTTGGGAGCGGTTGTCTTGTTTTGGGTCCATAACAGAGTCAGGGACCAAGTGAAATTCAGATTTGGATACTAAACCCTCCTCCACATCGAAGTTTAGGGGTAGTCAGCAATGGTGCTTTGGTTTGTTGATATCTTTAAATTGCAGTGAAGGACACTAGACAATGTAAGGCCTTTTTCTATCACAGCTATTTTACAGCCCCAAATCCATTCATACAACGCATGCAACCGATGGAAACATTCAGGCCTCCTCAATTCCCCTGCAGTTTGAGTCTCTTCCTAGCAAAGCATAGCATCTTTTGATTTTGCTTGTAAAGGCTGCATTTTTCCTTCCCATCCATTTTGGTTTGGAAATGGTGTGGCTCCTTTTTGAGGGGGGACAGAAAGGCTAAGAATACTTAGCATTTCATAGGAACCATGTAAATGTCTCCAATCACATAAACAGCCCAGCTGTGGCAGCTATTCTGAGTTGCCTGCCAGATGCTGGGTTATCATCCAGCTAAACAAAGGCTGGGCTGTCTGTGGGTTTCCCCTAGGAATCCCAGAATTATTTATTTCCACTGTACATAATTGACTCTTCTTCTTAATTGCCCTTCATGCAGCTCAGTATTTTCTTAAATGTCACTGCCCTCAGGAGCCAACGAGAACACAGCTGACCTGAATTAGGACACTTTTTGAGCCTGCTATGCCTTTCTATAGGGGCAGGATCCGGTTTTGGTGTGTTTTTTATAACACTTTTTAACCCCAATGCCTAGTACACACTTGGGAGAAAGGATGCCCTTGTTAAAGAGTCAAACAGTCCCTCCTCCTTCAAGTTAAAGTGAGAGTGCAAAATACCCACCGGAGGGTTCCAAAAAGTCTTCCTGCAAGATCTCGTTTGCATTATGGGAAAGAAACAAGCAAAACCTGCTCACCCTCCCTCTCACTCATGCTTTGAAAAAAGCCTGTTGGGCTTTCATTACACTTCATTAAAACTGATAACCAGATCTGCCCCACAGGAGACCTGCATCCATATATGGACATGTGAGGAGAGACTCTGAGGGTATCAGACCTCTCCCTTTCTACTTTTGGATGTAGGGTTGCAAACCGGGACTTACCTTGGCGGTTAAAATGCAAATGTACGTAACTGTGGCAACGCGGACCTGTTAGCGCAGACATGACATACAGCGGCACAACCTGAAACCAGGTTAAGATCACCTGGTGTAAATCATGTTTACGTGAGGGGTTTGCACCAGTGGCTTTCAGACTGGTTAAACTCCACTGCTGGAGAATAATCCTCATTCTCCTTCTGGAGCATCTTAGCGAGATTCAGAAAAGGATTGGGCTGTTAAATGGATAATGAGAATATCCAGACTTATAACAGTAAGGAATAAAAAAAACCAGCCTGGAGTTTGGAAGGGATATAGGCCTCATAGAATCATCAAAATGTAGGGGTATGAGGACCTCGATTGATCACCTGTCCATTCCCCTCAGTGCTGAGACAGGATCAAATAAAACTAGGCCACCCCTGACAGATGTCTGTCTGACCTGTTCTTAACCTCCAGTAATGGGGATTCTACAACCATGCCATGAACACAGCACTCCAATGAGGCCTCTCCACAGCTGAGCAGGACAATTGCCTCTCATGTCTTACACATGACGCTCATGTTAATATGATACAACAGCATCATATTGTTGGCTCATATTAACTTTGTGACCCACTGTGGCCTCCAGATCCTTTTCAGCATTACTGCCACCTAACCAGTTATTCCCCATTTTGTAGTTGTGCATTTGATCTTTTTTTTCCTTTCTAAGTACAGTACTTTATATTTGTCTTTAATGAATTTCACCTTGTTGATTTCAGACCAATTCTCCAATTTATCAAGATTGTTTGAATTCTAATTCTGTTCTCTAAAGTGTTTGCAACCCCTCCCAGCTTGGTATCATCCACATATTTTATAAGCATCCTCTCCACACCATTATCCAAGTCATAAACAAAAATATTGAATAGTAGTGGGCCCAGAACAGACCCCTACAGAACTCCACTAAATATTTTCTCCCCAGTTTGACAGTGAACCATTGATAACTCCTGGAGTACAGTTTTGCAACCAATTGTGCAAATACCTTATAGTAATTTCATCTAGCCCACATTTCCCCAGTTTGCTTATGGGCATGTCATGTGGAGCAGTGCTTTCAGGGCATAAGCAAAATGGGTTAGGTTAGCCCAGAGGGCAGGTTATTCCAGTGTGGATCAGATGTATGTCTAATATCTTTCTTCTGCAGGATATAACTAGATCTATTCCAGGAGGCAATGCTGGCTACTTCTTATAATGGTTCAGTACCCCAAAATAAAGGTAGGATGGGTGTGTGTGTGTCTTGGTCCTCCCTATGAGATGGTATGATACATTTACCGCTACGGTTGCTAATATCACCTGCTGTTTACTGGTGTAGGCTGCTATCTATTTGGAAGCAAACAATGCCACAGGCAGAATGTGAACTCCAGCGACATACTTGACTATTATGCTGACAAACTTCTTTTCAATACACTGTGATAGCTGCACCTTCCCACAGGATGTGTTCATGTGTTCCCTTGTGCAGCTCCAGCTGAGACTGCAGACCTGAGTCATGTGCCTAAAAATCTCAGCTGCATCCATCATGTTCTGCTTAGATGTCAAGTTTAACAACTTCAGGCTATTATCTTCTGAGGCTCTACATCCATGCTTTTTTGGTTTCTGCCCTGTCTCTGTTTCATTGTTCTTAGTTGCGTCTCATTCCCAAAAGGCTTGAAGGCAGATGGAATCTCTTTTCTCTTTCACCTGTTTAGAAATTTGCAGATCAGTGAGAGCTGGGTATGTTTAAGAGCATCTGAGATATATATAGACTGGGAAGGCCAGCCTATATCCCCTAAGGTCTCATCTGACAGGGGCAGAGCTACAAATATTTCCAGGCATCAGTTCTTTTCAAGTAGAATTAATGTGTGTGCTGTATTGGGGTAGTTGTCTAATAAAGGCGCAAGTATTAGAAGTAGTGAGCATTCAGTCCACCCAGCTTCTACCAGGAAATTCACAAAGGAAGGTGCATCAAGTAACCTATAGGATTCCCATTGGACACTGGAACTTCTTTAGCTTTAAGGTGGAGCAAACTTTATAGTAGGGGGTGATAATCTTCATTCAACTTTGGAAGACCTTCACAGAGTTCAGAAAGTCATTGGACAGCTCAGTGGCTAATGAGAACATCCAGAGTGTAATAGTAAGGACTAAAAATAAGCCAGAGGTTGAATGGTATGTAAATCATCATGGCTTCAGGACATAAACGAACCTCAAACTGTCCAGTCAGGAGGCCCCTTTTCCAGTGGATTACAGATTCTTGCATAACTGACTGTTGCATGGTTTCTTGCACCTTCCTCTGAAGCAGCCGGTACCGATCACTGCCAGAGACAGGATACTGGAGTAGAGGGACCATGGTTCTCAGCCAGTGTGGGAATTCCTTGGTCACTAATATAATTGGGGGGGGGGAGAAGTACGGTCTAATAGTCTGTACATATGGCTGGGGGGGTGAAGAACTTCTCAGTTCCAGTTGTTCCTCTGCCAATAGTTCTCAGTTCTCTGCCTCAATTTCCACTATCTGCATACTGGGGTAATCATTCTCACCTACCATATGTAGGGGTGGGATGGTGTAAGCTTGATTATGTTAACGTTTTTAAAGTGGTCAGTACTTATGTCACATATCTCTTATGATCTCCCTGTCGTATGAATTGTGCATGTATGGAAATTGGCTAACAATATTTACCAGCAATTTGCTGTTCAGTGCACACAATTTACTGAGTTAAATGGCTGTACAAGAGTTGTGGGCAAGCTAGTGCAATGTATGTTTAACTGTAAAGGAGCAGATCAATAACAGAAGTAGGTTCTACACTGAGCCCATGGAATGGCTTACATATATATTTAGAATTGGGAAAACAGAATATCAGTATCTGTCAGGGTTCAGGTGATAATTTGATGTCACCAAGCAGTGACATTGAATAGATGCTGCCAATGAATTCAGGGTCTGTGTCTGGATTAGGGTTAGTCTACAGTTTGGGTTGACAGTCAGTTAGGGACTGGCATCCATGGTGTTGAAATCTTGTAGGCACTTCACAGACACTGTAGGCCAATAATGACAGAACTCCCCCAAACACAACTGATCTTGAAAAATTTCTGCTATTTTTGGATTGAGACTTCACAGCTGTTCTTGGGAGATTCTGGCAAATCAGAATGGGAAAACAAGTTCTAGGAGCTTTTGGTTCTTCGGCTAACCTGAAATGAAGTCTGATTTGAATTTGAACCCAGGACCAGATTTGAAAAGATTCAGGCACAAGGTCCTGGTTTTGATCTTTGATTCTCCTAGGTGGGAATTTATTTCCTTCAAAATGAAAGTTAAATTGTTTGTAGGGCAACTAACATTTAGCTACCTGAATCAGAGCAAGCATGACCGGAAAACCTCTGTATCTGATTCTTGCTATATACTGAATCCTTCCTGACACAACTGCATCCACACTAACATGAGTACATCTGTCCGTGAGCGAGAGAGACTACCATTGTGTCCTAAGGGATTGTAAGCTATTTGGTCCCATAGAAGTGCACCTGAATCGCATTACTCTGAGGTTAAAAACCTTAAGACAGATCTTCAGTTGGTGTAAATCAGCATAGCTTCTCTGACATACCAGTTTACACCAGCTGAGGATCTAGCCCATTAGCCTGACTCCTGTTTTAATAACCCTCTCTTTGATTACGACAGGCAACAGTGATACAACCTTGACTAGAACAGATAAGCAGCCATGCGATGATGGTAGTGATCCACTCAAGAAGGACCTCCAATGTACTTTACAAACCTATTTGCAGACTAACGAATCACTGCACCCACCATGGAAACCAGGCATCTCTGGAATAATAGGTAGCAACAAAGGTCCTGATCTGCTCCCCCTGAAGTCAATAGCAAAGCTCCTATTGACTTCCCTGGGGGCACCTGCAGAGCAGAGCACTGCTGCTGATTAGTTTAATATAGGAAGGGAGGAATACTGCACTCATGTCAAACGGCAGTGGGAATTTAAAGTGGACAGAATGCAATTACCTAGCCTGGAATCTGGCCAGCAGAGACCTGTAATAGAGACCAGATCATTCCAGCAAGGCAGCAGCAGGGCACGAAACGTTTCAGAAATGGGTTTATACAAAGTGCACCAAAGACCAGATATTCAACCAGTGTAAATGGGTAGCGCTCCACTGAGCTATGCCCATTTACACCAGTTGAAGATCTGGCCCTACAGCTTTATGGGATTTTTGCCCCCCTCCCTCCCCCAGCCCCTCTTTCTTTCATTAATGGACTGTGCCCCGTCTCATGCTGCTGTTCCTTGCTAGCCAAGGAACCGTAGTGAAGCACTCACTGCTTCAGATGGATACTCCCCAAGAGTCTAGTGTCACTGGAGAAATCCACATTTAATGGAGAGCAAACCAGTGGGGGATAATGTGGGCATGTGTGAAGAGTGCTAAACTCTGGCTTCTGGGCAATGGGAGCAGAGGTTGCAATGGAGAAGCGATCTGGGAAGGGAAGATGTTAAGTGGTGGGGTCTGGGTTTACAGAATGACATACACCTCCAAGGGTTGCTGCAGCAGAAGGTCTGATGTACTTTTTTCAAGAGCAGGCTTCCCAGGAGATCCAGCTAGCATTGTCACAAAGCAGTTGCTTGAGAGTCATTTGCAATTAACTGGGCCGAGGGGGGGTAAGAAGCTATTTCCATTACATTTTTTTAGCCCTGCCACAAGCCAGTGCTAGAGACTGACAAAAAGAAGTCTCTGAAGTGGGCATGCTCCGTGTACCTGACCATGCACTGCTGCAGGGCCTAGGGAACATTGACTATGTGAGCCAGGGCTGGCTAGTGACCTAGTGCAGGGCAGGGTACCATGAAACCTGGGTAGCCAAATTGGAACTGGCAATCACTGACATGTCGTGTGATCTGGGGCAAGGGGGATGAAGGCCAGATCCAGCACCCATGCTGCTCAGCTCTGAGGGGGAAAGGCAAGGGCAGGGCAGGATGACCCGCTATTGCTCAAACCTTCCTGTGGCACACAGGCTCTGTGGCAACAGGTCTCCTGTTCTTTGCAAACAACTCTTGGCTCAAACCTGATGAACTCACCACACCAAACACATGCCTTGCAGGATATTTGTCCATGAAGAGTAGTGCACAGATATCTATAGAAAACTTGCAGCTTGTCAAGATTCAAAAGCACTTCAAGATATATGTATTTGGTAAGAGTTGAGGAAGAATGTAAGTCTATGGAAAGTATGTTTCACTATTCCTTCAGCTTAGGCCAGGCAGCCTCACCAATTTCTAGATGGTGCTCCCGAACTGTAGCACAACTACTTCACTCCAGGGGCTCTGCTCAGAGACTCCAAATGAGAGACTCCTGGTCAAGATGTGTGCACGCTTCAGGGACCCATGCGGGCTGGCCTTTGTTCTCGAAATGGGTCTCTGTCAGCTTCCCTGCTGGAAGTGTCAATGCATGAGTCACTGGGGCATGCATTGTCTCTCGGGAGCCCTTCTTGATTGGGACTGGTTTCAGTAGATGGCCAGAGCACAGCACCTGGAAGGAGCTAATCGCCAGATCTACCAGGAGGAGGTGCCCCCCAGTGAGGAGTGGACGCACTGATGTCCCCTACTGGGTAGCAGTGCAAAGTATAGAGGGAAACTGAGGCACACATAGGACTTATAAAAATATTACAAAAATTCTGTTTGTCACACCCTGTTCATGTGGCTTGTGTGCTCCTCCTCCCCCAAAAGCGATGCCCGTCTCAGCTGGGAACTCAAAAGCGCCATTGTGGAGCAGAAGGCTCTCCAGGATTGATTTCAGCTGAGGCTAGGTTTCCTCATTTTCCCCCAAGCTGGTCATCAGTACCCATCTGCTGGCTTCTACCCAACTGGCAGCATGCGCACAGCAAGGCCGCCTCTGAGACAGGCTGGAGTCAATCACCAAAGTCGATTACTGGGAAGATAGTCCACCAATGAACTCCAAACTGCATGCAATGTTACTACTGCAGGTCAACAGCTTCTGGCAAACTTGGCCCAGGTGCGGTGGAGTGCAGAAAGTAGACCAGAAAGTATCCCTGCACTGGCACTGGATGGGTAAAGACTGGTGTCAGAGCTGTCCGTAGGGTATGGTGAATCGGGGTGAACAGTGTCTGGTAGTTGCTTTTGCTCCCTTTAAAACTCTCTTACATTGATGGAGTGGCATAAAGGCCTAGTAGTCTTACAGAATTGGCCCCACTGGGTCGTACTTTACTCTGAAATCCCCACATCAATGGGACTGCTACTGAAGTCAAGGTGTCAGAATTTGGTTCGAAGTAAAACTCCCTGCTATTTTTTGCTTTGAGTATTTAAAAAAAAAAAAAAAAAACCAACAAACCACAGCACGTTTTAATGTGGTAAATATGAAAACTGCTTGGTTAATTCCATGTAACCTGCCCTAGGTATAGTTGCAAATCAGCTTGTAAAATTCAGACACTGACATGAATTAGACCAGATGTGCTGTTGCTTGCAAGTGATAATATTATTGCAATTTCTTTCTAGCAGCATAAAATGCCAGAAAGGATTCCATTCGGTGCTTAATTTTTAATGAAAGAGGTGCCCGGGCTCCAGCAATTAGGAGCGGAGGCTCACAAATGTAAAAATAAAAATTGCTTAACTGATGCAGCAAGTCTAGAACTATGCAATGAACTGCCCAGCCTAGAGGTGCCTGGGTCAGCCCTGGCGCAAATTGAGCACTGACTCCATTTCTTTAAAGTGTTCGAAGCAGTCAGAATTTTGCTTAAACTCCTTGACAAAGGAGAGGAATATATTTGTTTCCCAATTTCTTGAAGAAGAAACAGCAGAGAGATGTTTATCAGGAAATGAGTAATGCAAATGATCTGGCTCTCAGCAGAGAGAGAAGCATATACAGTAGATTCCAGAATAGGTTTGTAAAACATTAATTAGGACTGAGTGGGGAAAGAATGATATAGTATTTGTTCACTGCAGTGATCTCATTTCATTTCATAAAAATGACTGAACTAGAGAGAACTGATGGCAGTTTTTAGTAATGGCAAGTGGTTTCTGCAGATACTGACCACTGCACCTTCAAGAGGGGACAGGCAGATAGGTATGGCTGAAAGGGCCATATTTTCAGCAGTGGGATTTTTGAAAGCAACTATACAACCGAGGTGTCTATGTCTGTGCTGCTGTTGAGGTTGATGGGATGTAAGTGCCTCATCTGCTTCAGCACCTTTGACCATCCCACTCAGTGTTTAAAGACTTCTAAAAATCTGCTCCAGAGCTGTTCGGTGGTAGGCGTGGGGGTGATGGTGTTTGTAGAATGTACAAATTCAAACTCTAGAGATCATTTCATGAAGTGTTTAAGGGGGGGGGAGAGAACCCCACAACAGCAAAAACTGTTTTCACCCCCTCCCCAAAAACAATTCACCTGCACGGTTTGCAAGCCAAATAATTCCAGTATTTTTGCCAGTGCTTGAAAACCAGACATTGGAAACGGGTAAGAGCAGTGAAACTGACTAGTTGAATTAATGTGTACAGGTCAAGCAAACAGCATATATAGTGCAAACAGAGGGCTTGTCTCCACTTAAAACACTGCAATGGCGCAGCTGTACCATTTCAGTGAAGATACTAGCTATGCCAATGGGAGGGGTTCTCCTGTCAATGTAGGTACCCAACCTCCTGGAGATGCAGTAGCTAGGTTGATGTAGCACTGTCTACACAGAGGGTTATGTTGGTTTAACTGCATTGCTCAGGGGTGTAGCTTTTTCACACTCCTCAGCAATGTAGTTATACCAACTTAACCTTTGGCCTGGTCTACAGTAGGAAATTATGTCAACATTGCCATCAGGGGTGTGACTGCAGCAAGTGTAGACATACAGCAGCCAGCTTTGAGTTACCTTTCTCAAGTAACGATAGCAACATAGTTCAGGCTAGATGATCCTGGCATCCTGGGAGGGCTTGCGCAGCCGGTACTGTGCTGCTGTGGCTTCACTGTTGCTGTTAGTCAAGATACTTAAGCAAGCTTTGATCTAGCTATGTCTGGACGTGTTGCAGTCACACCTCTGCTTGCAGTATCGACCTACTCTAAGTCAAGCGTAGGGAGTTAAGGACCTAGGTAAGGACATGGCTTTTTCACCCAAGTGCTCCCTTTAAATATTTCAAAACATAATATTCAGAAACTTGTAAGACTAACAATGAGTGAATAAAACACATCCAAATGACTGATCTGACTGAGCTAGGATAGGAAGCACTGTTTGATCCTGGCTAAATAGCCATTTACAGGCCACAGCTAGTATCGAAGGTGCCTCCGTCTAACAGCTGTATCAGCGACAACAACGAGAGGTCAAACTAAAGCCATTTGCTATCTCAGCTTGCTTCCAACTAAAGTTTAGCTGGAGGGTCTGATCTTGTATTTCTTGTGCACCTTGCGTCCAGTTCTTCCCACTGACTTCTACGTAACTGCACAGATTGCCTATGAAGTAGCTTCCTGCTTTTCAGCAGTGCCAGGGAGAAGACAACTGGGCCCCTACAACTCCCATTGACATCAGGATCTACATGTGGAAGGCGGCAGCCAGTGATGTGAAACGCTGACCTCAAGAGATTGAAATCAATCACCACCTAGTGTCACCACTAGACAAACAATCAGCCATAGAAAAGAAGGAATGGCCCAAATCCTGAAGTCTTTAACTTAGTCAAAGCTCTCAGTGAAGCCAAAAGGCATTTTCCCTGAGTAAAACCAGAGTAGTAACGGGCTCAGGACAGAATGACAGCAATCGATGAACTGCTGTAGCCAACAGTCAACTCCTTGTCAGCTGTTAATACAGTACCAAAAAACACGACAACAAAAGTCTATGGAAAAAATATTCTAACGTACAATTCCCTCCTGTCTGTCAACATACCAGGAAAGTCTCCTCTATGCCTTGTCTATAGGAGTGACAAAGAACATCATCAGTGATGATGGGCTGTATGTGAGCTATGAATTATGACACAGTTAGGCCCAAATCCTAAAATGGTGTAAAGGGGCATAGCCTCATTGATGTTAATGGACAAATCAAGCTCTGAAGAAATCCATGCAGGTCCGATGGAGCTACGGTGAACTGCACCGGCTGTGTGTTTTGTTTCATTTTAAAATGGCTGAAACACTCAGCCATCCGCTTCCCATAGCCTTTAGCAGCAAAGCAGCAGGTGGTAGGCTTTGCACAGGAGCCTTCGCTATGAGGAACACTTCTCTGGAGTCCCATTTCATGGGGACCTCACAGACATACTCATTAACCTCCCAACCCTTAAATGTTTTTCAGGTTGTCTCTCTACAGTCCACACAGAGGAAAAAAAATCTCCTGCAGATGGGAGTGCCCTAGAGCTGTGAGCATCAACATGAGGTTGCAGGCCTTTTGCTAGTGTTACAAGCCATCCAGAGGCTGCGTTTCTAGCTTTCACTTTTTCTAAGGGGTGTATCCAGATCTCTCACATTTTTAACACACAGTTTAAGCCGGTGCTTTTACAGACACCTTCTTGAAATGCTCTTGGGGAAATAATAACGGATATGAACCCAATTAATTTTCAGTTAGCATCTCTAAGGGCCAGACCAATTCTGTTCTCAGGAGTAAATCCATCAAGGCCAATAGCACTAAACTGCTGTGAGATCACAACCAGGCTTTTCCTCTCCGAAGACAGTTATCAGTCTGGCTGTTCAGAGGAGGAGGTTGCATAATGGTTTTATATAAATATCCTATTTCTTCAGAATATCAGACTAGGTGCTATATGAAGTTTCCAGATGTTTTTGCTCTGATCCATGACAAAGGTAGGCTTGGCAGAACTCTATTTTTAATTATTTTGATGGATGATATTTGTCTTTAAGCATTTTTTCAATGTTTATCAATTTACATTTTTACAGTTGCAGAAAATTATGGGTGGGGTGGGGGTCAGACAATAATTAAATGACAGACACAGATTAAAAAATTAAAAGCTTTATGACCATTAAAACACATTGTATATTTTGACAGGTGATGTTGACAATGTATATAGCCTCAGATCAAACTAAATTCTCAGTCAAAGAAAAAATGCAGCTTATCTGTAAATGTTAATTATCGATGGAAATATTTTTTCATCAATGGCTGTGTGTACAAGGTGAAATTGACATTTGCCAGTACAAATCTAATCCTTCCAAGCCTACACATGCTGTAAAGCTATCTGCCTAGGCCTGTGCAATCCATATCTTGTTTGTTGCAGTAAAATGGCACTTACAGGTACTAGTGCAAGTAGAAGAGGGATAGGTTTCAGTGTGGGGACACTGTTCAGCTGTGCTGGGTTTTCAGCTAAGTTAAGCAGCCCTGGTGGCTGGAAATCCACACATTTCCAGAGGACTACATGGAGCTACTTGAGTAAGATACTATTGAGTATAAAGGTGATAGGATATGGATTTGTGTCAGCGCGTCCTGGCATCCGAGTATGGAGAGACCTTATGGCTGATTTGGAGAAGAGCATCTCTTCTAGCCCATGGCAACAGGGTGATCTTTAGGATAACAGCAGCCGTTGGAACTGGAGAAAGAGTCCACGAAGCACCAGAGTCACGGCTCCGATGCCGAGAAACAAGTTCAATACATAGGGGAGATTCGGGCTGGAGCCTGGAGGCAGGAGAGAAGAATAACTGATGGTTCTGCAGTTTAAGTGGCATGTTCTTCCAACCCTGGGAGGCTCAAGGAAGGATTGTGCCTTCCCGAGAGAGATCCATCCCTACTCAGAACAGGAACTAACTGCCACAATGTGTCCTCAATTAAAAACACAGCAAAACCAAACCACCAGCTCACTCACGCCTCCCTGAACTCCATACGGCAGGCCCTATGACTTCATCACCTTCTGTTTTAAGAGAAATTGGAGGACATCATCTGACAGTCCTGGTATTCGCTTTCCTTCTTCCAGTGCAGCTTCTCCATTAGCTGGTGCTGAGAAACAAGCATTGCTGGAGTGGTTCGGAAAGACTTTACACCCATCTCTGTTCAAGACCATCTGGGCCATGTGGAGAGTGCGTAAGGCATATTTTCTTCCATCTTTGTTTGCCAGGTCCTGAATTTTGAGAGAGAGCCATTCTGAAGCTGCATTGTATGTTGGATCCCCTCTGCCGGGCTGCTGCTGACAACAGATTTCATAGAAGCTATCTAGAGACTTTCTAATGCTGGGGTCTTCTGTGCCCTCTTGCTCAGATGTCCAAGAGGATGGAATCCCACTAGGTTCAGTGGGCTGACATGGCTCTGCATTTGGCTGATGTCTAGGATTTGCCGCCTCACTGTGTCTAGGCCAAAAGCTCATGCTAGCTGCACGTTGAGCTTCTTCAGGATCTGGGTTACTAGCACCTGCAAGCAGAGAAACACTGAAATATGTTAAACATTGAAGAATACAGAGAAACTAGCCCCTGGCTGCAGCTGATTAACAGAATTGTCCTTGTGGCCTCCTAGATCAAAGCGTCTCTTATTTGTTGCTGTCGAGCTAGTGATCTCAGAGCAAGGGTTCCCTGTGGCATGGCCCTACAGATCTTAAAATGGAGTAGGTGCATTCATCCCTGGGGGAGAAGGACCGCTTTAAACACTGACTAGCCCTCCACAACAGGCTGACTGCACAGGCTCCTCAGGGGATGTGAGTTCTAATTCAGCCCTCGTGCCCTGGCCTCGCCTTCTCTCCAGCGGGCCCAAGCTGCTTTATGGTCTGCTCTGGCTGGATCTTGCCCCACAGGGCTCCTAGAAAAGTGAGAGGGTTTCAGGTAACTTGTGGACTTTCTGCTGCCAATGGCCCTCACCAGGACTGCCTCACAAGGAAGCGAGGGGAACTGGGGGTTACTGCCCTAGGCAGCTTCCTGGCCTAATTGTCTCCACAGCTCACTTTGTTTTTCCTACCCCTTTCTGGGGTTAGCCCTACAATCATGGTCCTCATCTCATTCCTCCGGTTTTTTGTAAAGAGTCTTCTCCCCAGCCTTCTATCAGCACCTTATAGCCAGCTGCCTCGGGGTCAGATCCTAATCCCATAGAAGTCAGAGTGTCTTACTCTTGCTTTAGTGGGTTTTGGATTTGGCTTTATATAGGGTTACCATGCTCCTCCATCCTGAGTCCCATTTTTTTTCCTGCTTGCTCAGACTAACTTCTCCCACACTGCCTTCGCGTGGGGTTTTTTCTTTGCTTACACTCTTGGCTCATTCTAATCTAGTTCTTGTCTGTCTTCCTGCTGGATCAACATTCTGGATGTCATTCAGTTACACAGATCCATTCCGGCTCCCACTGACATCAATACCAGTGATCTGCAATCAGGCACCTATTTATTATTCATAGCGTGTTGGTAGTGTTACAGGCACGTGGCAGTTATGTATGAAAACAGGAGGGCTTCCAACAGGGCAAATACATCACACAGCCTTCACAGGGAGATGGAAAACTGGCCCCTCAACCGATACCTCTCGCTGCATTCTCCCCTCCACCCCTTCCTTTAAGTTAACTTGCAAAATTCCTCAGGCACTGACAGGAAGGAATTTCTAAGGGTCTGGCTACACAGGGATAAAAAACCCACAGCTGGCCCAGGTCGACTGACTTCGGCTCCCAAGCTGAAGAATTGCTGTGCAGATGTTTGGGCTCGGGAAGGGGCTGAGCTCTGGGAGCCCATGAGTCTGAACATCAACACAACAAATTTTTAGCCCTGCGAGCCCAATCCCCACTAGCCCAGGCCAGTTGCAGCCATGCCACAGGTCTTTTATCCCTGTGTTGACATAGCTGAAGGGCTCCTTCCTGCTCTTCAATCAGAGACTGTGCCAGTGGCTACAGATTACATTAAGCAGTCTGCAGAGTCAGAAAATAGCTGAGTCTTTTATAATTCATTGGCATATGAAGTGGCGCACAACCCTTCATTTAAATGAGCGGTATGTTCAAAGAGAATGTCAGCTCCGATCATAAAGGGTTTCTTTAATATGGGGACACAAGCTTTGTGTCCATTAAAAATAAGATGGCAGAGTAGCCATGCCATATATTGCTTCAAGAGCGCTTCCTCCCCTGACTTTCTATCTTTTGATCTTTCCTTTCAAGTTGACTTCATCCTCAATTCTGAGATGAAATAACTTAGCCTTGTCCTGCACACAGCCATTTCCAATACCGTACAAAGAGAAGCTTCCATGGCTTCCCACTATATGCCATCGCGGTAGCAAATCAAAGCTAATCAAAGACAGCAGGTTCATTTTCCCTTAATAATCCATCAATCCCTGATGTCTGGGTTAGGTCTGAATTGAAGAATCAGGTATCTCCAATAACTCAGTCAGATGTCACTTGAACTCAGACTCCTGTGGCAGTCTGCAACTCCCACGCTGCCATCTTGCTGCCTATTACATGTAGCTTCCAGCTGAATTTTGTGAAAAAGCAGCAGTTGCCAGTTCCTGCAAATACAGAAACCCAGCATGATCCTGTGGGTAAGGGCAAAGTCCCACTAGCTTTGCATGATCAGAAGAGACTTCTGCTGTTATTCCTTTCTCCTATTTATAAACAAACCTGGATCATATTTGCTGCCTCTTCTACTTACATCCCAGTGGAGAAGGGACCAGCAAATATTTAAGGGCTATCTCTCTTGTTCCTGACTGAGGCAGAAAATACTCATGTATAATTACAAGGAGTGACTAATACTTTCAGTAGGAGGCCTCTGTCTTCACAATAGTAGTCACTGTTGGCCTGATCCAAAGCCCCCTACAGTCAGTGGGTATCACTTAATTGGTTTAAGTGGTAATCTTTCCATTGATTTCAATAGGCTTTGGCTCTGATCTTATGAGAGCCCAGCTCAGCTCGGGATTGGGGCTGACCCTGAATGTCTGGAATCACCAGTCCTGATGCTAGCACTGATTGATGGTCACTAGCATAACGGTACCTAGCATGCATATGTGACATTGCCAGATAAGTGTGAATGTGACCTCTAAATAACTGTGATTACCTCATTCAAGTCTCTGCTCCAACCGATAGCATCTGTTTGCATGAGCCCAAAAAACCGCTCCTCAGATATAAGTCCCATCATAATAACCTTTAGCGACTTCCTCCTTCTCTGGGCCTTTTCACTGCAGCTTTCGGGAGGTTAGGTGACCACACTGAGAGACACAATTCCAAGGGCCAGACCCAAAATCGGTGACGCCAAGGAGATTCTTTTCCCGATGAAGATGCATTGTTGCTCAGTAGATCAGTACCATCCACATTCTCCTTTTCACTTTCTCTAGTGAGTCCCACCCCAAATAATTCCCATCTCTTAATGCACTGAACCATCCTCCTTGCTTTTGATTTTGAGAATTCACACTGGACAAGCGTCCATCTGAGCTCCCACCGTGATGCCCGCCGAGTACTCACTCTCTTTCAGTACAGTCTCTGCTTAGACTCTCTTTGATTATACGCTTGGACCTTACACGCCTCCAAAACTAAATTCAATCTGCTATTATGCCACACGACCCCCTCTGTGGGTTTAAATCCAGCAGGGCAAATGCTTCCCCCTTCCCTCATGGGAAAGCCCTAGTAAACTGGCTTCCTACAGGTGACTCACTTAGGAGGTGAGGGAAGGAGCCTCTTTGGTGAAAGGCACATCTGATCACTCTGCAATGGCTCATGAGTTGTATCAGTCATGGAGCCTGTTACCAGATTTGCCCGTCACTTTGGGGTATGCTTATTTATTAGGGTTACTTTCCTGGAAAAGGGGGTGTGATTCTATTAGTGTGCTGCTTGTGTTACTTGTGTGTTCATATGGTTACAAGTCCCCTCCCAGTGGACTATCCTGCAGGACCTAAGGTTTTCAGATTCAAATAAACCCCCACAGATACACACCCCCATTCCAGATGAACGGAGCGCGTCTGAGCAGCCCGGGCTATCAGCACTCTCAGCTGACCCCTTATACGTCCCTGAACTCAGCAGGCTGGTGACACAGCGCTGTCAGCTGTCACCCTCATGTGCCCCTTGCACCGCACCAGAATGGAGCACACTTATGAGCAGGCTGGGTCCAAACAGCACTTTTCAGCTGTTCCCCTTATGTGCCCCCTGGACTCAATCCGGCTGGGTCAAACAGCACTTTCAGCTGTCACCCTTATGCACCTCTGGACTCCATAGGCTAGGCAGAGCAGCACTTTTCAGCTACCCCCTTTATATGCCTCTTCACAACACAATTGTTCTAGCAGTAACCCCCTTGATAAGCAAACCCCATAGGATTTTGGGCATTCCAGGGATCTTTGGCTTAGGTAAAAGAAGCTTTGCTGCAGAGCAAGGTAGGGAAGCCAAGAACACAGAGAAGTAAATGTATTTAGAGAGAGAAACTGGCAACCAGCTTGATTACAATAGTTAGTTTATTGCCAGGTATATAAAACTTATGATACTAATAGTGATGCCATACAAGGAGAGAAAAACAATCTAACACTTACAATACAACAAAATTACAGTAGGGGTATTGGAGAAAGCTAGCCCAGGTTTGATTACAAAAGTAGAAAATTATAACTGGATTAAAGAGAGAGAGAGAGAGAGAGAATTGGGAAAGATGGGGGGGGAATCTCACCACTCCTTGCAGCTCAGAAGTTCCCAGGAGACAGGCTGTTCAGCTTAGGGTCAGGAACACTTGAGGGAGAGGCAAACCCCACAACAGGATCAGTCAGGAAAGCATTTTGGGTCCAGGCATCAGAGGAGGAGAGCAAGAGAGGGTTTAAACTTGGGTAGGGGTTTTTTGTAGAACCAGGTTTGTTTGTGGGTAAACAATGTCTCACTGAAGTACTTCAGGGAGGTTTTCTTTATGCTAGACAATAGGAGCTGATCACTCCCAGCTGTGCTCAATGTTCCTTGGGGGAGCTCACAATGCAACCAGGCAGATTCAGTGTTTTGCATGTCAATACTCGAATGGTCTGATAACTGCGGAGCTGGATGGGTGTAGGTGTGAGTTCATTTACATCAAGAGCAGAGATCTCCCATAATGCAGTGTGTCCCTGCCTTGCCAATCCCAGAAGTCAGTGCGATTCCTGCTTTGGAGCTTGGTTCTCCATTCTTCATGCTAATTCTTGTTCCATCTTCGATGTAAATGAGGCTCCAGTTCTCCATTCCATGTGCTAATTGAGATGCCTCTTTTTACATCTTCCATGTAGATGAGGCATGGGGAGTTGTCTTAATCCTATCACCCCTGTTGGGAGGGTTTTAGGTGTGTCTCCCACAGCCTTTTCATAGCTTTTGTTTCTGGTGCAAGCAGAGGCTGGGGAGATTCAGGTGAGCCAGAGAGAGAATAGGGGTTTTTCACCCTGGTTCCCCAAGAACACAGAGCTGCCAGGTAACAAGCCCCTGTGCCTCCTCTCCCCTAGGAGAGGAGGCATTACGAGGTCAGTGGAACTGAGTCAACATAAATCCACCCTCTGCCTCCCCCTGGTAAGTCATCGTCTCTGTGAGGCTCCAGAGAGAAGAATGTGCCAGGGGTACAGTGTCCCTGACAGCACAGAGGTACCACAGTGGCTCAGTGGTACCTGGGCCTCCCGTGGCTGCTGCTGGGAAAAGGGTTTCAACCATCTAGAATTTCTCAGGTCTTCCATGGAGAAGCTCAATGACAATATGGATGTTACAAGGCCTCAAACGGCCTGACCAAAGCCCACCGAAACCAATGGACAGGTCTGTTAGGTTTCAGCAGATATAGGAGGCTGGTGTAAATCTCTATAGCTCCGTTTGTCTTCAGGGGAGCTGCAGACTTACACCGCCTGAGGATCTTGCCCCAAACTGGTTAAAAATATCTTCACTCAGCTATTTATACTGCAGATGGTGTGTGAAAACCCATCCCATTACTCATCATGCCTTCACCCTCATGACAAATAAGCATCAGTAAGAAGGTGTATTACATGATCCGCCTCCACAATGACTGGAGTTCTGCCTTTGGCACTTATTTGCACAAGATGTGGGGGCTGACAAAAGGATATTTTGTATGTTTACAACCTTACCGATAATTTTAAGTCTCTGTATCTCACAACTGAGTCTCTGCATATGGAAAAACTGCTTTGCCTTGGGACTCCTTTCAGTGACACAACAGCACTGCAGCTTTATTGGTTGCACTTTCCCAAATCAGCTTGTGCCACCATTCAAGAGTTTAGAGCCAGACTAATGGCTCTGCTGAGCAAATACAGTTGGGGTGTAAAATTAGATATTCTTCACTAGGGAACAGCAGAGGGGGAGCTCACTGCACTGCTGAATTGCTGGAACGAGAGCCTTCTCTGTTAGGATGGCCTGTGCCTCTTGCGGTTGCTGCTAAAACATCAGGGAAGCTTTACAGCCCATTGTTATGGTGTCCATGTCCTGTCTATGCAGGGGTTTGCTGGTGGATCTCGGTAGCTGCTGATGCTACCATGGCCCTTCTGCTGAATGTCGCCTACTACTATCCTCAATGCTAGTGCAGGTGCAACTCCCAGAGAACACAGCATGCTTGGCATGTCGTTCCCTTGCAAGGGTCTTCCATGTGCTGACTCCTCCCCTACAGAGCAGAAATGGGCTGATCCTACCGATGGAGGGCTTTCAATGGCCTGGAAGATGTCCCTTTGTTTTGAATTTAACCAAAGTTTTAATACTATAGCAAGTATTAAAGAATGTAATTAAAGTAGTTAATTAAAATATGTAAAGAACGGAGTAACGTGGTTATCATAAGAAGCAAGTTACGCATTTCTATGGTAAAGGTCACTTATGCTCATGCATCAGAATATAAACTAATGGTCACCAGGCTCAGAGAGGAATCTGCCTAGGAACAGCAGTGCAAAAATGGTCCGGTGCATTAGAGGCCTACTCCAAAGGCCTTTGAAGTCGAAGGGGCGGAGGGATACCCTTTCACGGTCTATGATCAAACCCAACAGGTGGCTTTAGATGCTTGTGTAGTGTCAGCCATTCGCCACCAGTGGAGGTAGGATCCAAGGGACAATGGAGCAGTGGCCCTAGCTGATAGAGCAAATCTTGTGTTCCTGAACTAGATAACCCAGGGAATTGCAATATTACATGTGAATTCCAGACCTAAATTTGCTGTAGCATCACTCAGCTTCATCTATGTATGTTCCCTTTTCAGAGGACAGGGAAGGCCCGGACTCAGATTCATCAGCACATGCTCAGGTTAGCAAAGTGAACTCCCATTACACATGCTATGGCAGTACCGCCCAGGAAGGATAGCTTTAAAATCCATCTCCGAACTCTACTGGCTGAGGTGCTGAATCAATGCATTTCTGCTTTGTCCACAGCTCCATTTGGGGTTGCACTGACTGGATCCAGGTGTCCTGATTCTGTGCTGGAGTGGGACTGTGGGCAGCTTACAGTGACTTTTTCCTGCAGGACTCCCAGTAGTTATTACTATTGCCAAGTGCCTGATGCAGAGAAAGCCATTTGCAGTGCACAACTAGTTTTACTGGTCCTACAAAACCCAGGAATTATGCTGAATATTCTTGAGTGCCATCTACCAGCACTTTGTCTATGAACCGTTTACATTATATATGTAGATAGAGAGACACAGACAGACCCTGTTCCTATAGCACACCTCTGGAATACTTTGGGTCCTGTTTCTTCATAAATGTGTAAAAGAGTTGAATGTACCCTCTGGGAGTGATTTTTTTTTTTCAAAGGTAGTGGGAGTTAGGGAACCATGAAAATCTCCTTCCTGGTTGTTTCCTTTACCCCAGCCTCTGTCTAATTATCAGAGCAGGGACTGTCCCTGATGGAGTGCTTGGGAAATGCCCAGTGCATAATGTGTAAATATTAATTATGGGATTAAGACGTGCTCAAAAAAACTAAAGTGGGGGAATATTGAGGCTAGGCAGTCCATTGAGGCAAGGCTTAATAGAGGGACCATGCTTAGTAATGCACACTGTTGTATTTCCCATGCAATCCTGCACTTTCCTCAGTATAAACAGAGGACTGCGACGCTGTCATGACAGCCCCTTTTTCTGACCGTGTTCCAGCAATTTCCAACTAATTAGCCTTCCTCCTAGTAAGTCTACTCAAAACTCTTTAAAAAAAGACTGTGCACTTCGGCATGAAAGGGAAAATGGCAATTTCTCTCTGAATGCAGCAAATCTTCCCTCTTGTCATCTGCCCTCAGTATTTTGCTGCAGTACATTTTAGCCTTTAATTTCAAAGCTAGAATTACAGAAAACTTCAAACAGACACTCTTTAGTGCAGGGAGATTGAAACTCTTCCTGTTGCTGACCCATTGTCCACAAGTGTTGATCAGCATTAGCAGCATGGGAGGCGAGTGTAACAATGTGTCAGCTGTCAAGGCTTTTGCATAGGGATGGTGCTGAAGATGTTCTCCTGACCTATAGGTAAGATAGGGACTAGATTCTTTGTACCACTCTAGAAGTCGCTGCCCTCTATTCCTATACAGTATATAGACAGTGGCAGCTATCATCTCTGGTTAAAGATGCTAACCATACCGGAGACAGACCCAGCATCCAAAGCACAGGTATGAATTTTGGAGGCTTTAAGGCACTTGTTTGCAAACCCTGTAGCTTTAAAAAAAAAGAGGGGGCCTTAAATTAGGACCAAGGAAAGAAAACTGCTGAAGAAACTGAGTTCTCTAGTTTGAGATGTTTTAATGTAATGAATCTGGAACCACAGAAACCACTTCACCTTTTTGTATGGTGATGCAAGTTACTAGATGGCACATGGGCACACTCATATGTTGTTCTGTTGGATCATAAATTTCTTGAGGGTTAATGGGCTGAAGTAACAAACTGTTTAGTCTTACCGTGGTTCTGTGGCTGGAACCTAATGACGGTATTTAATATGGGGCTGTTTCAATTAGAAGTGTGCCTGCTTCACACTGTAACAAGCTTGTCCAGCCTTCATAGAGACGTAGACCTGAAAGGACCATTACGATCATCTAGTCTGATCTCATGCGTAACACAGAACCTGATTAACAGTTGGGTAACTCTGTCGCCATGTGCTCCTCATCTGCAGTGAGTGCTACACTAATGGATGAGATGGCCAAGATTTTATTGCCCTTTAACACTCTCAGCCAGTAGTGATCAAAAGGAACAAACAGGGTAGAAGTTACTGGTCCCAAACACAATTCTTGATGATTCCCCATAAAGAATGATCAGACCCCCCCCTCCACCTCCTTTGCCTGCATACAGAACTATATACCTACCCACATCTCTCAGGCTCCCTCACACACACACACACACACGCGCGTCTAGCAATTTGGCGTAGTTCCAAACTGAAAATGGAGCTATGCCAAATTGCAGCAATTGAGGATCTTGCTCTGCTTATACGAACACGAGATAAGAACAGACCCCGTAACCTACTGGAATTCCCAAGACAATTGCCCAATTTACAGTTACACACTTAAAGACAAAACTGCTTTTAATTCAGTTCAGTAGGTTACGTTTTGACTTGCTGATGTGGGAACAAATGTTGCAATGGGGTGAGGTGGGTGTTTTTTTTGTTTTTGTTTTTTTAATGCATGGCACTGGGAATATACAGCAAACTCAGTGCCAGAATTTAGCACTATAGGGCTAGACGGGGATACCCACACACCTAGTAAGTAGCACCTTGCTGTGCGAGATGTCCTATTGACAAAGTGTGTAAGGGTGTCACACCTGGGCTCTTTGGGTCAGATTTTTACTCACTTTGGATGGTACTTTACTCCAATGGGACCTCCATTGATTTTAAACAACAGAAAGCGTGTGTGATTTGAGTGTCCCTTTTAATAAAAAATAGGGGTGGTTCTCAAACTTTTTGTATTGGCGACTACTTTCACACAGCAAGCCCCTGAGTGTGACCCCTCCCAGTATAAATTTAAAAAAGTGGGTTTTAATTTAATTTAACATGGGGATCCCATGTAACATCTTGCAAGCCCCACTTGGCGAACCCCTGAACTAGAGTATACGTTGTATTATTATTATTAGTGCTATTTAATTCTTGTATTAGCCAGGCTCCTATCATTGGTGTCAACAAGAGAAATTGGAATTGCTCACTTCTGAGCATAAATGCAACCTAGTTGGTAAAACTGGAACCTGATGGGAGAGTGGCATGATGGAATGTGAAAATCAAAGGCAATAACCTAGTTAGGAAGGATCCTACGGGCACAAGGGAAGGGAGGAGCATTCTGTCAAATGGTTAGTGACTGTCTGAGTCACTGACAACTTGGAAGATAATGATCTTGACTGCTTGTGGCTCAGTGTCCTAACAGATAAAGACATGGTGGGGTACTAGTTGATATCTGCTGTAGACTACCACATCACACTCAGGGTATGTCTACACTGTGGAGTAAGTCGATTTATTTTAAATCAACCTTCACCCACCAAATTGGAGAAGTCGCAGGAGCATGATGACATCACACTCGTTAAGTCGGGGGATTGTGTCTCCACTAGGTGCACTTGGGTCAACAATCAAAGCAGTGCACTGTGGGTAGCTATCCCCATAGTGCAACTAGCTGCAGAAGCTTTTGGGAAGGTTGTCGTTCTCCCATGATGCAACATCCTTCCTTCTTGTCCCAAACAAACAGACTACTGGTTTTTTTGGGCCATTTTTCTAAACCCTCCAGTCTCTGCAGCGCATACGCAATTGCTGGACAGGTATGGAGCCCGCTCAGCTCTGCACTATCATTGTGAGCATCATAAACACTTTGCATCTTATCCTGCAGTATTTTCAAGGGCGAGACGGGGCCGCAGTGCTGAATATTGTGATGTTACTCAAGACGCCCTGCCACAAGCCTTAGAATGAAACAATTCCTGTTTGCTGCTGGCTGTCACGGACCATCTGCAGTTAGTGGATCACCGCTTCTGATCTTGGGAAACATGCACTGACTGGTGGGATCGCATCGTTATGAAGGTGTGTCGTTACGAAGATGATGAGCAGTGGCTGCAGAACTTTCCTATATGAAAGGCCACTTTCTTGGAACTCTGCACAGAGCTGTCTGCAGCCCTGAAATGCATGAATACTTGCTTGAGACTGGCTGACAGTGGAGAAACAGGTGGCCATCGCTCTGTGGAAGCTAGCAACGCCAGACTGCTACCAGTCAGTTGGGAATCAACGTGGAGTCGGTCCTATCACAGTGGAAGTCATATGTGGGTTCAAAACAAAACATCTGGGAGGCCGGAAAGAGGGGGACATTTATAAACTTTTAGCCTAGTGGTTAGGGTACTCATTCAGTATGTCGGCGATCCCTGGTTTAAGTCCCTCCTCCGCTTGATGGGGAGAAGAGATCTAAACAGCATGCAATTTAGGTGGCTGAACACCCTGTCCTTTCTGGCTTGTGAATCACTCTGGGGCTTATCTGGGAGATAGACAACCAGACTCCTATCCTGAGACAACTGTGTGTGTGTGTGTGTGTGTGTGTGTGTGTGTGTGTGTGTGTGTGTGTGTGTGTGTGTGTGTGTGTGTGTGTGTGTGTGTGTGTGTGTGTGTGTGTGTGTGTGTGTCAGGCAGCACATAAGCACCTGGTGCCTACCTTGAGGCAGCAGCGTGCATGCCTGAAGGCAAAAACATGCTCACCAAGTCAGTTTAGACTCCAATCATGTTAAGCAGCAGCTGAGTGGCAGTTTTGTAGATCGCAGGGGTGCCTAAATCCATTCATGGATCGTACCAGCTGATGTTCAAATGTAATTGCAAAGGGGAAATTGCCAAGTGGCTGTGTTTCTAGTGATGTCCTAGAGGGACTGAGTCTTGGCCCTGCAAGATTGAACACTTTTTTATCAAAAACCTGGAAGAAAACACAATCATTACTCAAAGCTTACAGAGAAAATGGAGATTGCGGGAGTAGTAAATAATCAAGAGGATAGGTCACTGATGGACTGATCAGGATCATATGGTAAGTTGGGCATAAACAAATATGAATTTTAATATGGCCAGATGCAAAGCCCTACATCTAGGTACAGAGAATGTAGGGGAGCTCTATCCTAGGAAACAGTGACTCTGAAAAAGTCTTTGGGGAAGGAGAAGGTCACAGTGAATTATCAGCTGAATATGAGCTCCCAGTGAGATGCTGTGGCCAAGAGGGCTAATGCAATCTTTGGATGTACAAATGGGAAGATACTGAGTAAGAAGATTACAGTACCTATGGATTTGGCACTGGTACAATCACTGCTGGACTATTTCAAGAAGGATGTTGCTAAATTGGAGAGGGTTTAGAGAAGAGCCGCGAGAATGATGAAAGGATTAGCAAACCTGCTTTATAGTGATAAGAAGATTGAACTCCTGGAATGTAACTTACAGAAAAGGTTGAAGGATGTTTAGTAAGGTCCCACATGGGGAACAGAATCTGATGATAAAGAGCTCTTCAACTTAAGATGCACAAATATAACACTGGCTATACAATGGCTAGAAGTTGAAATTAAACAAATTCAGCCAAGAAATAAGGGCAAATTTCTAACAGTGAGGGAAATTAAGCATTGGAACAATTTACCAAGGGTCTTGGTGGCTTCTCCAGCATTGGAAAACTTTAAATCAGGATTTGATGTTTTTTCTGAGAGACTACAGAATCATAGAATATTAGAGTTGGAAGGGACCTGAGATGCTCTCGTTCAAACAGGAACTAATTCAGGGAAGTCCTATGGCCTGTGCTATACAGGAGGTCAGACTAGATGATCACAGTGTTCTCTTTTGGCTTTATAACCTATGAATCCATTTCACGTTTACACTCCAATAGCACCAAAGGCCAAAATCAGGTCCAGGGCCCGTGCAGTACAAACATAGTAAATGCCAGTCTCTGCCCCCCAAAAATTTACAATCTAAAAGGTTTGTAATAGTGTTTATAATCTACTATATCATTTTTAGTCTCTGTACAAATTTCCCTGTATGATATTTTTTCATCTTTGTGTATCGTTATAGGGAAATGTTCCAGCTTTAAAACATAAAGGGAAATGGAATTGTAAATTACATTACTATAATTCATTAAATGCTATAGTAAGAAGAGAGATCTGCTCCTTAAAACTGTCGGGAATTGTGAACTGACAGCTGAACAAGGCAGCTAGAATGAAAACTTGCAAATTAAGCTCCCTCATGGTTTTCTAAACTCCAGCACATTTATATGCAGTCGGTCTCAAGAATCTATCTCTAAAGCACCTACCCATTATATGTGATGCTGGATACATGCTGGAGTGGTGGTAATTGAGGTTTAAATGACACAGTCTTTGTCCAGTTATTTCCACAATTAAGAACCTGGAATTGACACGTACCCAATCAGATACCCCAGTGACAGGCATGGTATAAGAACCAATTACAATAGCTGCTCTAAACATAGAGGAAACTTAGAATTGATATGGTTTTCCCAGTGATATTTCAAGAGATAAAGAGAAAGTTCCTGGTTGATTTTTGGTTATATTGATCCTATACCTTATAGCCACATTTTGAAGGCTCCTTTTATTGCAGCCAATAAAAATAAAATTACAAGAGCTTCTTTTAATCACATTCTTAAACCAGTGGTTAATAAAAGCTTCCACCTATCAGATAGAGATTCTACTATCAAATATACGCTTTGTCTGAAACAAAAATAATAAAATGCAAATTTCCTGCTTCAAGCATTCACTGGAGATTAAAGTTATTGTGGCCTGGTATCTTATTAGCCAGCATATGAGGTCATTTAAAAATCTCTATTAAAACTATTCCTTTCATATTTAGATATATAGTGTCAATAACTGTGAGCTCCAATCACTTCCATCTACAATATGGTGATGAAAGTAATAACTGGCCCAATAATTTACTCCTGATGAGACTGCTTCAACTAATTATCTGGAGTGTGAGTGAAAACTGATGCTGTGTTTATATCCAAGAAGGCAGATTGAAAAAGTGCACCTGGCATTTGGAGCAGAAAGTGCTGAGGTCTGTGATGGGCCTTCATCCCGGGGGGAGTTCATTCCACAACCTAGGACTGGCTTCAAAGAAAGCTCTGTTTCCTGAACAGATGAGCTTCACTCTTACGTTCTGAGGAGCAGAACTGCTGACTGCAGTTTTCATCCTAGAGATTTAAAGTGCTCTCCTCCGCCAGCTAACATACCCTCTGTCTTGCTCTGGTTCCCCATCCACCAGTAGATCTTGTCTACGCACTGGGTCGTAGTGGTGGGGGTGGTATGCGGTGAAGGATAGGTAGAGTTGTGTGTCATTGGCATATTGCTGGCACTTAAGTCCCTGTTGTCTGACTCGTTCACCTGTGTGTAGATGTTGAATAGGGCTGGAGAGAGAATTGACCCTTTTGTAGAGAAATGACCTTCTACAAGTGAGGAGCCTAGTGGTGGAGGTTCATTCAGCCCTTTCTGGGAGGTGGCACTCAAACCATTTCAGCACGTTACCCTTAACCACTGGCACTGGAACTGGGGGAGCCAGGGGGCTATGCCCCCCCCCCACTATTTAACAAAAGAAACATGCACTCTCTGTAGGGAGGAGCATATGGGGTCCCATGCCCCTCCAATTTCTGCCAGGTTTTGCTGGCCTTACTCGGTCACTTGGGGCAACTGGGCCCCCTCCTTGCATGACAGCTCCTGGAGCCGGTCCAGCAGGGTGAGAATGGATGTCTGTCCTCTATCCACTGGGAGGAAGAGATCATCCATCAGTACCACTAAGGCAGTTCCAGTTCTTGTCTTGGCCTGAATTCAGATTGTGCCCAGTCTAGGATATTGGCTTCAACTATCGGAGCCTGAAGGTAGCATTTAGCTGGCTTCACTCAGCGCTTGCTCAGGAATAGGGGGTGTGTAATCGCAGTGGCAGTAACTGGCTAAAACCAGTGTATTCAGCCTAGAACCGCTGTATTCAAGGTGCTTTTCTTCCCTGTCAGTCACCCTCTTGGCATGTTTGAAGGAGGAAGTGAAGATCCTTTTCCTCAATCAGGCATCAGCTATCCTGATCGAGAGTGGCAAGTTGCTCACGACTGTTTTCACCATCCAGGAAAGCCATAGGTTGGTTTGAGAGGTCTTTGGGGGCGTCCACTAATGAATGTGCTAAATCCGGAAACGCAGGCAGCTGTTTGTTGGATGCCATGGGGGAGCAGACGCACGCAGTCTGGGCTGACTTCCCAAATGTGTGTGATCTTTCCAGCAAAGCAGGGTGCTGGCTCTTCACAAGACTTCAGTCTAGGTTGAGGCCTTTTGCTGCTATTGTGGTACAAACAAGCAGCGCCTCTGGATGTTTCATGGGGGAGCGCACACATTAGAGTACTGACCAAGTCTCATCCTTTTCCTCTCGTAGACTTTTATTTAAAGTATTAACCTTTGGAATTTTGTTGATCATTTTTGGTAAACAGCTTTACATTTTGCTCTCTCACAGAGATTTCTAACACATCCATCCTTCTTAAAAAAATTTTAAAAAAAGAGTCAAGTTGACAGCTAGACTTTCAGCCTTTAAGCTACCTGTATTTTATAATAAAAATAAAAGCTGCGCTCCAAACCATTTAGAATAAATGCTCTATGCCCGGCTTTTATTGCATAAATGTAAAGCTGGCCTGTAAAGTAAATTTTGAGTGTCTTTTATGATGCATAAAGAACTCCTTTTGCTCAGTTATGTTGCCTAGAAAAGGCTTAAAAGGTTTAAGGTTTTTACAGTGTTTTTTTCTTCTGGTTTTTACGATTAGAAATCCAAGTCTTGTCAGGTTTGTTTTTCCCAGCAGACTCCACAGGCAGTTGGTGAACTAACAGAATTTTGACATAAAAGAAATGTTGCCGGTGAGCCCTAATTAACTGAAAAAAAGGAATTGTTGTTCAGACTCTCATTAAAAACTCTGAATTTGGTTAATACATATTTAATTTTTCTCCTAACTGCTTAAGTTAAAGATTCACCCTGCCCACTATTGAGCTAAGATTTGAGAAAGTTCCCAGGGACATCTCCAAGTCATCTGTGGTGTCCTCTAGCCTCTCCCACCCCCCAAAAAGTGGAAAAACTTTCTTGATGCTCAAGTTAAAAAGACATGCAGCAGACAAAAAACTTTTTATGGCGAGGGGAGGTGGGGGACATGAAAGAAAAGGAGGGATGTCCATTTCTCTGCTTTCACCAAGACAGTTTGCATTCATGTGATAATAGTTGGCAAATTCAAAGCTGATGATAATAATTCTTCACAAAACACGGAATTAGACTGTGGAACTCACTGCCACAGGAAGTCACTGAAGCCAGAAGCTTAGCAAGATTCATAAGGGTGATTGTATATTTTTATGTGGATAGCACGAGTATCCAGAGTGGTGATAGTTAATTATAAAAGTTATGAAAGGGATATGAAACTTCCTGCTTCAGGTTTTAAGTCAGTCTTTAGCTCGTAGAGATCAGGACAAAATGTGGGGGTTAGATAATGCCACATCTGCCTGACGAGGGTTCTTACGCCTTCCTCTGAAGCATCTGGAGCTGGTCCCATCAGAGACAGGACACTAGACAAGATGGTCTTTGTGTCTAATTCTGTCTGGCGCTTCCTATGTACTCAAAGATACTTAAAAGATAAAGTAGCCAACAATACATTTTACTAGGCATCTCAGATTCCCCGACGTGCACCAAAATTTGCCCATTTTTCTGATCTTCCAGTAGAAACTGCCAATTCTTCCTTAAGGCCTCTACTGAATGTGATAAGCAGCCACGCTACTCGCTAGTGATCAGTTACTCAGGCTTGTATTCTTGTTCCGAGTAGTTCCATATCAATCTCAGGGATTACAAGAGCTGCAGATTGCTGCACAAATTAGATTTCTGTGATGTTTGGTCCAGACGAATGAAGCATGTCATGTTATTCTGAAGCCAGAATTGTCAGGACAAGAGCCGATCGCCTAGAGACTTTTTCCAATGAAATAGGAGAAACCAAAGAGGGGAAAGTATGCTCTGACATACAGGAATAATGCAGAAAATTCAGCAAGGGGACCCTGGGGAGGTCACTCAGCGGTCACCTGTAAAGGAGACAAATGGATTTGTGACCTCTCTTGCTCACTTTCGGCTGTGTGAAGCTCGCATTCATTTCAGTGCTGACACCCACGACACTTCCCCCTGCATTTCTGTGCCAGGGGGCGGCGGGTTGTGTGCCCCACACCGGCAGTGAAAGGGTTAAGGCACTGCTTCTACCACCTGGCTGCACCTGAAGGGGGTGATCAGGCTGAATTAAAGATCGAGTCCAACTGGGGAAGGAGCTGGCTGAGGACCATAAGGAAAGGAAGCACAGATTAGAAGGTGCACGGCCGTGCCTCTCTTGAGGAGGCTGTTGGTAGGGGGCACTGGGGAAGGTGAGGCTGCTACACAACCGGGGGAGTGTGGGGGGGTTGCTAGAGGTGAGTCCACTCTTCCAACCTGTAGCTGCATAGGAGTTACACGTCTAACACTACCCCACTGAGTGTCCGTGTGTGCGCATGCAAATCCGTCAGTGGCCACACATCACACCTGCAGGCAGAGCAGCGGTCTCCCGCTGCCTGATGCCACGTCCCCTAAGAATGTTATGGGGGACACACAGGCTGATGGAGAGGGTACAAAAAATGATCCCTGCTCCGAATCACTGGCTAGTGCATTAGCGGGTGGACATATGTCTCTACTTCCCTCCTACCCACCTCATTTTGGAAACAGGATGCAGTGCCTGCTTAGTCTTTTTTGCTCAGACCAAGATTCAGTGAGGCTGTACAGGGGCACGTGTGAAAGTATGGGGTCTCATTTCCCCTTATGCACTTGCGTGGCCATGTACACCAGTTAATGATCCAGCCCTATGGTATCTTTTATATGAGAACAGAATTGTGCTAGCTTATGTCCAAACAGCAGAACAAAATAAGCAAAAGGCTATCTCTCGTGTGCAAACAAAACTCATGGGTATTAAAAAGAGACAGGATGGCCAGTGGTTAGAACGCAGGAGATTAGGATTAAATTCCTTGCTCCACCACAAACTTCCTGTATGACCTTGAGCAAGTCATTTAGTCTGTCTGTGCTTCAGTTCCCTACCTGTAAAATGAGGATAACTGCACATCAGTGCCTTAGAGGGGTGTTGAGAGGCTAAAAACATGAGACTATTAGGTGTTCAGATCGTGTGGTAAGAGGCCCCATATAAGTACCTTAGAACGATTAAACTTTCAAATGTTTTAATGAGCAACTTGCCATCTTTTAATCTTCTTTAGACTCTCCAAAGTCCTGGGAGGCTGGGAATCACTTTTTTGGCTTGCTTTTTATCTGTGTGCCAAGAGACAAATCGTGTCATTCTTTCCTCTCAAATCATGGCAGTTGTTCAAGAATGAGATTATAACCTGATACAAGAACTGGAGGCCTTCTATATATAAGTGAGATGGCTATCTGCTTTGGCTCAAACCAATGAAGGGAACACCTTGTTACTGAGGAAAGTGAAACCTCAAATATTATTAAAAAGTTGTCAAGGAAACTTTGGAAGAACAGACAGAGAAAATGCATCTTCCATACAGGACAATGAAAAGCCAGCTAGATATAAAAGTTTACAATCTTGGGGGTGTTTATTACTTTGTAAACTCCTTGTCGTTTTTGGTTTGCTTACTTCAATGCACTTCTAATAAGCATTTGGTTCCAATAAGCTCTGCTGCAGTATGACATTAAGGCAAGTCATGAGTGGAAAAATTATTGGAGCAAAGTGATGGACAAATTTACAGATCATACTCAGACCTTGGAGGCTTAGGAAGAGCTACAATTTGTTTTTCTAATTTTTACTCACATTTAGGGCTGGCTGAACATTTTCCACAGAACCTTTTTAAACATAAAATTGGATTTCCACTTAAATGAAATCTTTCACGAAAACGGTCTTTCTGCGGAAAATTCTGACTTTTCATTGAAAAAAACAATTACCCCTAAACTAATTGTTTTATTTGGAAATACAGCCACAGTGCCTCATGGGAGCTGTAGTTCAGGGTCCTCAGCCCCCCTGTTCTCCTATATGGGCCCATCGCCTCAGCTGCACTACATCTCTCATGATGCACTAGGGCAATGGGACTCCATGATACAGTAGTGTCTCAGCAAGAGGGGAAAACATGGTGCATTCTAAGAGTGCGTCTGACATGGGCAGCAGCAATGCCTCACCCTTGACCTGGAAGGACCATTTCCTCGGTAACAGGTTAGTTTAGTCTCCTTGACCGTTCACTCCTTGGTTTCTCAGCTAGGTGCCAATACATTTACCAGTTGTTGGGGTGGCTTGTCTGATGTAGACACTTGCCCCGTCTGAACTGAACTGAGATCCAACTTATTTCACCGAACGCAAACAGTAACCACTTTTGGTCCCTACCAGTCTGGTACGCTAGATGTGAAAGATTGCACCTCATTACCAACGTCCTTACCCCTGCATTTCATTAGCCATGAGCAGAACCAGATGCATTAATCATAGCAAACAACTTACATGGAGAATTTAGCCCTTTGTTCTCTGGTTGACTATCCATGAAGATGACGTTGGGTGACATTCCGGTCCCATGGAAGTAAATGGGACTTCTGTCACTGATTTCAATGCAGCCAGGATTTCATCTTTTGAATTTTTTTTTTAACAAATCTGATTGATTCAAAATTGTTTTGTGAACATTTTGGACTGGAATGGTTGTAGGGGTATTTGCAGGACTTAACAGATAAATTACAGTCCCCGTAGGCCTTAAACCAATTATAATCAGATAGCCTCAGGCTAAACTGTGAGAAAGGCCTGTATGTTTGTGAATCAGAGGGAAGATTTTCAGAAGCGCTCAGGTCTTTCTTAAGCATCTAAAGTGCGTAGCTTCTGCTGAAACTCCCAACAGAGACAAAATACAGGAAAATATAACCAAGCTAAATAAACAGCTAGCAACCCCATGCAGAGGGAAACATCTAGTCAAACCGGTGCTGTGCCTAGGAGAGTAGCCCCCTATTTAGGACTGATTAGTGGCCACAGTGTAAATCCAAATGCATCAAAAAGAAGTTTCTATAACCTTGCAGTGAGTTGGAGGAATTCTGCTCTCTGCCAGTGACTGATGAGCTGATGACTCTGGCTTGGCCATCCAAAGAGCCAAGGCTTTCTGCAAGAGGCATCCTGGATTGGCTGGGCCAGTAGGGGCCCTTTGAGAAGCTGAAGGAATCACTCACTAGCTTTCTTTAAGGGGCAGCAAGTTCCTTTTAATAGAGTGGGATAGCTTACAGTTCCTTTCCTCCCCACTCTTGCAGCCCATAAGATCTACTCCAGTATCTTGCTAGTCGAAGGCAGGCTTTTATGGACTCGTGTTTTAAAGAGAAAGGGGGAGACGGAGAAGCCTGCTGTGGATATAGCTCTGCTTACTTAGGAAGATTTGCTGGGTGCAGTAATTAGTGACCCGTGAAGAGATTCTGTAAGTTGAAATGGGAATGAAAGGCTCATTTAAATGAAACCATCAAGATGAAATTCAGTTACTTTTAGCACTCTGGCAGCCAATTAAGTCGACAAGACGAAAGGCAAAAGCTGTTATAACGTGCAATGTCTGTCTCCCAGATATGGAGGTTCTGAACACAGCTTCATTATTCACCGAAACGTGGGGCCTTGTGGTTACATAAGACTAGGAACTTGATTTAATTAACAAAATAGCTTCAAAATACGACGCTCTCCATTCCTACTGAAGCAACACCGAGTCTGGCCTTAAGAGGTATGCACACTCAAGTGCCCTACTTCACCACACACATTTACAGGTAGAGGTGATGGGCCAGATCCTCATCTGGTGTAAATCTGTAGAGGTATGAGGATTTTCACCAGGTGAGGATCTGGCCTGATGTGTGTAGTTTTCTATGGCCATTGCTACCTGCAAATCCCTGGAAATTGTATGTGGCTGTAACTCGTAGGCCTCTGTGCTGTGCAGAATGCTGCTGGGGCTCTTCTCCACCCTAAATTGCAGCAAGGCTTGTTAAAGGCAGGTTGGGTGGCTGCCGCTGTTTCCTGCGGTGCTGTTCCTGATGCCATTTCACATCCTGCCCTGCTTTGTGAAAAGGGTTTTTGCTCCTATTTTGACACCATGGCAGCAGGCGGTGTACTGACCCAGGCCTAACACAGCGCACACACGTTGGCTAGGCTATAAACATCCCCCCTTCTTGGTGTTTCCTTTACTGTGACTCCATGGAAGCCTCCTCCGTAGAGGCTGCAATAATATCAACGCATTCCCAATGCCAGCACCATTCACTTGCCCCGTCTGAGCTGGCCCACAATCTCTCCTCACTGCCACAGGCCTGTGCCTATGTTTCCAGTGGCTGAATCACAGGCTGAATCTGGTCCTATGACTGAACTGCCCAACTTCTGTATATTTAGGCTCACATTTGCAAAGGGGCCTCAGGGAGTTAGGCACTCAGGCCACACTGGATGCAGCCTAGGTAGTCTGTAACATCAGATGTTAGAGGGTTTTTTATTACTACATCCATCTACGTGAGACACTGAAGGAAATCCTGGATAGGATTTTCAAAAGGGCCTAGGTGATTTAGGACCATGGGCCATGATTTTCAAAAAGGCTACAGAGAGATAGGTGCTTAGTTCTCGATACATTTCACTGATATTTGGACACCTACCTCCCTTAGGCTCCTTTGAAAATCCCACCTCTACCTTGTCGGTCACTATCAGGTGCCCAATCCCTACCCATATGAGTGTGTTTGTCTTTTCCTCTGTTCCACACAGCAAAACCCCAAATTACTTCTGCCCCAGTTGACCACAATATATACATGGTGGCTCATGTCACACCTGTTTTGCATCTTCATGACAGAATTTGCCCCCCATATATTGCATTTACCTCCCTGATTATTTTTTAATAGGAAGCAAAGCACTCGAGAGTGGATTTAAGTCCTTCCCTATTCAACAAAACACTGAAGTTGACAGGATTTAAATGTAGGCTTAGTTGTAGCATGTGTTTCAGTGGTTTGCTGAATCAAGGCCAATGGCAATTCTTTGTTTGCTTTAAAATCACTTATACAAAGTTTTGGGTTTGTTTAAAAAAAAAAAACAAGAGAAAAAGCTGTTGTACTCTTCAGTAAAAACAGCCCAAGGAATTGAAAGAAGGTGATTGAAAAGAAAATTACATTCTAGATACAGGTAAATTATATTAGGGAGAGCATGTTGTCTAACAAGAACACTTTGGACTATGATACCCATCAAACTAAATTAAATTACCCTTAAAAGCAGAGCACCCGTAAATTTACCAAAAAAATACAAATCGGAGTGTTGAGCTTTTAATTGTTTTTACTGCAGACACAAAACAAATACACTGATTAACTTAACGGGCAGAAAAGAGGTAATTAGTCTGCAGCAGATGTACCAGCAAAAGCAATGGTGTGACAGTGCTCCAGATTTAATCTGCCTTCGTTTTATGAAGACCATTGGCACATTAATATTTCCCCCCTCTAGGGTTTAGGTCTTGCGAAAACTGCTCCAAATGCTCAACCTAATTACCTCCTGATATCTGTATTGTTTGCTGCCTGCTGGATAGTGTATGCCACTGTGCCTAATCAAAGCTTGCTATCTGAAAACAGAGTTTAATTTCCTTTCTAAAAGGTTTTTTTCAAAATATTAAAAATTAGGAACACTGAGATGGTGAGATTACTGAGCAATATGAAAGGAATCATATCAGATAGCTGTTTACATGGAGGGCAGCTAGCATGTATTTGCATAAAATAATCTTTCACGGTTTTTGTGGCGTTTCAGTCATTTTCTCTAGGAAATTACTACCGCATTTCAGATCTGGGCAGAATATTACTATAAGATTGTGAAGCCACGGCCTTTGTAAAATATTTAGCAGGAGAAGGCAACATCCGCCCACCAACTTCCCAAAGACGAGAGAGACAGTGGTTTCTTCTTGTCATTTATGGTAGTGCCTAGGAGCCTCATTATGCTAGGGTTGGCCACACAAAGTAAAAGTGTCCCTGCTGCAAAGAGCTCACAATCTAAATGGAAGAGCAGGAGGAAGAGGGGAAATAGAGAGGGAGCTGGTGAAGATCACTCAATAGATCAGTGGCATAGCAGAAGCATAACCCAGCTCTCTTGACCCCCAGACCGTGTCCTTGCCTCAGCGCCATGCTTATATGAGCATTTTTTGGTCCCAGTTCTTCATCACTTCACACTGGTGCATCTCTGTTGGCAGTAGCGCTGCTCACTGGGACATTGTCAACGCAGCTGAATAGCTCGGGGCATACCCACAGAAAGAGAGGCTGGGCTGGTATCAGGGCAACACATGACATTTGAAGAAAAATACGAGCCTTACTGGGGAGAATAGTAGCAACCTGAAAAGGAAACGGGGGAATTCATTATGAGGGTAGCAATTTGAAGATGTAAAGTGCTAAATGTTTGCTGCCCCCATGTGAACATGCCGACGTTCATTCTCAACCCAATTAATTGTGCATGATACAGTCACAGTTATTCATAGATTCAGTCTTAAAGCCAGAACGGACCATATACTCTGACCTCCCCTAGATCACAAGCCACAGAGCCCCATCTCTTTACTCCTGCACTGAACCCGATAACCTCTTGATTCTATCAATATAGCTGACATCAAGTAGTTAGTTTAAAACTTTCCATGTGCTTTAATCCCCAGAGAGGTTCTAAGGGCCAGATACCTGCAGATCATGTGCTGTGAGCTGGGCCTGCACAATCTACATTATATCCAAAGTAGAGGTAGGAAAAGGGTGGGGTTTTTACCTTTCAACAACCCTCCATAAAATATGGAGTCCAAGTCAAATCTTTTCACAAGGATGCTGAATAATACCTTACCACTCTGATTTTAACAGGATTATTCACAAGCAAGGCACTGCTTACCATGAGTAAGGATGGTAGAATCTGGCCCTAAGTGATCAAAGGTTGCTTCCACCCTCTACTTTGACTGCACATGCTCTGCAGATTAAAAGTCACGTGCTCTATTTCTTATATTCCCCAAAGTGCTTTTGTTACAAGGATAAAGCCACTGTACTAAGGATGGTTTATTACTTCTCTCTACTTTGTTTAATTTTTTGCCCGTAACCAAGAGCACTGATGCACATTTGGGGCACTGACATTTTTCAAAGCCTGCATTGAGCTTTTGGGAATATGCACATTAAACAGAGCCCTGACATTCCTGCAGCCATTGCTCGAAGCCAGCAAAGCCCTTCTATGGAAAAGTCCTATAAAAAGAACTTAAGGATGAAACCAATAGCATTCTCTAGATAACACTCAGAGAGAGAGAGAATGATATCTATTCTATAAGTTATTTAAGCCAATCTACAGCACAGCAGGGATGTAACTATTAAATTCTACAGAACAGTTTTCACTTTCTATCACATTTTGCAGAGCTTTTTCTTAAGGATGCATACTACATGCAATCCGCCCAGACGGACGATGGAAGATCAAAAAAGAGGTCGTGTCCAGGAAGACCTGGATGTATGGCAATCCTACCCATCCCTATTCCTAAGTCTGATGCAGCGTTTACTGAAGTCATTGCAAAGACTCCATTGACTTCAAGGGAAGTTGGAGCAGCCTCTTGACGCATGCTGAATTTATTTATTTCCAAGGGGCCAAATTCTCTGCCCATCTACATCAGTGCAAGTCAGTTACATTTCCTTGACTTCCAAGCCTGCTGACTTCCCAGATGTAGTTGCAAGAAGAACCTGGCCCTATCCGTTTAATCACTGTGTACCAACGTGGTATTGCTGCTGGAGGGCAAGTTCTGTTTTTATTGCACAGGAGATTCCTACAGGAAATATCAACGATTTCTTCATGGTTTAAAAGAAATGAATTTGCTGCGAAGACTCGCACTTTCTGGTCTCAGAAAGAAAATTACCCTGGTCTCAAGAGAGCTTCAAACACAAGAGGCTGTCTGTTACATCAGCTTCAAGTTTTAACTAGAACCAATAAAGATTTTTTGGGGAAACTAGCTCCATATTTCCTGAATCATATCCAGGCTTCTATAAATGGCCAGCAATGGACAAATTAATCTGGAAAAGAGTATCTTCTGTGGACCCCGAAAGAGCAGATTTGTACTTTTTTTTTTTTTAACCAGGCCATAGTCTAGAAGCAGCCTTCTTGAGATAACTTGCTTAACAGCATTGAGGGTATCAGAAACTACCCATAGACTTTTGCAGAGATAATCAGTTAAGAACGGATAAGGCTTGAGTGAGAGACAACATACAATTTTATAGTGCACAGTATTTTTCAACTGGTTGATATGCAACAGATCTACCCAATTGTCCAATCCGTAGTATCAGGACATGGGACTCATCTACAAACAATTCCACTGCTAGGTTCTGTTTACAGGAACAAAGGGTGGGAGGGGAGAATATCTCCATACATTTATATTTCTGAATGAATATTCAGCCTCTGTTTGTTGCAGGAGGGAAGGAAAGGGAGTATTTAGCTTTCCCTGCGCAAGACCAAATTTGTTCCTGATGCATCTTCTTCCATCTAGCTCTCCTCAAGTGGCTTACTCCAGCCAGGTGTTTAATAACTAGCGGTCAAAAATACCCTACCATAAAGGATCAGCATTACACTCTGACTAGATCTCATATTACAAGTATACTCCAATCTTTTATCCTCAGAAAACAAATTACTTTTCCTTCTCACATCTGGGAACTCAGGGCTAGATCCTTAGCTGGTATCTCTCCGTGGACAGCAATGGAGTGACGCAAATTGACACCAGCCCGTGATCTTCCCCGTGCCCAAATATTCCAGCTTTATATATGAAACTACTGAAGCTGAAGAGCAGATTGTGTGGCCCATTAAAATTTTTTCCTGATATTCCCTTCCACTTCATTGTAACATAGGAAAAGCTCAATGGCAGCAAAGTTCTCCATTGAATCAAACTTTGTTTCTGGACTGCTGCCCCGACTCCATGCATGACTCACACACAGTATTAAACAAGCGGCAATAACAAATATCTCACACCAAAGGGCTGGTGCAGCATGAAATGGATTCGCTCGCACTGTTTATGCTGCACGGCTCCTGCTATCTTTATTATCTTTAATTAAAACTGCATCAGGAGAAAAATTAAACTAGAAATAACCCCGTCTTGCAGGCTACAGAGGAAGCAAAGCAGAGTTGTGCGCACGCACATGTCTGTATACATTTCCATAGAGAGAGAAATAATAAAATACAAAAAGGTAAACAGCTGACAGTTTGTATGTTACCAAATACTGTACATTTCACAGGATAGCCAAACAAATTATGCAATTATGCACCTTGTTAAAGGTGCAAGACCAGACACTCTAAAACCAGAGAACATTACACAGACATAACACGTTAAGGTGGGGGTAACAACACAAAAAAAGGGGAGAGGAGAGAGAGAGAGGACATGCACAAATGGGCAAAAAAGGGAAGGAAAGAACTGGGCATAGGTGGAGGGAAAGGTGGAGAGGTCAAATGGAATGGAAGGCTGGCATCATTTGAGCTATATCAAGCCAGGGCTATGCTAAAACCCATGTTGCCCAAGGGTGTGAAAAATCCACATTCCCTAAGCAGCATCGTTAAGCCAACATAGTTCCCAGTGTAGCAAATTCGCTACCATCAAATCAATTTCTCCGGATCAATTGAGCAGAAGCGAAGACCTGCTCAATCGATCCGGAAATCGATTTAGTAAAATCACCTTCAGAAAAAATGTAGCGCTGCATCAATCTTCCGTTTCCCAGGGAAATGGATTAACTACATCAACAGAGAACCCCTTCCATTGTGGTAGTGAGGGTCTCCACTCACATGCTACAGCATCGCAGCTGCGGGCATGCCGCTGGAGCTGTTTACGTGTGGACACAGGGTCAGCATTCTTTATCCAAACGTATCGCAAAACAGGGTCCAGATTTCTGAGAATTCATATGATTGCCCTCCGTGTTGATCAGCTCTTCTTCTTTTCACTGCTAACTCCAACAGGCCCGAATACCACTGCTCTATCTTGGCCAGAACCTTCACCTCCATTTTTGTAAAATCTTGTGCTTGGTGACCATTGCAGCCCTCCAGAACCAAAGTCTCTGTGGTTGAGTGAAACCCAGCATAGTAGACACGTAAGCTGGGCTCCGATTTGCAGCTAAGATTTGCTTCCTGAAGCCAAACATGCTTTTCAGTCTTGTGTCCACCTCTTTCCGTGGCTGCCTGACAGCTGGACAGTCCCATAGGTTCCTGTTTCTTTATTACGGTGCCAACGAACACCAGAGGATAAAGCCCCCATCTTGCACCACCTCTGTGGCATCCCATACAGCAAAAGATACTATTCAAAAAGTATCCGGCGTTGCCTGAGTGCTGCAGAAGCATTTTTATCATCCCATAATAGCTCTGCCATGGGGTTCTTTTCAGGGCTGTGGTAACTTCCCTTTCCACAAAGAATGCGGGACCAGGGGAGTTCCTCTTCATTTAATGCAGGCATAGTGGACAGGGGGCCGGGGAGTTTATGAAGCATTTTCAAGGTCTCCAGTAGCTCTGGGGCCTCTGGCAGTCCTAGAACATCTGGACCAAACTGATACATTTGCAAGTGTTTTAGTTGTAAGTACTGCCACTCCACAGAGGGAGGCAAGTCATAACACTACTGCATTGTTAGAAAGAGAAAAAGGTCTCATCCTTAACTAATTGGAAAATCCATATGATGTCCTGGCTCAGTCACTTCTTCCAAATTATAAATTTTTTCCCCAATGTACTAGTCTGGGTTATCCCAGATACGAGCTTTTTCATGACAGCGAGGATGAAGCTGGTACATCTTAGCTAGGAAACCCAATACCCTTTGCAGAGAAGCACAGGAATATTGATTTCAATGGGGATTACAGCTTTGATAATCAGGCTTGGTTCCCGTTTAACACTTTAATAGAGAGGACTTTTGTGCATCAAGAAATTGCTGCTAAATTGCCAGGCATCAGTGAACAAACCCCCCTTGTTTCCACACCTTCACAAACGGTAGACAAGATATTTTTAACAAAGCCAGTTATATGCTCTACAGGTTAAATGAGAAACTTCACCAGCAGCTTTCTATAAATACACTATAAATTGCTATAAAATTCTTTCAAATACAGATTGGCCTTGTGGTTAAGCACTGGATTAGAACTCAAGAGAGCTTGAGTTCAGTACCTAGGGCTGTCACAAATCACTTAATTTCTCTGTTCCTTCGTTTCTCATCTGTAAAATGGGAATAATATGGCTTCCTTTCTTCACAGAAAACATGAATTGTCAAATTTGATCAGATCTGAGGTCCATCTAGTCAGTGTTTTGTCTCTGACAGCAGTCAACACCAGATACTTCAGAGAAAGCACAAATATAAGAACCACACAGGAGGCCACGGGATGTGGATGGGTTGGTTATCTATCCCCCTCTAATAGTCAGAGACTGGCTTAAGCCATGAAACACAAGGTTTAATATCCCTTCCACATTTTTTATTAGCATTAACTATTACCATTCTGGATATTCTTGTTAGCCAGATAAATGTCCGAACCCTTTTTTAAATTTTGCTAAATTCTAAGCCTTCAATAACTTCTCGCAGCAGCCAGTTCCACGCTCTAATTATACGTTCTTTGCAAAAATATTTCCTGTTACTGGTTTTGAATTTGCCACCTTTTAATTTGAATAATTGTCCCCTTGTTCTTCTTTTAGGAGGCAGGGAAAACAGAAGCTCCCGCTTTACCTTCTTTAGAGCATTCACTATTTTTTACACTCTTACCAGAGCCCTTTTTTCTTGATCTCCTTTCTAACGGTAAACAATTCCAACCGTTTCAACCTCTCTTCATAGGAGAGTATTTCCCTGATCCGAATCATGTTCATCACCCTTTTTGGAAACACCTCTAGTTCTGCAATAGTCTATTTAAGATCAGGTATTAGTACGCAAGCATTATTTCAGATGAAGCCAATGATTTATATAAAGGCATTCTAATATTTTCTGCCTTATTCTCCATTCCACCCTTCGCCTGTCTTGTTTATTTAGATTGCAAGTACCTCTGGTCAGGGACGACATGCATGAACAGTGTCTAGCACAACGGGGCTCTAATTTCAATTGGGGCCTCTAGGCAATAAAATAATACAGAAACTCCTTCCCCTCCCCCCCCCCTGAGATTTCTGGGAGTGAGACTGTCAGGGATTTATCTTCAGGTGTACCCCAGAGATTATCTGCGCTGTAAGAAGCACTGTATTGTGGACATTATTTTTAAGAGAGACGATTGGTTTATAGATCGCCTACATGGGAACAGAAGCCACTGTGCAAAAACAAAAAGAACAACCCCCACTCAGCGAATATAAATAACGAAACCCAGCGAGAAATCCCTCAACATGCTGAAAAGAACAGCGCAGAGCAGAAAACATTGTCATTTGCTTGCCAGGGCTTATTACAGCAATAAATAACCAGCTGCCAGCTATCGTTAGTGGATAACCATAGAGTGAAGGCGCAGTGTCAACACAGAAGCGGCTCAGCCTGGCAGCATTCCATCCGGCTCTGGAGGAGATTTTTTTTTTAGGTAACCAAGGGGCTCGGCCAGCACCAAATCGAGAACATGTTTTCCAAAGAAAAGGGGATTAACCCTTTCTGACCTGTGCGCCTCATGTCAAATCCTCAGCCCTCATACTCTAGCCCAAGAGCTGGACTTCCCCTGTGAGCAGCTTCCCAGCCCAGCCCTGCAAGACCGTGGACTGGCTGCATAACTGAAGCTACTTCAACAGTGGCAGATTCCACTGTCCTGTGCACGGTCCTGCTAAGAACCTCATGGAATTCTTTCCTGAATGGATAATTCAGGGCTCTGAAGGGGAACCCAACACGCTGGGGAGCACTTAGTTGTTACTAGTGTTATGGTGGCACTTAGAAGATGCGACTGAGTTTGGGGTGAACAAAGGAAGTGTTACCACAGCCACATGGGGAACTAAGGCACAGCGTTAAGTGATTTGCCCAAGGTCACATAGGAAGCTTGTAGCAATGACAGAAACTGAACTGAGTTGCAAAAGGATTACCAACATGAATTAGGCTTTCACAGCTGGGCTGTTGAGGTACATGTTCAAGACAATCATCATGAGAAGATCTCTCTCCATCATAAGAAAATGGTTTTCTAGCTTGCCATTTTGTTAATGCATACGTTTCAAGAATCGCCAGACATCCCAATGTTTGGTCTTATTCTGAAGTTCACATATAGCCACAATACAGTTAGAACTTCCACACTTTGTGTGAACCAAGCCAGATGAAAGGGGCAAGTGTGAACGACACTGGATCACTTGTATCAAACAGGGTGGCACTCTGACAAAAGTGTTGACGGATGGACGTGACTAATAGCGCAAGACGGTAGCTTTAGGACTTATGTGCCAGTGCGTATTTTTTTTTTACTCTGATTTTTCAGATGTGTGCATGATATGCCTCAGTTTTTTAGGACCAGATTTTTTATTTATTGTAATTTTTACACACATGTTTTCTGTGACCCGCGATCATTTCGGACCAGGTTATTTTTTATAGCTATCTATAAATTATATAATATATATATAAATATAAAATCTATATATTTATATGTGTAGATAGATAGATAATCACATACACACACACTCAAAATCTGGTCCTAAAAGATTGTGAGTTGCTGAAAATGTCTATTATTTGTCTCTTCACTCCATAGTCTTAATAAAACAGTCGGTCTGCGTTCACATATCGCTACACTCTACTAAAATAGAAAGAGAGAGAAGCTGGAACCAATGCCCTGCGTCAGAACGCCTGAAATTTTGATGGAATTCAAACACAGCTCCAGATCCCAAGATATGTCTGGCTTTTACCTTTAAAACAGGCTGAATTAAATCCCCAAATTCCCAACATTCAGTCTGGACCTGAATTCTGTGACTCTGGCCAATCTCTACAAAATAAAACAAAGAGACATACTGAGCCATATTGGAATGCAAAACATTATGTGGTTGAGAGTGATCAAGGCTCCTTTCTACAAAAGAAATCAAGCAGTATCTTCAGCTTGCAGTCTCAGAATGCAGTCCAATTGCAGTATCACCCTAGTAGCGATTGTATTTGTACCACAGCCTTAAAAAGATTATCCTGTTGAGAAAAGTCCTAAACCTATTTGGCAAGGGCCCATACTTTTGGGATTTCATGATTCAAGTGAATCAAAGGGCAAAGAACTCTCAAGCTGGCTGTGAAGCCGCTCACTCAGCAGCATCTACAATTTCTTGTTAAGGATTGTTCATGCAGGAAAAGAGGGGAGTGAAGATGGGAGGACATGTGTGGTTTCTTTAAATTGGTAGCAGGGAGTCAGCACAAGGGGTTGGGGAAGGTTCAAGGCAGGGACTCTAGAGAGAGAGAGAGAACAATACTGCTTTCCTATTCTTACAGTTCTTTGTTCAATGTTAGAAGAAAGCAACCCTTTCTGTGATTCTTTCCCAGTACTACGTGACTCAGGGCCCATGTAGGTCCAAGCTGTGCCGTTTACCAAGCTTTTTCACCACAACACACCTTACCTGCCATTGTATGTTTTATGATTTGAATTTCATTTATTTCTCTACTTAACCCTTTGAATTCCCTTTCATTTCTCTGTGATTTTACTGCTCCTTGTGGGGCTGGAGAGAGGAAGGGGTTGGCCATAAAGTTCAGCCATTAGGGAACAAAGAAAATTCAAAAGGGGGACGTTGATAAGGGGAGAAGATTTGTGCAAGTCCAAGGCATCGCAGAAGCTGTGATCTCCATTGCTAAACAGTGGCGCAAGAAAGTAGGACTGGCCAGGGTTAACTCACACCAAGACTCAGTGTCTTTGTCCGATCACAGGGCAATCTAATGGTGTGAGAAAAGATAGTGTCCAGGTAAATGTCACTTTTAAGGGATATGTTTCAATAACAGAGACTGTCAGTGAAGTGGCTGAGGAAAGGTGTACACACAGACTCAGAAAAGCTAATGCAATATTTAAGACAACAAAACTGAACCTTACAGCTTAGGATCTGAGGTTGTTTTGAAATACCAGGTTTATGCACTTCTTGGTCCTAAAGACACTCAGATATACACAAGACATGCAGATATCTCAAGACTGCATGCCCTGGCATATGCTAGTTACATAAGACATGCTCATAAATCTGTAATACAGAACGTCTCGGTTACATGAATAAGTCATCAGAACGACGCTGTTTGCCACATCAGCAGTAACTATACAGAATGACATAAGAGAACACCAACAGAGTGGGAGGGAGAGACGTACATACACAAGCTCCAGGGGGATGGTGTTGATCAATATAAAATATTCCGTTTTTTGGCTTACTGTACAGGGCAAAACTCTTTGGTGTGGGTCTGTTGAATAGATTTCACACAGCACGTAATGCAGGATGGAGGCTGAGTGATGGGCATGTAGACAGTGATGAGACAATCAGGGAGGAAAGCTATTTATGCGTGATGCAAATATGCATAGAAGGTAGACTGTGGAAATAAGACCAGAGCCATATTTCTGGTTTTTAAAGAGACTCGGGAAGCCAGGTTTTCAATCTGGACATTTATGCGTGCCTATCACTTCAGCATCAGATCCCTGCAGATGGAAAGCCTGTGCGTACTTTTATTTCAAAACTGAAGGCATATTTGCCATGATTTTATGTGCGTCTAGGTGCTAAATCCATGTACCTCTGTTTATTTGCATGGGCAGTTACCTAAATTGCATACCCAATCACAGCTAATGCATGCTTTACAAAACAAGATATGCTCATAGACTTTAAGGCCAGAAGGGATTATCCTGGTCATCTAGTCTGACCTCCTGCACATTGCAGGCCACATAACTTCACCCACCCACTTGAGTCACTGAAATCTTCAAGTAATGATATAAAGACTTCAAGTTACAGAGAAGTCACCATTTACTCTAGCTCAGACCAGCAAGTGACCTGTACCCCACGCTGCAGAAGAAGGTGAAAACCCTCTAGGGTCTCTGCCAATCTGACCTGGGGGAAAATTCCTTCCTGAACCCAAATATGGTGATCAGTTAGACTCTGAGCATGTGGACAAGACCCTCCAGCCAGATCCCTGGGAAAGAATTCGCTGTAATAACTCAGAGCCCTCCCCATCTAGTCTCTCTTCCCCAGCCACTGGAGATTTTTGCTACTAGCAGTTGCTGATGGGCCATATGCCATTGTAAGCAATCTCATTGTATTATCCCCATCGTAAATTTATGAAGCTCACTCTTGGAACAAGTTCGTTTTTTTACCTTCTTTCCCCCATTACTTCCCTTGGAAGACTGTTCCAGAACTTTACTCCTCTGATGGTTAGAAATCTTCATCTAATTTCAAGCCTAAATTCATTGGTGGCCAGTTTATATCCCTTTGTTCTTGTGTCAACATTAGCCCTTAACTTAAATAACTGTTCTCCTTCTCTGCTGTTTATCCCTCTGCTATATTTATAGAAAGCAATCATATCTCCCCTCAGCCTTCATTTGGTTAGGCTAAACAAGCCAAGCTCCTTAAGTCTCCTCTTGTAAAGTAGGTTCTTCATTCCTCTGATCATCCTAGTAGCTCTTCTTTGCACCTGTTCCAGTTGGAATTCATCGTTCTTAAAAATGGGAGACCAGAATTGCACAGAGTATTCCAGATGAAGTCTCACCAGTGCCTTCAATGACAGTAATAACACTTCCATTTCTCTACTGGAAATGCCTTCCCTGATATATCCTAGGTCTGCATTAGCCCTTTTTCACAGCTGCATCACATTGGTGGCTCACAGACATCTGTGATCAACCAGTACACCCAGATCTGTCTCCTCTTCAGTCACTTCCAACTGATACATCCCCAGCTCATAGCAAAAATTGTTCTTATTAGTCCTTAAATGTTAGTCCTTAAGTGCATTAATTTCAGGGTCATCCAAATCTTCTTGTGTGATATTCTGGGACCCCTCCATATTGGCAATACCACCCCAACTTTGTGTCATCCGGACATTTTATTAGCACATTCCCATTTTTTGTGCCAAGGTCATTAATGAAAATGTTAAATAAGACTGGTCCCAAGACCAATTCTTGAGAAGCTCCACTAGTAACATCTCTCTAGCCTGAAAGTTTGCTTTTCAGCAGGACCAGTTGTAGCCTCCCCTTTAACCAGTTCTTTACCCACCTTTCCATTCTCATATTAATCTACATCTTCTCCAATTTAACTAATAATTTCCCATGTGAACTGTATCAAATGCTTTACTGAAATCCAGGTAGATTATATCTACTGCATTTCCTTTGTGTAAAAAATCAGTTTTCTTTTCAAAGAAAGAGATCAGGGTGGACTAGCAGGATCTACCTTTTGAAAACCATGTTGTATTTTATCCCAGTTACCTCTATGTCCTTAACTACTCCCTCTTTCAAAGCTTGTTCTAAGACTTTGCCTACAACTGAGATCAAATTAATGGGCCTGTAGTTCCTGGATAATTTTCTCACCTTTCTTAAATATAGGTACTATATTTGCAATTCTCCAGTCATAGGGTACGAACCCCAAGTTTATGGCTTCATTAAAAATCCTTGCTATTGGGCTTGCAATTTCATGTGCCAGTTCCTTTAATATTCTTGGATGGAGATTAGCCGGACTCCCCGATTTGATCTCAGTAAACAGTTTGACTATTCAATACAACCCCGTGTGCTGTCATATGCTGCAACTAATCTTGCATTTAAGCACTTTTTCCACTGGGGAAAACCAATAAACACACACAACACTTGGGTTCAGATTAAAAAGGTCCTTCCGTTTGACAACTCCCCATAGTAAAGTTGTACAGCCCAGTTCAGCTTACGATGAGGTGTCTGGTTGCAGTTATATATTTGGGACTAGGAATTTGATAGAGGTCTGATCCTATACCTGTTGCTTTGTGAGTAGACCTGCTGAATTCAATAGCAATCCTGTGCAAGTAAGAACTATTCAGAACAGTAATCACTACTGGATAGGACCCAAAATGTGCAGTCAGAGCTTTATGGGTCTGATTCAATCTCCATTGACTCCACTGGCCACTGAATGTCACCCTATGTCTGGTTACATCGAATGCTCTTATTCAGGAGTTCTCAACCTGGAGGGGTCACAAACAGGTGTCAGGGGCTCACACAACTCTGCCCTTCCTGTGTCACTAAATGGAAGGGGGGGTCCCAGCTGGATGAAAGAGCGGGTTCCCGGTATGGAAATGAGAGGGTCTTCAAGCATGGAAATGGTGGAGACTCACTGCCCTTTTCCACTGCACCTCCAAAGCAGCCATTCCTCACCTGCACAATATTGGGGTTTAAAGATTAGTTCTATTTCTAATAGAACTTTACAAGCCACTTTTCAATGATCCAGCTGACAATTTAAACACTGAAATATTAATGCAAGTTTAAAAGCTGCAGGAAAAAGTAACAGTCATTTTATCCAACAAGATTATCTCGGCAATTTTTAGGTTTTATAATTTGCTGGCTGCTCAGCACTGATATAACCCATTTGGGTCATTTCTCGACAATGTGCATTGTCACAAGACTGGGAGAGGAACATAATGCAAAGCTACAGGGAGCAGCTTTATTATACAAAAAGTATAAAACGTACGACACCTTGGCGGACCCAGACAATGCAGCCTAACACACTAATGAGAGAATCCACCAGCAGAATGGCAGGAATTAATGTCAACGTAATGTGAACATTCACACTCCTACAGCGTGTTTTCTCTGGGTACTTGAATAACTCAGGAATTCGGAGTGTGCATTTATATTTTTTCTTTTTAGAAAAAAAGCAAAAAACGAGAGCACTGTACTAGATGGATTTTGGGTCTGATCTGGCAATTCCTGCATTCCTATATAGGGCCATAAAATCCCTATGATCTAACGGGGGGAAAATACAAGGCCATAGAGCACAGCGTAGCTCATGTGACTGCCTAAATCACCCCTTGATATGAGGATATGGTCAGATTTGTGAAACAGGATGAAGAATTGGTTCATTTATGAGGCACTCGGTAACCAGCTCAAATAGTCCAACTTAGACCAACCCTGACGACAGGTCAAAAATTGCTCATCAAAACCATTTTTTGTAGGACAATGGGGTTTTCAGGAAACTTGTTCTGTAGAAAATTGATTTTTTTTGGTAAGAAAACCAAATGGCTGAAAATGCAACTATTCCAATTTGGGTATATGCTGGCGCAGTACCTCTGGAGAGATCTAGTTTAGTTGCCTCATGTCCCAGTTCTCCTCTACTGGCCAGCTTCCCCAGCCAGCCTACATCTCCCATGATACACTGCCTCTGTGATAGGGTGTAAACCCCACACTGGCATGGCATGGTTCACAGTAAGCCCAGGACGGGGCTGTTGGAGAGGCTTGCAGACTGACTGAGAAAGAGAGAAGCAGTGGAATAGGAGACTGGACATGACCTTGCATGGTCAGTGCAGGTTCCCTCTGCTGGAACCCCCAGGGGTGGGAGGGCCCGGGTTCCCCTACCTGCTCCATTGGAAGAGGTGGTGCAGAAACAGCCTGATACAGGGGGGAGAAGGACTACTGAGTTTGTAAACAGGCCTCCAGGGAGGCATTGCCCTGCATCAGAATGGGAGGACAATCCTGCTGAGCCTGGAAAGGGGTAAGTCTGGAGAAGAGTCAACTGGGCTGAGGAGTTATGTTGATATGACTTTAGTTTATTGGACTCTTTTGTCTCCCCCAGAGAGGATGGGACTAAACATGACATGGCTGGAGGGAGGAGTCAGGAGGAGAAGCAGACCGGTGCAGGGATGAAGCAGCGGTCAGCAAGGGTCACTAGAGAAGGAGAGCCTGCTACACTATACCCAGCCACTAGGAGTGCACCGGTGGTAAGTCCATTCTTTGACTGCCTCCCTTCACCAGTTTTCAGTTGAAGTCTTTCAGTTTTCACATTTTTGTGCAAAAAAAAACCAAAACAATTGGAATATTTAGAAAAATTTTCCATGGGCAGGGACATCTTCTGACTAGCTGTACCTCCAATGGTTGTACATGCACAAGTCTAAAGCCAGTTCATAAGCATCTGACTCACTTAATGGATCAAATTCTGCTCTCATTTACACTAGTGTAACTTCAGAGTAACTCCACTGATTGCCATGGCTGAGAGCAGAATTTGGTCCATTGTATTTTCTTTAGAACAAAGTTACCTTCTTCCATAGCTCCTATTGATATAGAGTTTACTATAATCTGTACAGAGGGTGAAGTCACACTTGTGCAAAGAAGAATTTGGCAGATTTGGAGGGCTGACATTTTAAAGCCATCCAGGGACTTAGATACATCTGCCACTAGAATTAATGGAAAATGCTTCTAAATCCTCTCGATGGCTTTGAAAATCTCAGAGAACTTTTAAAGTAAGAAAAAAGTTCCTGAAGGCTGTTTGAACAAAGACTGAGCTTTAGCTACAAAGATAAAGGCCAGATGCGAATGGGGCCATTGCAGCGTAAGAGGAAAATCCAAGCCAGTTTATACTGGGACATCAGAAGAGGCTGGTAGGGCAAGAATGTAGGGAGAGGACCCTTGTTGTCTTTCCTGCCAAACATCCCATCAAAATGAGGGGTAGGAGGGGATGCTTGGGTGAGGCCTACTAACACTAGAAACACAGAGAAAGAAATGTTCCTCCCAGATCTACGCAAGCAGGAGCTGCCCTCCCTGGGCCGTTGTGCCCTTTGTATGGCTGCGTTACCTTATGTCAACGGTTCCCAACCTGGGTCCGCGAGGCTACCACAAGGGCTCCATGATAAAGAAAAATAACAACCTCCTCACCAAGGAAAGGTACAATTTCAAATAAAACTAGCAGCATGTGGTGGGCTGCGAAATGTTTGGAGGTTGAAAAGGGGTCCACACACTCAAAAAGGTTGGGAACCACTGCCCTATGTAAAGCACCATGCATGCCATCAGCACTGGTACCGTAGAAGAGGGCCTCCTCTGTGGGTGGAAAGGAGGGAAAGCCTGCCAGATCTCTGCTTGGTGGGTGAGGGAAACAGAAGAGGGGGAAAGCCACGTCTGGGGCACCATTTCCCCCCAATTTTTCTGCCTGGTGGGATGTTTTCTGGTCCCACAGGCAGTCTGGGGAAAACAAACCATGATGCTGACTCCATCAGCTTGAACTTACTCTGGTTCCCTTCCATACTGCAGCATGCCCCCAGCCCCTTGAGGTGGACTGGTGGTGACAGCAGCCAGAACTGTTGCCACAAACAGCATAGAACAGAGTCTCTGTCCATCTCTGTACCTTTGCAAGCCTTGGAGATCCTGTACAACACAATGTCCTTGAGTCGGTCATCCGCCACAAGGACTGAATCCTGGGGTTGCTGGCCCTAAAAGCAGGAGCCTCTACAGCCTAAGCTAAAAGATCCAGTTATATGAACTCAAGGCTATAGCAGATTCATAAACTTCATAAACCTCCGTGAGGTCCAGCCATGAGAGGGGGACAGAGTAAACCTGCCCTACACCTGGGTGTGGGGGCCAAATTCACTGATACCTCTGACCACGTGGCAGAAGGATACAATGGAAATTCCACAAGCCCTGTCCCCCAGTTGGGAGTTGTCTGCACAGAGGTCGCAATGGCCCTATGTTTGTAAAGCACCTTTTAGATGCATGGAGGGAAGGTGCCAGGTACATATGAAGCATATTTACTAACGGCCACACATTGGTGTTAAAAAGCAATTACGTAAAACGTTACATAGGAAATCAGCACCTAAAATGTAACACCTCTGTAGAGGAGAGGATATATTTCAGTTAATGTAACCTATGGACTGCCTTAGGTGCTTGATCGAGATGGAACTTCTATCCCTGCTCAGTGTACATGGAAAATATTTCCTATATCATTGTCTTGAATATTAATAACTACGGAGAAAAACAATTGAAATCCTGAAAGAGGTAGACAGCGCCTACATAACATTGGCAATTGTTCCTCAAGTTACTTGGTTAGGTAAATAATATCTCATTAGTTTGATTCAATTTATTATTGAGGGTTTTTAACTTCTATCGTAGGAAGTTGTACTTGGGATTTTAATTTCCTGATTCCCTTCCCCAAATTCTATGTTTCCATCCCATCTAGCTCCTTTATATTGATGCTTGAACTCCTTCCCTCAAGCAACAAATACTGCTGAAGGATAGGGGCCATGTTACCAACCGGATTTCTTAGAAAAGTCTCCCTGCAAGAACATCCTGTCCTTTAGATTATAATCACATGAAACAAATGGCTTTCTTGGTTCCCATCACCAGCATTTGGCTGAGGATCTGCTGGCTAAAGTCGTACCTAGGCAAGATTGAGGTGATGTTGATAGGTAGGACAAAACGCTTCCAAGGATTGCCTCATAAAATCCACCAACATTTGAGAGCATCTGCCCAAGGTCTGTTACTTTGGTCCTCAACCTCAGGCTTCTTTAGGTCTCCTCATTGCTACCAGGTGCTCAAGTAGTTATTTGCATTTGCAGCTTCCAGGCCTGGTTGTTGGGACTCATATCTAGGAAGAAAGCCACCCACCCTGGAAGAGCTCCAAATGATTCAAACCACCAGTATCAGTCTGGACTGCCTTTGGATAAAACTTATTAGGGTCACGCTCTAGAAAAGACCTAGATTCAACTATATCTACTAACCCAATCATTGCTTTAAGTTATTATTTATTCACTGGCCATCCAACTAGAGATATAGCCCTTGCCCTGGCGAGTTTATAATCCAATTAAGATGATTTACAAACAAAACAGCTTGCAAATGGGGTCCTGATTCATAGACTCATAGACTCATGCATCTAGCATACATCACTGCATACGTGTGCCATGCAAATGGCAGTTCTTTATATACTTTTATACATCAGACTAGATGATCATAATGGTCCCTTCCGACTTTACACTCTTCTGTAAACAAACTTTTATACACTGCTTTCATGTGCCTGCCCAATTACTTTCCATCTCCAAGCAGTCTGCACTAGCAAATAAAGAACTGAACAAAGTTGTGTTCTCCATCATTTATTTACAGTATTTATTCCTCCTTACATAAACAGCGCTCATTCATTGAGCCGGGGAGATAAAATAACGTTGGCGTGTACATGTACAAAATCGCCTCACAGCCGCATTAAAAGCAATCACCATAATGGAATCACGGCAATCTAAATTACATTAGGGTGCTGCAACTGTTCCGTGTGGGACAAACACAGATAGATTTTAATGCGAGGGAAAGAGACCAGTACTGGAGTGACAGGCCAAATAAATATAAAGTAGAATTGGCCTGAAGGGTCTGTTGCACACTTATCATGATGCAAAATGAGATTAAAAGACCCAAAACATACCCAATGGCAGACACAGCACTGCATACCTAATACAGGGTAGAAAAATTGACAGATTATATACACAGATCTACTGTACCTCAACACCTGGCATTACGTGCAGTTGTCCTCTGTGTTGTTAACCTCAAGCATTCAAAAACATCCTGAGTCAGACCCACTAAAAATCATGAGATTTGATTTAAAAATCATAAGCTTTAAAAAAAAACCCAACACATAATACATGTGAAGTCTTTGTATTTGTCTTCTGTTTTTTGAGCCTTTAACTGTCACATTTTTTCAGCTTTTCTCTGCAACCATGAGGGCTAGAAAAAACATACATAAAAGAAATTAAAGCTAAAATTCTCATAATCAAATAACTCCAGGAGCCGGGCTTTAAGGAAGAAAAGAGAAAAAACAACAAACATTGCGAGTCTCGCAACAAAATCACGAGAATTGGGCACATTGCATCGTAAAAGCCTGCAGAAGCATTTGCACAGGGTTTACTTTCTTCTGCAATGAACTCTAACAGTAGTTTTACATCTTGACACTTTATGGAGACAATTAATTCTCACTAGGGGACATTTACTAATCCCTTCGCTCCCTGCTAACCATGATCTCATTGATTTTCTACTTTCTCCGCCTGACTGTTTTATGGTCGTTTGACCTTTTTCCAGCATTAAAGGATTTTCTTCACATATTAACTCTGCCATTTCAGAATTCGTAGCCTTTAGCAAAATACTCATAACCCACAGATACCTGCAATAGATTTACTTTTGAAGATATGACAAATAGCATATACCAAAGGCTCTAACTGAACTATATAGCAATTGCAAACGCAGATAAGACAAAACCCATGTTTTGCTGAAAATGTCTTATTCTGTGCAGCAAGTCTTTAAAAGCAAAGACAATAAGCCATGCTGCTTTGTGAAACAAATCATAAATACCAGTTGACAATTTAGGAATCAGCTGAGAGATACAGAGTGCAGTACAAATACAAAATAGTCCAGTGCTGGAGACAAATTACACCTACGATTTCCAGTGTATATTTTTGGCAAACTATGTAAATAGATACGTGCTGTTTTGAGAGCCCTCTAGTGGAAGTTCAGTGTACATTTCTGAATACAGTATAATGGATCACATTACCCAGAATCCTTAAGAGGAAGGTTGATGTGTTTGGAAAACGATGAAGTGCAAACAAAAGGATGGCCCCGAAGACAAGATAGTGAAAACTGCAGAGGACAGGAATTCTGCAGGGAAAGGAAAAGAACAACAGCAAAATGAACCCAACCGGGAGAGTTATAGCAGAGGAAAAAGGCAAAGACTTGCTGGAAGCTTTAGTTACACCGTTAGCATACAACAGTGTTTTGATTAGTAAGAGATCTCCAAGCGTATGGGTTTTTAAAGACTTTAGAAATGCTTATCCAAAGTCAATGAAAGCCCTCCCACTGTCTTCAATCATGGCTCAACGGAGAAAATCAAAAGTTGAGCTCATTGGCATGCTCACAAGTTATTTCAACTCGAATCATGGATTCTGCCCAGCTTTTCCAATTTGGCCACTGAAATCAGAAAGAAGATCAAGCTGCTTCATATTCCACTGTGTGTAAATTACAGCTGGTATAAATCAGCACTGCTCCATTGAAATCAATGAAGTGTACAAGAACCCACTCATCAATGGAGCTATGCTGACTCACACATAACGGGCATTTGGAACACTAATTGCAAATGATGAGTGTGCAATGTTTATGAATGAAGCTCCAGAGACAGAATCGTGTGTAGATTGCTAAGCAAAATGAATCCAAAAACTATTTTCTGGGGAAAAAAATACTAGACTTACCAGTCTGGCTAAGGAATATTCTTTGGAACCAGTAGGGAAATCTCACCATGCAACCTGGAGTGGCGATGATACAGTGAAACCAAAATTGTTTGCTAAAAATCCCTTAGCAATGACGCCCAGGATATGCTTTTTTGATAAGCAAGAATTAAATGCTGCATCACGACCCCTGTATTCTAGAATACACTGAAAATTGTGTCACCCTCGTTTAAATTTTGAAGTGTATATTTTACTGAATTAGGTATTGAAATGGACATTACATCCAACACAGAACCTCTCCCCCCAGTGTTATTTATTCTGGTGATCTATTCCATTTATTTCATGCTGTCCCCCATGCTTTCAGCTGCTCACATTTTGCAGAGTTTTGAATTGACAATGCATGACTCGCTGTTCATTGATTCTAGATACAACCAGAATCTGAACCAGGGCTTTGTCATGTCTTTAATAACTAGTGTGAATATTACACGGTACTAGCCTAGACCATGATAATTATGATAGAATATTTACTAGTCCTGTTCCCGTCCCACATCCTATCAGCTTTCCTCTGGCCGAGGAGGACTTGATGAAGAGCCAACAAAGTGTTTTAATCAGTCGGCCAAAGAGTTCATCAGAGAGAAGTGCAAAGTGCCAATATTTGTATTCCAATAGCACACAGATATCCCCTTGTTCTAGGTGCTGTACAGCCTACAAGATTGTAAACTCTCTGGGGTAGGGACTAGCTACACAGTGCATAGGAGGGGAAAGAGACGCCCAATCAGCTGGACCACCTTCCATCTCAAGAGGCTTTGTTCTACTTTCCTCCCCATCAGGCTCACCTCTCCCAGCCCCCGTTTACCTTAGGAGGAGGGAAATCAATTTAGAGACCCACATGGAGTTCAAGTGACATTAGCATGATGTGCTACTAGGAGCCAGCCAACCTTCTTTTACATCACTGACCACCAATTAAGCAGCCCCCAAAAAGTATCCTCAGGAAGGGGATGCTTGTGCCTTACACACAGTTAGAAAGGTAAGTGGCCAGGTTCTCCACTCCGTGTAACCCGCTCTGTAGTAGCGCAATTCCACTGAGATGGGTGGAGTTGCACCAGCACAACATCAGCGTCATGAAGTGAGAAATCAGGCCCCAGAAATCACTAAAGCATCTATCCTTTGTGATCCCATCTTTCTGGACCTGACCCCCTTGTAATGCTTTTTGGTGAGATGGAGAAACAGGAGGAAAAAGGTCTCTCCGTGAAAAAGGCTGGCAGACATCTTCATCCTGTCGGATGTACAGCAGGATTCCTGCAGCATGGCACACGTGCAGGTCTGTGAATGCAATCCCTGCCGCAGCTCAGTAAAAAAACACTGCACCTTTCAAAATCATAGCTACGGCCATGCATGAAGGATGGAAAGGTACGAGGCTAAGTTACGGGGGATTTTTACTGCACGTTCATCTTCAGACCAGGCTGTGACACTCGCCCTGGGCTCAGAAGCAGAGCACAGGAGGATTTATTTTTTCAGTGATTCAGCAGCTGAGCTAAGATTGGAGCTGGTCGGGAGCCAAAATTTCTGTTCCAGGGAAATTCCAACATTTCAAAGTCTGTGCCAGGGATAGCAATGCCTGGGTGATTATATACCCAATGCTACAATCTAACTATATACACACAAACACAAACACACAGGGACACACAAAACATGCTCTAAAGCACTGGCTCGCAACCATTCCAGACTACTGTACCCTTTTCAGGAGTCTGATTTGTCTTGCGGACCCCCAGGTTTTCCCTCACTTAAAAACAACTTGCTTACAAAATCAGACTTAAAAATACAAAAATATCACAGCACGCTAGTACTGAAAATTGCTTCCTTTGTCATTTGTATCATATAATTATAAAACAAATTGATTGGAATATAAATATTGTATTTACATTTCAGTGTATAATATGTAGAGCAGTATAAACAAGTCACTGTCTGCATGACATTTTAGTTTGTACTGACTTGGCTAGAGCTTTTAATGTAGCCTGCTGCAAAAATAGGCAAATATCGAGATGAGTTGATGTATCTCCAGAAGAAATCCACATACCCCTGGTTGAGAACCACTGTTCTAGAGCATGAATTCCACATCTCTTTTCACATCAAAAGGAAACGATGAATGCCAAATCAAGAGCATTTGGTTTATTGTCTATGACGTTGTTACTGGGAATAACATGGCTACTGTGACGCAGAGTAACACTCCTGGTCATGGCTCCCCTTACACCGGGATGGGAAGGAAATAATCTAAGCCAGCTATACGGCTGGCCTGGATCACCTCCCTTAACACAGCAGCCCAGTTGCACTGGCTGGTGCGATGGGATGGCAGAGCAAAGGCTCCACCTACTCCGCTCCCACATTTGTGGAAAAACTGACGTGCGGTGGACGTGCTGCTCTATTTTCCCCTCACCGACCCACAATGTAGGATATCCATGCTGAGGAACAAAAGGATCCTTCCACCCATGTGTGGGAGCAGAACCCAGGTGACAGTTTGTCCCGACTGGAGCAGATTGTTGGCCCAAAAATACATATTTGAAAAGCAAAGCCACTAAAGGCCAAATGCAGAGGCTGATTGCACATTCCTGTTGCACCCAAAACTCTTAATGGCTTCAGTGAGAGTTCGGAGAGCACGAGGAATGAAAGATCAGTCCCCATATATCGAGAGGCCATGCACCACAGGACGCAATGAGACGCACTCTGTTAATCAACGATACACATGTTCAAAGGCTCCCCCTCCATAAAGGAGCTCTATTTGATGCTAAGAGTCAAATCCTGTTCTCATTTACATCCAGGCACCATGAGTGGGCTTGGATTGCATGAGTGTAAGTGAGAGCAGAATTTGGCCTTAAAGCTGAATATTTTTAGTGTGGCATGAAAGCTTTTTCAAAGAGTTAGTTTGTTATTCCTTTACAAAACGTAATGTACAGATTATATGCAGTGTTTGCAATGTGTGTTTTGCACCCCGGTGAAATCAGTTAAGGAGAGATTAAATAACTACCTTTGGAAAGATGAGCTCATGCCAAAAGTGTACCGATAGCAACCCTTTATCATTAGGTTTCATTTGGACTTTATTTCCCGGATAACTATTTGGCGAAGCCTTACATTATGCAGCTATATCTCGTCCCAGTCCCCTCAGGCCATTAGAATAGAAAGTTTGTGTTCAGGGCTTGGAAAGAGATTCGTGTTCCTGGAGTGAGGAAACAGATGTTTTGAGCACAGTGTGCTGGTAAGAACCCAATCCTGGGAGGAGCTGAGCACCCACAACTCCCAGTGAAACTAATAAGAGCTGTGGGTGCTAAGCAGCCTTCCTGGATTGGGCTCCATGGATCCGATCCAATGCTCACTGAAGGGCAAGACATCCATTGACGTCAGTGAGCAATGGATCTGGCCCTAAGGATGGAATATCCAGGTAAAAGGATCTCTGTCAAATAGCTTAAGCCTAAAATTTTACCTACACGGCTGAGGAAATGTTCTCTGGAATCTAAAGGGTCTATTCCTGGAGAAATCAAGCGCAGAACTCCCATTGTTTTCAATGGCGTAGGACTGAGCCATCAATATGTATTTTTAGAAAAATATCCCTATAACCATCCACCTGTGTAACTGACACAACCATGACTAGTTATCAAACAGCGGCAGTTTCTTACATGCCTTACTCATTGAAAACTGCCCTTGAAAACTGCCTCGTGAATGAGCTAGTCGGTTTAACCATCAAGCTGCCATCCACTAGCTATTAGGACAATGCTACAGTGTGTGGGTTGCAAACTTGGCAGGGAATTGTTTAAAACTAAATGGAATACTGCCTGCAGTGGAATTAAACAAAACTTTTGGAAACTCTTATTAGGTTCATCAGTGGCTGTTAGCTCAGATAGTCAGGGATGCAGCCCCATGTTCTGGGTGTTTAGACCTCTGACTGCCAGAAGCTGAGATTGGATGACAGGGGACGGATCATTCGCTAATTGCCCTGTTCTGTTCATTCCCTCTGAAGCACCTGGCACTGGCTACTGTCAGAAGATAGGATGCTGGGTTAGATGGACCATTGGTCTGACCCAGTACGGTCCTTCTAATGTTCTTAAGCAGTTCCTAAGTTCTACAGTTTTTTGATGGGGGTTAAACTCATGTGTGAGAGTCTCTAAGATCCAGATCAGAAACCAAATCAATGAGCCAAATTCTGCTGACTTGTACTCTCAGCAACCTCTCTCCTGGGCCCACGACAACATTTTAAACTTAGAATTACCAATAAATACATTTGAAAACAATCAGAATGGTTCTAAATCAGTTACAATCCCTTTATTAAGTCACTTGTTGAAACCTGAATTCAAGGTTCCTTTTTTACTTGCACGATGTACAGCTACCACCGTCTAAAGCAGAGCATGCAGAGTATATTGTTCCCAGCACTGCTTTAGGGGTCCGTGATGGCATCAGTGGACACAGTAGGGAAAAAATCAGGTCTTTAAAAATGAGATGAAAAGCTTTTGGCTTGCGAAGACCTTTTTAATAAATGCAGGCGAGAGGGATGTCTGGAGGAAATTCAGCTCTGTGAACAGAATGAAATTCACCCCTTGCAGAACAACAGAAGAAGAGAAACAACAAACTATGGAGCAGGAATTGTCTAAAGAACCAGTCTTTAGCAAACTCCCAAGTAAAACCCTAGAATCTGATGAAGCAAAGCTAAGTGTTCATGAGAGTCACAATTCTAGTTTCCAGTGTGTATTTTCCATACAATAGTCAATTGCGAACTATTAATAGATAAGCAAAAAACCTTTAATTACTACATTTGAGTAGAAGTCAGAGACACTCCAAGTAACAGGACTGTAGACATCAAGGTAAGTACAGTCAAGGAAAAATCCTTGGAAAATCTGATTAATAGGGTGCTCTTTCTAAATCTCATTCTCATTTTAAAAAAACAATCTACTGTTACTTTTCTTCCTTATTCTATATATATTCTAAGTTAACTGCTTCTCTTTCTCTGGGTTTATTTTTAGCTGAATGTTCTGTAGAGCACATTCCTGAAAAATTAATTACAGCTGGTAATAGGGACAGTGCAGCACCTTATCTCGCTGGAGATCTCAGGTTTTCTATTTTACATGTCACATGGCTTAATTTACTTGTATTAATTTTACATAAACCATAATTTAGCTTTGCTACTTCATTTAATATTTGATGTAATTCCACCACTTTGCTAACAGACAAAACACAAACGGCCAGAGCCTCAAGGCTGTGAACCAGCGTGGCTCCATTAACCTCAGCGTCGCAATGCTAATTTACTCCATCTGAGGATTGGGCCCACTGCACCAAGGCGTATCTATGCAGGATTAAGATTTGAGATATTTCAGAATTACTCCAACTAGCTATGAAGAGGGAGATTTTTTTTTTTTTAAATTGTACTTGATGGCTGTTTTGGTGGCGTTTCCAGTGAGTGCACCAGGAATAAAAATAATGATGCTTAATTGGAAGCACAATAACACATCAGTTCTGCACCCTGGAAAAAAAAATCAACATTATCATCTTAAAACAAACAAACCAGCTGTATGAATGCTTCCCTTTTCTTGGTAAACAACAGGACTCAAATGACAATCTCATCAAGAATAGCCAGAGAGAAATGATTTAAAATTCTAGAAGGAATTTTAAACCTCATGCTTTGGCGTTTAAGCCCGCCTCTAACTAACAGAAATCAGGCTGAGACCGAATGTGGGGGGCAGATTATCCCACATCTGCCTACTTATGCTTTCCTCTGAAACATCTCATGCTGGTCACCGTCAGAGACAGAATATGGCCTAGGTGGAGCTTGGGTCTGATCCAGTCTGTACCACATGGCACATAGCAATTGACAGATTAGAGGCCATGCTCCCAACTGCACTACGACTGTGTCGGGGAACTCATTTACCACCACGCAAGGCCCTTCGTTTGCAGTGTTTGGTGCCCAATTTTAAAAACAGGTGAACAATTGGTAAAAACAGAAAATAAAGGGTTGTGGCGGGGGAGGGGTGTGTGCCTGGTACTCCCAGGGTGCAGCGGGCAGGGCCATGGGGGACCCGCAATGTTGTAATGGAGGAAGTTGTCCTCTCCCTGCAGGCCTGCAGCAGCCAGATGTCTCGGCTGCCAGGACAAGACTCCCTTCCTGTCTCACTCGCCCGCAAAGCAGCGGAAGCGGACGGGACTGCACTGACAGTCTGCGGTCAGCAGCGGAGCAGAAGGCTGCATTCCATCAATACTGTCCCCTTGGCCAGACACAGCCCTTGCAAAGAAATTCCCAGGTCCCAGAAAAGCCAAAATCTGGGAGAGATGAAAAAAAAAAAGTCCTTGAAACCCAAATCCTGGCTCTTTCAAACCCTGGATCTCTTCCAAGACAATCAGCAAGTATGAATAACGAAGGGCCTTGCACCATTGTTAATCACCAGACGTTGTTCACATTCAAAGGCGTGGCCCAGTTCAGTCACGTCTTATGCTCAAAAAACACAACCTGGATCTAAAGCGTCGTGGCACAGATTGTCACTGCATCCCTGACACGGCTGCAAAGTAGACACAGACTGAGAACCACACTCAAAAATAACTTCACTGGCATGTGACAGGAGCAACCTTGTGTAACAAGCTACCTACTATAAGCTAAGCAGTGAACGACCAAGTCCCCTTGGGGAATATTTCCAGATCAGGATCTTCAGCTGGAGTAAACTGATGTAGCTCCATTTAAACCAATAGAACTCCACCGACATGCAGCAGCTGAGGATCTGGACCTTCCAGCAGAAACAGGTAGTGTCAATTTTCCTCCACCACCACCAGTAGCTGAAGTTTAACTGCCCCTTCATTTGATACATTTCTAATGTATTGGAAGTCAATAATATGGATCACTAGAGGGCAGCAGAAATCAGACTTTCATTCCTCAGCTTAGCATTCTAAATGCCAACGTCCAATACCCGGACCAGGCTACTTCAATGGGACTCTTAAGAAAAAAAAGGACAAAGTGTATGTCTGTAAATCCCTCCCAATCAAGGCAAACATCAGAATGCATGTGGCAGGCAGGCACATATTTTGATTATTCTTATTTTGTGCCCGTTACCTTTGGCATGCACAAGTGTGCCTCCACCTTTGCGCACAGTAACAATGACTGTGCACGTGCAAAAGCATTTAGGATCTAAATTGCCATTTGCGCATCCAAGCTCTGCATGGAACTGTGGCAACTGTTCATGCAATGGGCATCCTATTGTAGCTAAAATTTGGCCCTGAGTAGATACCGTGACTGGAGAAAACCTCTTTTGGACTTACAGGGTACACACAGACTGTCCTAATGAGCTCTAAGCCTGTGGTCTTTGCATTTCACTTTCTCTTTAATGAATGCAGCGAGATAAAATATGCTCTGGAAGTTCCATTTCTCCTGGTAGTTAGGCTACTAAGCTGGGCTTTCCTTTAAATGCACAGGATAAAAAAGAACAAATACATTGAATTTAATATTGCCATGAACCTGAGCGGCCTCTCAAGTGCTAGTGTTGACCCAAATGAATTATTGAGGATTTTAAAAGTACAGCCTGTCCCTTTAATTTCCAACGTTCCACAACTGCATGCATGCATAACCCCAGTACAGGAAAAAACCTACAGCACGTAAAGCCATTTCTTCTTATAGCGTACATGACATAGCACTATTGGAAAAGCTGCAAGAGGCCCTTAAAAGGCAAAGTGAGCAGTAAACAGAATAATTAGGAACCAGTCAGAATAAACAGGCATCGAGGCTGCCACGTCTCATTTCAGATACTACTTCAAAAAGATCTTAACCAGTGCAAAACAGAGGCAATAGACATCTTGCACAGCTCAAGCATTTCTTCTGCCAGAATCATTGTTGCCAACTCCCCTGATATTTGGTGTTTCTCTTGAAGACCCAGGCCCTGGTGGCACTGAATTAGTTGAGAATCTCAGCTTTCATTACAAAAATAAAACATTTTCGCTCTGATGGTTGTGAAGCTTGAAAATGTGGTGCAATGCACCCTCGGGAGTCCAGAAAACGAGAAGGCAATAAACGAGCACCCTTATTTTAAAAAAAAGAAAGTCTGATAATTTCTGAGCACCTGACATCAGTGTTGTGTCGGTTGAGGAGTGGCTCTGACTGTTTCTTTTCTTTTCCTGAGTCTTCGTGAGAAGTGCTGCAAATTTACCACCACTGAGACGGGCTCTGAGGCAAAGAGGGAAAAATCAAAGGAAACACATCTACACAGCAGTCGGTGGAAGGAATATTCTGTGCCCTCGAGCAGCACAGTCCTGTCCCGTCCTGTCCTAAATGATCATTCCAAAGGGATTGGGCACGTGTGCTTAAACTCAGCTACAGTAAATAATCAATAACAAGCTCAGACCTAAATCCAAGACAGAAGGCAGTGACGTAAAAGCCAGATGGTACATTTAGAGCGACAGACCTGAAGCAAGGGACTGTGAAAGAACAGCTTTCTGCTTCTGCCAGAGGAGTGTGAGCGCATGGTTCACCAGCCCTTCTCTCCCCACCATTCACATTCAGACTCCTCAGAATCCTCTCTATGTTATATATATTTTTAATTATTACTAGTAGCTCCGTCACACTAATGACATGTAAATATTTATTCCGGATGCCTGAAGGCAGAATGATATGCCTTCTGGTCAATATCAATCCAATACAGGAGGGATGCCAGAAAAAGCTTATTTGGTGTCTATCGGCATCTCCACTAAGAGGTTGTTATGTTCTAAGAGACAGCGACTCCTGCTGGCCGTACTTCTACGTGCGGAAAAATTACCACTGGCGCAATCCAGACCACTGTCCTTGTCAAGGTAAAAATGGCATTTAAAACAGAGTTTGAAGAATTACCTGTCATTCCCAATGTCTGCACCAGAGGAGCTGGTCTCCAACTCAAAACTCTTTATAGAACAAGTTAGAGCAAATCACTGCTCTTAACTTCAATCTTGCAATTTGGTGCTGGCGTCTACTGCTGATCAACCTGGCTCATTGTTTTCTTCCGCTCCCCTATTTGTCTGTCTGTGTCGATCTGTTGTTTCATATTTAGAATGTAAGATCGTTGGGATAGGGACCGGTTGTTTGTTCTGTGTTTGTACATCACCTAGCACAATGGGGTCCTTGTACATGACTGGCATCCCGAGGAGCTACAGCAGTACTAATAAAGAACAGTCACTGGAGCAATTTTCACTATCTCATGTGAGGTGGAAAAGAGAGCTAGGATTGGAACTCGAAAATTCGGTGGGATGATTTATTTCTCTAAGGAAGTTCCCCTTAGATGTAGGGCTTGGCTTTCTACAGCCAAGATGATCGCAGATACAACTACGCGACAGAAAGAACCCCGCAACAGCGAGTCTCAGAGCCTGGCCCATCTGTCTCAGGTTCACACTACAGAACTATAAAAAGCAGTGTATACAGTCTTGCTCGGGCTGGACCCCAGGGTCCGAAATCTGGTGAGGGGAAATTGATCTTAGAATTTGGGCTCCAGCCTGAGCTGGAACAACTCCATTGAGATTTTTCGCCCTGTAGCACAAACCTCAAGAACCAAGTTGACCCAGGCTCTGAGACTTGCTTCCATGGTTTGTTTTTATGCAGTGCTGACATGCAGTGAGGTACATAGGACTTACGTAACCTTAAACAACCTAGATTAGAAAGCAGACGTTGCCTTTCAAAATAAAATACGTTAATGATTTTACAGATGTGCTTAAGCGAATGTGCACATGACATGTTGATGCTTTTACACAGAGCAGGCACTCAGATATTTGGAGCAGCATTGCTTTATATGGACACAACTGTATAGAAAACTGCACTCAGATAAATTTGTTCAGATTGCAAATTCTTTTCGTCAGGGCTGTCTTTTATCCTGTGTACACAGTGTCCATCGTAGTTTGGCTTTAGTCAAGGCTTCTAGGTGCTATTGTAATATAAATAAAGAAGCATTTGGGGTCTGATCTTGCATTTTATGCACACTCAAAGCACCCACTGAAGTCAGCAGGTGTTATACATGAGCAAAGATGCAGGATCTACCTCTACTGCAGTAATACACAACGTGAAGTTCCACTTTAGCCTGCGCAGTTTGTCTTTGTTTTTCCATGCGTCATGACTGGCTGATTAGTTGCAAACTCGGTGCTCCTCAAACTTGTCTTGGGACTGGAGCAATCACACTTCCCTCCTACACCCCACATTAATCACCCACACAATTAACTCAAGCAGCACCAACCCTTGCTGGAGAGGAATAGCGTCTGAGCAAATAGGTCACCACACACACCCATCACAGGGATTGCCCACAGATCCCAGCATTTTACAGAAAATCTATGACACACTGTCTAATAACAAACAAGCCCAGCCTATTCCATTGTCAGAGGAATTTCCCTACCAAAGCAGAGAGAGAGATTTATTTGGCATATTCTCACTAGCAACAAGGAAATATATTACTACACCATTACTCACATGTGGACACCTTGCCATTACCAAAATCTGAAATTAATCAAGACTCAAATTAGAACAGGTTCTGAAAATTCTAAATTTTTTGTGGAAAGCTGACACTCTACAAAAAATGTAATTTAGTCCAAAACCCAATTTCCCATTAAAAACCAGCATTGACAGAAATTTTTCAATCAGCCCTAATTCTAAACGTAACTTATTTTGTTCACAGAAACGCACCAGAGACATCACACAGAATGCGGGGCAATCTCTCTTTCCAGAAATCTCAGGCCAACACCAATGCCTGATTCTCTAGGAGCAACTCTGCTTCAAGAGTTGATGGCACTCAGGGCCCCAAGCAGAGAGAAAATTATCCTGCTGTTCACATAGCTCCCAAACCCACAATCTTGTATAACCAGAAACTAACACCATCACATAGCCTGTCTTTCCATGACTGAAAATTAGCTACCATGTTAAGAAAAAGAACTTGGAAGACTGTGTGTAACAGAGCCATCTAGTGACACCTACAATCGCTATATTAATGTTGTATTTTAATACACTCCTCTCAAAGGCATTCTTGCCACTGTAGAAAAATTCAACCCTACAAACATGAAGGTTGGGGAAACTGACCAGAATCAATCTCAGAAAGAAAGAGCAAAACAGACCCTGCATACACATTACATCCATAATAGCTACATTAAATGAACTTTCAGGTTGTAAAGTCACATGCTCAAAAATTAGAAAATACCAGAATTACAGTTGTCTTTGCAACCTCAATTCACGTTTCTCGTGGGTAAACACTGCAAAATACAGCAGTGCAGTTGAGAAAGTGGGAATTGGGCCAAAGCTTAGTTTCTGGACCTCTGTGCAGAAATCCACCCTCTCTAAGAAACAAAACAAAGCAAGAAAGTTAACTGTTGTCTCCCAGTTGCTGAGCATAACCAGATCCCACAGCAAGCTTATTGCTAATCCACAAAAAATGCAGCACAAACAGCCACTCAGTTGCCCTTTTCTTTAACCTTTTATAAGCAGAACATTTGTCCTGCACTGGATTAAGGACACAGGTTGCAAGTGGTGGAAGGGAAGATAGAAGGATTTGCAAAGTAGATGTTTCCTGGCTTGTGGTGATTGTACAAAGCAATATTTTTTGCTGATGTCTATGAGTGTTTCAGGATTGTTTGTCTGTTGGCCTCAAGTAACTCCCTCCTTCATGAGCACAGTGACATTAGATGGCAGCAAACATTAGCAGACGACATTCCCCTCTGGCCTGCTCTCATGTGTATCATCAGCCTATAGCACACTGTGTATTTATTAGGATGCACAGGGCCATCCTGCAGTTCTAAGAAGCCACACTTTGCACTAAGATTGATGCACTTGCGTCGAACTTCAGCATGTGGTTTGCTGCTTATTCAAAACTACACGCTGCCTGAAGCAATAAATATTGGCCCAACATGTCTACGTCCAAAGGAAGTGCGCGTGTGAATGGGAATGTTTACATTCATTGTTAGTTTAGTATTTACCTAAGGACGCTGATGAGGCAAAAGTATCCAGAGAACTGCCAGGTTCGTCACTGACTCCAGTGCTTTCTGGCAGGAAGCTGTCTGCTATATCGTAAGCAGAAGGAAGGTCCAATATGCTGCCGTCCTCTGAGGGGTGGCTCGATGCTGTTTCATCTCCCTCCATGGCCCCGCTGCAACGAAGACATAACTGTTACTGAATTCCAGGGGCTGATTTGTAGCCTGAAAATCCACAGGAAAGCAAGCCCTGAAGAGCTGATCTGGTCACGTGCTTTATCGTCACACAGCAGAACACTGGTCTCAGCATTTAGTGATTGCTTCAACGCAGGGAGAGTGGGTCTGAGAAGAGGAAGGGGGTGTGAAAGAAGTAGATTTTGCTTCTCTCGGCCAGCGGAGATAACTTGCAAGTCTAAGCATCGTCTCACATACCTAGCCTCCCTGGAAACACGGCGAGTCCAGGAAAATACCAAGGCACGTGGTAGACATTGAGTTTGCTCCCAGGCCTTTCGAGTTATCTGGGGGGTGATGTGCGCTCACAGAGGCAATTGCCCTTTAGTGGCAACTGACTGTGCTTTACCTACCTGGTCCACTACAGCCCTTCTGGACCCTGCAGCGCAAGGTATCATTACACTGAGTCAGTGGAGAGCATCATGGGATGGCTTTCTGCCAGGTGTGGACGTGCGGCCTGTACAGAACCCCCAGCCTGTTCGAGGAACGAGGCGTGGGCCTGCCCATTGCTCCCTCGCCCTGCTGCTGCTTGACCGACCCTGGGGTCAGTGTTTTAACAGGCAGCTTGGACGCTGCACTGCACAGACGGCTGGGGGAAGACGAATCAGGTGCCTCTCACTCCTCTTGGTGGAGCAGATCCCGGAGAAGCTCCGTGAGGGCTTTGGGAGAGGTGTGCCTGCCTGTCACACAGAGGGACAGTACGGAGGGGGCAGATGGGAAGGGGAGAAGTGGGAACCCTCAGAACCAAATGGGGCTAGCATTGATTGGTGGATGGCACAGAGACCAGCTCTGACTAGCCCCCAGAGATTATCACTACACAGACAGGCAGAGATTGGCCCCACGGGCTCTCCAGCCTTCCTTTGCTTTAACAATTCCACCCCGAGTCGGCGCTGTATCCCAGCTCCTTTGGCCAGAGGGGCTTAGATACCATCTAGGGCCCATCAACTCTGCTCCTTTATTACCACGAGAAACCGGTGCTGAGAAGAATAAAGCTCTCCTCTCTCCCTCTCTTGGTCTACCAGAGCCTTGCGGCACCAGATACTAGTGACCGGATGTGGGGGCTATGAGAACTGAACCCCCCTTTCTCACATTATAGTGAAGAGTGGGGCTTTTAGGGAAAGGTGCTGGATTAAGATTCAAGTTCAGTTCCCAGCATTGCCTCAGACCTTCCTCCATTTTATCTGGCGTATGCACTTTTGACCAGTTGCCCGAGATTCATGGTAATCTTCGAATTCGGTCTGCTAGTTGGATGGTCCATTTCTCTGGACCACAGACAAACTGCAGCTGGCTACTTATCGGGGACGTGTCATGAATGCTGATCCATTGTACCCCACCTCCTCCAGGACCTTGGCCAAGTCACTTAATCTCTCTCTGTGCCTCCATAGCCCAGCTGTAAAATGGGGAGAACAGTGTTTTCTCCAACCCTTTGTCTGTCTTGTCTAGTAAAAGACAATCCCTATCCTAAGCCGCTCACAATATGTATGTACAGCAGCTGGCACAAAGGGGGCTCTATAAGCTATTGTAATACAAACAATAATCGTAGGGCAGAGACATTCATTGGGGGAGAAAGGATGGTCCAGTCATGAGGGCACCTGCCTGGGACACACGTTTGTTTCTTTGCTCTGCCTGTATGACCTTGGGCAAGACACTTCAGGTATGTCTGCACTGCAAAACCCACCCCATCGCAGCGAATCTCAGAGCCTGGCTCTTGCTGTGGCACTAAAAATAGCCATGTAGACATTCTGGCTCAGGCCAGAGCAAGAGCGCCATCTGAGTCAGAACATCTACACGGCAATTTTTAGCGCCATAGCGCAAGCCCAACTCGGCAGACCCAGGCTCTGAGCCTTGCTGCCGCCGGGTTCTTCCTTGCTGTGTAGACATACCTTAAGTCAGTTTGTGACTCACGTCCCCCATCTGTAGATGGTTTCATTGCCTCCCTCCCTCGCAGACAGTCATGAAGATATTAAAGATTGTGAAGCACTCAGATATTACAGTACCGTAGATAGAGAGATTTGGTTTTCAAATTGAAATCTAATATCTTTGGGGGGAGATTGATTTTTCCTTCATTCCTTGGTGCCTTTGGACACAGAACAAACATCTAACTAAAAAGCACCCATGACCTTTGCAGGATGTTATTGAACCTGCTTGTCTGTTACGCCTGCCAGAGGACTGCAGGATATTGGCTCTGACATCAGAGATCAGTTTTCTTGCACTAGAAGAAGGGGTAAGATCGCTGTTGCATAATAAAAAAAAAAGTTTCCATGAGACAAAGAGTGAAAGATGAAAACCGTCTCCCCTGCTTTCCCCATCAGCACCCGCATGGGCATTAATTAGAGTAGTAAATAAGGGGAACTTTGATTTAAAGGTTATGCTCCCCTTTCTGCACTAACTGTTCTGCGTCTATATACATTTACAAGGCAACATTCTGAAATTCAGTCCTTTGGGGTTTTTTTTTTTTTAAAAAAAAGATTTTTTTTACTCTTGAAAGCCCCTGGGGCAACCTTGCCAAACTGTCATGAGGAATGCAGAGGTATGTCTTGTTTCCATGTTTCCACACTGCTCCAAAGCAGTAGGGCTCCAATCCTGCAAAGATTTAGGCACATGTTTTATGCATTGCAAACTGTCCTGTTAACTTCAGTGTGATTACTCACAGGGCACAAATTACACACCTGCATAAGCCTTTGCCAGACTGGGGCCTCGGTTTGTGGAATTAAACAGCATGTGAATTAGAAGTAACAAAATGGAGGGACTGATCTTATTCCTAGAACAACTAGCTTTCAAAAATTAGCGGAGAGGTCAATCTCAGAGGAAGAGTGATGATTGAACCCTTGAGTTCTCAGATGCACAAGAGGAGGACACACCATTTCTTTTGCATTCTACCTGTGAAAGGATCACTGACGTTTGAGCAACCCTTTGAGCAGCATCGAGAAGTAAACAGGTTGTCAGGGTTTGTGGCCATCTGTCATGCAACTTTCCCTTCTAGAAAGTCTGTCAGCTGGAGCCTTCTGGAATGAAAGACAGGTCAATTAGATTCCTTGCATCAGCTGATCATGCTGCCAAAATTATGTGCCCTCCAGAGCATGATGTTACTTGAAGTCAACACATACACCATTTGTCAAGCTTGCAATAGGAGTGGATATTCCCTGGGAAATAAAAGTAGTACATTTATTAAATAATTTCCTTCAATTTTTTTTTTTTGCAGTGATGCTGGTCTCACTAAGAAGTCAACACCCTCTCTACTTGTGTTCGTAGGTTGTTGCCATGTGAGCTCTCTTCTATCCAAACACTTTGAAGCAGGGGACTAAAAATCAAATGGTATCATCGCTTAGCCCACACCCGCATGTGAATGAATGGCTGTTTCCCCAGCACGCCTACCTCATTATGTTCTGTGGCTGCCATTTTGAAACCAGCTGCGTTTTATAATAGCTGTCCGTGCTGTAGCAAGGCTTTCCAGGAAGTATATTCTAGGAAGATGATATAATCTAGAGTTCCTAGCTGGCAACAGGCTCATAAAAACCTGGTTCTATTTTCCATTCAGCCAATAACTCACTGTGTGATTTTAAGCAGGTCACTGACAACCCCATTTTCAAGATTGGCCCCTGACTGTCAGCGTCTCAATTTCAGACACCCTAGTCCTGAGCATCTGCAGTCGCCATTGACTTCGCATGGAGATGCGGGTGCTTGGAACAGCTGAAAAATCAGGGCCAAGGCATTTCAAATCGGGAACCAAAAATTGAAATATGTAAACACGGTTCTGAAAATTGTGGCCTTCACTGGTTTCCCCATGGTAAAAAGATAACTATGATGCACACCCACTTTTGTAAAGCACTCTCAGATCCTATGATGCAAGGTGCTCTATTAACCCCAGATAGCACTGTTCCTATTTTTACTTGGAAGACCGACCACGTTGGAGATCAGACTTTCTGAATCCAAGCATAGCCTAGCACAGAGGAACACATGGTTAGAACAAGTTCTCAGTGTACATTACTATTCATTATTTTTCAAACAAACCAAAAAACATAGTAGGCACCTCACAAAATAATGGGCCAAGATTTTCAAAGGTAGCTGATGATTTTAGGTGTCTAACTTGAGACACCTTAAAGAGACCTGTGTGCTGGGAATCTCCTCTCTCACAATCAAACTCCTTTAAGGTGTCTCACGTTGGACACCTAAAATCACAGGTCACTTATGAGAAGTTGGAGCATAATGGCAGCCCCGAGGACTGTACAGCTAAATTTAGCAGATCACAAACAAGAAGAGAGGAAAGGAAAGACAAGGGCAGCAATAATAAAATGAGGCAGTCTGTCATGCACGCCTCTTGATGGTGGTGGGTTTGTTTGGTTTATTTTAAACTCATCACTTCTCGCAGGCTTTGCAGCAAAAATAGACTCTGAGGAAGGATTTGAATGAGAGGCAGGTGGCTTCGAAGGGCGTTCCAGACATAAAGGACACCATGGCAGAAGGCACCGAGATCTTTGTGACAGGAGATAAAAGGGTATAGCTGCTGATGTCACTGGTGGAGTGGAAATGCTAAAAGAAACTAGGTCAAAGGCGTGCACAGGGGCTGTGTGAGGCAGAACCTTACCACACAGGGGCCTTCAGGATGGCCTGGAGGGGGCTGAAGTTGGTATAAAAATGACCCAAGGAAGGGGAGACTGGAGTAGTGAAGTCGGATGATTAGGGACCAGCGATGTCCCCCCTGGTGAAGAGAGGGGCTGTTTGAAATGTCGTGCAGGAAGAAGCTCCAGGATTTGGAAACAACCTGTGTTGGAGAGGAAAAGGGGGAGGAGGAGCTAAAGCTGGCCCCCCAGATGATAGGTCTGGTGGAGTTACAAACCATAATACAGAATGGAGATAGAGAAGACAGTCTGGAACAGCTTATGTTGGGTGAGCCATCCAAAATGAAATGGTGAGAAACAAGGCTGAACCATAGGCGGTAAGTTCAGAGTAGGGAAGTATAGGTGAGTCATTACCGTTGAAGTGGTTTTTAAACTCATGCAAGTGGAGGAGGTCACCCAACACCAGCATAGAGAGGGCCGTGAACACAGCCCTGAGGGATCCTGATGGCACACAGGAGCTGAGAGGAGAAAGGGCTGCCAAAGATGACCATGGAGGCAGGAAGAGTGCCAGAAGATCACTAAAACCAAGGACTGGTGGGATTCTAGGACGCAACCAACACTCTCAAACGCAGAGGAAAGATCCAGGGAAAAGGAGGCCTGGGATAGGCCTGACACTTGACTAGTCTCTTCCTGGCTAAGACTTTAAGAGTAGTTTCTATGGGGCTCTGCACTTCCATGTCTTGGCCTGAAGTCAGGGCAAAGATGAGAGGGGCTCAGCACGCTGCAGGATGCAAAGGCCCCGGGTTGGACATTTCAAAGTTCAGTTGGTTTTGTGTTAGTCCCACAAAGTAGAAGGAAATAGGAAAATCATAATTTTCCCTGGTTTTTGTTTTCTTACTATGGGAAAAACATATCATTTTTACCTCCTCGTAATTCTGAGGTCACGGAGAGGATTTTGCTTAAACAGAGAGAGAGAGAGGAAGAGGGAAAGGGAGAGGGAGGAAGGAAGGAAGTCCATCTTTAGGGAGAAGTGAAGCATGGACAAAATCACCAAAGAGGAATATTTCAGAACATTACGAACATGTGAATACACGATGGGGGCCTAAGACCATCATATTTCTGTCTCCTTTCATATTTCTGCCTTTCGTCCTCAGCTGATTTAAAAAAAAAACTGGTTCAATAGATGTTGTGATAAGTATGCCGATAATGGCAAATGTTAAAAATCTGCGTAGCTATCTTTTAAGTGTGGATTATCATACATATGTAGGAACGCTATCAGATGCAGGGTTGTTACATCCCAGCATATTATTTATATTATTGTAGTTCCTCGGCATCTTGGCCATGGACGAGGACCCTGCTGCGCTTGCCAGTGGAAACTCTGAACCCAAAGGAAGTCCCTGCCCCAAAAAGCAATATTCACAGGCATGCGGTATAGCATTGTATCAGTTACATTTATACAAATGTATTTGGTGCAATTTGTGTGTATGTGGTGGTCCTAGGTGCACAAGCAGTTAGTGTAGACAGATATAAAACCCATTGGCCTTCCAGAGCCTGTTTCCCTGCTCTGTGATTCCACTTGTCCTGGTATAATTCCCCTCATCTCGAAGGAGTTACACGGCTGTTAACAGAATGGAGAGGCTGTTCTCAGCCTCCAGATCAAGGGTGTCAAACGTAAAGCTAGATCCAGCCCACAGAGCAGTTTCACTCGGACTGTGGACTTCCCATGAATATTCAGGCTTGTCTTCACAACACCGGAGTCCACACTCCCGGGGTGTGATTGGTAGAGCACACCAGTGCGTTGTGCTCTAACATCCCTGTGTAGACCCTGCTGGTGTGCGCTGATGCAGTCCCGCTAAAAACAGGACTGCATCAATGCACACTAAGGAACATTTAGCACATGCCAGCAGGGTCCACAGGGGAGAGCTAGTCCATAGCCCAGACTCCAGTGCAGCGACCCAGCGAAACCTCCTGTATAAGGGTTGAGCCACTTGGTAGTGTTCAAAAGGCTCTGGAGGGGCATAAAATAAATGTAAGTCATTACCAACGTGGTTTATCTTTGGCTATTTCTATTTTAATAACTTTAGCTGAAAGTGGCCTGCGCCAAGCAGCAGGGTATTGGATCAAGCCTGCCATTTGAAATGAGTTTGACACCCCTGCTCTAGACCGTCCCATTCTTAGAGGTCCGACTGTCTCACAACTTCTGTCCCCTCTCCTCCTGCACAAACTGAATCAGAGCATCTCCCTGGCCACCCCAAGGGCTGTCTCCTTGGAATACCGAAACAAACAAGCCAAATTAAAGACCCATCCACCCTCTTAAGCATTAACATAATTTGTGGCTAGCAGTAGGTGAGCTGGTAGGGAACGGCTTGTGAATCTTATGGTGGGATCATGATTAGTATTTATTAGAGCTGGTAAAAAAAAAAAACATTTTTCACTAAAATTTAGGAGACATGTGTCCCTGTTTTTGGTGAAAAAAAAACCAGGTTGAAATGTTTGGACCAGCTCCATTATTTATCCTTCCTCCCGCGCTGCATGTGAGCTGGCAGCTGGATTGGAACAGATGCTTGCGCCAGCTATGTTTTTTTAATGATCATTTTCAGTTTAAGGGCTTGCCTGCTGATAACAAAAGCAAAGCAGAGAAGGGCTCCCGGAGAAAGTCAACAAGGGACACCAAAGGTGAGCAAACGGGCCTTCAGCTCAAGCCGCTGGTCCCAAGCTGGGATGCGCAGCCCCCGCTGATGGTACAAAGCCCTGTAGCGCTCAGCCATGGGGCCAGGCCCCCAGCACTATTTACAAAGCCTGGCTCTCCAGCATAATCAGGGTGGAGGAGGGATAAATCGCTGTGGTCCCAGTCCTGGAAGCTGGTAATGGGGACCCCTGTGCCAGCAGGGCTCTATGCATGCCGACGGGCTCACAGGATTGGGGCCCCACAACACTACTTGGCAGGTCTGGGGCAGTCCTGGGGCCAGGTCTGTTGCAGGAGAAAGCTGTGAGCGTGGCAGGAGGACTGATGGGTTGTCAATGGGGAAGCTGAATAGCATCTCAGAATGATCCAGACCCCACTAGCTACCAGCCTCTCCCACACGTTCCCTGCCAAGGGCTTGCTATCAGACCCCCTCACGGCAGGGGAACCCCCCCTCCCTCCAGCACATACAATCCTCCCCCATTAGCCACCCATTCCTCCTGCATGCCCCAGTGCCCCTCGACCAGACGCCTCCCCACACAAACATCCCCCTGCCTCTCGCTAACCCCCTGGTCACTAGCACCTGCAGCTTCCCAAAGGCCTTGCTGCCCCATCCACGACAAAGCAGACCTCAGAGGTGTTTACGGGCCACTGTACCTTGCAATATGTGCTAACGACTTATGCTAAACAATCTGCTCTGCCTTGTATTTTGCTGTGAGGCCAGAGAGCCCTTTTGGCAGACCTCAAGAGCTCCCTGTGTAGCTCCAAAGCTTGTCTCACCCCCCCAGCAGAAGGTGGTCGGATAAAATATATCACATCTCCCAAACCTCCACATCACCCCTATGCCCCAAATCCACTGGCACCCCCGTGCCACCCCTGCACGGATACCCCACCCTAGCTGAGAACATTAAAGCAGCATGTAACACCCAGACACCACCCCACAGAGACTCAGCTGGGAAAGGGAAAGGGTGCGCAGCAGATCCTGATCAGCTTGCCACTCTTATACTCACACAGGGAAGCAGAAAAAACTGGGAGCTGCAGCTTCTGAACTGGAAGTGCATGAGCCATCTTTCTTGAGGGCAAGAAAGCCAAAGAGGAAGTAATTGGGGGCTCATTCTTGCTCATGATAAATGTGTCATGTGGAAACCATATTTGTTATGGGTAAAAGCAAACGGTTCTGATAGGACAACAGAGCACTGAAGCACTCATCAAAGGAGGCGCGGTTAAATGACAAACGTCCCTCTGTGAGAACAGGAGGGGAAAAAAAGTCAAATGAAAAGAATCGTTTTTAAAATGCCAGGCTAAAGAAATAGCAAATCCTAACATCCTAAGCACGGTACGTGCAATGCTATAGTTCCCAGCATCTCACATACAGGAGACTAATGCCCACAAACCCTGTGTGAACATTTAGTTCTGACTAGCAGCAGGGCGACGTTTATCATTAAAGCCCTGAATACACCCATCCTTTTAGCCCCCCGAATGTTGTGGAAAATCAGGTGCAATATCCTGCATGGAGAAAGTTAGTGCATTTCAAAACCAAACCATCAGCCACAAAGATTTAAAAATGCATTTCTCAGGCACGCTGGAAGTCTGATTTACTAGAATCATTTGCTGTTGTTTCTAGAAAACACACAGAAAACTCAGTGTTGCCTGCTGTGCAATTCCTCCTCAGACCCTCCTAACCCCAGATTTCTTGTCCCTCTCCTTTCTCTTCAAGACACTCTCCTTTTCTGTTTCTGCCTCTTTGCCCTCAGCTGATTTTTTAAAACCAGAATATAGTTTTTCCTGCGGATATTTACACTTAAGTTCACAGATGATGACACATGTTCAATACAAAGAGCGGCATGCAGGTTTGAAGTGTGGGTTATTATATGTGTGTGGGAGCACTGATATTTAGGGCAGTGTTGTTATACTGTAGAAAATTCACATCTACTTGGTGCAGCATTGTGATACACGGGTATATACACATGTATTTGGTGCAATGGTTTCACTCAGTGCTAGGTCTGCCAGCAGTTGGTGCAGACTTTTTATGCATCAGTAGGAACGTGGGTGTTTTGTGCAGAATTGTAGGTAGGCAAGTGTTATATATTACGAGTGAAATTCCCTCTCTCCCTCCTACCTTAGCCAGCCAGAAAGCTAAAATGATCAGACTTTGCACAGACATCTCCCTGGGGTTAGAGGGTTGGAATTCAGTCCCACAGCCTCTGGGTATCTCCCAGGACTGTAATATAGCCTCTCTGTGGACTGGTATAATGCCTACCACCTCTCCACAGACATTCTTGGCCACAGGATTCATGTTAATTAAGGATCCTATGTGGGGATCTACAATCCTTACGCGGCCCTGAGGCCTGGGATGGGAAGTTGCAGTGCTAGGCCCCAAGGACGTGAGAGTTAGATAAGGTTGCCTAGGCAGGTGGAAGCCGGCCAAGGACGGCGGACACCTCCCTTTCTTCTTTCTTAGCTCAGTGTCCAGGAGGTAAACAGAATAATATTAGGCAGCTGTGGGAAAGGTTAAGCTATCCATGAGAATCAGCTCGTGCTTGTGCTGCGTGTATGCTTGTAACTTTTAACCAATCAGTAACTGTAAGAGGAGGATGTGAGCAGTGCATGAAGTATTATATAAGATGGCTTTTGCCCTGGAATAAACGACTTGGCTTGCAATCATATTGGTCGCTGTGCTTTGTCGGGCCCGCAGGAACCTAAAACGAATGACGCCCCTGGTGGACTAAAGGAAGCCGGGGGCTGACTGGGGACTCCAGGTTGACTAAGACGCAACAA
>ML675614.1:7525049-7640957 GCA_007922155.1 Mesoclemmys tuberculata | reverse complement strand
GAAGCCGGGGGCTGACTGGGGACTCCAGGTTGACTAAGACGCAACAATCCTATTCCCCAGTCTCCAAGTCCCCATTACAAGCTGGCTTATTCAGGGCTGGCAAGAGACCATGCCACACCCCTTAGTAGCACATGGATGGTGAGATTCCCCCTGTGCTACACAGATGTTCCGTTTGCTGCCCCTGTGCACATCCGGACACTTAAATGATGAATAGAGCCTGCCTCGGGTGAATATGTACATTATTTCATTGATAAACCACACCCCATGTGTGAATATGAACGCACACAAAAAACGTAGAGGCCAGATACTGTGGTGGTGAGGGCAGTATAGGAATATATATAAGATAGGACACAGAATTTACAGCACAATCCTATGTCAATTAAAAAAACCTCTTCCACACCCATCCAACCCGCTAGAACTAATCACTTCCACCGACTGACCCATTGGCTCTACCCACCTTGACCCATTGCCTTGTCAAAGCCCAGGAGCACAAACAGCCAGGATTGTGTAACAACACCCAGAGGGGATACGAACTCCAGAGTCACGGGGCCCCTCACTGAAATTGTCCAGCTGGCAGCCCTCACCCACTCTTAGTCTGAGCATCTTAGACTGAGCTCTTCAATTGAGCATCAGGGCCCCGTGAGGCGAGAGGCAGTCACTAAGGTAGGCCAGATCCACACCACTTAAGGCTTTATAAGTCTAACGCAAGCCTTAAGTTTCACTGGCAGACACAATAGAAGCCAGCGCAGATCAGCGAGCATGCGTGCAATGTGTTACACGAGAGACGCTTCACTCAACAAGTAGACAGCTGCATTCTGTGGTAGCTGGAGTACCCTGACACGGCAGTCCCACACAGGAGTACTCTCACTAATGCACAGGAGCGCTCGCATACGGACAGCTGCTCCATGTGTAAGAGTTTGCAGGCCCAGGCCCACTATGTGCACCAATCAGGTGCCGCAGAGGTGACAATCAGGGGAAAAACTTAACTTCTCTCCAGTCACAAGTGGGCAGAACTTCAGCCCAACTTGCAGTTACCTTAATATCCAGAAGTTGCAGGGCTCTGAAGGCCCAGACGGTGACAGGAAAGAAGCTAGGAAGGTGGTCTTAAAGTACGTTATCGAATATCGAACTAATTTCTGTTTTGTTTTGTTGTCAGATTGAAAGTACCATTATCAACGACGGCCATGAAAAAGTCAAACGCATTCAGCACAAGGCATGACAGGGAAATTCAGAGATTGTCTTCACCGTTGCGTAGCGTTTTCCCCCATCCACATGGGTATGAAAGCTCTAATTGCTCCGAAGTTAGAACTCAGGCCTTTCTTCTGAAGAGGATGAGTACTGTGAGGAGCCGCGCGAGGGTGTTAGAGGGTAACTTGTTGCTGGGCCAATTATGATGGTGAATTCAGGCCGCGTGATTAACTAAGGGGCGGTTGTGTGGACAGGGTGCCTTGCAATCCTGTAAGTTCTTCTGTTTGTGGCAATTAATGCTCAGGGCCTGGTCAGTTCTTTCCACACTGGGGTGCTGGAGGAGTTCAGAGCGAGGTCTTCTTCAAGCAACATCCAGCATGCTTGTGGCTCTCTACAAAAATGGGACCGTTCCCCTCGCCCCTGAGAGGTGCCAAGGCTCTCCCAAGAGGACTTTGGCGAGTCTTTGGGCCCCTGTGTTGAGGAGGCAGGGTCAGGAATGGTGACAGGAAGACTACAGCCTTTGCCCAGGCTTTAGGGCAGAGCAGGAGGTGTGGTAGATGCACAGCTCACAGGAGCAGCAGCCCCTAGCAGCAGAACGAGGGAGCTCAGAGACGGGCTGTCTCAAGAAGCCAGGCTATGTCAGATGCATGGCTTCAACGAGAGTCAGGCACCAGGAAGGCTCCAAGGAAGCAGAGCTGACAACAAACGCAGTTGCAAGGCTTTGTACCTTAAAGGCCTACTGCCAAAATAAAAGATTTTGTCCCCCCTGAGGGTAGCTAGTGGGCTGTTTGATAGCGAGGCTGAAGGAAAAAGCCATTAAACCAAACTTTTTCCCTCAACAGCATCCCAAAGAGGCCTTTATAAGGGCTATAGATTGCCTCTTTAAAAAAAGGTGGGCACCCTTGAAAAACCAGTCTCCTTCCAGTCTGGGAAGGTGTGTCCAGGAGGCATCCAGAAGCTGGCTGATTCATTCACCACTCCTGTGGACTGTTCAGGATGGAGAAGGACCAAGTTTGGAGACTTTGGATCCAGAAACAACTGGGCTTTTTACCTCAGCCATCTTCTGTCCATATGAACTACCCTGCATATGCAGCTTCAGCCACCTAGAAGAGAGATGAGTGGTGGAACTAACGTCCGCGAGGTGGTAATGATTACAGCCACCTTTTTGTCAGGGAAGCTGACCCTCTTAGGAAAGACCTATGGAAATTTAATAAGAGCTCTCCAAACTCTAATAACCCACAGAACAATCTCCTCACTATAGGTTTTCTGAACTCTCCTATAGAAGTGTATAGCAGAGGTGTCCTTCTCTATTACAATCTGTAGGATGATTTTAAACCACTAAAAAGTTGATGGGGTTGTATTGCATTCTACAGGACTTTTCCAGATGGGGATACCCTAAGCAACAGGCAAGCCTTGCAGTTGTATCAATATAATGTACACCCACGCCCTGAATACTGCAGGCAGTTCTGGTCACCCCGCCTCAAAAAGATGTATTAGAATTGGAAAAAGTAAAGAGAAGGGCAACAAAAATGATTAAGGATATGAAGAGATTTAAAAAGACTGGGACTTTTCAGCTTGGAAAAGAGACGACCAAGGAGGGATATTATAGAGGTCTATAAAATGGTGACTGGTGTGGAGAAGATGAATGAGGAAGTGTTATTAACCCCTTCACATAACACAAGAACCAGGGGTCACCCAATGAAACACAGCAGATTTAAAACAAACATAAGGAAGTACTTCTTTATGTAATGCACATTCAACCTGTGGAACTCATTGCCAGAGGATGTTGAGAAGGCCAAAACTATAACTGTGTTAAAAAAAGAATTAGATAAGTTCATGGAGTATAGGTCCATCAATGGCAACTAGCTCAGATGGACAGGGATGCAACCCCATACTCTGGGCGTCCCTACACCTCTGACTGTCAGAAGCTGGGAGTCGACGACAGGAGATGGATCACTCCATGATTGCCCTGTTCTGTTCATTCCCTCTGAAGCATCTGGCATTGGCCACTGCTGGAAGACAGGATACTGAGTTGGATGGACCATTGGTCTGATTCAGTGTGGCTGTTCTTATGTTCTTATGTCTGGAGATAACAGTTCTCCTCTGTTCCGTAAATAGTAGGTTGGGAGGCTGTAAATGTCTTTCTCTCTATATCTACAAGGCTTAAAAGGCTAAACTAGGATAGCTCATAGTTCAACGAAACAGAGGATCTATAGTCTGGTTCTGTCCTCCACAAGTTTCCTCTATCCCCCTTTTTATTGTATTTGAATCCTAATAGAAAACTCTCTGTTGACCTCAAATGTGTCTGTCGTTGCCTGTGGTTTGTCCCAGTTATTTCAGGGCTTTTCTTCGATTTGGCACAGATCTAGTAATCTCTGCCATAAGAGGAGGCATATCTACTTTACATTATTGCAACTTGTGGTTATGAAAAATAACAAGCTATGGAGGGGATACCACCTATCTGCATGTGTCATTTTGTGGGGTCACTGTCACGTGTGCACGCTACACTGTGTCAGAATGCCTGACCTAAGCTGGCAAGCCTTGGGCTTGCAGGATGAAAGACACCCATGGAAATCAGAACCATCCCAATTGTCACAGAGTGAGCTGGCCGTTTAAAGAGGTTGTAGCTCAGCTGCACTCCATGCCAGGCTTGGCCTATCTTCCCAGGTGAAAGGAATAAGCCCCAGAGCCACATGGTAGAAGATGCTCAGAGCCAGGCCTACTGGGATATAAAGCTCAGGAAATAGATAGGTTATAAATCAGTCTGTAAGAGAGAAGTGTGAGTAGTCAGCTCTGTCCTGCCCTGCTGCAAATCACCTGGAGAATGAAACCTGTGAGGCATAGATAAAAATCCTACAGATGGTCAGGGGAAGGGACATGGTGTTTGTGTGGAATCTAGGGTTGACTGTCTAATTTTGCAGAAATAAAATTCAGTCTTGGAGGGAAAAGGACTGAAATCCTGTGGCTGCTGGGGGTGCTCTGATGTGCTGGTTGGTGAGTTGGCCCCCTGGATTATATGCACAAGGAGGGGGTGGGTGACAGCCAGAATTGGCAGTGCTGAAGATACAGTAATAATGACCATGACTTTGAGTAGCCCTGGTGTGTTCCTATATGGGTTTTCCTGCACATTCATCAGTATGAATGGACTTTATGGGAGCCTATGCAAAGTAACACATGCATGTTCTGTTTCCCTCCTACCAGTAAATCCACCTGCTGCTGAATACTCACATCACCTCCTTCCATCCATCACCATCTCTTACCACTGCCTGAGGGGGTGGGAAGGCCTTAGAGAAGTAACTCCTTATCTGTATGAGAGTCTCTGGTGATTGCTGGTACCATCCCCTTCCATGGAGCAGGCAGTAGAGCTAGATCCATGATTTCTTCATGGGAAGTGGGTTTGGGGTTTAGTTAAGGAATCCGAATCAGATCCTCAACTGGTGTAAATCAGGAGCAATGTTAACTAGCTGTGGATTTTTATTATCTGTTGTTTAACACTTGCATTGTCATAGCACTTAGAAACCAACATTGTGTTATGTGCTGGACAATTATAGAAAGCCAGAGACCTTGCCCCAAAGACTGTATAAGGTAAAATACATGGTGTAACATGGGGATAAGACAGATGGCTGAGGGGTGGGCAGAGGAGGCAGGTTAACAAAAATAATAGGCAGTGTGCAATTCTACAGCTGATCAGCTGTAGTGATTACAGCTGGCCCTGGATCTCTGCCACAGCCTCCTTGGCACAGAAATCAGGGGAGGGTGGATAGGAAACCGGGCTCACTGGGACAGGTAGGGAGTGATGTCCATGGACGAGTAAGGAACCTATGCAATTATAGACGTCCCATGGGCTTAAGGGTGCTATTGCTCATTGAACAAGGTCTTCTCACTGTTACCAGTCATTGTAGTCACATGAGGTGAAAGATCAAATGAGGTTTTCCTATTTTTCTTCATTTTCTGCTGAAAGTGAAACACGTTCCTCTTGTGCCCTCAGTGAAGTAGAACTTTTCTTATTGCCTGTCCTGTCAGTGTGAACTATGATCCTGTTACCTTTGCTTCTTGAGCACTCTGCGATAATTCTCAGCACAAGAGGAAAAATGTTATCTCGATGAATTAGGTATTAGGTCAAATGCTGCAATCTGTAGGTTCTTACTATGCCTCTTTCTCAAAATAGTGTGCTAAAATAACACACTGATAAAGTGGCTCCACAAGTCATATTCAAGCTGCACTAGAAGGTGGTGCGCACTTAAGACAGGAAATGCCAAATCAAGGCTCATGCTTGAATGTTAATGAAGGCCACTGTGGCGAAAGCATGATCCTGTTAATGAAGTATAGGGATGAGGAAATAACTTTTTCTGGTTATTGCTGGATTGTATCATAATTAATATCCTTGTTCTTCAGAGTTTATTTTCTTTGAACTCAAATATTTGAGTTCATTGCCATACTCTGTTTTCCACTGGAACATTAAGTAGGTGGCTAATGAACTTCAGTCTTGTTCTCCCTGAAATAAAACCTGATTGGACTTTGCTTGGTGTGGTTACAGATGACTCAAGCTCTTGACTAATATTTTGAAGTCAATGTTTAATAATGCTCAGCTCTATTTGAGGAGGTCTTTATTAGGTTAGCTAACACTTTAAATGCTGCTCCTAATTGTACCTTTGTTCAGTGTATAAGGGAGCACTTCATGTTAGTAAGCATATTAATTATACATTGCAAAAAGTGGAATAGCCAGCTGCTGGGAAAGCTCCTGGACACTGAAAGCCGGTCTGAGCTGGATTTATTTTCTCTATTTGTAAAATACTTATTTCTGTTCTTCTTGCTTTCAGTGAGCAGAAATGTCCAGTCATTCTGCTTTAAGTGGCTGGACATTTAAGCTGGGTGGGTATTTTCATGTGAAAGTTGTTTTTGTTGGTTGTTTTTTAACAAACCAAAATGTTGTTTAATTTCCATCGGGTCTTTTGTTGATGCCAGTTTATTAAAGGAGTTTTCAAAGGCTGGATTTTATTTCTGCAGCATCGAATGTCTGAGCTGGCAGGGTAGCAATAGCAGGAATGGAGGAAGAAATAATATGTTTATATTACTGTAGTGGCTAGAGGCCCTAACTGAGATCAGGTTCCCATTGTGTGGGATGCTGTATGTACGCACAGTGTGAGACAGTGTTGCAAGACTTATGGTATCTGATATGTTTTCTCAATGCCTCGGGTCCTGGAATCATGTTTCAAGTCCTCATGGTTGCGAGGAAAAGCTTGAAAATGTGAACACTAAAGATTTTGGCACCGGAAGGCAAATAAAAACCCTTCCATTTATTATTTTTAAAATCTCATGATTTTGAGGAACCTGACTTCTAATTTTTGAACACTTGGCTGGCAATATTAGAGGGTCCCTGCCCTGGAGAACTCACTATCTAAACAGAAAAGACAGACAAATCTGCTTCTTCAAATTACTTGAACACCATGTCCTCAATCCCAGTCACCTTTTTGCTACCTTTTACTCACTCTTCAAATTCTCTCCAGCTACTTCCCCATCTCCTCTTTGTGGGACACGCTGTTTGCCATCACTGTCTGGGGTTCCCCTCCTCCAATTCTATCCTAGAGCCTCTCCAGTCGGGTTTGTGCTCCATTGAAACAACTCACACCAAAGCCTCTCATGATTTCTTCCTAGCCAAAGCTTAGATGCAGAACTCCACCCTCATCCTCCTGGACCTGTCAGCAGCCTTTTGACACAGTTGACTACATTCTTGTCCTCCCTTGGCTTCCATGACTCTATCTTTTCCTGGTTTTCCTCCTACCCTCTAACTGCTCCTTCGGCTTGCTCCTCAGAGGATCCTTCTCATCCCCTTCCCCTCCAGCTTTCTGAGGGGTTTCTACAGGGCTCTTTGCTTAGCTTTGAGAAACATCTCTTCAGTAGGCCCGCTGCTTATCTCATTTGGTATTTGAATGATCTTTTCTCAGCAAATAACAGGCAAGGTTCACCAGTGGTCACATCACCTCGTGAGCCTGCATATAAACACGTTTTATGGGAAAAGCTCTTGCTGACACAGAAGATTGCCTTTAGAGGTTGCTGACATCATCATCAGGCTGAGGTATGAGCTGTAGTAAGATCCTCTCCTGATGCTGTGGGAAGGAAGAAGCAGATGGAAAAAGAGCAGAGGCATTTGAAAGGTGCACATTGCTGCCAGATGCCGGCTGTGTCAAGAGCACACAAAGCCCAATTAGCCGGAACAAAACCATCAGGCTGATGGGAGTGTGGAGGAGGAGCACTGGTGCTGAAATACAAAAAAAATAAGTTCTGCCACTGGATATACACAACAATTAAAGCTGATGGGAGCCGTGTGTGTGGCAGATGGTAGAATTCAACCCAGAAATACTTGCATCATGCTGTACTGTATCAACGAGTCCAGCCTGTCTGCATGCTGGTTGGCGTAATGGGCCAGCCCTGATCCCCATTCTAATACCTCTATTTCCTACTTCCATTCATCCTAAATCAGAGGTCAAGATGCCTATTCTTCTCTTTGACAATGACAACAGCCATTCTGTAACCAGTTGGCAAGGGTTGCTGTCATAGCTTATTCTCATTTTCCCTTTGCTGTGTCTCTGTCACTGCCCCAGCCTGCAAGTTCTGCACCTCTCCGGGAGTTAGACATCCACGTCTCAAGTGGTCTATCTTCTGAGACGTCTCCTCCTCCGGGCTCTTTAGGAAATTTTTCATGGATACTTCTGGCCTCCATTTCAACACAAGCTGTTAGTGACCTTCACCTTGCCTCTCATTTCCAAGACCGATCTGCAATTTGTAGAGTTGAGCTGAAAACCATAGAGGTCTTGGTCCTCCATATCCTAGAGAAAATGAAGTGAAGTACATGAGGCTTAATGAAATGAGGGACTTCTGGGTTGCAGGTCATTCCCTCTCTGCTCCCCCAATGTGGTGTCTGCCTCATTGTCCTCTGCTCCCACAACATCAACCCTCATTTCTGATTACAGAGCTCAGAGAATACAATGAGCTCCTGGCACCAGTTGAGTCAGGTTTCGTGCACCTTGCTCCCAATGACACTTGACGTTCCTAGCTCGAAGAGTGCTTACCATAAGCCAGGAAAATTGAAATACTTGAATCCCTCAGATGACTCTGGTCAATTGCAAAGGTTCAGGATGATTGTAGGCTCTATATACCAATGGATACTTCTTTTTCAATGACTTAGCAGTTAGGTTTCTTAAAGCAGTAAGGCCCAGATTTTTAAAGGTGGGTTGTCTTTGTTTGTTTTAGTTTGTTCCTAACTCTTCATAATTTCAATGAGGGTTAGTTGCCTAAATACCTCTACAAATCTGGGCCTAAGGCATTTAGATGAACAACTCCGAGAGCTTGCCTTGTGCACTCTTGGTACGTTGCTTCTGTTGAATTCTGATGATCTCATTAGGCAATTGAGTGCTCTCACATTTGCTGTACGATGTTAGCTGGTGATCATGCCAGTCCCTAAGCAGAGCTAGTCCTAGTCAGTGTTTGGATGGGAGACCTCTAATTAAAACCAAAGCATGAGGCCTGGTCTACATTTAAAAATGAGATTGACCTAGCTATGTTACTCTGGGCTGTGAATAACTTGGCATCCTGAATGCTGTAGTTAGGTTGACCTAAACCCTGCTATAGACACTGCTAGGTCAACAGATTTCTTCTGTCACAGTTATTGCTTCTTGGGGTGCTGGGCTAAGTGCACGGATGGGAAAAAAATGTTCTCTGGGTACAGGAAGGGTCTACACGATGGCACTGCAGTGGAACAGATGCAGCAGCACAGCCCTACTGCTATAGTGTAGAGGTGACCGTAGTGACTCAGAATCTAACAGCAAGAAGAAAGCCATTGTGCTGAACTGATTCCCCCAGATAGTGATGTCTTCTAGGTGAGGTGTAAAACCAGAGTCCTTTCCGCTGGGAGCGATTACAGATCTCATAGCACCATATGGCAGAGTTGGGGAGTTAACCCGGATGTCCTGGCCAAATTCCAGAAGAGTCCACTACGTTGTGTATCCATGAATTCCTCCTAGAGAGTCGAGAGTAGAAGAGATGTTCACATCGGCTTTGAAAAACAAAGGATCCTTATTTGCTGATGCAGGCTGGTTGCCATGTTCCACTCCAGAACTGGCAACACTTCAGCTGGTGGAGTAAATTATCCCTACACTTTTTGTAAAGCACACCAGGCCTCAAAATGAAAAGCACTATTACAATATAAAGTATAGGTATCTTAGTCATCACTTTAGACCCTGTCTCAGGACAATCACTCAGAAGAGCAAACCACTGATAGTCATATACTGTTATGCTGAAAGGCGCTAATGGCTGCTATCAAGTGAGTTTTTTAGTCAGTGGTTCTGCCAACCACTCTTTCAGACTCTGTGCAAGAAGGAATTAATTAAGCTCCTTTGTGTAACAAAGACACAAGGTGGGTGAGATCTTTTTATTGAACCAAAAAAAAGCTATTTCCTTACCCACCTTGTCTCTCTTCAAATCCTGGAACCAACAGAGTTACAACATCACGGCATACAATTTTATGTAACAGACAGCTACAAACCAAGAAGGGACTACTCAAGGCACATGGCAGTCCAAGGCTAAGCCATGTGGACTGAGGCATTCCCTGTTTGCAGATGCCGGGGCTGAGATTTTGGTTAAAGCATAGTGGGCATGTTTACACTACAGGAGCTACCGCTGCAGCGATTCTGCTTTGGCACCATAGTGTAGACTCTTCCTACATCAACAGAAGGAGTTTTCCATTGATGTAGATAATCCCCGTCCCCAAGTGACAGTAGGTAGGTGGACAGAAGAATGCTTCCATTGTCCTAGTTGTGTCTACACTGGGGCTTTGGTCAATTTAACTATGGTGCTCAGATGACTGAGAACCTCTGTAGTACTTTAATGAAGATGCTGTACACTGACAGGATAGAGCTCTCCTATTGGTGTAGTTCATCCACCTCTCTGAGAAGTGGTAGTGCTATGTCAGCGGGGAAGCGTCTCCTGCCAACATAGCACTGTCTACATGGGTGGGAGAGGGGCTAGGTTGCTATAACTACATCACGCAGGGGTGTGAAAAATCTACATCCTGAGGGATGTAGTTATGCAAATATAGGTCGATAGTGTAGACCAGACCTGAGAGGATGCAGTGTCTTTTTTGGGCACATAGAGCTTTCTGGAGATGTGGGGATTTCTGAGCAAGGAAACTGCCTTCTGTGTTTGTACTATGTTCAGGGAAGCGGGACTTTGTTTCTTTTCGTAAAATCACCCCAAAAAGTATCGCTGACTCATATCACTACTTTTTGCTCCTAAGGAGAAAACACTTGTAAGGCCCCAAATATTGGCTAACAGCTCAGACCAGAGAGACAGCTCTACGATACTGACTGCCAATAGCACTCATTTCTTCTCTTCTTTCTTTGCTGCTTTCAACACAAATTTGGACAGCTTTTGCTGTTTTTGACCAATTTAGAATGTAGTTGGAATCTTTCACGTTTTCAAAAAAAAAAAAAAACTTCCATGAAAATTGTAGCGAAAAACTCACTAAAAGTTTCCAACCAGCTCTAAAAGAATGGCTTGAGTGTTGTGTGGGCAAAACTAGTTTTGAAACCTCTCCTAAGCATCAGAAGTTACAACATTCAAATCAGCTTCTGAGACGTGACCTTTGCCACTGAAATTACAGGATTACCCAACAGGAACAGAGTACAACAGTGGGAAAGAGAAGGGCTGTTTATAACACAAGTAAATAATGTTGCTTAGAAATAGCGTAAGTAGTGCATGGTGTCACGGGACAGTAGCTGACCACAATTGATCCTCTCTAGTGTTACATCACGTCTGAAAAATTCCAAACCAGAGTTTGTCTCCAACTGTATTTAACCTCATCATAATGTTGGGAATCAGAATTTTTCTGGTGGTAAGGCATTTTCAAAATGCTTTAAAGATGAAAGGCAGAAGCAAAGGACCGACCATTATTCTACAGATTCAAACACGTGTATTTCAGAGGGCCGCTAAGGCTGCAGCTTGTTCAGGCACTTTAGTCTTCATGCTTCTAAGGGGCTGGGGAGGATTTCCAGCGGAGTGTGTCTTGGTTCATATTTTCAGTGTCGTCATTGTTCTGTATTTGTACAGCACGTGGCACAATGGGATCCATCTTCATCCATAGAAACTTCATCTTCAGTTCAGCCTCCACTGGTTCAGCTGAGCCAGTGGGAATTCTTTTGTAAATGTTCTCAGTACAGGCATGTTCTTAGTCTGTTTCAAAATCACCATGAGGGTTTATGGCCAGCAAGGGTGAAAAAAGCACTGCCACTAGCGATAGTAGTCATTAGGTGCAACCACAACAGTAAGGTTTTTGGGAGATGCCGTCTGATAAAGAGTGCTTTACGCTCAGTCTGATAACATTCTGGTTAAGCCCTTCAGCATGATGTGCCAGTGCCTAGAGCTGGGGGAATAGTTTCTTCATGCAGTTGTGGTTCACGTGAACACTTCACAAAATTTGCGTCGATTTCACCAAATAGTACAAGTGAACGTAAATCATCAAAACATTTCGGCCATGTTGAAATGTTTCATCACTGACTCAACATATTTTACACTGTAATTTGCCAAAATCTTGAAAAATCATTTTTGGTTTGACCTAAAACAAAACTTATTTTAACTGAAAAAGCTATTTACACAGCTCGGCTAACAATAGGTCACAGCAAAGCTGATATTCTAGAGTGTATTGCATGAGGAATGTTGTTGTTTGTATTACAGGAGACGCACACGCACATGCAAAGTTCCAGTCCGTGCCCCAAAGAAATTTTGTTTCAATAGATGAGTTATCTCCATTTTTACCAATGGGAAGCTGAGACAGAGATTAAATGATTTGCCTGTGGTCACATTTGAAGTCTGTTGCAAGCTGGAAATTGAATGCTGGCCTCCTGTGTCCTAGTCCAGAGTGTGAACCACAAGACCATCCTTTTTCTTCAAGGCCCTGCTCCAACGCCTACTGCCATCAGAGAGTCTTTCCATTAAATGCTGGGCCTTAGCTCAGCTCCTGAATTAACTCAAATGAATGCATGACTTTTTTCCCCCAAATTAAATTATCTGGAATAAAAACTTTCTTAAATCAATCAGCTAAGCAAAGAGAGCTCCTTGTCCCTGCATTCTAATAGTTCTTCCTGCCAAAAGATACGCTACCTCATTTGGCACAACCGTGAATACTAATGTCTAGCCTTCATAACCTTTTAATGCTCATTGTATATTTTGGAGTCTGTGACTCCATTGAAGTGCAGTGGATTACTGCCTTTGTGCTGCTAGCAGCTGTCTATACAAATCCCTGGTGTGGCTAAAATTCTAGAATCTATCTGAATTTCTTTTTACTCTTTAAAATAAAATTTTGTGCTGTTGAGTCTTTTAAAATTCCTAATGTGCTTCATCTTCATGGAATCAAACGCGAGTAACCAATTACCTCCCCCTACCTCCTGTCTATTTTATAAAGATCTCCCGTGCCTTAATCAGATAATGTGTTAAGGCGCTAGAAACTAAGCAAGCTGCCTAACATGAGCTAATATAATAAATTGCTAACGTGGACTCCTGTGTCTGAGCTGAAAAGCCTTTTAAGTTGAAGATGCTCTTATTTCATAGAAGCTTCCTGCTGAACCATTGTATAACACTTTACATGAAGTGTTGAGTCATTCACTGCAGCTGGCATTCAGTATAATGGTATCAGCTGCAATTGATTCACTTTATTGTGGCTAACATTTTTTTAAAATATTTAATTACCTGCTTAAAAACAAATCTATAACAGGCTGGAGTATGTAGCAAATAATGCAACCTAGCTATGCTCAAATTTAGCGTCATTCCCAATAATGATCCACCTTCTGTTCCAGCTATTACAGAAGAAATGAAGACAGTAACGATCAGCCATAATTGGGCTTGGCATAAAGGCATAGATCCAGGACACCACACGAGACACTGGGACAAACATAGGGACAGATTTATATCAGATGCAGATAGGGATGTGCAAGAAAAAGAGGCTGATTTCTTTTACTAAGTAATTAGACTTCAGGCTTCGGCATTCCTCCCTTACTCCAGCATAGGGGAAAAGATCACATTCCTTCGTCATTCTGGCAACTGCCATTTTTAGGACTCATTCCGTGGCCGTGCCAGCAAGTAGAGGAATGACCCATTTTCTCTCCCTTTCCCACTGTAGAGCGATGTACTACCCAGGTGTGTTCCAGGGGCACAAATATCATGACAAGTTCTTTTGCCTTTTTCTCATATACTGTAGAAAGTCATCCTGAATCCGCCCTTTGTTGCCTCTTCAACAAATTGTCTAGTCCACAGGACATGCATAATGTATACCTCAAACTTTGTGCAGCTGGGTCTTGTCTAGATGTTTTTGGAAAATCCTCCATTTCACTAGCCTTGGGAGATCAATGGCAGCTAGTACAAATGGCGCCTTGGCATTAGCTGGAGACTTGACCACGTTGTCATCTAGACGTGTGCTGTATAGGTTAAGGTGGCACATGTGTCTGTGGGTGGAGCTGCACCGGTGATGGTGAATGGTGGGAGATTTCCTGGATACACAAACATTGCAGGGGACAAGCAGTGGGATCTCCAGTCATTATGGGCCATGGATCTGCTGTCACAGGAGTCTAGCTGGCAGTGGTTTGCGTTTCTATGGAAACCACACAAATTCAGCCTGTCAACACCACAGGCACTTGTACTCTCCAAGCACCCTTTCTTAGCAGCTGTCAATAGGCGGGCTCAGATTTAAAGAAACACACGCGGCCAAAGCGTCAGTGCTGGCACCAAGGCTGGAGCGTTCTGCCAAAAAAAAAAAAAAGAGGCCATATCGGGTAGTGTCCTGGCTGCCTAGCTGACTGCAGGGTCACTGGGCACCACATGAAGCTGTTGTAGGGGGCCCTGGGATTCCACCCTCACTTCTGGCCTGGGCTCTGAAGACAGCAGCCGCAGACCTTCCTGCAGCTGGGGGAGGTTCCCAGAGATGGGTCTGATCTCCCCCATGCTGCTGGGAGCACCGAGCCAGGGGCTAGTCCCAGGCCGTGTTGGGGCAGTACCCTACCGTGGGTCTGCTCTCTTCCCCTAGCCTCCTCCCAAGAGCAGCTGTGTAGGGGAACAGGAAGTCCTGTTCCTCCCCAGCCTGGCAGACTAGCAGCTGGAGCCTGGTGAATGGTAGAAGCCCCCGGCTGCAGTGCCCCCAGCCCTGATCCTCCTCCTTCCCTCCAAGAGCTAGATTTCCTGGGGGAGGACTGATTTCATGGTCCAAGACATGTTTTTCACAGCTGCGAATTTGGTAGGGCCCTACTCATTATACAAGGTGTTTGCTACCATTGTGATTGCATTAGGTAAGTCAAGACAAGGGCAGGCAGCGAGGAACATCAGAGGGACATAAGACTAGGTGCAGAGGCAGTACAATGACAGATTCCATTTATTGTTGGCAAATGCACAGTGATATTGGAAGGAATAATCTGAATGGCTCATACATATTGTTGGGTTTTAGTCACGGTTAAAAGAGCTGGGGTGAAATTTTGAAAAGCACCTGTATGATTTAGAAGCCTTTCATAACTGATTTAGGAGCCTAAGCCTCATTGAAAATCTATGGGAGTTAGATACCTGAAGGGGTTAGGTGCCTAGTGGGATTTACAGAAGCACTTATCTGCATTTTAGGTAAAAACCAAACATGTCATTTTGATCCAGTAACGTATACTCTCAATGAACTGGTATTGTCAGTAGCAGATTGAATTAGAGGTAATAAAAGGCAGGGTCACATGGTCGATTGGCAGCCTACACTGAAAGTTCTCTTGGATTTGTCCAGATCATCATCTTTATTTGTCTGTACAGCGCCTTGCACAATGAGACCTTTACTAGGGCTAGGGGGGGAATAGTTTTCTCATCCCATGAAATTTCGCAAAACTTTTCCCATCCCGAATTAGGCCAAAAAGTCCAGCTTGAAAAATTGTGTATGTTCTCACTGTAGCCCCCTGCAATGATGGGGGCCCTATAAGTACCTTAGATGGATGAAATGCAGTCGTGAATGTAACGTCACAAGCTATAGCTCTTGCATTTACAAAGAGAACTATCTTTTAAATATACAGCTTTTTCTCCCCCACTCTATAGGAAAAGCAGCAACCCTGATTTCATAGCTCGGTTGATTTTACAGGGAGAACCAGGGGTATTGTGATGAGTTTGCAGAAGTGACTGGAGATTTGAGGCCTTTCAATTTTGGGGTGACTCAAGATGGGTGCACAAAAGGGCCATAAACTTTCAGAAGAGTGGGCAGGGTGTGCAGCACTTTACCCCATTAAAACTGAGATACCACAATGTCAGGTGCATTCAATTGCATTCAATAGACCAAAAATAACATAAAATTGCTTATCCATTTCAGCAAAGTGGCTGATCCGAAGCCAGTGAGAGTCTCTCCATTGACTTCAATGGGCCATGGAGAAGGTCCTAACTTTGGGTCTTGGGTTCTGAGTTTGAGCTCATATGGCCTGATTATCAGGAGTTCCCACTGACTTCACTTGGAATGTTGGGTACTCTGCGTCTCTGAAAGTCAGTGCTTCAGTCTCAACACGGTCACCCAGAAGCTGAAGCGCTTGCAAATTTGGGTATAAATTCTGCTCCCCTTACTCCTGCTTAGTAGCACTTACCCAAGCAGTCCTACTGATCTTAATGAGGGCTTCTCACATGAGTACTAGCCAGTACTAGCTAGGAGGCCAGAATCAAGCTCTGCAAAATTGGCAAGGATGTAAAGGAGTTCACTGATTCCTCAACAATGTCGTAACTGAGATTTACAGCCAGTCCAGGACAGCAAATGGCAACCGTTTGTGACCTGCTCATAAAGATATTGGCTCAAATCCTGATGTTCTTGCTCATTTTTAGAAAGGCTAAAGTTTGAATAAAACCAGAGCGAAGGACTCATGATCTGACCCATGTGTATTTAAAATAAATCAGAAAAAATCAAGCAAAGAGCATACAGTGGTGGGTTCATTAGTGCTAATGGGCAAGTCAGTATTTTCAGGCCGGTTCTGTACAGCTGCAGGTTTCCCACAGGGCACAAAACATGATGAGGCCCACAGCGATAAACAAACGATTTGGGTTTCAAATAGTGATCCCACAAAGGCTCGTGCCTGTGCTTGATTTAAGCTCCTGCCTAGGCCCGCTGAAAACATTGACCTACCTACACAACTCTGGCAGCATATTGTGGCCTTAAAGAGGTTGTACGTGCGACTTGTGCTCACATGAACGGTCCTTTCCATTGCCTGAGCACTCGGAATGAGAGGCAGGCCCAGTAGGATTAATCATAAACTTAAAGTTAAGCACGTGCATAAATTTTTGCAGGATTTGGGTCTTAATTCAAATGAGCTGGTCTTTTGCCTCAAATTTAACTCCAATCTACTATTCCTGTTGTGCTTGAGGAAAGTCTTTTATTCACCTTTGAAACAGTTCAGTGTCTTATTTGGCCTGTTTATTCATTTCAGCTGGACTGCTAATTTAAGTACAGCAGGTCACATGGGAGGTCTTTGCACCCAGGGCTATCCTCATTATATTACAGACAATTCTTGGTACTGACCGGATCTATAATTGGTTGGTGTTAGCATTCCCGTCTCAGTTTAAACAGCATTTTTAAGGCAGGACAGATCTTTAATTAATTTTTTCATATGACTTCTTCTCGCCACCTCCTGTGTCCCATTTGTTATTTAATTGAAATAGCTGCTAAGACAGCTGGTGAACAGTGCGGCAATATTAAGCTGCTTCCTACCAGTGAAGAATTGCTAGCAATTATCTGGGTTAGTGTGAATCAGCTAGGCAGGCCGCTGCTTCTCAATTTTCAACTGAGCTTTGCGGCCTCACTAGATTTGATTTGCCTTCAAGGAGACGTGCGGGAAGCCGGAAACTCACTAACCATTGTCCTTGAGGTTCCTCGTCCAAAACAGGTTGCCTAAATGGGGGAGGGGGAGAAAAATCCAAATGTGAGAGCTGATCACTCCAACTCCCTGCTGCACACCCTCTCCAACAGGCCCCTTTGAAAATCATGCTCCAGTTCTCCCCAGATGGCCCCCCCAGTCAAATCAACAGAGGTTTTGCCAGCAAAGCTTTTCCAACACATGTCACTGAAGACACCATGAGGACTGATCCAACTTCACATTGTTCGTGGTATGGGTTTAGCACAAAGTAGGAAAGCTCCTACTGTATCCAAACTGGTTTATGCCTCTCTAGTATCAGTCAAGCTCTGAGAATAAAACTTCTTTTCTGAGATCCCTGAAAACAACAGCTACTGTCTGATGCAACATATATGATACCATCTGTGGGAATGGTCATCTACTGCCTTTGCCCCTTGTGGAGTCCTTTACACCTCTGTAAAGTGTGAGTAAAATATTATCCTTTTGAGATGGCAGTGACATTATACTCACAGTGTTTTCAGTTTCTGTAAACTGAGTGTCTCTTACACATGATATGGCCCTAAGAGACCATGGCTGATATTCTTGGCCCGGGGAATGAAGTTTTGATCTTCCCTGGTAAAAAATAGGTAAAAAAAAAAAAGGCAAAAAAGAATAATAGTGCTCAGACATAAGCTTTTCCCAGAGCCATTGTGCGCTCTCAAATCCCAGCTTGAACTCCACTGATGTGGGACTGATTGTCCCCGTTCATTTCTTAAGTTCCAGCAAACAGCGCTGTCACTCACTTTAACAGGCTACCGTGTGTTCTCTTCTGAGCCTTTCCCAGAGACAGACGGACAGTGCTTTGCAAAATTGCCAGTCAGGGCAGTCAAGTCAGTGTATAAAAATAGTTGTTTATTGCAAGAAATTGTGTAATGGGCGTGACATACAATCTGGTGTAATGAGCAGGTATGTCACCCCTCACCCAATGACCTGGTTTTGCTGCTGTAGCCTCTAGCCTGGACTGCTCACAGCCTCCAGCATGCGAATCACTTCAAGCTATGTCTGTGTGTATCCTGCAGCCAGCCAGTCGTACCTTGGCTCTTACCTGCCTTGTTTACATTGTAAGGTGACCCAACACACCTCAGTCTTAGATTTCCCACCAGAAATGTATGTCCTGTACTGCCCAGCCCTCTCCGCGACAATGCAAGTTTATATAAAGGCTGTCATTTCTTTAACAGAAATATGCACACAACTTGCCACCCCCAAATGGAGTTTCCCGAACACTTCCGTTTAAACACACTGGATTAGAGAAAACAATACAACAAGTTTATTAATATGAAGAGAGAGATTGTAAGTGAGTACTAGTAATGAGGCATCCAAGTCAGAAATGGCTACAAGAAAATAAAGTTAACATGCTCCTGATGCCTAACTTAACACACTATAACAGATTCAAGCAAAGGTTCTCACCATATGCTTTCACCAGCCTTACTGACCAAACCCTAGGTCAAGACCCCTCCCCACAATCCAACAAATGCTTCCTTTGTCACTTCAAGGGCCAAGAATGTGATGGGCAAAGAGAGAGAGGGATCCCTTGGGGACAACCCTCATTTTTATGGTTTCAGTCCCCTCCCTTGAAAAACATTTCTGACCGGTAGCAGGAGACAAAAAGTCTATGGAGAAGCATGTTCACTGCTGCTTCCTGTTTCACCTTCCTTTGTTTCCCTTCCTGTTTGATCACTCTGTTTATTGCTTAAATGCAAATCGAGAAAGCACACAATCCTTTGCTTGAGAGAGATCTGTCTGCCAACCTCGGTTTGGAACATGTGTTAATAACACCATACAGTGGACTCTTACAACTTCAACAATGTTGCCCCACATATTTTACCAGGACAATAATGACCAGCAAATTATGAGTTTTCAGATGATACCTCACAAGGCATACTTTGTGCAAAGATTATTACAACAGGATGTAGGGTGTGGACACAGAAGTACATTCTGTCACAATGGGAAAATATAGAAACCAAGGCTGAGATTTCCAGAGCTGCCGTGAGGGTTCTAAACTGGGCATCCAGATCTCCAAGGCATCATTGAAAATCTCAGCCCAAAGATTTAAAAACAAACAAACAAACTTCATTTTTTATCTTAAAAACAGCATAGTAGAAACCTTAAAATGTAGCCAGCAAAGCTACCAAGTATTCTTGTTGGGTAACCATCATCCTTCCTTACCACACCCCTCCCTTCTTAATTGAACCCTCCCTTATATCATATGTCTGATTTTTTAGGCCCCGATTCTGTAAACACTTAAACAATTAGTCAGTGAAACCACTCATGTGAGTAAAGTAGCATGTGCTTATTGTTTGCCATGGATTTGTTTCTCTGTAAAGTGGTCAGCACACTTTGGGCACTGTATCAATAATTAGTAATCAGAGCAATATAAATACGTGGAAAGGTTTGGCGACATAGCAGGAATATAGAGGCTGACTCTTGTTCCTATTGGAGTCTATGGAGTTTCGCCATTCACTTCAGTGGGAACAGGATCAGGCTTTTGATGACAGACCAACAGAATCCTTTTATTTACAATCCTAACTATAGATGGGCCAATGAGGTGATATGTTGCGTAGACAAAATCTTGTATGTTGGGGTTTGGTTTTCCAAAACCTGAGAATGCTTAGGATATGGATTCTATTTTATCCAAATCACTGACGTTCCAGTGGATTTGGATGAAATTTCTTTGTTTAAACCCAGGTCTACAGCTAACCAAGTCTTGTTCACTGTCTAGAAAAATCTCTGATTTCCTGTGTGAGAGAGTTTCAACACTTTCTTGATTAGTTTCAGGAAATGCATGAAGGAATGGTTCATCCTAACAATTTCTGGCTAACTACTTCTCACCCCACCCACTTGTTAATAGCTGGTACTCATGAAGCAAGCCCATATAGTATTATCAGACCAAGTTAACACCCATGTGTCTTGACAACCTTTGCTTCACATGCCCTCTGCTTTCAGGAATAGTTGGGCAAGATCCTCCTCCTGGATGGGGTCAGTTCTGTGTTGCTCTTTTGGTTCAAAAAAAAAAAGAAAAAGAAGTGAATCGGTCTAGATAATTGGCTTAGCTTCTAAATGACAAACATGTCAATCTATGCAGGTCATGTATCTCCTTATGACTGAAACAAGGATGTGACTACAAGGGCCATGCTTTGGGTGTGTGAGGAAGAGCCAATTAAAACTATCCCTCTTGGCCGAGTATACAGATGCTTAGATGCATTTTGAAAGCCAGGACACTGAAATGTGTAACCACACCAAAAGTGTGTAGAGTTTCCCCTAAACATCTCTGCTAGGCCCAGATCTGCAGCTGGCGTAAATCAGCTCCATTAAGATCAGTGGGCCAGGACCTCAGCTGGGGTAAACTGGCATAGCTCCATTGCGCCCACTGAAACTAAACTGTTTCATCCCAGCTGAGGAGCTGCTTCTCAATGGTGCACCCTTCCACACTGGTGGTTGGTTAGTGGCATGCTGTCTGGAGTGGTTCGTGACCATGAGTGACAACCTCAGGGCAGACTGTCAAAAAAGCAGGGCAGGCCTCCCAAACCAGTGGGAGGTTCTATAACTAGAATTCACCAACTCAGGAACAAATGTGAGCTCCTATAGCACTAGACCAATCTTACCATGGAGCCACAGACAGTCTCCTTAGGCATTCCAGCCTATCTCGTCACCCAGGAAACACAAAACCTCCCCTCTCCACCGTCCCTTTGCAGGTTAGTGATACATTCCAATCTGCGTCCTGCAGCAGGTCCTCCTGAAGTGCCCAGCCCCTTTTCCAGTGAATGCTCACAGAATTACCACATACTCTGCTCCCAAAGGCACAGGACAGCCCTGCTTATCAATTACACCCAGGATCTCATCTCTGCTCAACTCCACAGCACTTAGATGCATAGTAAGTAAATATGTTTATTTTTAGAAGAGCACAGATTCACACAGGAGCAAGCAGAAATATGTGAAATAAAGGGCTACAGATATAAAACAAAATCACAACGTATTCTAGAGCCTAAACTTAATTACCAAGATGGCCACTTGTCTGATAAGATATGACTTACCCAGGGTCCTTCTCATGGCATTTGTCGATCGGGATGGTCTCAGCCATCCTTTCACGAGACTAAGCCCTCTTATCTCTCTAGATGAAGGATGCCAGTGTGTCTCTCGGCACCCCTAACTATATTAGACCAGTCCTCTGTTCACCTGTAAATAGGGTTCCCCCCCCTCCACACACACTATTCACCTCTTCCTGTTAATTTCTTCTCCTGTTGTCCCCACAATCTCTTCATTAGCATTTGATTCAGTATGCAAATAGACTTCCATTCTAAGACATACAGTACACAGTGGTGGACCAGGGAGATAAGTGTCCCCTACCTCTTAAGGCAGAGGTCTCCGACTGTCTTAAGATATATCACAAGGCATATGTAAAGAGATGTGTGTGTACTGGAAATTATGTTCCTAAAGCCTTGGACTTAAATTAAATGCATGTGCTGTACACGCAAGGTCATGCTGTGCAGAGCAAAATGGCATCCTCCACATACTAGGGATGGCTGCGACCCCATCTGCTGAGAGCGCGACCCCAGTTGGGGTCACGACCCACAGTTTGAGAACCGCTGCTATAATGCATCAGTAAGAAGTGGGATTGTTTCTTCTTGTTTAGCAGATGAGCAATATATATATCTCATGTGTGCTCTTTAGAGCTTTGGAATTTAAACTGATCTGTTTTGAACCAGGATGAATAATAGAGCATTTTTCACCCCACTCCTAATATATTGCCATCATCCAAAATAAATGTATCTATTTTTTAACCTAAGGCAACAGAACTCATTTTTTTCAAATCCTTTTTATTGCATTTTCTTTTTACAGCACAAAGCCAAAACAAAGCCATTGCTCAAAGGGTAATGTGGACCAATGAGAGAGGAAAACAACTTATTTGTCATGCATAGAATCATATCACAAAGCCAGCCCAATACACCAACGTGAAAGAGTGTCTGACAGAGAGGAGAGGCCTATGGTACCTTTTGATTTGCTCATGTAGATTGCTTCCTGACTTTTCTCATGCATTGGTGTTTTTGTAATGCTTTTTTTAAACACCTGAGATGCTCACCTTGTGATCATTGAAATTTTGTTGGTGCTGTTGTAGATGTTCTGGAAGTATTTTGAGTGCAAAATGTTTCCAGATGGGGGGGGGGAAGGAACCATCCATTACAATTGCAGAAAATGACTATGAGTTTGATTAAAGGCAAATACAGCTTTGCCCAACCCCCACCTTTCTTCCCATGTGATTTCCAGACCTCTAAGATTTCCTTATCTGGCTTTGTGAGAGATTTGGCAACAATTAGGCACAGAGATTAGATACTTCAATGAGAAAAACCAGAGACTATTATAAAATACCGATAATGCTAAAATATGTTCTTATAATACTATGGTCGTAATGCAGAATATGATTTAAGGATATGTTTTAACAGTAACCACTGCTGCTTGTCTTCTGAATCAGATCAAGGCCGTTATCAGATTGAGTTCTAATAAATCCTTTCTCAGGGGACTACGTACTTGCAGAAGTTTGGACTTCATAAACTACTGGGTTGATTCCATTTCTAGCTTCTGTGATCCTATTATTTTCTCACTAGTAAATGCAATGAATAGCCCAAATAGCAATCAAAAACGCAAAGAACGATCAAAACAGTCAAAGGGAATTTCAAGTTAAATATTATTCCTCAAAGTGAAAGACTGACTAGAGAGCAAATACAAACGAAGCAGAAACAGACTCATCTAAGCCCTTCATTCAGCCGCTCCAAATACAAACACTGCTGCCATGTGGAGCGTATGACCCAAATGTTGTTAAAAACAGGTGTGTGATGCGTTATTACATAACAAAAGGATTTGCCTCACGGGGACATCAGTTCTTCACAAAACAGTCTGCTCAGTGTGTAGTCTGGGTAATATCATTGGATTGCTGTGATCCTCTGCTGTGGATATCAAATGCAGAATGCTGGAATGCAGAGCAAATGCTTCAGATTAGCCACTCATGCCCAGAAAATTCACCATCTACCCAGAACTATGGCCCCACCGATGTATGTGTAACCCATGTGTTTGCACTGCAGCATTTGCTATTACTGTAAATAAGGGAAGAAACAGTGGGGAGGATCCATAGTTCAGAAGTTCTCTCAGAAGTGTCATTTTATAAAGTTAAATCTTGGTCCTGAAAGGACTGATCTCTGGCCTGTGTTTCAGCAGATTGAAGTACAGGAAGGGGAAAGTAATCCTAGATAATATTATCTCTGTCCTCTTACCTATTACGTATGCACATGTACTAGGACCTGATCTAATGTCCCTTGAATCCAGTGGGAGTCTTTCCACTGACTTACATAGATGCTGAATCAAGCCCTTAATGAGTAACTTATTACAAGGATTGGAGTAGAGCCCTGCAGTGAGACTGGGATCTTAGGGTCTCGCAGGACCCGCTGGCATAATAGTGAGAACGGATAACAGGTACTTCGCTGCGGGTGGGATGGGATGGGCAAAAGAAAACCCAACAGATTGTGATAATTTGTGGGAAAACTCTTCAGTTTATCATAAACAGAATTTCAGCAATGTAAAACAAGCTTTTCTTTTTTTTTTAAATAAAGGTTTTAATACATAAATGTAAGTGAGGCATAGAAAGATTTGATGTCTATTTACAACAGGAGTTATTGTTAAATATTATTCCTCAAAACATTTTTATGTGGTTTAAGCAAGATTTGTTTTATTCTTTTAGTGGTAAAAATTGTGTCTCAATTCCATTTATATCTACATATTAACTGACCTTTTTTTTTTTTTTTTAGTAGCATGGGGAAATCTGTTTCTCTTGCGGGATTTCAGGTTTTTGGAGGTGGGAATGGCATAAAAATGCAAGAAACAGTTTGGGAATCAAGGGGGGGGGTAGTACAAAGCAGGACAGGAGTGGGATAAAAAAAACAGTCCCGAGCAGGGTTCTAGATTGGTCCTCTTCTGTAGATGACAGCACTCATGCAAATAGCCTTATTCATGTGAATAAGCCTTAGTCATGCATCCAGTCCTATTGAAATCAAGGATTACGTGTGTGGTTAAGGGTTGAAAGATGTGGCTCTGAGATGAAATCCAGGGTAGTTGGAGTATAATACTATAGCTATTCATTGTTGTTTAAAACTAGCTGGATAATGAACTTTGAATGGCCATGATTCAGGTTCAAAGGAGGTTCCAGAGCTTATAATAAAAATGGCTTTAATGCAAAGTTATGGTTGTGAATTTAAATACAGCTAATGTCAGGAAATTCTCAGTTAAGGTTCTGATATGTATATTTGCTGAGATCGGAGATGACACTAGAGTATTTCATTGCAGCCCTGGAGCATAAAAACCCACCTGCCCTGCATGAAGAGCGTGAGGCAGCACAGCTGTACAACATGAACATCACCCATCCTCCCAGCCTATGGGAGGAAGCTTTTCAAGGACAGGAGCCTCCAGCCCATATCAGCAGGGTGGATGGGTGGGGTTAGGGAAGGACACTTGTGGTCCATGGTCCACACATGGCTGAGGATGATCAAGGCCCCCACACGGGGGGGAAGGGTACACTTTACCAGGGCCTGGAGGCCTTGGGGGGCTCAGCCCATTCTGCAACCCCCATGGGTATGTGTGCGGGTGGGGGTCCATGTTACAAGTTTGTACTGGGCCTGAAAAATTATGCTTGTGTGACCTGTCCATGACTAGGGTAGCCACCTGAAAATGCCAAGGTCAGGCCAGGCTGCAAAAGGAGAGCAGATTCTCAGCACTGGTGGGTGACACTGAAGTCAGACTTCCCAGCCAGCCACAAACAGTGCTTCTGATTCCCCACACTGGTTATCAAGAAGCCAAAATAAAAATATACACAACCTCCTTTACTACATTCCAGTCTCTGACTCCCAATCAGCCACTAGGTCCAGTAAAGAGACCAGTTATTTAAAACTCTATGCTCTTTACCAAAAAGGTTTCCCCTGACCCCAAAGGGTTAGCCACAGTACCAGATCAATGTAAGTTTGGATCTTATCCAAAATACCCCGCTGCCAGCCAATCCTTTAGTAACTAAAACTAAAAGTTTATTATAAAAAGAAAGAAACAAACTATAAGAGAAATGGTAAAGGACTAAAGCAATCAGACACATACAAATTGATTCCAAAGTCCATATATTTCAGGTTTCTAGTAGAATTGTGGAGTTTGCAGGCTTGTACAGTCCCTCTGGTGTACATCCAGTACCTGGATGGGTTTCAGTCCTTTGTTTCACAACTTCAGTTCAGTTGTAGATGAGTTGATCCAGAGGTAGGCTGAAGACCAAAGACAAAATGGATGTCGTGCAGCTGCCTTTTATGTCCTTCGGTCTTTGCCTTGTGGAAAATTACAGGAATAAGATGGAGTCCAGGGTCACATGAGTGACTGGGGTCTCATCAGATATATCCCTGGCGTCTCCCCCTGGCCCATCGTACCTGTGAGTTTCCTTAATGGGCCATTAAGCAGGTGCTTGTGCTGCAGCCATCCTGTCTGGGGTATCACCCAGACACAGCACAATTTGAAATATAGATATGCCAAACATATCCATAACTTCCATCACACACATAACACACGAACATAAACGTCACCCTGTACTTTGCACATTACAGCCTTTCTAACGGTACCTGACACGGCATCTCTCATATGAATTATTATGATTTTGACATAGTAATGTTAAGTAATATAATAAATGCCACCCCCTATCCAGCTGGCATGACAGCTTGGGCCCTGGGGCTGGCACACTGAAGTTTCAATCCCATATATGAATGGCCAGGTGTACAGTGGATGTCTCTTGCCTGTATGTGGAAGGAAGGCAGAAGTATGAGAGGGTCTCCAGTGGAGTTAAATGAAATGCAGAGTTTTAGGTCCTCCAGTTCCTAGAGAGGACTGACATGTTGCAGGAAGTAACTTAATAAATTGCTGGATTTCCAAATTGGAGGTTATTCTTTATCTTGCTGTTCTCTCTACTCCCACAATCTGTCCAGAGGGTAGAGTAGATTGGACTGGAGAATATTTTCCGTCCGTATATGCAGAGTGGACAGAATCTAAACCTAACCCTGACTCCAACCTTAATTCCAGTTTGGAGAGTGGAGGCAGAGTTAAAATTGGTGTTGGAATATTAACCAAGATCTTCCTGACTTCTTTGCATTGAATTTCTCAGTATAACCTTTGCCTTAATGGAATTTTTTGCTGTGGACATTTCCAAGGGCCAAACTCTCTGCTCATGTAAATTGGCTTAGCATCAATGAAGTCATAGAATTGCACCCGTGTGCCACTGCAGAGCATCTGGTTCCTTGTTTTGATTGGTTGTTTTATTTAGAGTTTTGTTTTAACACCATAGATAAATACAGAAAAAGGAAGAACACAATTGTGCTATTGCTTTGTGTAGCGCTTAGGATTGCAAACTGAGGGTGTGAGCTTGCAATTTCAAGACTTGGAAGAACATTTTACAAAATAGTTCCTTTAATTTTCAAGAAAGCAAATTTTTTTGTAAATGTCTGTCAAAAAGTGTAAGAAAAATCTGCTTTATGAAAAGTTAACAAAAAATCTTATTGACACTTTATGTCTTTATAAATTTAAAGTCTCCGTTTGGAAGATGCTACAAACCACACTCGAGTAAACTTTGACAAACAGGATACAGTTGGAAGGCTAGCAATAATATAATATCCAATAGGATGTAGTCAGAAGTCTACCAGTCCCCTTTCAATTGTAATCTTTTCCATTTTGTATGTTTGGTTAGGGTTCTGGCACTTTAGTTTCAGCCTTTAACTCAGATTTTCCATTTGTGTTTTAGCTGGAACGCTCCACTGTGTTATGAAGATTTTTTTTAAAAGGAAACCACATACTTTCATCTCAAGTTTGCATCAAGAGGCATGATGCTCACAATGCATAGACCAGGAACTGTGTTTGAAACGTAAGTGCTTGGCTCTGATTCACTAGAAATTTTGTTACATTGGTGATTTCATTGGGCCAAATCCTTGGCCCTGTTAAGAGCTCTGTGAACTGCTCTTTGGCACAAAGAGACCAGAAACCCAGCATATCCAGTAATCCAATCTTGGGGGCCTCATAACCTGTTTGCCCCCAGCCCTCTTCACACTGTTGGGGCACAGCTGAGAACAAACACAAGTAAGGTGCAATGCTGCGCTCTGGTGATCCTCAGGGAGTGTAAGAGCCCCTTAGGGGCTATCACTAGCTGGCACAAATTAGAGTAGCCAGGACTGCTCTAACTTGTGTCAGGGGCTGACCTCTAAACAAAACTAGCCCCGGATGTTTAGCTCCTGTATGCTGGGTCTCAGATCACTCGCTCTATTCAATTCAAGCACAGCGTTTTGGCTCCATGGGCCAGATTTTTAAAGGTAGCTAGATGCCTAAATGTAGCTAGTAAAAATATGGCTTTAAGAATATAAGCGGATTGCATTTGTATGCAAACAACAGTGGGCTGATCCAAAACCCACTGAAACTAATGGGAGTCTTTCCACTTATTTCAGTGACCTTTAGATCAGTTCTTATATCCCTTCGTTGTTTAATTCTGGTCTGGCTTTAAAATAGATCTTATGTTTTCAGTAAACAAATTTAGGAGTGTTTAGTTGCAAGGAAGTCTGTTTACTTACGTATAATCCCATTAATATCACTTACCTTAACATTATCAAAGGTCACCCAAAATGGACTATTGTTCAAGCTGTAGTCTGATTTCAATTAAATTAAAAACTAGTTAGACTTTTAAGGAGACAAACATTCTAATTATTGGTTGAGTGTTTGTGTGTGTGATCTATAATAATTATTACTACAACTCACGCTGAAAAAAACCTGTTACTATTCCATGGAGATAGGTATTTTATTGAAACCTTGAACAGATAATGAATAAATCAAGAATTCACTTTACTATGTGAATACACTTATTTTAAAAATTTACTTGAAAAGCATACTGCTCTTGTAACAGTACATAACAATCCATAATCCATTATCTGAAAGATTTTTAAAGCAAATGCTTTTCCACTCCTAGAATATGTGGGTGTTTACAAAACAGCAGGCACCACTACAGCACACCATCTAAAATCAAGGTGCCCTTTAACAAAATCTGTAAGAGTATGGTCCTACCTGCCTTGAAATCTGTAGGAGTTTTTTACAATGTGGAGGATGAAAATAAGCAAAACGGGCTTTTAATAATAAGTAAAAGTATGAAAAGTCATTTTCTACCTACCTGGACAATCCTTTAGGATAACTCATGGGGGTATTTATGTAGCCAAATCAAATTATAGTAATAGTGTAATGACTGCATCCTAAAATAGATACAGAAAGCATTTCTGGTTTCAGTGCCTATTACCTGAAATGAGCTTCCTGTCCTTTTCTGCAGTGTTGACCTGACTTTTGAGAAGTCTGTAGAGCTTGGAGCTTTTGAACCCTTATTAGGAGAACCTGACCCACAGCTAATTTTAGTCAGTGGAAAGATTCCCACTGATTTTAGTTAGGCTTTGGATCAGATTCTGCTAGAAAAACTGGTGAGACAGTGTCTCAGGATATTTCCTCTTCCTGTATTTTCATAACATGTGCACAAGACCAGTTCACCTTGAGCAAAGATAGCAAACATGTAATCCAGTAAAGACACAGCTATGCCTAGCACCCTTTTGTCAGTCACTTCTTTCTCTCTGCTTTACTACTGCTTTACTTGCACACTGTTCCTGCCTCTGATTTTGGAAACCCTCCAGCCCAAAGCCATACCTCGATCCTTTTAGATCCCACTATTGAGCATAGTTCAGTCCAGATTCAGTGCATGGCTGAGATTGCGCCTTCATATAAAGGGGTGTTTGTGTCCCCCCAACAATGTGTAGGGCCTGCTCTCAATAGCTAGTTTGTGTCAATTACTGTCAGGCTCTTCTGGGTCTCCGTGTTTAACCCTTTTTGTGGAGAATTTCAGGGATCAATTATCCATACCTTAATAATTCAGTCACGTGCATGTCAGTATCTCCTTTGCCATAGCTGTCTACACTTTCAGAAAACTGGATTTCAGTGAGTTCTTTTGTGTCCTTTCTACTATGCTTTTCCAGTTCCTATTATTTTTTAATTAGAAAAGTAGCTGGCATTCTGACAAACTTTGAACCGTGAGATAAGCCTATTTGCTCTTTGCGTGTCCCATCTGATGTTATACCACAAAGCTGATAGACTTGTTGGCATCATAAAGATGAAGTGCGTTGCTCAGCGGTAGAACATTTCAGGTTTTACCACGGATCTTGAACTTCCTAGCTTTCGTCACCTTTCCAAAAACGGCTTTTATTAAAACGTAAATTGTAACACGCCACGAGTTTTAAACGAAAAGTACCGATAATAACCCCAGCGGGCGTAAATCCTATTTAGTCACCCTTGTACTGCAATTTACTAAACAGCTGTGCCGTGTCTTCATTTCTGAGTGCTTCTAGACACGCACAGATGTCTGCCTGTTCTTATTTCCTCAGATTAAGGGATGCGATTCCTTATTCCCTCCTCAGAAGGACGGTGAAAGGCATCATGCACCAGACAACCGCCGGTTTATATCTGTGCATGCTTGGAAGTCTGTTTACAGGCCAAATTCACTGCCGGGGCGGAAAAGGGGGACATCCATTGCGTCCTTTGCCTGTAAAAAGGCCTCACCCACAGGGTGCTGCTGCTAAGAGAGTGTGCTTCTCTGCCCAGGCACCACCCCTGACCCAGGGCCAGGGCCAACACCAAGATCCCTGCCCAAGGGCAGGCGTGTCTCCAGGCCCACCCCTAGAGGGCACTCTCCGCTCTGATTGGCCGGCCGTTGCTGCGCCACTGATTGGCTGGCTTTCTCAGCTCAGCCCCTCCTCTGCTGCCCTCGGCGCCCCGCCCCCTCGCGCCGCTGTCACTCGGCCCCGCCCCACCCCGAGGCGCGCTTTCCAGGAATCCTGCCCGCCCGCGCCGATTGGCCGCGCGTGTCACGTGGCCGCCGTCTGGGCCCCGCCTCGCGCCCGGTTCGGCCGGGCGGTTGGAACCGGTTTGGTTTTGGCCGGCGGCGGGGAGCGGTTGGGGACGCCGAGCTCTGGGGGGCGGCGCGAGAGCCGCCGCTGCCTCGCACAAAGCCGCGCGCCGCGCCCAGGTGAGAGGGGGTCGTGTGGGGGAGGGGCGGGCCTCTGGCAGGTGAGGGGGGACTTCAGGGCTCCCGGGGGCGACGGAGGCGGCTGGGGGGGTCCGGGGAGGGCGGGAGGAGTGCAGGGGGGGAGTGTAGGGGCCCCGGGGGGGCGGGGAGGGGCGGGGGGTGCAGGGTCCCGGGGGGGAGGGTGTGGGGACGGGGGGTGCAGAGCCGAGGGGGAGGGGGAGTGATAGAGGGCCGGAGCTGTCGGGGTCCGGGTTGGGCAGGCCGGGGGCGCGGCAGGATGCGGAGGGCGGTGCGGGTCGGGCAGGTGCTGTCCGGGGAGCCGGGCGCGGGGGCAGCCCCTGGCCGGAGCAGCGGTCGGTGCAGGGAGCAGAGCCGGTGGGTGCGGCAGGGGGAGGTTGCGGGACCGTGGTTCGAAGCGCGTTTCATTCACTTCACGTTGTGACCTGTTCCCAGACTGAGGAGACGGACCGTGGGTAGCTGCCGCCAGCGAGCGTCGGGACAGCGCTCCGGTTCGGAGCAGCACGGTGAGTCACCGACAGTATCCCCCAGTGCTCGCTGTGACTCCTCGGGGGTGCTGTGGGGAGACATGGGGTCACCCATCCTTTGGGCTGCTCTGAGGGGGAAAACAAGAAACCATGCTGGTCTGCCTTGGTTAAGGCTTTGGGCCATACCTTCTTTTGACCAGAAAAGAAGGAGCGTTCAGGAACAAAATGTGATGTGAAGGGGTTAAGAGGGTTTGTCAAATCAACAAACGAGGGCACTTTAATAGATTTCATAAGAACCTTTCAGTTCCTGGGGAAATTATTTGGTCATATTTAACTCAGGTGCTTTTTATTCTAATACATGGGGTTAAACAATATAATTATTTAATATATTTTGTGTTTAGTCATACAGATTTAATGTAAGTGAACAAGAAAATCCAGATTTAAATTTCCATTGCATCCTTACCTTGTCTCCGTCATGACTGTTAGAGGGTTTGTACACTATTCCCTACGTGCCCCAATTACTGGATGCAGAAGTTCATTAGATATTTGTTGAAGCTTACATTTGTAAATTATTGTACTTGTCATTTGATTGGATTTCTGATGTTACTTTAATATGGTCAAGGAGCTAACTTCATTTAACAGTCGCATCATAAAACATTTGCAGAGCAGAAATGTCACTGTCACTTATGGAATAAGTGTGGACTATGTTAAAAATCTTCCTGGGAAAATATTTACTTGGATTGAAGAGTGGCCATTTTACAAAACTGTCAGCCAGCTTTCTCTGTCATAATAAAACAAAATGCACTACTCCACATAATGGCTAAATAGCTTAAGAACACTTAAAAAGATCTTAGAACTGATTTTGTGCATTTTATTTTTAACATGGTAAACTGATGTATCACAAGTTGGTATCTACAGGGAGAGACTGCTTGCTCCAACTCTGAGATCTTTTTTGTCAAGTTTAAGCACTGAAATATTTCAGCCCAAACTAGATCTTTATTAAAATGCTAAACAAACAAACACCATCCATGCAGCTTGGTGTAATTACAATGCCCAGATCCCTTCCACACAGGAATTCAGTCTCCAGAATTGCTGTTAAATGACAGTCTGTATATAGACAGTATTCAGCTATTTCCTGTGTTTCTCTCTTTTTAAGATATGGCAATGTAAGTTAATGTCAGCTGTAAATTTGTTTTATTATGGTAGCAATTAAAATGTAACTGATAATGAGAGGGTCAAAGTAGGCTATTGTAAGTACTCACCTTCAGTAGCATTGTATTATCTTGTAAATATCTGGCAAATTAAATATCACCTTAAAATGTTAGTGTTGCTATTTTTAAACCAGAGGCATGCTGTGATGCAGTTTCTTGAAATCATATTCCTGTTTCGCTACTTCCTAAATGATGGATGGAAATGTACAACAGGATTTTATTTTGTCATTAGAATTTCTTCTTTTGGATCGGAAGTGTGTGTTCAAATATTATACTTAACTTTGAGCTCATACCTAAGTGTTAATGCTGCAGTGCAGTGTTAAGGAGAGCTACAGCACTTGTATAAGTGCTTTCCTATATAGGCAAGATGGCAAAATAAGGTCCTTTCTGTTGGTCTGTGACTATTCAAATGGAAACAAAAGGTTTCAGAACTCTTTGTAAAGAATGATAGGTGTTATGTCTTGGTATGCTGTCCAACTCTGAAATTGGTTCTGATGTCTAACGCTATGTGGTTATTGCTGGTTTACTTGCCTACAGTCACTGTGCTGCATGTATGTAATTTGTTACTTTATGATACTTTGTGTATGAGCGGAAGAGAGCTCTATTCTTTGTACCATTAGCTTAATGAGTGTTTTCTGGAAATAATTTAAAATATCATGTGTGATGCTGGAAGCAACTTGTGCTTATTTGGTACTTGAGGTCCTACTTTGGTAAGAGGGGTAAAATCACTTCTTTGAATGTTAGCTAGCACTTGTCTTTTTTGTTCCATATAGTACTGAATGTTGTGGCCACATATACTAATTATATATAATAAAATAAATATGATTTTTACTTTAGGCAAGCAGGGGTCTAGCAAGTGCCTTGCCTATACTTTTCTGTCAGTGGGGGTAGGTGTTGATAGCATCCATATGCTCTTGCATCCATATGGGTATTGCAATAGGGAGAAGGACTGCTTAAGATGGAAATGCACAATTTTAAAAACAATGGAACCCTCATGTATATATTAATTTTAGATGTGGAAGCGATAGTCAAATATTGATATAATTAAGCAAAATACTTATTTTCTGTAATACCAGTATTATAGACTTCAATCTGTTTGGTGATTAGCATGGATTTCATGCAAACATGATATGTGCTTATTGTTTTTTTCTTATGGATAATTAAGCAAACTCCCTCGTATAGTGACTTTGAAATATCTGCCTCTTAAAGTAATTAATTTAAAGGTATTTAGATGCTTAGGCAGCTAAATAATTTTACAAATCTGATCCTCCATACAGAGCAACTGAGAGTTTTTTTTCTATTGAAAGATCCAAATCCTATATTGTCTTTTGTCTGGAAAATGTTGCTAACTTTAGATATGGAAAGTGATATAAGCAAAGATTATTTCCAGATAAATCTTGTTCCTTTTGGCTTTCTCATAAAAACCTGGCATGAGAACAGCCATACTGAGTCAAACCAATCGTCCATCTAGCCCACACAAAGTGGTTAATTCCAGGTGCTTCAGAGGGAATGAACAGAACAGGGCAGTTATCAAGTGATCATCCTCTGTTGTCCAGTTCCAGTCTGAGTCTTCGGGACACCTGGAGCATGGGATTGCATCTCTGACCATCTTGGCTAATAGCCATTGGTGGGCCTATCCTCAATGAATTTAGTAACTTTTTTTTTTTAACCCAATTATATGTTTGGCTGGCACTTCACAACATTGCTTGGCAACAAGTTCTACAGGTTGATTGTAAATTGGGGTTAAAGTTATCAGCTTTGCAGTTGCTTAATTTACCATGTATATCAGGCAAAACATTTCAGTGCTGCTTAATATACCAATTATGTAATTGTTTCATTGTAATTCCTGTGAAAGTTGGAAACTTCAAAAGAGCACCTGCAGCAGCAGAGAGCTGCACTGAAGATCTAGTCATGAAGTGACGAATACCACCAGGATTGTAGCCAAACGCACCCCTCTCCTCCAAAAAAACCTAAGCTTGAAATTAACAAAATGTTGACTTGTTTTGGTACATTCGGCTTGCAGCCAAAAATTAGACCCAAACCTCATGTATGCTACCAGTCATAAGCTATGCTACCTGCAATCTTTATGGTAAACAATTGCTACACTTAATTGTGGTGCATCCACGCTTATCTCCCCACAGGGAGAAGGGAGATACTCCTTTCTCTCTTCCTCCAAGCATGTTCTTTAGCTGCCCCTGTCCCCGTCTATGCCCCTGTCCCCTTCCTCCACTAATCATTTCTTGGGGGGGAGGAAGAAATCTAAGTGCTTCTAGGTTACCTGTTGTGTTGTAGGGGAGTCTAATTGCCTCACACACCCTCTTGCACTCAGTGGGGTGGGAAGAGAACTGGTAAGGAAAGGGATGTAGTTTATTATGCAGTACTTGTTACCTTTGCATCTTACAAAATTATGAAGAGAATCTAATAAGATATTAATTCTTTTTCCATCTGCAGGCTATTGGACACTTATTTGTGGGTTGGTTTTGTGGGTACGCAAAGACTAAGTGGGTTTAATATTTTGCTTTGCTCTGAAGCTATGCGGTTCATTAACCCCCTCTTTTCTCTAATCTGAACACACAAGGAGACTTTTGTCATGAAGAATGGGACCCAGATTCCAAATGTTCTCACATTGCTGTGTTGTATTAATTGCCTTGCCCCACTTCAGCCCAACAGTCCCTATGTTGTCCAATGAGGTTGGGGTGATGGACAGTTTCCTGAGCCAACACTCTGAAGACAGTGCAGCACAGTAGCCTGGACTCAGAGTTCTGATCCTGCTGTTAGGACAAATTTCTCCTTGGGAAGCCCCCAGAGGATATAAAAGTGAGAGAGATTGCTTTGTGGGGGAGGGGAACTTTGCTGATGGATGTGTGACTTAGTAAGAAGAGAATTTCCCTTCTTTGGGCATGCCTAGCCTATGCTGTGATTAGACACAGGTGGCTGGCTCGTGCCAGCTGACTCGCGCTTGCAGGGCTCAGTGTGTAGACATTTGAGATCAGGCTGTAGCCTGAGTGGTCAGATTCTCTCATCTTACACAGTCCTAGAGTCTGGGTTCCAGCCTGAGTCCAAAAGTCTACACTGCAGTTAAACAGTGCATTAACCCAAATCAGCTTGCACAGACAACCTCAAGTTTGTAGCTGCAGTGTAGACATACCCTTTCTGGCTTTTGGGAGGGAGCCTGGATGGTCATATTTTCCTGTCTCCATTTAGGTATCTGTAACATAACATGAATGCTTAGTTGGATGAGACATATGTGTCCCGGGGAAAAGGGATTGGATTTTGTTAAAAGGTTGTTCCTTCCTTGTTTGCATCAAGGATCAGTGACATTACATAAAAATTTATATCAGGGATGTGCTATTGCCTAGGTTCCGAGAGAGGTTCCTGTGTAAGTTCATAGGACACTTGCAGTTGTGCTGGGTGAAAATGCAATTTTTACACTATTGTAATGTGTAACTATCTCTGAAAAATGTATCAAATAGGGCTATAAGTGTCATTATAAATAGGGTCTTTTATCTTAGTGATGCTATTTAGCCTGATTTGTTCATTGGAATTCAGAACATTATTGTCTGAAACATTTTAGAAGTAATTCTGAACTTAGACAACTAGGATAAAGAAGTCAACGATTCTGCTTTATTCAGATCTGGAGATTCATTAGGCTTTTCAGAACTCTGAGGATTCTTGCAGGTGTGGAGAAATAGGGAACTATCCTTGACAACTCTTAATTGGCTAATGAGTATTGCATTCCAATAGGAGTCAAAAGCTTGTAAAATTTAGATGACACTGATTAGCCAGAGAATTAGAATTTGTAGCCAGAAAAATCTTCCTCTTGCCATGCCAGAGTTTAAAAGAATAAAATTAAACCCTTCTGGACAGTTGAATTGTGTATTCTTTTCAAGGTATATCATGTTGTTCATATAGTATCCTGAATGTACACAGTGCTTTACGAGTAGAGAATTATATACAGCATGGATAAGGATTTTGATGCATTAAGGTAAAATAAGAGGGAAATCGAAACTGAAATATATTTACTTGATTTCACAAATAGGGGTGTGTGAGTTTTGTTTTGTATTTCATACTTGCAGGCATTGCTGCTGAAGGAAACCTTTCTTGAAAATTGTTTGATTTTTGTGCCTAAATATGGTAAGACTAATCATAAGCCAAATGTTGTTTGCAAGGATTTCTAGGGCTGCAGTACTGTCCCTGCAAATGTTCTGTTTCCTGTGTTTGTTAGTTTAAACTAGGTTTTTTTCAGGTTTGTTATGCTTGTGGAATGTATGATAGTCTCTGAGGTAGATAGTTGGGGTCAAAGTTGGTGTAGCAGATGCATGGTCTCTTTCATATCAGCCTTAATTTTGTGAGACCTGCTATGTCATCATTTGGAGGCAGTGCTGTCCAGTGATAAGGCATTGGTCTGGGATGCCAGAAGTTCTGGGTTCAGTTTTCAGCTATGCCAGTTACCTACCCGATAACACTGGGCAACTCACTTCCTCTCTGTGCCTCAACTCCTGTTTGTTGAAACAAAAAGGTCCTCCTTGTTTCCACTTCAGTGAATCTCCTCCCTTCCACGTCCTCAGGCACAGAGGGAAGAGAAAGCTAATGGGGGGGATAAGAAAGGAACAGGAGGGAAAGAGGTGAAGGGTGTAGGGCAGAAGAGGGACAGTGGAATGAGCGAAGATGGAACACAGATCCAAAGGGAGGAAATGTGGAGGACACAGAAGAAAGAAACTCAAACATTAGAACTTGTTTTCTGTAGCTCTCTGGCTTTCTGTTCTGGGCTTTTAAGAATTACCTTTCTGCATTTTCCCCTATTCCATCTCACTCTATATCTTCGCTCTGTCTTCAGGGTTCCTGCTCAGCTCTGTACACCTTTCCTGTGCTGTTGTAACCACGGAGGGTCCGGGGTTGCCCTCTAGTGTTGTAACTTGAGAGCTTTGGTGTTACTGAACAAAAACAATGCTGGACAGCATGCCTGAGTTCAGTGTATTAAATAAGCAGTACCTCTATTTACAAGTGGATTTTTGAAGCCTGGTGTGAAGTGTTCAGAAACTGACTCGGTGGGAGCACAGTACTAAACTTCTTTGCAGTATATAACCCTTTCAGAATCATTTTGATTTGGCATCCCACTTGTAGTTCATTTACATACAATACATGGCCTTCATTGACTCTGATATAGCTCTTTTATAAACAATGGAAAGGAAGTATTTTAACTTATACATGTAACAAATCCATAGTTATTTAAGACAGGCAGTGTTGTCACTAGGAACTTTGTCTTTTTTTAATCTCTAAAATGCCTTGCATATTTAAGGCGGGGCAATAAGGCACGGATGATTTTAATAGTCAGAGTTCTGCATAAATGTGATTCCCCCCCCCGCTCCTCACCTCCATCCCACCCCTGCTTATTAAAGTAGCACTGCTATGGTTATGTAAACTGTGGTCCTGTTTTCATTGCTGCCATGTTATTTTGAGGTAAATGCTCTTTCCAAGGAAGCTTAATTTTTGTTAATATTTGCTTTAGAGTTATGTATGAATTCATAATTGATTTTTCTGCTTGTCTGCATTATTCTTCATGAGTAGCTTTGAAAGTAAGAGTAAAGAATAGCTTAAAGAGGCAGCTCCTTACCTATAGAAAAGCTATTGGCCATTGAAGGTTATAATTTCACTTTTCATTTAATGGTAAAGCTCCCATGGACTTCATTGGGAGCAAAGTTAGGCAAATGCTGAGTGCTTTAGAAAAACCTTCCCCTAAAAATATTGAACGAACATTGTATGTAGTTGCACTTATGAATCTCACTATTTATATTTAACACTTGTTAATCTTGTAAATAGGCCCTATGTCACATTGACTTCTTCACTGGCTGGACAATGGCTTCTTGATCTGGTCAGTCCTGTTGCTGTGGAATGCAACAGAGCTCACAAGTACTGCTGCTCACTCAGAACATTAAGACCACTAGTGAATCACCTCCCCATAGATGACTGAAGTTCATACCCTAGGTTTTAGTGAAACAGCTACAGAGACAGTATATTATTATTGAAACGCTTTTTTTCCCCCCAATAGGAAATATCAGCCTTCTTAGTCATTATCTGCAAGTATGACCCCATCTCAAGTTACCTTTGAAGTAAGAGGAACATCAATACCAGGTACAAAAATCACACTTGTCATATATTTTTTTGTGTTGTAAAACTAGAAGAAAAACTTTAAGCCATACAGTTAAGGAATACTTTTTTAATTTTAGTTAAAGGGCGAAGGATAATATACTTTTGATACTGGAGATGAGGAGGCACAGGAGGATGGATCAGTAAAGAGGAGCTTTACAGAATAATTGTTTTTTAGGAGAGATTTGGGGAATTAATTTTATGCCATTTATTAATAACTGTTTAAAAAATGTTAGCATACTAGAGATTTTGATATACTCCCTGAAATAGTTCTGAATACTTTTAAAATGAGGTTATTGCAAATACAATTCTTTCTTTATCAAGTGGAAATATTTAGCATTAATCCTGACCTCAGTATGCATGCACTTTGCTGTGCTTCTGGGAAAATCCTCTGTGCATGAATAGGTATGCAGATGGCTTCTGTTGAACCAAGTAGAACAAGGGTATCTGTTTTGAATGAGTTTGGAACTTAAGAGTTGACATATTGCCTTAGTGGGCAAGAATGGAATAAACTCCCATAATGGAAGTTTCTTTCTAATTACATCTGTTAGTGGTTGCTTTATGCCCTGAAGAATGAGGGGTCTTGTCCCTTCTTTAATTTTTATCTTATCTAATGTAACTGTAGATGCTTCCATAAGCTAGGAAGCCTGTAGAGGGTGAAGGCATCACTGTCCTTGATCACTATCAGGATACTCATCTAACACAGGAGAACCAGGCACTTCCTTATTATTCATTTATTTCACACAAATAAATCAGTAGCTGTTGCTCCACAGAAGCTACTGAACATGGAATTATGAATGTTGGCAAAGGTCCCGTTAAGAAGCAAATGAGCAAATATCTCAGCCATATTTGAGGACGAGGACAGAAGGGCAAAGATATGCTTTTACCAGTATAAAAAAACTTGAAATTTTTTTAACAGCTATATAGCAAAATGTCCAGGGGTTGGAAGCTGAAATCCAATATGAATATATAGCCTACTAAGGAGCAGTGTTTTTAAAATGACTTTCCATGCTTCCGGTTGTTGCAATCTGCAAAAAGTTTCTGCTGTGCTGCTTATTTCCTTCCCTTATTTGCAATTTTGTTATTTCTAACGCAACAAGTTGTGACATTGCTGTCACTAGCAGAACTCGCTTGGGCGAGAGCATTTTTTTCTAATTGCAATGGCTGCAGTAAAGAACAAGGTTAGAGAAAACTACTTTTCTGTCAGTGGTTTATAGTGAGCTTTTCTCTAGCAAACTCTTCAGAATGAGAATGGCATAAGGGGATGATTGTACTGTGTTTCTGTTTCCCACAGTGCTAACCTAACTCAGTTTTATTCTGCTGCTAGTAGGGGAGAAGTGCTTTAGGGCAGCAGGGCAGGCCTGAGGACAGGGAGACAAACTTTTCAAGAGGCTTCAGTAGTTCTCTGTGCAGTTACATGTTTTTTTCCTCCTTATCTAGGCATTGTGTGTGTTAATTTTGTCAAATCAGAGCTATAAATAAGTGATGTATGAAATGAGAATCCTTGCCTAGTATATTGAGAGTAAATATTTTAGTCCCAGTTCAATACTATTTTCTGCAGTATTCAGCTAAGGAGTGTTGCAGTAATCTTGGAAATGCTCTTAACATTAAGTAATTCAAGTTTGATATACTTGCATTTCTCTAGTGCCTTTCATGTGGGGATTTTGCAGTATTTTACAAACACTAATTAAGCCTCACAAAACCTTTCTGAAGGTACATTAGGGATCGTTACCTCTATCATTTTAAATACAGCCATCTGTGTGTTGCAACTTGCTCTGTGATAAGCAATTACCAGACCTTCACATGTTTAAGACAGGAAATCAAGAATATCACTGTAGGGGAATTTAGGGAGTCAGAATATAATTATCCAATTTAGAGACTGGCCAGGACACAGGCTTTACCCTTACTCATAAGACGAGAGACATGGGATTTTTAATGAGCACATGGGAAAGATGTGTTTTTGTTTTCCATTTGCCTCAGAATAAGCCGGGCCTTGAATTTTTTTAATGCTTTAAAAGCTTTCTACAAGCTGTTATGGTAGGTATGACTTCTTAGCAACTCAGCTGCCAGCAAAAAGTTGCTGTTATACAGCAGTTGCTGATAAGTGGAAGGTAGGTTTGAGATAGCAGCCAGGGAAGAAGCACTAGGACGTGTCATCCCTGGCAGCAGCACTAAAAGTCTGCCTATGGAGAGGACAGCATTGGAGAGGACAGCTGTAAGCTAGTTGCCAGGGCTTTCCATGGGGAGCAGGCGCACAGAGGACCCATGGAGCTGCACTTTACATCTCCCTGTGCTCTCTGGTGGTCGGGGGTCAGCAGTCTTCTGGCAGGGTGTGGGGAGAGGTACTCCGCAGCTAGGCTGTAGCCCACTCTCTGCTATTGCTCTGCCCACAGCCTTCCTTCCCAGACCACAGCCCTTTAACCTTTGTGCAGGGCCTGTGTGCAGGCAGGTTTGCAGTTGCAGTCCCAGAAAGAACTGTTGGGATGGATTGAGCACTGGCCACAGGCAGGCTTGTGGGGTTGCAGCCAAAGAAGCCGTCCCAGCACTTTACTGCTTAATTTGTAATGAAACAGGTGCTGGGGCTCAAGCAGTTTTTACTTTCATAACTGACGCGCAAGCCAAGAGGTGCTGGAGCTTTGAACTGCTGGGGCTCAGTCCTGGCAAGCACTGGCACAAATTGAGCACTGCAGTACTTCCTTCCCTGGATGTAGCCTTGCAAACCTGCCTGCCCAGGGTGCGTGGCACATCCCAGTGTTCCTTCTGGGGCTGCAGCCTTGCAAACCAGCTTGCAGGTGGCATGTTTATTACCCCAAAATGTTGCTAATAAGCAGTATACCACTAGTAATACCCAAATCCCATTGCTGTTGATGAGATGGGATTGTTTCCCAGCAATATGTTGCTATTAACTGGAAGTTATTAACATCAGGTTTGTTATTAAGTGGAATCTGTTGCTAGTAAGTGGAATTTTAAGCGTGTTCCAAATAGTTTTCAACTTAATATTAATCTACTATAACAGTTCTAGTATGGTATCTCTTGCCTTTGATTGTAGCTGTGTGGTGCAAAACAAATCTTTGCTGTAGAACATGCTTTTGAAAGAATAGAAAAAGCAAAGCACCGGACTTGCATTGATCATGTACATCAGTTACATAGTAAGCGCACTGGCATATTACCCATCTGCATTTGTATGGTTACAATGGGGACTGTAAAGTAGGTCGGGATTCTATTTTTCTTTTTAATATTTTAAAGAAAACATTGATGTAAACTTTGATTTAGGCAAAATGGGGCAAATAATTACTATCGTTGGGACTGAACAACCTTGGTAACATCCTTTAAAGTTGCAAGTTTTGCATCTACCTTTGAACTGCGATGTATTGTTTCACAATATGAAAATCTGATATAGCTATCAGAGTTAGTGACTTGTGGTGCTGGTTCAAGCAAATAGTTGAAAATACCTAGCCCATTGTCATGACAGGTAGTCTTAGTTTTAGTTAGTCTTCATTAACCCCAGTTTTCTGATGCTCATGTTTTCTGAAATTAAAGAACTATTTTTCTTTTGGGCTGCAATGCTGTGTTTGGGTTCCACTCAAAGGTGAAATTATTTTTGAAACTTGAAGTGAAGAAAATTCAGTTTAGTGAGGATGAACAAATTCTAATCCTATTTTTATTTTTTAGAAACTGTTCCTGTAGAAATGACTGAAGTTTGAAATTTCGCATGCAGATTGTCCTTAAAGAAGGGGTAGTGCTTTTTTAGAGGTTTTGGGGAAGGAGATTGTGAATGGAGGAGGAAAGAGGACAAGTTTACTAAATAGGCTCAGTGAGCATCTAATAAACTTCTAGCAGAGCCAAATGAAATCCTGTCGTCATGTTAAAATGTTTGTGTTCTTGGGAGTGTAGACTACTGCTCTGAAGTGGGACACTTTGCCTGAGGAAGTGGAGCAGAGGACAATACTTACTGTATAAACTACTAAAAAAAAACCTCAAAACCTCAAAGTACTGTTTTAACATCAAGAAAAGGAAGAATGTTAAAGTTAAATTCTTGAGATTCCGAATGTTAAGGTCCCAATGGAAGCATTAACACCTTAACTTGCCCTTTTCTCATATTTTTAATGTGTATAAATGTAATGTTGTACATATGCCCAACCATTTATTTTATGTGGCAATTTAATATATACCTAAAAAGAACTAAATTTAAAAGAACAAGGTTGAGGTTGGAAAGTCAAGTACTCTAGTTTGAAAATGCCAGAATGAAGTTTGCTTGCACAAACTTAATTCTGCTCCCTTTGTGTGCATGTGTTATGACAGTGTTTATATGGCCACGAGCTATTTTTTCTGTTCAAAAGTATAACACAGAGAGTTAAATTTTTGTTGTCAGTAGACAGCATGTACTTTCTAAAGGCGTACCTTGGTAATGGGAGTACTCACCTATATAAAGTTAAGGATGTGCATAAATATTTGTGAATGAGGGGCTTAAATTAGCAGTCTGCCCTCTTAATAGTGCTTTCCAGTTTGCTGACACCAGTTAAGAGAGACTTTAAAAACAAACAACAAATTAGTGGCCACTTACTGGTGCAAAATTCTGCTTGAGCTGCCATTACATATTTGAAATGAATGTCAAGGAAACTGATTTGGCATTAAGCATCTACACTTCAAAAATCTGCCTTTACTATTGCTGGGGTGGTAAAGCAGCATTGCTGAAGAAGGATTTGGTTTGGTAGTCCCTGCTGTTTAGCAGTGACAATGGCCATCCTGTAAACAGGAGAGTGAAGCCTTCAGGATGGGAAATGAAGCAGTGTCACAATCCTGTAGTAAGGTGCCATTTGTGAAACAAAAGCTCATTGATGAGGCCTGGATGGGTGTCTTTTGTATATCACAAAAATAGATAAAATAAAGTTTTTTAAATCCCTTCAATTACAGTGTAGAATGCACTTTCTAATTGAAGACAACCCCAAGTAACTGATGATTATCTTCCTAGGAGAGGTTTTTGCAATTTGTGGGAGTTGCAACTCTTTGGGAAATTGGAATCCTCAAACTGCAGTTGTTCTTCAGGCTGATGCTGATGATGCTGATGGGTAAGCTTTTAGAAATAAAAATACTGATCTAGTACTTACATTTTGACACTGAACTCATGAGCTCTAAAAACTAAACACACTATGAAAAGTTCCAGAGGGGTAGCCGTGTTAGTCGGTATACGGTAAAAACAACGAGGTGCTTTAAGGTGCTACAGGACTTTCATTGTTTTTGTTAAATATACTGATACACTAAATACCCACAGAATGTTTATCTAATCAGGGCTCTCCATTGCTTGGACATTTTGAACATTTTTAGAAAAAAGATGTATTACTAATGTAATAGAATTTGTAACTTATATATGTGCTTTTCCAGTTATGAGTGATATCATCTAGTGAAGTGGGGTAGTAGCATTGCTCAGTAGTACACTTCAAAAAACGTCTTTCAAGTACTGTTAAAGATGATCTGCACTGAAAAGTGTTTAGTAAGCATTAGAAAAACATCTCTTGCTGTCACTGTAAACCTGTAGTGAAAGAGTAACTTTTTTGTATATCTGTGAATGGGGAATACCAAACACTAATACTTGTCTTGCATATAGTTTAAGTGCTTTGGTATGTAAAGATTCAACTTTTCTTAAAGCAGCACTCAACTGTCTATTCTTCTCTTGTTCAGGGAATAAAATGCATGGAATCTGTTCCTAACTCTGCCACTGACTGTGTGTGACCTTAGACAAATCACTTAACCTGTTTCTCCTTTTATCCCATCTGTAAAATGTGGATAAGAATTCTTGTCTTACTTTGTAAAGCACCTCAGCTATGTAGAAGGAAAACACAGAAGTGCTATGTATTTTATTATTAGAAGATAACTTTTTGTGCTTTTGCACCTTATTCCTATACATCTTATAAAATAAACTTACACGTGTGGCCGAGAACACAATTGAGTTTCAAAGCTGCTTATATTTAATGGAAAAGCTGACAGTGTTGCCTCTTTGTACTATAACAAAATTTTAAATATAGCCTCTTTCTGAATGGCTGAATCACTACTGTAGCATTGGTAATAGATGGTTGTAGCAATACAATCCTATTGCAACTTCATTGTAAATGTTGTAAAATGCTTTAGCCCTCTCAAACCATTTTTAGAGTGCAGTTCCATAAATTCAGTGTTGCTATTCAAGTTTCCAAAATACTTGTGTATTTGCACATTGGCTTTTTGGCTAACTTTTTTTAATAGCAGCTCTGGTCTGGTGTCTTTTTAAAACATAGCAAAGTATATTTATTTTGCTACAAGTCCCATTTTATCCAAGCCATGTTTGTTTACTTACTGTTTCTATAAAACTTTTAGTTTGTATTCAAGATAGTAATTAATGTCTCTAAGAAGAGTTGCACTGAGATCTAGATTTGGGCTTACAATAAAACTTTTATAAAACATTGATGTAACCAAATCCTTTTAAAAACTATTTTTCCACAGTGTGTTATGGAAAACTACTATTGCACTTACTAGAGGAGTTGCTGTTCAGTATCGCTATTTTAAAGGTTGCTTCTTAGAACCCAAGGTATGTATAACTTTTTGAGCTGGTTTTTAGTTTTTACTGTAATGCTTCTTTCTTTTAATTTAACTTCAAATGTAGTATTACTGAGTCATGAAACAAATAATAAAATATAAAAGTAGACACAAGCTTAGTTCGTGACAACCTACTGTTATGATACGGAGTTTGATACTTTAGCCATTCATACTGCCCTGTTTCACAATTGCTGGTTTTTGTTCCTCCAGTAAAAATGCATGTGGCTCATGCAGAGCTTAAATAACTATAAAATCCCTCATAATTGCAGTTCATCTTTATTTGTTCTCACTAGAAGTAATCATTAAAAGCCAACAACTTTATTAAACAGAGTAAGAGTATTGTATCATAATAATGTAAAAGTGTAATAGCAGAAAAAAATTTATTGGTAATTTAAGTACACCTGCTGAAAATCTGCTTACTGTGCTGTCTTTATTTAATTTTTTTTATAAAACATCTTAAATGTCAACTGCCTCTTGTGCAGTTGACACTATTAACTGCTTTTATTAAAAAGCAAAAAGAGTGAAAGCATTCCAATATTTTCCATAGTTGCTACATAGACATTTGCATGAATTATACACTTGCGGTTTTTACTTAAATTCATAGTGAAGATGCATACTCATCTGTGGAAATCACATGAGGGCGTGGAAAAAGCTCTTCTTGGGGTTAAGGATAGGAGAGCTCAGAGGAGATGATCCAATCATATAGTTATGTAGAGGAAAACAAACAGCTACCATTTAGTTGCATTTTCCTAGGAGCCACCAGTACTGAAAAAAGTGGCCCAGTAAACCCACCCAGCTGTCTTTTGCACCTATTACTTCTAAAAAACATATTGTACTTATTCACACTTGGCCTAATTCATCATCACTTATATGTGACTTCAATAGTAACTAAACATACAAAGGGCTGCAGAATTGTGCCTCCTTTTTAAAATGCTCAAGCATTTTAAATTGTCATGGCTAATAGGTCTAAAAATTGACTGTTCTTGGTTTTCATTTTTTGGGTAGTGGAGATGGGAGAAAATTCTTGAGCTGAAAATACATATTTGAAAAAATGTTGTTAAAATTCTCAGTAACATTCACTCACTTGACACATGCTATAAAAGACTGTGTATGTTAGTTTATCAGTTCCAGCATGTGTAATCAACTAATCTTAAACGGAAATTTAAAATTGATATTTGTGAAATATTCTGGGGGCATAAGAGGAGGGTTCAGTGATGAATTTTTCAAGGTAAGAAACTTATAAAATGGAACTGCTGTCAAGATAGATCAGTTTTAATGCCTAACAAATCTGATGGTGCCCTTCTAATTATTCAAATGCCCCAATATTTAAAATGTAAGCAATAACAAACTGGAAAAAAGTAAATTTCGCTTAAAAGAAAATTGGCAAGAAATTTTTTGCTAGTAAAACACATTTTTCCCTTGTAATATTTGCAAAAGTTCACAGTATATATTGGTGAGTGTGTTTCTTTAAGTAGGTACTCTGTATCGTGCACGCTCTATATACCGTGTGATGCAGAGGCTGCCAAGGTAAGTATGAATTTTATGGAATAGCAGAGTAAATAGTTATTGTATAGAAAAACCCATGTAAATAGCCATAATGAGCTAATTATCCATCAGCAAAGTTTAAATTGCACCTTGTTTTAAACACCTGACTTAGTTTTTCTTTAATAAAACACATTTGGCTTCTGTGTCTAGAAATGGTGTTTTAGTGGTGTGTCCCCTTTTTAGTTCATGAATTGTTAATGGATATAGTAAAGATAAATTGCATGGGTGGAAGGGACACATGAGAGAACAAAATAAAGGATACAACACAAATGAGCCAGGTATACAGAGAACCTAAAGAGATGAAACATTAATAATTGAGCTATGTTTTAATATAATTGAAAAATATTTTGAATTTCAAATCACTGGACTGTATTTTATATTTCCTGCTGTTTCATTTAATGCTCTTAGTTAACTTCTAAATTTGAAAGGCTTATGATAATGTACAATTACACTAATGTAAAATTTAATAAGGCTCTGAAAGGTACTTCATATATCTTGAACTTTTAATCCCTATATGAGTAATAACTTGACTACTTATATGCTAATCCTTCATCTAATAAACAAAGTAGGGAGTTAAGCTTGTCTAAATTTTTGAGAGTCCTTTTGTACTGGAGTCCCATAGTAATATTTCACTTTGTGAATTTATAAATATGCATTAAAATGAAAAATGCTAAAGACAAACCCAGTTTAATGATGTAAAGTGGTTAGAAATTCTGTTTCACATTTCTTCATGAACTGGTTGAATCAGAACATCAAATTGATATGTACAGTATGTTGTGTATGTACAGTACAGATATTGGCTGAGCTAGAGGTTGTAGACATAAGGGCTAGTATAGGGAACTGATTACTTCCACACTGTCTTGAAACAAAATTCTTGTACAAAGGAGAAGCTAAACATTTTAGCACAGCAAAAGATGCTTATAATTGATATTCAAATTCAGGAAGAAATAAATTGAAAAATCCTTTTTCTCAATCTTGTAAATTGTCACTTTGAGTAGTATCTCTTACCAGTTTTATTTCGCTTGAAATATAATGTGAAGTCAAATGAAAAGCTCTGTTTTGAAGTACGTACAGCCAGCATGCATATTTAATATTAAATAGGAATTGTCTTTGGTGGTTTTAAGTTTTGCTGCCATCTTTTTTTCTCTCATTTATAAATATAAATGAAAATGCAGGAATGTGCCTTTTGTATAAAATTAGTGCTTTGGTGCATTACTGAAAGCACATGCATGCAGAAGAAAAGAGCTTTTAATGAATTCTAGATACCTTTTGCAATAGTTTTTATGCATCTCGTGCATTTTTCTGAACAAATAGTTACAGCTATGGAAGCAAGATTTCTAGATATTTCAGCTATTATGCAGATGTTGAGCTTTTGTCTCAAACATGTAAATCTTTCAATATATGTGCAGTTGTTATGATTGCTTTTCTGCAAAGTTCTTTCCATTTTTATGAAATTCTTTATTTGGGCAGGTTGCTGCTTGATAACTGTTTTTCTTTTTAAATCCTGTTTGGAACGTAAGTCAGGCATCCGTATTATACAGAGATAAATTAAATCTACTATACTATTAAATGTGTTTTAAAAAAGCTCTTTATGGTGAATACAGAATAAATAAAATGTGTAAATTCTTGATCTTTATTTAGCTTTTTTCCCTTTCCGTAAATAAGCTTGCACATTTAGGGGTGTTTCCTTCAGGGAAATATACAGTGACTAAGCCACCAGTGGATATAGCTTTCAAAACTTAGTTCACTCTTCATTCACTTTTTAAATATTGGCAGAATACCATTTGAGATATTATTGTTCATGGAAAATGAAAACGAAGATGAATCTTGGGTTCATGTTTTGTGTTTAGTGGCAGAGTACCCTAGTGAAATCCTTTGGCTGCCTATCAGTAGCAAGCTAGCACTTTAGTTTCTGCCTAACTGCTAGCAATTAAGGAGTTCTCCACTGCAGCTGGTACAGCAGCATGTTGTGTGTTATATTATTGCCTGAAACGTTCTCAAACAGCAACTGAAAACCCTAGTTAGCCTAGTGCTTTCTATGTCAGTAACTTAAATGTGTGTTACTGTCTTCGAGCCTTGTGAAGTCAGCTAGCCTATGAACTTTCAGATTCTGTGCCAGTGTTGGCTGATGTGCTCAAATATTGTCAGTGGCATAAAAACCTAAGTAAATGAACCTCTTTCTCAAAAGTGCAGTGTTAAGTCATGCTTTAGTTTTCTAAGGCATTCAGCTGCCTTGTGCTCTTACTACCCAGTTTTTATGAGACTCTTAAGGTTCCATTTTGACAATCTTGGATGTATGGTGGGCTTCAGTGCAAGCTGTTCAGTGGTTCCCAACCTTTTTGGGTGAAAGCCCCATTAGTTAACACTAGGTAAAACACATGCTGCCCTCCCGCATCAGCCATAAACACACACAACCCCTATAAACACACATAATGATAACACTCAATTACATAATAATAAATACTCTTACCTGAGTAAGAAGCTAAGCCTACCCTGGCGCAGCCTCCTGCACGCCCTGTGTGGCCCACCTCTTCCCATCCCTCATGGAGTGAGGGTAATGGAGATGGGCTCTGGCTGGTTGGCTGGGGCTGCTGCAGGCCCCCACCAGCGTGGTGCTGCTCTCCTCCGGCTAGTCACTCAGCCAGTACAGGGCTGGAGGCGGCTGCTCCTCTGCTCCAGCTGGAGCAGAGTTTGGGGCTACTGCTCCACTCTGGTTGGCATGGAGCTCAGGGGTCTGCACCCAGGTAGGGTGGAACTTGTGGGGACTGATCTTCCAGTCCGGCTGGCACAGAGCTCAAAGCTACTGCACCTGGTGTGGCACGTGAGTGGCTAAATGACCTCAATATTACTGAAGCTTCATGGACCCCTTGTAACCTTTGCCTCACGCCCAAGGTGGGTCTCACTTGCCAGGTTGGCAACCGTTGAGCTATTTCAGTCACTTGAACATTCTGAATTTAGGAGCCAGAGAATGATGGCGGCAACACCTCATATTACCCCCAACTAGTAGTTATTGCAGTTAAAGCTGCTTAGCTGGTGATTCCTCAGATGCCCTCTAAACTTCAGCAGGGTCTGGGGAAAGAGTTGGGAGCAGAGACTCTCAATTTCACCATTTTTATAATGAGCACTGCTAATGCCATCCTGTTTGCTGTAGAAAATACTAAGGGCTTCTGAGCCACAGATAATAGCCAGCCAGCTTAATATACTTCCTCAGAGGACAAAATTTTATTACTGATAGGTGTCACTTTTATTTTTGTGGTCATTTATATTCAAAGGCATTCTTGCCATTTGGGAACATGAAGCTGTTTTCCTATTATTACAGCTTATTAGCATAGGGTTTTTTTAAGCATTATGTTTTGATATTTTTAGTATAGAGCATGTTTGGGCATCCCCAAGAATGGCAGTCTTCTTGCATTATTCACATTTTGAAGAAAACTACGTATGTGTAAGGTGTGTCACAGCAGATCCATATTCACTCAGTCATCTTGTTTGTGAAATTAGGGGAACAATATAAATTTGGGTTTTTTTAAGCTTTTGGAGAGATCACTAGCCAACTTGATAAAAGCACCTGCTTCCCTTCTGGCAGCCAAAGATTTCACTATGGGGAATTTAGAGAGAGTGTCTCAGCCAAAACCATGTGTGTCTATTATAAGAAAACAGGGAGGAAACTTGACTTCACAGTCTTTTCAACTTGCTCGTATTTTGGACAATTCTGTTTTTCATTTTCCTCTCCTTTATTCTTGCAGTTATGATCCCTCTCCCTCTCCCTCTCCCTATTGTTAATTAGCTTAACATTACCAAAATAGAGATTAATCATGTAATACTATTTTGTGTTATAACTAGATGTATTCTACCTTTAATGCAAGTGCTTAATAGCTTTGGGTATGTATTTTGCATGCAAAGGCTTTGGGTGGTGTATATGCAGCTTTGAGCTAAATGGGAACTTTGCATTTGCTTTTAGCAGTGGTACAAAGATCAAAGCTAAGTTTACTGAATGCTTTTAAATATTTGGCTTTTGGGGTCAACTAATGCAAAAAACTTAAGATTGCATATCCTTGATATAATATCAGGAAATCTCAGCTGCTGCTGCTAAAAACTGATACTGAGCCATAAACATTCACAGTGTTCAGATATTTTGTTATTATTACTATTGGATTTGAAGCTTGTCTAAATTGTCCCTTTTTATCAGCAAATTAAGTTGTTTCTGTTAATCTGAAACAAATTTAATGTTTTTGTCTCTTTAACTCTGCTGAGATGAACTGGAGTTTGAGCTTGTGATGCTGAACTTTATGATACTTTGTAAGGGAAGGGACAATGTGGGCTTCATGAAATATAGAGTGGCTTCTTAGCCAAAACAACCAGAACGGTGAACCCTGCAGATAGCTAACACTTTCTGTAGCAAATGATAACCATGTATGGGGAAAGTAGATATTTAAAAAAGGGGGGGGGCAAGGGCAGAAAAATAGCTTTAGTCATTAAGAGGTCCAGTTCTGTACTGATTATCCAGAGACTTGGGCCCAAGAAAGTCTTCTGCAGCCAGCCAACAATTTACTATAAGCTCTAACCTAGTAAGCAATTTTAAAGTTCTGTTGATCCTGGCAACACAGGTAAATCATTGTTCTCAATACCTAATTGGCTTTTTACCAGATTCACTAAAACCAAATTATTGCCCCCATACAATTGGCCAAGGGTTTTTGTTTTGAGGGGAGGAGGGGGGGAGGAGAAGGAGATGATGACCCACAAATTTAATCTTGCTCCAACCAGAACTAACCGCAAAGGCCTTCACTGATAGCTAGTTGTGTATAAAGTTAAAAGCATATTTTTGTAGCCGGATTACTTAGTCTTCTGCCCTGGCATCTTCATCCTCATTCTATGTATTCTTCTATGAATACATGCTCCTTTGCCCAGGAATAGTTTATATTTAAAATATTTTAACATGGATTACGTGGTTCCCCTAAAATGATGCACTATGCTTCCCCGTGAGCATTGGGAATACTTTCTGCATGCTTTTGCTATGCCTTTTAAGCAGTCTCCATTTTTATATTTCTTTTTGTGGCAGTGAACCAACTTCAAATAATCTCTTCGATTTTTAATTAGGTAATGCAGAAGAGCAGGACATCTGCCACTGTCAAAACACTTTTGCCTCAGTCTGAATTCCTCACCAATAAAATAGATTTTTTTTCCACTTTCAACTACAAAACAAACTTGCATGGGGAGATAGAACACTACCTGAAGGAATATAGCTAGCATTAATTATCTGAATCATTATTGCAGTACCACAAATTAAAATAAAACCTGAGTTCAGTGAGAATTATTTTCCTGTTGGAAAACATAATTTTCCAATGAAGTAGCTATAGACATTGATTTAATTCCGTCCAACTTTTCCACTCTCAGTCCGAATTTATCAGTTTGTTGTAGTGTGACCTGACTCATTATATTGCATCTTCAGCAGTCTGAGTGGTAAGAAGCAAGTCTGGTCGTTTCTCATTCTTCAGCATATAAATTAAGATCACAGGTACCTCAAGTAGCATCATGGGTAGAATATCAGCTATAACATAAGAGATTATTGCAGACGTTTAACTTTTAAATTACAGACTATCGATGGTCCCTGTCAAGTCATAGTTCACAAGTGGGAGACTCATCTACAACCACGATCAATAACCCCTTTAGGTATGGGCATCAACTGCATCTGTTTGAGGCATATGCATAAGATTACTAATATGCTGCTGATTGGTTTAGTGGGATTGACAACAATTTACTAAATTTAAATATTTTAAAACTATCATGTGTTACAGGTTAAAAAAAAATTTAGTACATTAACCTAATTCTCAAAACCTTAAAATTGTCAAATCTTAAACTCTGTAACTGCTTTAAGAAAGCAATGGATTTGAAGTTTTCTTAGATTTTGTCTTTTAGAGTCTTCATATTTCTATTTAAATTGGAGTTACCTCAACTTTTTGATGTTTATCATTCTTTGAGATTGAGGATCCATAGTTGCATTTTTTAAAAGAAGTGTGGAAAAGGGGAAGACATGAATTATCCTTGTCCTTGTTCAGATATAATTTGGGGAATAAACTTTGAAGACTTTAATTTTTAGTCCCAATAACTAAGCGTCTTCATTAGATATTACTAACAGCAATAGCAACATAAATCAAGGTGATGGAACTTCTTTAGCTGGTAAATACCAGAAATCTCCCTTTGTTGTAGGGACACAGAATGCAAACTTTGTAGTGAGTTCCTAAGACTTTTCTGAAATCCAAAATTTATTTTTAAAAAGCAATTCAAGTCATCCATTAAATGTAGTTCAGATCTCTTTATCAGCCACAGGATGGCACTTTTCTACATATACTTTTGTCTATTATATCAGAAGGCCAGTGTTTCCTAAACCTGTATTCTACATATATTAAATACCTTCTGGTTCCTGGAGAGAGTGCCCTTTATTTAGTTAGAATCTTATGTATAAATATTTGTTAGAACTAATCATGTGTACCATAAGGGATTACTGTTGCTTACTAGTTAGTTTGTGAATTAGAGCAGTTAAGGATTTCTGTTCCTTTAACAAATTGTTTTTCTATATATTTGTCAGCAATTAATATTCCAATCTATATTCCAGCCCCTGTTGGGCTTTGTCTGTAATAAATTTGTTTACCTTACTCTGAACAGTTTTGAAATTTTAAGTAGTATTCAATTTTATTCTTTTTAACCCCTTAGTCATTGAAAAAATACACTAGTCTTGTGAATTCTGCGGTGGTTATTTAAAATGTAAAATATATTTCCCATGAAAGCTAAAGTACTAATAAATGTAATGAAACAAGAACTTATTTCTTTTTAAAATCTTAATTGAACTTACCGGTGATTATTTAGTATAGCAGCTCTGTTTATAAACAGTCTTTTTAAAGAAAAAGTACTTTCTTGAGCTAGTAAAACCTGGATATTAGAGATATATAACTGTGTGAAAACTTCTGCTGTCAGAGAAATCCCTCTTTGTAAGTTCCTAGAAAAATAACACGCCTCCTTTTTGTCACAAAAATGTCAGCCTGTTAATGCTGATAGAAAACTTGTCATTACACCACAAAATGTTTACTGACTACTAAAGATTGAGGGCAGAATTGTGATGACAAAGACTAATGGCATTATTGGCAAAATGTTACTAAGTCAAATTTGGTTTTCAAATTTTGAGAAACAAAGGTTGATTTCTTTAGTTTCTTATAGCTCTGAATGGTTATGCTGGTGGTGAGTTTGCACAGTTCCTGAATTTTCTGCTTTTATAACCTTTTTGGGTAGGATGAAAGTGAAGAAACACTTTTAATATCTTGTTCCAGGAGAAAGGTCTGTCAAATGCACCAAATAAGCCTTTTAATTGAAACTAACTTAATTTAGGAGCTTTTTGTAGCAAAAAGCTTGTGTGCTTTCAAGAAACATTTCTTACATTGTTAACATATAATACTAAAAATATCTTGTACACTATTGATGCATAATACAGTACTAGCAATATAGTGCCTCCTCCTTTTCTTAGTTAAGATCACTTTTCATTTGGAAGGACACATGGTATCTAGTGAAACTTCCTGTGGAGATGGCAGTTTTTTTAATTTCTCCAGCAAAACCAAACTTAGAATGCATTTAATAGAATTTTGCAATAAATATGCTTTTTGTCTACTTTTTTCTATCTAAATTTTAAATATAGTAGTTTAACTTGACATTTGACTCTGTGTAAGCTAAGAAAGCTAACTAGTTTCCTTCCATTTTTCCCCTTCAATTCTAGAAAATGACATCACGATTGACGATGGACAGTTTGGAATCCATAGTAAGTAAGCTATATTAATTGCTTTAAAATCCTCACCTGTCTGTATGAATTTTAAGAAGTCATGTGTTAGTGTTGAAAAACATACGTGAAATGATACGTGTTAGCCTAAACAAAATATTTACCCAGGACTAAGGGTCTGCTTCTTCCTGGTGATGCCCTTTTCTGGCAGATGAACACCAGCCATGTGCCAGGGAGATATTCCACTAAGTGCAGGATGCTGTGGCATCACATTTTGGGCATGATCTTAATCCTCCCTAGATTCCCCCACACTACAGTTGTGTGTCAGCTGTTAGGTTTGGTAATATCTTTTATTGGGTCTTGGTGAGAGACAAGCTTTTAAGCTCACACAGACCTCTTTGTCAGGTCTGGGAAACATACACAGTGTCACAGCTAAATACAAGGTGGAAACAATTGTTTAGCATACGTTTACATACATTTCAAGGGATCATTCAGGGTAAAGTGGCCTGTTAATGCCCATTCAGTTATGTGGAGTGGAGGCGGGAAGGAAGGGTTGTGGAAGGCAGCTGGACACTTGGAGTATGGCTACACAGCAGTGTAGATCTAAGGTTAGTGGGACTTGAATCAACTAACCTGTGTCAGGGAACCTTGGACCTGAGCATCTACACTGCATTTTAATTCCACGTTAAGGGTTTTCTGACCTATGCTCAAAACCTAGGGCTCTGGAACCCACACTGCAGTGCGCAGACCTGAGTCAAAGTAATCCTATCCCAGAGGATGCCAACGGACCCTGCCCCGTTCCCCGGTTGACACTTTAGCTCTACAAACTGTTGCACTGTGGGAAAACTCTATTGCCTACCCTGTTTCCTAATTGTGACAGTGCTATGGATGGGACCCAGGTGCCATAAAGATCACATGAATATGTAAACTGCATAATTAACTCCTCTGCTGGCTGTCTCAGTAGAATGACTGCAGTTTGAGAAGGCTTTATTCTGAACTATCATCTAATCTGGGAATTGGGATCTCTACTTCTAGGCTGAGTCACATGGGCAGGAAAATGTACATCTGTCCTGAGAATAATTAGGACATCATTCTCCAGGGCTGTCAAACTTAAAATACAGTTTTGCAATTCTTAATTTTTAAAATGGGATGTGCGCGCGCACGCACGCACACACACACACACACACACCCATACCCCCCTTCATTGGTTTGTATTTTGTCTATTTTGAAGTTTGACATAAAATGTGGTTTCAGAGGGGAAAAAAACACACCTTCCCAGACTCGCTACAGCCAGCTGCAGAGCAGTGAAGTGCATTTCCAGGGATCCCTTATCTTTTTATATGGCCAAATGCTGGAGTCTTGCTTTTCAGCCTTGCTCAGATATATCTTATTTCCTTCAACAGGAATACTCATATGAATAAGGAAAGCAGGATTTGATCCTATGTATTATCTTCCTGAGGTTGAAAACCATCTCCATTAGCTAATTCTCCTAGGCTAAAGAAAACCTTGCATTTTTCTAAGTAGTATTCTTACGTTACTTTTTGCTATCCAGTATTCTTACTACTTATTACTTTGCCAAAGTGGTTAGGGGTGCAGGGAGAAATGATTCAAATGTATCAAATAGATATTAGCATGGATATAAAAACTGGGGGGAAAGAAGGGCGGTGGTTTTGTTTTCAAGAAAGTATTGAACCTGCAGTGATCCATGTGGAAATCAAAAAGTCATATAACTGAGACATTCAGTCCCTCTTCCTATCTGTGATGGCATGCAGAACTCGTAGGATACAGCCTAGGAGCTGTGGAACTGCTGGCTATCGTTATCAACTAGTTAAGTTGGCGCCACCTTACTCTGGCTAGTGACCCACAGACAGCCTTTCCAGGTCCTGTCATCCAACCTGACAGCAGGTGGTGCCCAACACTCAATTTAGTTCAGTGAATGCTTTCCAGCTACTCATGAACCAGCATTAGTGTACAGGGACCTCTGGGTTGTACTGTATAACCCTGGTCATAAAGCCTGACCACTGGAGATTATTGTCCAGTCCGCCTTTCCCTCAAAGTGGAAGGAACTTGCACAGCTTTTGTTATTGAGCAGTTGTCTAAACATATCCCTCAAAAACCCAGTGGTTAGGATAAAACATTAAAATCTATTTTCCTGTAGTTAATAAACTTGTTTAAGTTATCTATAAGTGGCAAGTGTAAAGAGATTAAAAAATTACCAAATGAAATAAATGTAAGATTGCAGTCTAAATTCTACACACTGACAAGCTTTTGAATTAGCAATGTCTTACCCCTGTTAGCTGGTATGGGCAGTTTCTGAAATATAGTCTGCTGGGCAACCTTCCCTGCCTGGGACTCCCCTCCTCCCTTTCAAAGTCCTTTTATCTTCCAGATAGATCTTCAAGTGTTCAGTTGTATGGGAGTGGAGCCAAGTCATGATGCATGTCACACTCCCCCCTTTTATAGTCTGTTTCAGCTTGCTAGAACAGTCCATGCATGTGACATGATGGCTTCTTCCCTTTGGTCCATTGCAAATGTTCATCCTACAGAGAAGCCTTCACTGTAAGCAATTCCTGGTAGTGGATTCTTTCCTTGATGTCCCATTAGCACATCTGGCCACTTCATTGTAGTACCTGAAAAGCTGGTTTAGGTGGTCCCCACCTCACAACGTGTCCTAGTAGCATCATCATCATATTTTATAACTTCACATACTACGGTAGCACATACAATCTAACAGGATATTAACGTTCTTCAGATCAAGACTTTGAAGATAATACCAAACAAGGCATATCTTGTACAGAACGTATCATAATGACATGACCTTAGTGAATATGGAGTTTCTGGGGTGGTATTCTTAGACACAGGCTGTCACGCTAGCTGTTCCATAAGTTCCAAAATCCAGGCTCTCTGTGGGCCATGGCAACTATATTTTTAAACCTGAAAATGGATCCAGCTCAGAGCAGGATTAGCTGCTACTGAAACATCAGAATGCCAAGCGGATGTTGCTACCCAGCTGGCAAAAATGCCATAAACATCTTTTTAATTCCTTTTTCTCATTTAAGATGGGTTCCTTTTTTTTTTTTTTTTTTTAGGTCAGAAGGGGCCAATATGATCATCTAGTCTGACCTCCTGCACAAGGCAGGCCACAAAACCCTACCCATACACATTTATAACAACCCCGAACCCATGACTGAGTTATTGAAATCCTCAAAAGTGAGATTTGAAGACCTCAAGCTGCAGGGAATCGATCAGCAAGCGACCCATGCCCCACGCTGCAGAGGAAGGCGAAAAACCTCCGGGGCCTCTGCCAATCCGCCCCGGAGGAAAATTCCTTCCCGACCCCAAATATGGCGATCAGCTAAACCCCGAGCATGTGGGCAAGACTCACCAGCCAACACCCAAAAAGGAATTCTCTGCAGTAACTCAGTTCCCATCCCATCCAACATTCCCACAGACCATTGAGCAGACTTATCGGCCGATAATCCAAATCAATTGCTCAAATTAAACTACCCCATCATAACATCCCCTCCATATACTTATCAAGCTTAGTCTTAAAGCCAGATAAGTCATTTGCCCCCACTACTTCCCTCGGAAGGCTGTTCCAGAACTTCACTCCCCTAATGGTTAGAAACCTTCGTCTAATTTTTGCTTCAGTCAAAGGCAATAAGTCCTGAGGTTCTCTTATCCCTGCCCCTGCTGCACCTGAGGAATCAGGGATAAGGGATCCCTGGGAGGCTGAGGGATATTTAGGTGGCTGGCCTCCCACTCACCGCCTGACAGCGCACGCAGCCCAGGTGCCCCTGCACACACAGCCCCAGGAGGGCCAGATAGCAGAGCAGGGACCAAGTGGCTGCCCTACAGAGAGGGGGAGCAGGTAGGATGTCAGAACTCATCCCTTCCCTAGTCATGCTGAGCTGGGAGCTCTTCCACTCTCACTCCCTGGAGAGCAGATGCTTGGTCCCCACTCTGCTCTCTAGCCCTTGCTTCCAGGTCCTCCCTGGGGCTGTGTGTGCAGGGGTGCCAGGGCTGTGTGCAATGTGAGGGCAGCAAGTGGGAGCCAGTCCCAAAACTTGCCTGTAGCAAGGAGGAGCTGGAGCCAGAGCTTCTCACTCTAAGCCTTCCTTGTTTTGCCATCAGACAATTCGAACACTGGTGTTTATCTTGTACTTTATTATTTAGTCTCCTTTGTGTATTCACTTCGTGTACACTAGTGTCTTACTAATGTTTATAGAAGCTCTGAATGCACATTTGTGGTTTTTTGACATTTTATAATCTCTAACATTCATAAATCTTGAAGCTGAAGAGATTTTAAACATGTATCAGTACACTGATATAGGTGTTAGAGCTGTGAAATACCTTAATCAGTTTCTCTTTTCTATGTATCCTATATTAATTTTACATAGAAAATAGTGTTTACATTCTGGAGTTTGTGGGCGAGGGGTGGGGACAGCCTGTTTTACTCTTTAATATTCACAGCATTAAATTGAACATACACTTTAAGCCCTTTTTTGAAATTGTACTTAAACTTTTCAGCCCCAGGCAAAAGTCTTAGTCTAGTTTAAAAATAAACATGAATAATCTCTGCCTACATGATCAGCCATCAATACCCTATACCTCCCCATTTGCTATCATGTGTACATGCCCACATCAGCAGGCTTCATACCAAGTCCTCCCTCACGTTACAACTGTTTTTCACATAACACAGCCACACCAGCATTCACTCAGCCCTCTGAGACCTACAGAATTACTCCAGGTTAATCTCCACTGTATCACACATTACACATCAGTTCTGTCCCTTCGACTAAATTCTTAACATCTGCTTTCTCCTCTTTGGTTTATGCTGTTCCCACAAGCTACCTTTCTCTTACTCCAATCCCCAAAGTTGTCACTTCTCTTTACTGTCACACCTATTACTGCTCAGCAACAGTTCTTCAGAGCTTCAGGGGCCACTTCAGTACCTCATCCAATAGCTGATACCTTATGCCGCCTCCTGGCAGCCCACTTGTAGCACTTTTTTCCTCATCCTGAGAAGCTGAGGATTCTTCTTTACCACTTGGTTATCCACAAGGTTTCTAAACCTCTTCACTTTTGAAGTCCTTGAAGACTCTCATTACCTGTGCTGGTGTTGTTTACAAGCTGACATGTATATTTTTAGTAAAAAGAGAGGAAAATCCTGTTACAATCCCTGTAACATATATCTACTTGTCTGCCATTAGATTGTGTGTGCCCCTAGGGCAGGGACCGTTTTTTCCATCTGGAAGGTGACCAGCATGTAGTAGTTGCTACCACAAACAAATACTATAATTGGTTTTCTTCTTCAGGCTCTTCATGTATAAAACTGACTGGAGGGAAGCTGGGAGGGATTATACGTTCCTACTTGTTTCTCCTTGCAGGTGGCTCCATGTAAGAAGACCTACATTGACTACTGCCCAAGGTGTCTAGGTTGGAAAGGGGCAGAGATCTGGATGGGGTCTGACAATTTGCTAGGAACACCACTAAATAAGCCCTGATAATGCCGGTGATGACACATGGCTACAGCTATGGTAGACTGTGTCAAAGGAACTAGATATATGAAAGTTAAATATATTTCCAAGTGATGCTGATATTCTGTTTTAATTATATTGATGTATGGTTTTTTGAAAATATCTTAAGCTGTTTTTTATAATAGTTACTACTTTTTCATCATGTTTACTTTGCCAGATGGTGTTCAAACTTTGGATTCTGGATGGCTGACATGTCAGACTGAAATAAGATTACGTCTACATTATTCTGAAAAACCACCTGTCTCAATAACCAAGAACAAATTTAAAAAATCTAGGTTTAGGTAAGATCATCATAAGATGCAATTTTTGTAATACTAACTTCTATCACTAATTAAATACTGTGCTATTCTGGCAGGCCTCGCATACCTCTGTTAACATAGTTTTACAACTAAAGCTATAAATGATCCATACAAATGTTTTACTAGGCCCTCTCACAAGCTTTGTCAAACATCTGTTGATAACATTAAATCAATGGTGCTTCTTTCTTCAGGCTTCTACCATTGCTGACTTCATTGACTTTATTTTTTTATTCACAGAAGAAAAAAGTTAAGAAGCCACAATGTATGTTAGCATCCCAATTCTTTAATGATCCTAAGCTTATTTAATGCTAACAGGGGAGGGGGTTGTTACTGTCATACATGAGATATATTTACATATCCTTACATGTGCTGTCAATATTAATTTGGTGTTTTAATGCTCCATTCTGATGTTTTTGAGGAATGTGAAAAACGAATAGTTGTTACAATCTTTATTTCAGTTGATTTTTACTGTAATCCTTCTTTTGTTCAGATCTATATTTCTTGAGGTTCTTCATTAAATATTTAATGTTGAAAGAGCTCTCTTTATGGAAGAATGAAATAGGATATTCAGATGAAAGAACTACTTTAGCATTAGGTTATTTTCAATTTTTATATTCAGTCTTTACATTTTTCTTTAAGTGATTTTACCATTTTAATAGGTTCCTTTTCCCAAGCAAAAAAATAATCTTTATAGCAGGTATGATAACACCATATACCAAGAAGTAAACAGACTGCTTTTTCACAATAGGTGCACACGCATCCCTTTTCCTTAATTTCCCTTTGTTTATACTTTCTTTATAAACAATTTTGTTATACAGTTTCCCTAAGTTAATACTACTTTTTCCCTAGGGTTATGTGATTAGATGTGGCTCATCTCAAGTTATACACATGCAGTGCTCAATCTGATCTGTTAGCGCAACTAGCTGTTAAATATCTTACGCAGCTTTTGATGATGCATAGATTCTCTAGCTTTTAAAATAGCATATCAAGAGTCATCTCCCCTCCCAGTCTCTGTCATGCTGACCACCTGCCTTCCCATTTTCAATTGGTTAGGAGTGTTTGGTTATACTTGTTGACATGGAAAAAATATTAAGATGTGTATATTTTTAGCTGTCAGTGTGATTTTAGATTCTGGAAGTCAGATGCTGAGCCCACACAATGTGACCGGCTAGCTTTTAACATACCACTAGCAAGAGTTCTACAGATCTTGGACCATAATTTGAGAACCCTGTCATAATGTATGCCTGGCTTAGATGGTAGGCACCCCCTGTAGTACTCACCTTCCTCATGAGACTGGAAAATTAATTGCCTTACTGAGAGCAGTTGCACCTAATATGCCCTTGCTCTGTCCCTAATACTGTAGCACCTTACATGACTCTACTGTATTCATATACCTAAACTAGTTTTTTCCAGGAGGCACCCTAAATTTGTGTACACTACAAACAAGGGGTGTGACACCTATCCAGGCCTAGGGTAGACCACCTGAAAATGCCAAGGTCAGCAGAGGCTGCAAAAGGAGAACAGATTCTCCCAGCACTGATGGGTGACACTGAATTCAGACTTCCCAACTAGCCACAAACAGTACTTCTGATTCCCACACTAGTTATCAAGAAGCTAAAACAAAAGATCTTTACTGCATTTCGGTCTCTGGCTCCCAGTCAACCAGTAAAGAGAAGTTATTAAAACTCTATGCTCTTTACCAGAAAGGTTCTCCTGATGTCCAAAGGGCTGGCCAAATTACCAGACCAATATAAGTTTGGATCGTACCCAAAATACCACAGTGCCAGCCAGTCCTTTAGTAACTAAAACTAAAGATTTATTATAAAAGGAAAGAAAAAAACAAAGTGAGAGGTGTTTAAAGCAAACAGATGCATATAAATGATTTGAAAGTCCATATATATCAGGTTTTCATTAAAATTGTGGAGTTTGCAGGCTTGTATAGTCCCTCTGGTCTACATCCATTGTATGGCTGGGTCTCAATCCTTCGATTCACAGTTTCAGTTTCAGATGAGTTGATCCAGAGGTAGATGAAGGCTGAAGACTGAAGACCATATTGATGTGGGTGGTGCAGCTGCCTTTTTATAGCGGATTGCCATGTGGTTGTTTCAAACACAAGCCCTCAGCACATGGCATGGAAAAGCCTCAGGGTCAAAGACAGTCCCCCTGTCCATAGGGCATGTTCCTACATGTCCTGGTAACTCATCAGGTATAGCCCTGGCTTCTCTCCCTGGGCCTATTGTACTTGTGAGTTTCCTTAATGGGCCATTAAAGAGCTAGTGCTGCTGCCTGCCACGCTGTCTGGGGTGTGGCACAGGAACACAGCACAAGTTGAAATACAGATACATCAAACATATCCATAACTTTCAGTATAAATATGACACAAACAGTATCATTATAATTAGGCTGTAATTTGCTATCTCATATGAATTATTGTAAATCTTGAAATACTGCTTTAAATAATATCATAAATGGTCCCCTTAATCCAGCCAGCATCACGGAGTGTGACTCCAAGCTTGTGTGCATATAACCGTGCTAGCTCTCATCTGATCTAGCACACTAAAAATAACAATGTATTTGCAGTAGCTTGGACAGCGACAGATAGTCTAGCCATTCCGAATACAAACCTGTCTGAAACCTATTAGTAAGTACTTAGCAACTAGTCCATGCTACTGTGTCTATGCTGTTATTAGCATGCTAGCTCAGAGAAAGAGGGCATGTGTGTGTCCACGAGCTGCAGGCCACACCCTTAGTTTGTAGCATAGGTTGTGAATCTACAGCATGCTATTTGCCATATGTTAACTCGCTATGTGGACCCTGTTACACTGTAAATTCTGTAATGTGCTTTGACACCCTCCTCTTTGGGGCTGCAAAACATTTAGTGCATGGTAGCATGTCCATTTAGCGAGTTAGCATGTGGCAAACTAGCACGCTATATAGTCACACCATGGCTTGCTACACATTAATTTGTCATGTAGACGAGCCCAATTCTCCTAATACACGTAGGGATTTTTGAAAATCTTATCCAGGATCTTGAACTTTTGTGATGTGCAACAGCATAAGATATGATGTTCAAATCTAAATATAGACGTGGTTTGAAAAGTAGAACCAGACAATAATTGCTCCAGGATGGGAAGAGTAGGGCAGTATTGTCCCGCTAATAATGCCTTGAGATCTGCGTCGTCATGATGTTTAGGGAAAGATAAGTAGTGCAATGGCATATGACGTTCTTCTTGGGCAGAATCCTACTAGATCTGCTGCCCTAGTGTTTTGTAGTCTTTTGAGGTATTGCTGTCACTGAAGATGTTTCACTAATTTTCTAGCATCTGATTTGTTTTTCTTTCTGGTGCATAGGGTGAAACTGACACTAGAAGGCTTGGAGGAGGAGGAAGAGGATGACAACCAAGATAAAACATACCTTACCATTGCTCAGAAAATGTCAAACACTCTGGAGATCTCCTTAATAAGTGATACTGAATACAAATCTCGGCATTCTCAGCCAGAATGTGGTTATGGTTTACAACCTGATCGATGGACAGAATATAGTATACAGACCATGCAACCAGATAATTTGGAATTAATCTTTGACTTTTTTGAAGTGAGTACTTATCTGGCATGTATGTTAGGAAGTAATGAGTCTTTGGTGCAGAAAGGGGTGATTTTAAATCATTGGACAATAAGCAATTTTGTTTTTAAAAAATTACTAAAAAATATTTAGTCCAGAAAATTAAGAAGTGATAGGTTGGCTTTTTCTAATTTTCTCTTACTGCCAACCCTGTTAAGATTCCAGGTTGGTTACTGTCACCTTTTCGTTGGTGTCTTGCTTTTATGATAGTTCTAGGAGCCTCTTCATCTTAGAATATATATATTTTGTAATATATATGCAACCTTTCTTTAATTGCCTGTATTCTTGTGGTGGGAAAGATTCAGGTAACTTTTCTGAAAGTTAGCTTTTAACTTTCTTTTTATTTAGTTCACTTTCTGACAGTTTTTCAGTTTTATTAGATTTTGCCAGGGAATATAATTGTTTTTAAAAAGTCCAAAAACACTTGTTTCTGATGTTTTAGTTTTCAGATTGTAAAAACATTTAATTGTAAAATAACTAAGTCTGTAGCTTAAATAATTTAGAAGTTGTTGACTCTTAACAGAGTGTGGAGAGAGAATTCTTGTCTTCCGAAAGTGAATGAGCGTTTGCTTGGGCACTGACAGTAATTAATTTCTCAGTAATATAAATATTCTATATTTAAATGGCTTCCTACATTTAGCATCAAATTACTTTGCTATACTTGTACATAAAACACCTTACTCTTCATATAACAATATTAAGCAAATTGTTATTTGAAGGTTTGCAATTTGGATACAAAATATTTGCAAATACACATTTTAAAAGAAGCTTATGCCATCTTAAGCACTTGAGAAACCGCAAAGGTTTTCACCTTTAAGTGGAAACATGAGCTGGAAGTAACCAATACCTTCTATAAAACATCTCACTATAAATGTTCTCCAAGCTCAGAGAATGAGGACTTTGGTTTGTGTGCAAAAAAAGTCAATTTTGATAAGGATATTTCTAGAATTCTTTGGCTGAGTTTAAACTAAGGTTTTTCTTTGTGAAGATGAGGTCTGAAAAATTCACTTTTATGACTTAGTTTATCTCCGATAGCACATCCTAAACATTAATTCTTTTTGAAGTGTTCTACATGAAACAGCCTCACATTCTTTTACACAACCAGCTCTCTTTCCAAACTTTAATACCTTACAAAGTCTGTTTGCTTGACATGATCTTTTTCTCCATACTAACTCACATTGTGAGCAAGGAAGATGTGTCCCAGTCTTTGATAAGACACACTGTTGGTTTGGTTGATTTTGACAAAATGGTTTCCAAATTTATAGCTAGGGCTGTAAATGATTAAAAAAATGAGTTGTGATTAATCACAAGTTTTTAAAAAAAAATTGTCAGGATTAATGGCAGTTTTAATTGCACTATTAAATAGTAATAGAATATCATTTACTTTTGGATGTTGCAGGTGTGTGTTTATGTTTGGGAAGGAGGGTGTTGGTGGGAGGTGGGGCATCTGTACTGTCTCTTAAAGCAGAGCACTTAATAGCCTGAACACTTGTTTAGGCAATAGCCACTGGCAGCTCCCACACAACCTCCCTGTCCCCCACCCATCCCAGCTCAGTGGAGACCAGGTAGATGGGCAGGGGGATAGGGACACCCCAACATCGGCCTTCCTCCCCTTTTTTGCACAGCAGACAGGAGGCTCCTGGTCCTGAGCAGCTTGTCCAGGGGCAGATCCAAGAAGGGGTGGATGGGGAGGGGGTACAGGAGCGGCACTAGGCTCAGATGGCATCAAAGCAGAGAGAGCAGTAGGGGCTTCCCTTCTCCAGAGGTTCACCCTTGAGCACGATGCCCTGGGCCCAGCCCACCCACTCCTAAGGTCGGCCCTGCTCCTGAGCTAGCAGCAGACAGGCTCCCCCTGTTCCCCGACCCTAGTTGTGCAGTAACTGATAACAACCGTCTATGTACTTGAAAGCTGTTATCATGTCACCTCTGTCTTCTCTTCTCCATGCTAAACAAACCCAATCTTTCCAATCTTCCCCAATAGGTCCTTTTTTCTAGATCTTTAACTGTTTTTTATTTTTTTGCCCTTCTCTGGACTTTCTCCAGTCTGTCCATATCTTTCCTGAAATGTGGCTTCCAGAACTGGACGTAATACTCTAGTTGAGGCCTAATCAGCATGGAGTAGAATGGAAGAATTACTATTCGTCTTACTTATAGCACTCCTGCTAATACATCCCAGAAACATGTTCGCTTTTTTTGAAACAGCATTACACTGTTGACCCATACTTAGCTTGCGGTCCACTACGACCCCCAGATCCCTTTCTGCGGCACTCCTTCCTAGGCAGTCATTTCCCATTTTGTACGTGTGCAACTGATTGTTCCTTCCGAAGTGGAGTACTTTGCATTTGTCCTTATTAAATTTCATCTTATTTACCTCAGACCAATTCTCCAGTTTGTTCAGATAATTCTGAATTATAATCCTATCCTCCAAAGCACTTGCAACCCCTCCCAGCTTGGTATCGTCCACAAACTTACTAAGTGTACTCTCTGTGTCATTATCTAAATCATTGGTGAAAATATTGAACGGAACCAGACCCAGAGCTGATCCCTGCAAAACCCCACTCATTATTTCCTTCCAGCATGACTGTGAACCATTGATAACTATTCTCTGGGAACAGATTTCCAACCAGTTTTGCACCTACCTTATAGTAGCTCCATCTAGGTTGTATTTCCCTGTTTTTTTTTTAAAAGAAGGTCATGCAGGATGGTATCAAAACCCTTATTAAAGTCAAGATATACCACATCCACTGCCTCCCCACTATCCACAAGGCTTGTTACTAACTCAAAGAAAGCTATCAGATTGGTTTGACACGATTTGTTCTTGACAAGTCCATGCTGATTGATTTGGATGAAAGGGTTCAGTGTCAGTGAAGGTTTTATTACAGGCACATAGCACAATAATATTAACTGATGTTTGACCCTGTAGGCTTTCTTGGGCAGTCTTCTGTGGATAGAAGTGGACTTCATAGGTTGAGTAGCTCAGGAAAGCATACATTTTAAAAGTCTTGAAATGCCTGTTTTATATTTAAAAAAACAAAAAGAGTGAGTCAGAGATAATCCCTGACTAGGTGGGCCCAGGATTCTTTTAGACTTAAATTGAACATAATTCCACAAATGGTAGAGCTATTCTCAAATTTTTCCATGATCCTTGTAGGCTGCTCTTAATGTGTCTGTGGTCCAGTTGACTGTATATTCATCTTACATGCAGGTACACTGGATTCAAGGAGTTGCTCTGTGCCAATTGGGGCACTGACTGGGATCTGCTTAGTTCATTCATCCTCATTTTTTCCACATAGTGGCCCAGACATGAAGTACTAGATCTAGAACATATGTAATGGATCAATAGTGTCCAATGACATTAATCTGTTAAAGGCTGGATATGAATCCAGAACTCTCTTAATGTAGTTAATATCAGACGCATTTCCTTCTTTTGGAGAGTGACTACGTGGATCCTCCCCCCACCCCCTCCTCCCACAGTTTATCTGAATTTGATTATATTTCCTCACTCAGTGGAACCGCTTGAGCCCAGAAAATGCTGGCTGTGCAGCATGTAATTCCAGAGCTGATTCTGTACATCCTCTATAGTGCTTCATTCCCTGGAATTGAGTATGCTGAGTCCATAACACTTTCAGTTCCTGTTTGCTTGGAAACAGTGCACAGACTCAAATTTAGGGTGACGACATACTGCACTGCAGTGAGGTAGACTGGTTCGTTCTTATTTTAACATATCAGATGCATATTAATTTTCCTAAATGCATCTGTTGTTTGACTTGTATGTGTTTTTCAGTAATATGACATATAACCTAATGAAGTTGTATCATAAAATCATGACAAAATTGTTAATCAAAGTCTTTAACTTAGTTATTAGTTAGATATAGTAAAGCAACCACTCATTTGTATCTGTAGTTGTTCTCTACGCCTATTTGTTGTGTTGGGCTCACAGTTGATGTTTTCTGCAAGATTTAATCATTTGAAAGTTTTAAAGTTTTGGCTATAGCAAGCCATCTTTTGTAGACAAACATTTTGTTACTTATCATTCAGTATCTTTATTATGCATATACTAATCTATATACACCATTGGAGTTTGTACTAAGATTGTAAATTGATTAAATTACTGAATTTGGCAACAATCGAATGCATAATTCTATTTGCATGCCCTTTGGCCTTTTCTTTCCCCAAGAAAAATGTTGTATATACTGTAAACATATATATTTAATATCCTAGTTTAACTCTAAGTCCTGAATGAGAGACTGCTTTTTATGTCATAAAGCCAAAGTAAACTATGCAAACCAAAATAAAGTGCATTTTTTCTGTAAGGGTCTCTTAAATAACATGCATAATTTTTTTCTAGGATTCTATCAAATTCAGATTTCATATTCCTGATAATTCACAATAACAATGAGATCAGGGTTGTGTGTAAAACAGGTACATTTGAGTCTAAAATGAGTGATCTCGTATGTATGTATGTTTCATATTGCATCAGTACTTGTCTACATCTGCCTATAGATGTTTCCATGACTAAGGAGAGTTTATGTTGTCATTCATACATATAGCAGTAATTTAATGTCTTGTTCTGTTTTTTAAAAAAATCTAATACTTATCATATTTCTAATATTTGCCATATTTAGGAAGATCTAAGCGAAGCAGTAGTACAAGGTGATGCACTGCCAGGTCATGTGGGTTCTGCATGCCTCTTATCCTCCACAATTGCAGAATTGGGAAAGAGCGGTGGAATTCTCACACTTCCTATTATGAGTAGAATTTCAAGAAAAACCATTGGAAAAGTAAGAGGTATGGCTGATACAAAACAAGTTCTAGGAAAATTTTCTATCTGAAAACTAGATGTACAGTTTTATTTAAAGTGCTCTTTTTGGCCATTTAATACAATGATTTCAGAATGCATAGCCTAGGTGTTAGAAATTTATACAAGTTAATGAGATTTTTTTCACTTCAAGGTATCTATGTGGTGGTGGTGGTTAAAGATAATTTCATAGCATTTGTGCATAGTTATTGTATATCAGGTAATTCTATAGGCTTGCAATAAATTATAAAGTGCTGCGGTGAAATAGCCAGATGGTTTTACTTAAAACCATCACCTTTTTATGACTTTCAGAATAATGTGATCTTTTCTTTATAGTGGACTACATAATTATTAAGCCAATATCAGGATACAGTTGTGGTATGAAAGCCTCATATGCTAAATACTGGAAACCAAGAACAACACTAGATGTTGGACATAGGGGTGCAGGAAACTCTACAACAACTACCAAGTAAGTTCGTGTGTACCTGAATTGTAATATTTTGTCTAGTCCCACATATTTCATTTTTGTAAGTATTCAGTTGTGCTAATAAGTTTGCCAGGTCAATTTTTATGAGAAACTCCTAGAACAAAATCTGCTAAATTTAAGTGTTCCTTAAAATGAAAATTGCAGATAGGTACTTTTATGGTGTTTGGGGGGGGGTGTGCTTTTATTTATTGGTGGGTTGATTTGGTGTGGACATTCATGTTGCCTTGCTCCTAACAATTTTTTCCCCTGTTTCTATTTCAGACTTGCTAAAGTTCAGGAAAACACTGTTGCATCTCTGCGGAGTGCTGCTAGCCATGTATGTCTGCGTGTATATAAATGTATTTTTACAAATAGCTCGTTTCGGGTATGTTGTGTTAAGAATCTAGTAGTCAGTGATTTAAATGGGCAAATGTTAAGTGAAAAAAGAACAGTCATACACAAAATATGGAACTTTGGTAACAACTCCATAGGCATGTCTGTTACTCATTTTCTTTTATAAGCTCACTTTAGACTTTCAAACTCACCTTTCCATCTTAAAATTTGCAGATGTCGCTAAGTTCTAACACAAGGAGAACTTCAGAGAGAGAGCCACAAATCCTACAAAGACTCATATGTGTTGAGTAGTTTTAAGCATGTGAGCATCCCCCTGAAGGCAATGGGCAAGATTTCTGCCTCTACTGAAGTCAATGGATAAACTCACACTGACTTTAGTAGGGCCAGGATTTTAGCCATAGGGACTGGTCAGGTATATGAAGTTGACTTGCATAAGTCTTTCAGGGGTGGCCTCAGGTTAATTGGCAAAGACATTTTGGAGATGAATTTGGACAATTAAATCTTTCATTTTTTTTCAAAAAGCTTTTGATATTGAAATCTACTAAATTTACTTTTATTCAATGAGAACTAGTACCTCTGACTTTTTAAAGGTTGGATGGTTAATTTGGGGGATATTCACTTAGAATTCACAGTGCAACTATTTTGACATTTAGTCTGAGGCTTCATTCAGACTTATTTCCTGTCCAAAGATCCTGGTCAGAGGATAGGTGAGAGATACTAAGGTGAAGAAAGTAATGCACTCAGGCACTGGAGGGAAAGTAGTGAGCAGGTTATGAGATGCCTTGTCCAGCTCCCTTCTTCACCTCATTCTCACTGTAAGGGTCTTGAGGAAATAATGCTGCGAGATAGATTCTTGTCATTACACATCCTTGAAAGTCTGCTAGGAGCAGACCTTTCTTGACCTTTCTGATAGTGGATAGTGGGCACTGGTCTTTGAGGGTTGTGCATTATTTTCTGCTGTGGCATAGCTAACTTGGTGTCTGAAAGTCATGTCAGTGCTTGTATGTGGCAGAGCAGCTTTCATAGCCTGCTTCAGGGATGTTGCAGTCCAGATGTACTACAGATTGATTTTAAGGACTCTTGAAGAAAGTAGGATTTATTATTTCTTCTTCAAGTAGTTTCTCTGTGGGTGCTCCACTGTAGGTGCATCTGCATCCCTGTGCTGCTCATCTGAGAACTTTTGGTAGCAGTGTCCATTTGACCATCACATGCACTGCCCCCTCCTAATGCTCTGCCAGGAGGCTAACCAGTGTTGTGTGGGTGAACCCTCCTCAGTTCCTTCTCAACAGCCCTTGGCTAGAGACAGAACTTTAGCTATCCATTAGCAGATTAACTTCTTTAGAATTGTTAATTTTAGCTACCTTTTGAAGTTTTCCTTTTCTTTACTCGTTTATTTTTTATTTACCCCAAAAAACCAACCAAACAAAAAAATCCAACCTTTATTTAGACTTAATTTTTATTTGACCCACTGTATGGGGATATCACTTTATGCTTCTGACAGAGAGGCACTCTATCTCTACTGCAGTCTGGATGAGACAAGCCTCTTGGCTGCATTTATCCGGTTTCCCCAAAGAGGTGCAACAACTGTGAAGGACCTTCCTTTTGAAGGTGCAAAGCTGTTCACTGAGAAGATGGCCACTTCCCTTCACACTTTAAAAGACTCCAGGGCTACTCTTCGAATGCTCGGAATCTACATGCCTGGGCAGGAGAGAAAATATAGTCCTCAACCTTCATTCAGACCCTGTTCATCACAATACTCATTTCAATGATCGTATGAACCCCAAAAAATGAATGCCAGGTTCCCCAAATGGAAACCTTGAAGCTCTCAACCTACTTCTTCCCAGCCATTCACATCAAAATGACAGTTTTGGTGGGTTGCTTGAGGTGTCATCAGACCACTCTCAATACCGTCTGATCCTGGAAAACTTCTTTCATCCCTGTGGATGCCATCTCATCCTGTTCCACAGCACCTTGGAACGAATAACCTCTGACAAATTGCTGAAGGAGATTATTCAAAATGGGTACTCCATACACTACACTTCCCTTCCCTCCCCCAAACATCCTTCATCATCCCTCTTCAGGGACCCTTCGAACAAGAGTCAGCTTGTTCTTCGTAGTAGCAATCTCTTCAGAATAGGAGCCATAGGGCCAGAGTCATACATCTAAGAGGCAAAGGTTTTTACTCTTGTGACTTCCTGCTACCTAAGAAAAAGGAGGTTGGAGATCCATACTAGACCTCAGAATGCTTAACAAATTTGTCAAGGCTTGGAAGTTCGAGATGGTCACCTTGGCAATGATTTTTTTCAGCATTAGAAAAGGGAGACTGGTTCTCGGCCCTCAACCTTTAAGATGCTTACTGCCACATTTCAGTCAGACTGAATCATAGACAATACCTCAGCTTCACACTAGGCCAACACCACTGGCAGTACAGAATACTTCCTTTTGGCCTCTCATCAGCCCCTTGGAGTATTCTCAAAAATCCTCTTGGTAGTGGCAGCCCGCCTATCCTCCCAGGGCATTATGATTTACCCTTCCCTGGATGATAGTCTCTTCAGGGTGCGTTCCTTCTCTGAAGCCCAGTGAGTTACCCATACCACGCTGGATCTATTCAAGAATCTCTGCCTACAAAGCAATGCACAGAAATCAACATTAACACCTGTACAGAGACTAGAATTCATAGGAGCCAACCTTGACTCTGTCTGAGTGAGAACTTTCCTTCCACATCACAGATTGCTCAGTCTCTCCACACTTTGAGACAGTGCAGTCCTGCTCTCAAATATCGGCCAGACTCTGCCTTCAGCTTCTAGGGCACATGGCCCCGGGCACATCAGTGATAGCTCATGCCAAACATGGTATGGGATGCCTCCAATCATGGTTTAGTTTCTTTTACAGACTGAATAGAGACAGCTGAAACAAACTATCGATGCCTCCCAAAATTAAACAATCCTTGAATTGATGGAAAGACATAGCAAATGCCTGCATGGGACTCCCGTTTGCCCAGCTTCCCCCATCGCTGTTCCAAGATGGGGCACACATCTCAGCAATCTCACACTACAGGGCAAATGGTCTCCACTCAAGACATGCCTTCACATCAACCTACTCAACCTCAGAGCAGTCAGGAACACGTGCTCCCTTCCTCTGATCAGAGGCACGCGCACACAGAGGTTGTGATGGACAATATAACATGCATGTATTACATAAACCATCACGGAGGTGCCAGATCACCTTCCTGCTATATGGAAGGATGCACTAAAACTATGGAACTGGTGCCTTTTCCACCATGTTACAATATCAACACAACACAGGGAGTGCACAACACAACAGCATACAGTCTCAGCTGAAAAATCCCACACAATCACGAATGGGAGTTAGACTCAGTGGTACTCAGTGACATATTCCAACGATGGGGGGCTCCAATAATTTTTTCACCATTTACCAGAACAAGAAATGTCCACGGTATTCCTTCAGAGCAGGCATCGGTCAGCACTCCATGGAGGATGCTCTCCCTCTCATGGGACAAGGGCCTTCTTTATGCCTTCTCCCATTCCCTCTATGGCTGCAAATCCTATTGGAAAATAAAAAAAGATTGCTCCAATCTGGCCCAGACAGACATGGTAACCTTTCACAACTGGCACGGTGTCCACCAATGACTCCTTACCTCCTCTCACAGCATGAGATGCATTCTCCATCCCAGCCTGTGGCTACTACGGCTCAGACCCTTGCTCCTTCAGAGTTCCAGCACATAGAAACATCCTGTTCTGAAGAGGTCCAGGAAGCGTTATCGTACAGTAGGAAAATGGCTACCTGGCGCAGTTACCTACAAAAGTGGACCAGATTCCAGGTCTGGTGCCAGACCAAAAGAGTCATCCCAGATATGGCCACTTTACCTGTAATCATAGACTACTTGCTGAATCTCAAGGAATCGGGACTCTCCATTAGCTCACTATATGTACACTTAACAGCAGTAGTGACCTTCCACTAAGAGTTAGAATGTTACCTACTCCCCCACCCCCCACAAACTATGAAGAGGTTTCTCAAAGGCCCAATGAACCCCTTTTCCCCAACCCAAGCTTTGTACCCCACACGGTTCCGCATGGGGAACTGTTAGTTAAATTGGAAAAGATGGGGATGAATGTGAAAGTTGTAAGGTGGATAAGGAACTGGTTAAAAGGGAGACTACAGCGGGTCGTGCTGAAGGGTGAACTGTCAGGCTGGAAGGAGGTTACTAGCGGAGTCCCTCAAGGATCGGTTCTTGGACCGACCTTATTTAACCTTTTTATAACTGATCTTGACACACAGAGCGAGAATGTGTTAATAAAATTTGCGGATGATACGAAGCTGGGGGGTATTGCTAACACGGAGAAGGACCGGGATGCTATTCAGGAAGATCTGGACCACCTTGTACACTGGAGCAATAGTAATCGGATGAAATATAATAGTGAAAAGTGCAAGGTCATGCACTTAGGGATTAATAATAAGAATTTTACATATACGTTGGGGATGCATCAGTTGGAAACGACGGAGGAGGAGAAGGACCTTGGGGTATTGGTTGATAACAGGATGACTATGAGCCGCCAATGTGATATGGCTGTTAAAAAAGCAAATGCGGTTTTAGGATGCATCAGGCGAGGTATTTCCAGCAAGGAGAAGGAGGTGTTAGTGCCGTGCCGTTATATACGGCGCTGGTGAGACCCCACCTGGAATATTGTGTGCAGTTCTGGTGTCCCATGTTTAAGAAGGATGAATTCAAACTGGAACAGGTTCAGAGACGGGCTACTAGGATGATCCGAGGAATGGAAAATCTGCCTTATGAAAGGAGACTCAAAGAGCTTGGCTTGTTTAGCCTGGCCAAAAGAAGGCTCCGGGGGGATATGCTTGCTCTATATAAATATATCAGGGGGATTAACGTTAGGGAGGGAGAGGAATTGTTTAAGTTTAGTACTATTATAGGCACGAGGACGAATGGGTACAAATTGGATATTAGGAAATTTAGACTAGAAATTAGACGAAGGTTTCTAACCATTAGGGGAGTGAAGTTCTGGAATAACCTTCCGAGGGAAGTAGTGGGGGCAAATGACTTATCTGGCTTTAAGACTAAGCTTGATAAGTATATGGAGGGGATGTTATGATGGGATAGTTTAATTTGAGCAATTGATTTTGGATTATTGGCAGATAAGTCTGCTCAATGGTCTGTGGGAATGCTGGATGGGATGGGAACTGAGTTACTGCAGAGAAATCTTTTTTGGGTGCTGGCTGGTGAGTCTTGCCCACATGCTCAGGGTTTAGCTGATCGCCATATTTGGGGTCGGGAAGGAATTTTCCTCCGGGGCAGATTGGCAGGGGCCACGGAGGTTTTTCGCCTTCCTCTGCAGCATGGGGCATGGGTCGCTTGCTGGTGGATTCCCTGCAGCTTGAGGTCTTCAAATCTCACTTTTGAGGATTTCAATAACTCAGTCATGGGTTTGGGGTTGTTATAAATGTGCATGGGTAGGGTTTTGTGGCCTGCCTTGTGCGGGAGGTCAGACTAGATGATCATATTGGTCCCTTCTGACCTATGAGTCTATGAGATCTGTCTAGTATTAAAAGGACTGACTAGACTGCCCTTTGAAACCATGGCTACTTGTTCTCTAATTCATCTTTCCATGAAGATGGTGTTCCTCCTCACCATTACCTCAGCAAGAAGGATAGGGAAGGTAGTGGCTCTGATGGCGCATCTCCCCTTCACAGTATTCTTCCCCAACACAGTCATGCTTAAACCACATCAAAGTTCACCCCCAAAGTGACTCCTGCATTTCACGTGAACCAGCTTATCACTTTCTGACCTTTTATGCCAAGCCTCATCAGAATAATGGGGAAACCGTCCTCCATATGCTTGCTGTAAAGAGAGCCTGGACCTTCTATTTGGACAAAACAAAGGGTTTTTAGAAAATCTGACACTTCCTCTCCGTCATGGATAGGTCTAAAGGCACAGTGATTTCAGCTGAAAAACTCTCCAAATGGGTATTAGACTGTATAAAACTCTTATCAGATTTGTAAGTTAGCACCCCTGTCCACAATCCTTACACCCTCTACAAGAGTGGCATCCTCGTCAGTCGCTTTCTCTAAGAGTATACCTATATCAGAAATCTGCAGAGCAGCTACCTTCGCATTTACACACAGCTTTGCAGAACACTATGCCATCCTGGGGGACTCTGCTGCCAAATTCGGTGCTATCGTACTATCACCCTTACCAGATTAGGCTCTGACACCCCAGCCTCCAGTTGGGGATACTGCTCGGGAGTCACATGCCATGGAGCACCCATACGGACACTACTTGAAGAAGTTGTTACTCACCTTGTGCAGTAAGAGTGGTTTTTCAAGATGTGTCCCCCTATGGGTGCTCCACAATCCACCCTCCTCCCCTCTCCTTTGAGGTTGTCAACATAAACTCTGCAGCGGAGAAGGAACTGATGAGGGTTCACCTGCACAACACTGGTTAGCCTTGTGGCAGCACATGGGGGTGCGGGAGGAGCACATGTGTGGGCTGAATGGACACTGCTACCAACGTTCTCCAATCAGTAGCGCAGGGATGCAGACACAGCTGGAGTGGAAGACCCACAGGGGCACACATCTCGAAGAACCATTGTTACTGCACAAGGTGAGTAATGCTCTTCCTTCAAGAGCTAGGGATTTTGTTAGCGAACACTGATGCCTGTAATTCACTTAAAACAAAGTTCCCATTTAGTCCAGCAGAGATGTGATCTTTCTATGAAACTAAGTCTTTCAAGGAATGGAAATTAAAATAGAATTAGAGCCCTTCTCCATTGATCCACCTGTACCGCTGTTCTCTTGGTGGGTAGAGTAAGAAACAGTTTGAAATAATTAGGCAAGCATGACTGGAACACAGGATTTGCTATTAGAGAGGAAACCAGGAGTGGTCTCTAATTCAGCATCACGTCTTTCAGTTCTCCGAAGCACTGAATGTTGGGCAAAGTAAAAAAAATTAATTCTGTGAAAGTACTGTATAAATAAGCCTGCCGAAAGTAGGAGTGGAAATGTCCTGGACTTTCTATTTGGTTTCTAAACCTAATGGAGAGAGAACATGCGAGGTAGGTGTAGGAATTTGATGAGAGCTACCTTCAGAGGACTTGATTTACTTTTGAATAATTCCTCTTTAATAAACCAAAAATAAAACTGCTCTTCAGTTGACTTTTTTTATAAAAGCAGCACATGCAGTTCTTAAGTTATTCCATCTTTGTTCCTTTTAAACTTTCTAAATGCTGTTACGTATTTATAACATGAAAATGTAACAATCTAGGTCAATCCAAATAGATTACATTTTTTAATTTGAATCTGTTGCACATGTTTTTAACTCATAGTCGAATGGCTCATCAGCAACTTTAGTATCTGGAATCACACCATCAAGCTCATAAAAGTTGTTGGAAAACAAAAAATTTAGTACCTTAGCTTGTATGTAAGAGCAGGCAAAGGAATGTGAATTTCAGTATATGAAATGTTTCTCTGCTTATGACTTTTTTCTGCAGTGAATGGTTTATAATAGTCTGACATATACTTGAACCTTTAAGAGATTGAATAAACAATAGCTATCAGACCTACATACCGGTTATTTAAATATTTCTTCCTTTTCATTTGTTGAACTGAAGAATTTGGTCAACATATAACCAGCAGTACTCCACAGTTCGGTATTGAACTCGAACTTTTATCAGCTAATGTAGTTATTGTATTTCATTTTACATGCAAAATATGCAACAAAATTGCCAACTATTAATATCATTTACTGGATAAATGCCTTGTTTTTCATGGTTTATATATATATATATATATATATATATATATATATATATATATAAAATATGAAAACCTTTTCTGCGTTCTCTAGTCCTTGTGTATATGCAGGTCTTAGTTGGTTTTTTTTATTCCCTGCAGGGAGCAGCATTTGTAGAATTCGATGTGCATCTTTCTAAGGATCACGTGCCTGTTGTATATCATGATCTCACTTGTTGCATGGCTATGAAAAAGGTATATATGAATGAGCTGACCATATTTCTGTTACTGTAACAGTTATTAGAACTGAAATGATTCAACTGAAATCCCAAGGTGCCTTGTAAAAGTAATTTGGTAACTGAGAAAAGGATGGAATGGAAACAAACAATGCAATCTTAATATATTGGAGATGTCTGTTTTGCATGAAAATATATCACAAAAAGTGAGCTAATTTAATAGTAATTCTTTATCTTGACATTGGGGCACTTCAGAGATGTGAACTGAAATACTTTCTTCCATGCTGTAGTGCAATGATTCTCAACTTCTTGGTCCATGACCCACAACATGGCAGAAAATTCCTATGGTCTATCATATTTTATTAGGCTTTGTGGCCAATGTAGATTATCAGAAGTTGGATTTTTTTTTTTTTTTTTTTTGGTCTTAGCCCCTTGAAGCACATCTTACCATGTCCTATTACTTACCATTTTGTGGGGAGGGAAACTGAGGCTGAAGACCTGCTCTGGGATTGAGTGGTAGGCCAGAAAGGAGAGCACAGCCTTACAGCAGACTTATAGAATTTCTCTTAAACCTCCAAGTTTCATCGTGTACAGCCCATTAAATGTTTATAAGTAAAGTGACTAAATTCCATAAGAAAAATGGGGCAAAGTTTTAGTCACACAAGGCTTAAGAGCGCCACATTCTCTGATTGGATCTGTCCACGTGGGTCAGCAGAACCAGTTCAGAGAGGTTGAACTCTGTCTTCCCCCTGCTTTCCCCCTCTCTAGTTTTGACAGACATAAAGAACAAGGAAGTGAGATTGGAGAGCTTGCCAGATCTACACCCCATTGCCCTGAAGAGCTTGAGCAAGGGTTTTGCACCGAGTAGATTGAGTTATCAACTCCCCATACTCAGCTTGCAATATTGTCACCTGCCACATAAGTGTTGGCCTTAAACTGTGGTTGGTGTGAAATGTGCACTGAATATGTGATGAATGCAATGGATGTTCAAAACATCTTACAACAGTACAGCAGTGCTTGAACAAAAACTTTATAGTTCGTGGGGGAGCCCTTTGAAATGAAAAATGGGGACATTTCAGATGTCTTGAAATAAGTTCTTGGAATAACAGGGCATCATATGAAAAGCATGGTGTGTCAGTTTTACCAGGATATGTATTCTCATCATCAATGTTTTGGAGAAGTGCAAAGAGAAAATTTGGGAGGGTTGTCAAATGAATTGTTTCAGAGTTTGTGTTTTTATTATACACTTTCCAACTTGTTAACTTCAGGTTGAATGCAGAGTAACATCAATAAATTAATGGGTTTTTTTAGAGAATAAATTTAGTCCGTTAAAAGAATTTTTAATAATACAGGACAGCCAGGTGCATAGGTGACAACTTGAAAATTAAGTCCTAAATTGTGTTGGCAAATCTTACTTTTGCCTTAACAAAGTGCACTAAAACAGTTACCATTTGACACAGCCAAGTGCCCATGCTGCCATGCTTGAAAACTGGTCTTCTCATCCACAAACTGATAAAGTGCCATCATAACTGTAGCAGTAGCAAACAAAATATTTGTCAGTGTGCTTGGCTAAATGATTTAGTGATGTCTGTCTCAAAGTAAAAATATATTGCTTTTCACACTTTCTAGTGAAGTTTCAACATTTTATGTATAATATTTTTTTCCCAAGAAATTTGATGCTGAGCCATTGGAATTGTTTGAGATCCCAGTAAAAGAACTCTCATATGACCAACTGCAGTTATTAAAGGTAATATCATGGTAGGATAATCTGATATGTTGCTGAACATTAGATGTTTTTATCTATCTGTATCTGTATCAGGCCTTCATTTTGAAATAGTAAAGCTCAGAGAGCATTTGCTGCCGCTCTGAATGTACTGCAATAAGAAATTTTAACAGCATTTGACTGTATTTTAAATTTTTTTTAGCAGAGAGCATTCCTTATGGAACACTAGTTAGCTATATATCAAGCAGGGAGTTTAAATATTAAGCTATATGGATTACTCGGTACAAAAAATTGCCTCTCAGTTGTAGAGGATTAAGTGGATTGCCTTTACTTCCCCAAAAACTTGAGGGAAATTCTTGGAGAAATATATAGGAGATTGGAAGTAGGGGTTTAAAATGGAATTGCCAGATCTGTAGTATCACTACCATGATAGTCTCATCTTCGGTTTATTAGGAGTAAGTGCCTAATTTTCAGAAGTGCTAAGTATTCACAGCTTTCATAGAAGTTAATGGAAGCTGAGGGTACTCAGTAACTAAAAATCTGACACTAGGATTTTTTTTTCATGTTAACAGGATTTTTAAAGGTATTTTTACTGTCATTGTGATCAGTTGAATAGCTTTTGAGGAAAATAACTTGTTTTCTGATTGAATGCTACTTTGTGGCATGTGTACAGTTTGTTCTGACCATATAACTCACGTACGGTGGGTGGAAAGGTGGAACGGCATACTAACCACACCAGGTGATGACCCATTCATATTGAGTACTGAGACAGTATGAGTAAAAAAATAGAATAGCCTGAAGATGGTGTGTAGAAGTCATTTAAAGCTGATAGTTCAGAATCTTTGCCAAAAAAAAAGGATATTAAAACTAGATTTGATGTTTTGCGGGTTTGTCTGCATTAGGAAGAGATGTCGAGGGTAGATCAGATAATCCTATCTTAATCTAGATATACCCTTGCAATACTAATATAATCTGGTTGGTTGCTATGGATACCAAGGAGTCATTAACTTGCTGGAAAAATAGAGACCAGGAGATGAGTCTGGGAAGCACAAGAGCTGAAAGCGGGGGTGAAATGTCTTACTTGAATCAATGAAGTGGCTTAAACAAGAATTTTAGGTACTCTTATTTTCTTAAATTACTCCGTTTCCTCCTTCAGCCTCGAAGGAAAAATGGAAAAGGTGCAGGGTCTTCAGCCTAAACCCTGCCTGTATTCTCCGTCAGTTACATGGCTCCATCCCATAAATTGCTGTCAGCTCTCTGTTTGTAATGGGCCAAAAACACAGAAAGTCTAAAGACCAAAATTGATGAGTTTTATGGGATGTAAGTTATGGCCATTTGCATACTGGTTACAAAAGAAGGTACAATGTTCATAATGTGCCTTACAGACCTTAACTTAAAATTGTATCCTTATCTCGTCCACTTGTACATTTTCTGGTTTGATTATTTTTATATATATATTTTGCACTTTCTCCTTGAAATCATAAAAAAGGCAAGTTAGAAAGAAAATAGATACATGTATTAGAATCTTTTGTCTGTCTTCCTACCAGAACTGCACATTTGACATATATTAAACTTTTTAAAACGTAAGAGAATTCAGAAGGAAAAATCAAATTGTTCTTTACCAAAATAGTAAGGTCTCTACACATCAAAGCATACTTGTTAATTTAATATATTCTTTTTGTGATCTTTAGCTGTCTCATGTGACTGCCTTGAAATTAAAAGAGCACAATGGTATGTACTAATACAGAAGTATTTATCTGCTGCCTTATAAGAATTTATAGTAATTGAAATGTTTATTTTCCAATCAGTTTTGTTTACTCCTGGAAACTGAAAGTTGAGATTTTCAAATACTTGAGAGCCCTATTCATCACACAGGATTTCCCCAAGGGGGTTATTATATATCAAAGCATCACTGGTAGCGTGAAGTACTACCCTCAAACAACACTTAAGAAAAATTGTAAATACTCCACCAACAAAATCACCACCAGTGTCTCCCTCCTCCTTACTGGTTTCTTAGCTCCGTATATTCCAGGGACAAAAGATGGATCTTGCAGTGTGCCCGAAAGGCTAGTAACCTTGGGCTGTTATAAAATAAGTAACAATGTCTCTGTTGCTGCAGAATTTCATTTTGCTGTTCACTATAGAATTATATCACCAGGATATGGTTAGTTCTGATAACAGTGAAATATGTCATTTTATTGCATTATGAAAACTTTTAGTGCACTATAATTTAAATTTGTAACCTTAAATTAAATTGGCATTGTGTGTATGTTGTCTTCCTGTGTGGATGGCTCATACTGAGGAGAACAGCATGTTTTTCCTTTCACCAATTACTCTAGCAGAAGTAGAAAAGATCTGTGCTGTGGATCAAAAGGTATAACTGCTGATGACCCATGTGGGGGGTGAAATAAATATATATATATATATATATATATATAGGAATAAAAGTTAGCGTAGGACCCTGAAGTAAGTATTGAAATGTTTTATATTGCAAAACATCGCATTTAGAAGTGACTTTACATGTGGCATTTTATACTTACTGTTGCATTTTTTTTGTGCTTGTATTTTGGTTATTGGGAGCTGTCCCTTTAAGAACAGCATGTGGGCTATTAAATGTGTATTTGAGGTTGAGAATGTGTGGGAAACTGTGCCTGTGTTTCCTGAGTGGAAGATGCTGTCTGTGTAAGCTACTAAAAGGTCAGAACTTCTAGAAAACAAGCCTGATTCTTGAAGGTATAATATTACCCACAACTCCCTGTAAGTACTATGTTTATACTGCAGTAAAGCACCTGTGGCTGGCTTGTGTCAGTTGACTCAGGCTCCTAGGGCTCGGGCTGCGGGAGTGTAAAATTGCATTGTAGATGACTGGGCTTGGACGGGAGCCTGGTCTGTGAGAACCAACCCCCTTCCTCCAGAGAGTCCAGAGCCCAGGCTGCAGCCTGACCCTGAATGTTCACACTAGTTTTATAGCCCTAAAGCCCAAGTCAGCTGATATAGGCCAGCCCAGGGGTGTTCTGTTACAGCGTAGACATATTCTGTATGTCTCAGGGCATTGCTAAAGAGCTTTAGAGCCTCTCAACGGTAGGTCACCAGTATGAAGTCCAGCTCAACAGGGGTTGAAAGGTATTCCCATTTAATGGAAGTCTGGTAGCCTCAAGTCAACTTGCAGCTCCTGCGACACAAACTTTGAACTAAATTGTAAGCTCCTCTGGGCATGACTTTCTTACTACATGTTTATATAGAGCCTCATACAATGGGAGGCCCATCTCAGTTATGTACTCTAGGAAAAGCTCATGCAGCAGGGGCCAAAGTCATCTTACTCCCTATACATTTGACTTGGCAACACTAATTTGTCACTCACATATTGGAGGTGGGTTGGGAGCAGAAGACAAACTTTAAAAACAAGTTAATCTCTTAATATGTAACGGTTTGAAGACAGTCTCCTGGTTTGGGGGTTAGCAATACTGCTACTCACCTTTTTTAATACTATATTTTATATTTAATTTCAGCATCTGTTAACGGGGAGGAAAGCCCTATTTCTGAGAACCAACCATTTCCATCTCTCCAGACGGTAAGCAGCAGTTCGTGTGGAACTAGACAATGTAGAGCAGTGTCACACTAGACAAATTGAAATTTGGAAATATTTATAAATAAGTTTCAGCTGGGTTCTTGCATGCTTAACAGAACTGGAGACTAGAAAATGAACTTCCAAAAATTTTTGTCACGGGACGAGGAAAGGGTTCACAATGCAATTTATTTTTGACTGCCTATGTACACATGATTTCAGGGGCACTGAAATTTGAGGGGCTATAATTGTCTCAAGTAAATAACCAATGTAGGTTATATGGTCACTGTAATAGTATTGCCTACATTCAAAACCCCTTCAGTTTCCAACATGTATTGTAAATGGGACCTTTTTTGGTTTACTCTTTCGCTTTTGAGGAGAAGCAAAAAAACATGATGTGGAAGAATTTTTTTCCATTTCTATCTTTTTCCTGAATCATCCTGGAGGTTCAGTCCTGATTTTTCTGCAGTAGAGCTCACTGGTGGCTAATGAAATATTTCCTCTCAGCAGTTGACAAGAAGCTGTTTTACCAGAAGCAGTGCATCAGAGCCAAGCAAATGGGCATAACAGCAATAAAAAGGGGCTAAGGGCCAGAACTTTCAAAAGTAGATGCTAATTGCGGATGGTTCAGTTTTTAGATGCCCAGATTGACATCTAGGGGTTGCTTTTCAGAAGTCCTGTTCACCCACAACTCTAGAAGTTTCTGGGACCTGCAGGTGCTTAATCTCTCTGAAAATCAGACCCCTGGAGGTGTCAAATTGGGCACCAAGATTTGAGGCTTCTGTAATAGGTGGCCACTTTTCAAAATGTTAGCCTTAGAATTGCATTCATTCGCCACTTAGCTTCTGCTGTTTAGCACAGCCATACATAGCACTGAGTGAGTGCAGTTCAAGTATATTCCATTAATAACTTTGCCAAAGTTGCATTTTTATTTGGCTTTTTCTTCTGAAACTGTTTCCCAGACTTAATCTGTGATAATGCTTGAAACTATTATTTTTTTCTTGAACTGTGCTTCTCTTTGCCCCTTACAGCGATTGCTGAGCTACTATTCTCCCAAATCCAAATGAAAATAATTAAGTCTTCATCTTTTGTCTGAGAGAGAAACACGAACAAATGGGGATAATGAATTGGCCTAGATGAAGGAATCTTATCTGTTATGCAAGAGTTTTTGGCTGTTAATCAGAGAAACTGACTCTTTTCATGTATCAGAGGAATTGTTTTTGATATTAAAAAAAAAAAGTGTAATAAGTAGCCGAAAAGAAAATGTATGCACAGTTTAAATATTTGTAAACTGTAGGTAACTCTACATCTCAGAGGGTTAGTACGTATGAAGTTAGTTGCAGCTAATTCCTGAAGGTTTTGCTCGTTATTTCATTTACCCACTTTGCACCAGAGTAGAAAAGAGATGATGTGCCTTTGAGTGTTAAAGCACCAGTTGTATGCTGTGGTGTTGGCCTTTGCTGGGCAATGTCTCAGCATTTTTGTCCTGTATTTATCCTGAGCAGTAGCACTTAATGAGCATCATGTGATTTGATGCCTTTTTATAATACTGTTTTATCCAGGTTCTGGAATCCCTTCCTGAAGATGTCGGGTTTAACATAGAAATAAAATGGATCTGTCAACAGCGAGTAAGCAATTTCTAATGTTCCTTGTTTTGATACGTTGTGTTACTTTGCAAACTACCATGCATATTTTGATGTGTCAGTTGGCATGTGACATGGACCTAACCTACTATATTACCCTTATTTCTATTTAATCAAAGTTAATAGGCTTACCCAGCCGTTTTTTTCTTTTGAACTGTAAAGAGCAGTTTTATTTCACTGATATATTGAATCCTGCTAGCTTTAGAACTAGAAAATCAAAGGAGCTGAATCTGCAAATGAACAGGCATATACTTATCTTTAGGCACATGCATAAGTGTTTGTATTGGGACCCTAATGCAGAATTGACCATATTTTGTAGATAATCCTCTTCTAAAGATGAAAAGATTCTGGAATTACTTATATAATTAAGTATTGCTACTGCATACAAATGGTTGTACAAAATATCTGAGGTTTAGTTACCCTTTATTCATTTATACTACATTTGGCTTTTTAATATATTTTTGTTCTATTTAAATTTGTTTTTACTATAACCCATATTTAAATGATTTTATTATACAAATAGTCTTAACTTGAATAGACTTCATGAATAGTTGATGTCCATAGGTATAAAGTGAGTTGTTTTAATGAATCTTGGAAAGTTCATTTAAAGTTATAAATTTTTTATAAAACTGATTTAAAAGCTGCATATTTCAAAACAATTTTGCTGAAAGCCAGCTCTCTAGTGCTGCAAACAGGGTTAGGTAGATTGGAGAAGAGTACAATTTTTAATTCATATTGATGAGCTGCATTCTTTTTTCATTCAACTTAAACAATGAAGATTCCTGTAATTTGGAATAATTACAGTAGCTGTTGATATAGTTTAACTACTTGTCCTTTTTTTTTTTAATAGGATGGGAAATGGGATGGCAACTTGTCTACCTATTTTGATATGAACCTGTTCTTAGATATCATTCTAAAAACTACTCTAGTAAATGCTGGAAGAAGAAGAATTATATTTTCTTCATTTGATGCGGACATTTGCACAATGTAAGTTACAATTCAACTTTAAAATTATTTTCTCAATAGACTTCACTTTAGATGTTCGTACACAATGGAAAACTTATTAAAGTTATTTTTATGGACTTCTTGAGTTTGGATGCCAATTTTAGTTCCTAAACAGGAAATTAGATCTTTCCTCCATCTGACCCATGCCCAAAAATAAAATCAGAAAACAAAGCCAGCAACATATTAAGAGAAAAGGCATTGGGGAAAAAATAGAGAATTTACCATTTAAGTGGTTCGGTTGTTGTCTGAGTAAACATGGTTTTTCTTAAAACAGTAGAGAAAGGAGCAGACTTTATACTGGGGGTTTTACTTTCCTTCTGACTTTAATGCCCTGGCCATTGCAGAATGTGACGAACTGTTCCATCCTCTCTGCTGGAGGATAGGATATTTAGTGTCTTTTGATCATATAGATATCACCCATTTTAGCTAGATATGGAGGGTAGGTCAATAATCCTGGCAAATCCAAACCGACTGCGGTGTCTTAATTGCTATATAGAGTAGAGAGGTGGAAATACTGGAGGCGAAGGCTGAGCCCAGGGCACGGTCATTGCAGAACATGATTTAAGGGACTGCTGCCCGGTGCTCATGCATGTATTTTCTTGTTCTTATATCTGTTTGAAATGCTGTTCTTCACAGAGCAGCATAAGGAAAGTCAGTGCCAGATAACTGCTCTCTTTTCAGTTACAGTACGGTTGTGGGGAACATCAGTGTCTGTATGCTGCTGTGCAAACAAATGCAAAGACTGTGTTTATCTGGTAACAGCCAATTCTTGTCACAATAGGTGACCATCTTAGAACAGGGCATAACATCTTTATTTGGCAGTTATTTAGTGCATGCAAATTAAATATACATATATAATCATAGAGCTCTCTAGTGAAAATTATTTTCAACAAATCTCTGGTTAAAAAAGACCACATGAAAATGTTTAAACTACATAAATACAGTTATTGGATATTGGCTTTCTAGAAAAACTGATTAGCTTTCTGTTGTGGCACATCTTATGTTGGTGTGCTGGGTACTGAGCAAAGAAGAGACGGACACTGAATCAGGGAATTTGGTCTGGGACAGACAGCTTAATTGACACATGACACCAGTGTTTGTATTGAATATATTGCAGAATTCCTTATTGAGAGACTGTAGAAGAAATATTTTAAGCAGAGTTTTGAAAAAGAAGACAGTCACTTTACAATAAAAGGACTTCCAAACATAAGGGATAGCCTGGGGGGGAAAAGAATGGAAGAAGGGTGCAAATGGGCTGGTTAGGATGGGGCAATGAAGGATGAAGAGTAAGTGAAGGTGGAGTCAAAGGAGATGAGTCACTATATCCAGAATACTGCTTCCTCCTATTGCTATGTCATAGCAGCGCTGGTGGACCAACTCCAAAGTGGACAAGGTGGCTTGAGTATGTTTGTTTGCTATTGTGTGCTTTGTAAAGGAAAAAATGATGGAAGACTACCCTCTTCTAGAATTTATATAGGGAAAACTTGGGGGGGGGACAATGCTCTAGATTACCTTAAACAGTTGAAATATGTGTGCAATATGTAAATCACTAAAGTGGTGAAAGGGACAATGGTGTGTTGTACAAATTGAGGCAAAACTGTGGTATTTACCTGTTGCATCTGCAAAGAATTAAGTGAATATCCAGTAAATAAAAGTATTCCCTTCAAAACATGAGGCTGAATTTGCCATTTGGAGTGAATGTGTTCAAACATGGAAACGTGCATAGTACTATGCAGGAAAGGGAGACATCACTGTGCTAAACTATCATTCTGGAATTACAATCCAAGGCAGTCCTGTCCCTTTTGCTTAAGCAGAAAGGGGAGAAAAAATCAGATTTGTGAAAAAGTATTTCTCCATCTTCCTGTCACATTTGAGATGATAAAGATTATTGCATTATGTTAACTCTGTAGGCACACCCACCTCACTAGCAGACTGGTGTCTGTCCACAAAATCACTTAATCCTTGATTAATACTTTACATGTTACATGTCAGCACAGTTTGGGAATAGGGACTGTCTTTATACTCATTGGTGTGAGAGGGACATTACTGAAAAGGTTCCCTTTGCAGTTGTATTTTTCCTACTCTTTTACAGGGTTCGGCAAAAGCAAAATAAGTACCCTGTGTTGTTTCTGACACAAGGAAAATCTGATATTTATCCAGAACTTATGGATCTCAGGTCTCGTACAACTCCTATTGCCATGAGCTTTGCACAGTTTGAAAATTTGCTGGTATGTTGTCACACACTTGTTACTTTGCAGAAAATGAAACTAATTTATTGCTACATTCCATATTGCTGATAAACTGACTTGTTAGATATAGAAACAGAATAAGGTGACAAGCAAACTGTTAAAAGAATACATGAACACATAGTAAACATGTCAAAGTAATGTATTTTCATTGCTTCAAAGTACTAAGAAAGCACCTTAGCCCTCTTGAATAATGAACAGTTGTTAAAGAAGAAAGTCTTTAAAAAATCCATTTAATTCCTGGAGTTCATAAGATATTTTTTCTTTTAGTTATCTAAAAATTGTGAAACGCTTCAGTGATCAAATGCCAGAGGAACAGACTTTTAAGAATATTTAGTTTAGATTATATTTGCATTTTCTGCAGTGTTTTATAATTTTACAGGGAATCAACGTGCATACTGAAGACCTGCTTAGGAACCCATCATATATTCAAGAGGCCAAATCTAAAGGTTTAGTTATTTTCTGTTGGGGTGATGATGCAAATGACCCAGAGAACAGGAAGAAGTTGAGAGAATATGGCGTTAATGGTCTAATATATGACAGGTATTTATTTTTTTTCAAATATTTCTTTAGAATTACGGTACCTGAAGTGAGCATATGAAATGTTCGTTCTGTTCTGATCCTGGATAGATTTCACTTTGATTTTGCTTGATTGACTGGGTATGTAGAATATCCTGATCTGTATGTGTCTGTAAATCCAAGTTCATGAGAAAAAAGTCCTAAAACTCAGTTATATGGTCTCTGCTCATATGCGAAGCATAGAAGGATGTTGCGAGTACATGGGTGGCAGTGTGAGTGGCCTTGCATTTGATTCCTAAAAGAAATAGTTTACAAATCTTAACATATAACTAGCATTCTTGATGATTGGTTTTTAAACTTTGAATACAAAAGTGGGAAAGTGTGCTTAACTGAACACTTCAGTTTCCTGCATTCCTACTAAGTATAACAAGTATTTTTTAATATTTTCAGATATCATTTTATTTAGCAAAATTAAGTTTCTGAACATGTACATGGCCTCTGTATACCAAACTCTGGACCTTGTTTAACACTGTTTAGTGACTGGGTTATGTTAATACCTTCGACCCACATACTCCAGCTAAATTAATACAACACCTCCTGTAAAGTGTGCCTTTGAAAGAGGAAGTGGATGTTAGTGGTTATAAGCTGGGTTGCTTACTTTTTAGAATACCATGCTGATAAAGGATTGCCATTTTATATTGCAGGATATGGTTTAGAGAAACACGTTTCAAGTGTTAAGTACAGATATACTAATTTATAGAGATTCTAGCTACCTTATTTCACTCTAAGCAGAGGAAAAATGGAAATTAGAGTAGTTTTATATAGCAAAATTTAGATAGAGCATCACATCTTACACTTTTTTCTCTCATTTATTCAGGATATATGACTGGATGCCTGAACAACCAAATATATTCCAGGTAGAGCAGCTGGAACGCCTAAAGAAAGAGTTACCAGAGCTCAAATTCTGCGTATGTCCCACTGTTAGCCACTTCACCCTGTGTAAATGTCATAATAGCCATATGGAAACGAATGGCATAGATAACTCACCAAATGCTTAAGAATGCACAGCTGACTCCAGACAGGATGCTGCTTTGTGTGTTTAAGTTTCACCATAGGAGTAGTGCCATCTATGCCTTCATGTCTTTTTGAGCAATAACTGTTTCTGTTCCATAACAGTACTTGCTAGAATTTCAAATCCTGTTAAAATGTTAGGCCAGTTTATAATTATTATTCCAATTTACATATGCAGCTTTTAAATCTTCACAGTCGACAAGTTTAAAATCTTACAATTGAAGCCAAGTACTGTAATACAGCGTGCAAACGTCTTACAAAATGAGCAATCTGAGCTGTGGTGGTAAAGATGAAAGTCTAGAGAGGTTACTAGAATTTGCTCATATAGCATTTTGTCATTGATTTGATTCCAGTATCTGACATAATCAGACTGGGAGAGTGATTGTAATGTGTACATAATTAGATCTAGCCTGAATAAATTAGTACCTCATATGCATGTATTTGCACTGATGGTTCCAAGTGTACAAAACCTTTGTGCCATCTTTAAAATGTGTGTATATACAGTATATATTTTTAAGTACACTGCAGTGCACATGAACAGATTTTTCTCCCTCTGTTACAATCTCTAGGTTGCTGCCATTTTTTTCTTTACCGGCCAAATTAATGGCATAAAGTCTGTATAGGGCTGTTAAGGACAAACCACAAGCACAGCTTTTAATTAATCCTGCACAAACCTGCCAAACCTCAAAACATTGCAAATAGCCTTCATACACAAAAAATTGCAGATGTTTCATTGGTTAAGAACTTTATTACTGCATAGTAATCTTAAAGGAGCAAATGTGTATAATGCACAAATTCTACAAAATGCATGCTTCAGGTATTAAGCATGAAATTATAGGTGTTTGCAGTGGTCCTTGCATCCTTGAGGTGCTACTTGAGTGTGAGGGTCACAAGGATGAACTAAAATACTTTTCTTTGTTGCCTAAAACCATGAGCCTATATGTGGACATATTGAAATAAAGTTTTTACCATATATAGTTTCTCTTATTACATGTTGCAGACCACTAAATTTTGTATATTGCAACAGATAGTACATTTGTGATTTTTGCTTTGAAAATGGATTTTTCAGATAATCCTTATCCTCTCTCGGCTGATATCGGTCCTTGGTAATTTATTCCAAGGCTATAGTTTAGAAAATCCTGTTAGATATGTATGCATGTTCGTAAAGTCGTACCTCGTAAGATAGGCCATGACGACAAACAGCTATAACTTTTTACTGAAGTGTTAATGTATAATAAAAACCCCAAATATTTATTTTTTCCTCTTGTTGTAAATTGACAATGAAAATGGTAGCTTGTATTATACTCTTTAAATACTGTCATGGCTGCATAAAACTGATTACATAAGCAATTGCAAGTGTGTGTTTTGAACCTGCACCACCAAATAATTTGGGGAAAATGGTTTCTTTCAACTTGCCTGGTATATCTACAATTCAAATTTCTTTCATCCTCCACAAACAGCAGAGTGCTTGAGAATTGTCTTTATTTAAAAAATAAATATGAATTTAGAAACAGCTGTGAATGTTTCTTTCATGAGCTATGTAAAGTGGTTTGAAGCCAGCTATTTAATGGTAAATTGTGTGGTGGTGTTTGATACAGCAGTTACACAGGTCCAGATTCATAAATCTATCAGACTGTAAATTGTGGTGAAAGTTTAAAATGTCCTTCTTAATTTCAATCATTTATCTTGAAAGATGCCCAAGTGCCATATTTTCATGGCATACACAGTTAGAAATGAAACTAAATATTCTTCCTGAAAGGTTGCAACATAACACGGCTTCATTTCTTAGAAGCCAGAAATCTAACAACAAACAAGCAAATACCGAGAGAGACGTTAGCCCTTTAACCCACCTAGTTTCAGACTGGCTTCCTTGCAGTCTGACTGATGAAAACCCAGGTTGCTTGGTTTTCCAAGCCTGCAAGTGGATAAGGAAGACCCTGAGAATTTAAAGTGATAAGCTTGTAATTTGAACAGTTTTTTCAATACAACACAGTTTACAAATGTATGTACTGCCTACACTGGAGAGTTGCATGTTTCATTGTGTATGTAGGCCGAGCTGTACACCCTGTGAGAGAGCAGCACATGCAGCAGTGAGGGACACTAGAGATTCGCTGCTTGCACTGTGCCATAAAGTTGAATGTAGCGCTCTGCCAACTAGGATTGGAATGGCTTAACAATGCACAGAAACGCTTGTGGCATGGTAGTACTTATGCATTGCCCTATCACCAATGCCAACGTTTCCTGGCTTCTCCACCTGTACCTACAGCCAGCCAAAGAACCTGACCATGGGTGCCTCTATCCAGGTCCTGGTGTGGATTTGCAGCCTGTGGTCTGCGTTTTCTCCATCCTAGAAAGCTGGGTTAGGGAGATCATTCACTGTGAGTGGTGTCTACTGGTACAATCTCTCAGGAAGCAGATGGGAGAGCTATAGGAAGAGGTGGCTGGGCTGAGGAGCATCTGTACCTGTGAGGAATTCAGTGGAAAAAATGCATCTGGAGACCTCTGCGATTGAGGAAGCAATCCAGCTGGAGAGGACTGCAGCAGCACCACCGGGGGAGGAGGAAACCGCTCCTTCACAGGGAGGAAGTTGGCTGCTGGTTACTTCTGGAACCAGGCAGTGTTCCACCCCTACTCCCAATCTAGCATCCACAGAGATGATAAAAATGAGCCCGGGTAATGAGGAGTCTTCCCCCGAAGGTGGTGGAGGAGGAGAATCTATGTATACCATCTTCCCCAAGGCTGGGAAGATGGCAGCCATCATGCCCAAGAGAAAGCGAAGGAGGGGGGGTGGTCATTGGCTCCTTTCTAAAGGGGGTAGAGGCATCCCTCTACTGTCCTGACCTGGCATTCTGGGAGATGCTTGGCTACCAGGGCCTGTGTCTGAGACACGAACGTAAGCAATCAGCAGGGAGAAAAAGCGATATGCAGCCTCATATATCAAAGATTTATGCATTTGCCCTGAGGTCAAGAGAGAAGTGGGAGACAGACCTGTTGCAAGTCCCTGGTTGAGGATTAAAGGGGTAAAAAACCAAGGGTGATGGCATGGTAGGGAGTCGACTATAGGCTGCCTCACCCGGAAGAAGAGGTGGGTGACGCTCTTTAAACAACTAACAAAATCCTTCGAAGCACAGGACTTCAACTAGCCAGGAATTTGCTGGGGAAATAAAACAGCAGGGCACAGATGAACCAACAAGTTCTTGGACTGGCAAAAACTGATTACAGAAGGTGGAGGAAGTGACTAAGGGAGAGGGTGTTCTAGATTTGATTCTGACAAATAGGGAGGAACTGGTTGAGAATTGAAGGTGAAAGACAGCTTGGGTGAAAGTGATCATGAAATGTTGAGCTCATGATTTTAAAGAATGGTAGGAGGGAAAACACTAAAAAACAATGGACATTTTGTTGCCCTTCTCTCTACCTCTTCCTATTCTAATACATCTTTGATGAGATGGGGCGACCAGAGCTGCACCCAGTATTCCAAGTGTGGCTGTGCCATGGATTTATATAGTGGCATTATGATATTTATGGTCTTATCTATACCTTTCCCGATGGTTCCTAATGTTCTGGTCACTTTTTTGACTGCTCCTGCACATGGAGCAGATGTTTTTGGAGAACTATCCACAGTGTGACCCCCAAGATCTTTCTTGCGTGGTAACCCCTGTTTCTGCTCCCATCCTTTTTGTATGTATAGTTGATTGTTTTCCAATCTGTATTACTTTCCATTTATCAACATTAAATTTCATGTGCCATTTTTTTTGCCCAGTCACCTAGTTTTGCGAGATCCCTTTGTAACTCTTCGCGGTCTGCTTTGGACATAACTATCTTGAGTAATTTTGTATTATTTACAACTTTTGCCACCTCCCTGTTTATCCTTTTTTTTCAGATTCATTTATGAATGTGTTGATCAGCACTAGTCCTAGTACAGATCCCTGGGGGACACAGCTATTTACCTCTCTCCATTCTGCAAACTGACCTGTCTTTCAACCAGTTACTGATTCATGAGGGGGCCTTCCCTCTTATTCCAGGACTGATTACTTTTTAAGAGGCTGTGGTGAGGGATTTTGTCGAAGGCTTTCTGAAAGTCCAAGTACACTGTCAACTGGATCATCCTGGTCCACATGTTTATTGACCCCCCCCCTTAAAGAATTGTGATAAATTGGGGAGGTATGATTTCCCTTTACAAAAACCAAGTTGAACCTTCCCCAACAAATCATGTTTATCTACATGCCTGATATTTCTGTTCTTTACCATAGTTTCAACTAATTTGCCTGGTACTAAAGTTAGGCTTAACAGCCTGTAATTGCCAGGATTGCCTCTGGAGCTGTTTTTAGAAAATTGGCATCACCAGGCTATCCTCCAGTGATCTGATACAGACGCTGATTTAAATGATAGGTTACATCCCACAGTTAGTAGTTCTGCAATTTTGTGTTTGAGTTTTTTTCAGAACTCTTGGGTGAATCCCATCCGGTCCTGGGGACTTATTACTGTTTAATTATCAATTTGTTCCAAAATCTCTTGTATTGACTCCTCAGTCTGGAGACGTTCCTCAGATTTGCCACCTGAAAAGAATGGCTCAGGTGTGGGAATCTCCCTCACATCCTTTGCAGTGAAAACAGCAACAAAGAATTCATTCACCTTCTCCACAAAGGCCTTGACTTCCTTGAGTGCTTCTCTTTAGCACCTCGGTCATCCATTGGCCCCACTGATTGTTTGGCAGGCTTCCTGCTTCTGATGCACTTCAACATTTTTGTTGCTGTTCGTTTTTGAGTCTTTGCCTAATTGCACTTTAAATTCTTTTTTTGGCCTGCTTAATTATACATTTACACTTGAGTTCCCAGAGTTTATGCTCCCTTCTATTTTCCTCAGTAAGATTTAACTTCCAATTTTTAAAGGCTGCCTTTTTGCCTCTAATCGCCTCTTTTACTTTTTTGTTTAGCCATGGTGGTGCTTTTTTGGCCTTTTTTTTTTTCTTTTTGCCTCTTACTGTGTTTTGTAATTTGGGGGATACATTTAATATGAGCCTCTATTAGGGTGTTCTTAAAAAGCTCCCATGCAGCTTGCAGGCATTTAACTTTTGTGACTCTTCCTTTTAATTTCTATTTCACTAACGTCCTCGTTTTTGTGTAGTTCCCCCTTCTGAAGCTAAATGCTACTGTGCTGGGCTTCTCTGGCATCCTACCCCCCAGAAAGGATGTAATGGTTAATTATAATATGATCATTATTACAGAGTGGTTCAGTTCACCTCTTGGACCAGTTCCTATGCTCCATTTTTGGACCCACTGCTGGAAATTCCGGATCTGCAGGGCTACGTGATTCCACCAGTCTGGGTTTGTAGCCCTATGCCAGAAGCAGAGGTCCAGCCGTGGGCATCAGCCGCTAGGCCAAACATACTGAGCAGCATCTGCCAGTGAGAGTGTGTGATGCCAGAGTATTCCTCCTCCGTCCCGCAGCTCTACCAGGAAATCTGGTAAGTACCTTTGGCGGGACAGAAAACCAAACTGTCGTCCGCTGCCTTGCGGACGCTTAGCTGGTTTCCTGACACAGGAGTGAAAGCATAAGCAAGAGACGTTTGTCAGACGGAGCGTCCTCCATGCTGGTGGCTCTGGTTTCTGGGGCCACGCTGACCAAAACGACTGCTCAGCAGGCTGTCGTTGTGGGCTGTTCAAACATGTGGTAACGTGCAGGATGGGCAGTAAAGTTTTCCCCCAGTGCACCATGGTCCTGAGGCGAGAGTGCCCACATTTGGAGTGGGGGGGGCGCACAGGGCTAGGGTCACTTTGACTTGGGTCTGCATACTGCAGTGTGGCCACAAGAGCCCTAGGTTTCAGCACGGGTTAGAAAAGTTCACGTAGGGTTAAGAAACAGTGTAGACGATTAAGCCCAGGGTTCTTTAACATGGATCAGCTGACTTGAGTCCCACTAACCTGGGCTCACAGTGCAATGTCGATGCACCCCAGGAGCCAGGAAGACGTGTGCATTTCTTATAGAGCACAGGCCAAGGCCAATTATAACAGTACCATGCATGTGCCCCAGTGTCCTATAACTATCAGGGTATCTCTCTGCCCCCTGCCTCTCTTCCTTCAGGATGTCCACAAACATATGCTGCAAGACCATCTGGTGCAGACCCTGCCTTGGAAATCCAGCCTTCAGGGCAGCTCGGCTTGAGGAAACTATTCTTTGTGTTACTGTAGCACCTACGCATGCCAGTCATGAACCAGGACCCCCATTGTGCTTGGCCCTGTACACACACGGGACAAAAAGACAGTCCTTGCCCCGAAGAGTTTAAGATCCAAGTTTAAAATAAGAGACAACTGATGGACACATGCGGGGGGATCCAAGGCCCTATGGTGAGGGAAGGGGTGCAATGCACAAGCACGGTGAATAGCAGGATGGTGGCAAATGTCATACTAGTTCTATTATTGGGGCTGGGGAAAACCAGGAGTTTGGGGTGTGGATTTAGTTAGGAATGGCTCAGCTAAATGGGAAGGGGCTGAGGGGGACGAGCCGGGAAGGGGTGTATAAGAGGGGCAGAGCTGGAGGGAAGCACAGGTGATGAGATTGCTGGGGGGGGCAGAGGGTTAGGCGTCACTCTGCCGTGTAGACATCCCTCTGGACTGTGATGGATAAGCCTGGTGGAATTTCTCTCCTCGCTTCTGAGAGTTTGCCAAGCACCGGGCTGGTTGAGACAGGCCCAGCCCTAGCTACTTCCAGCAGTGAGATGAATTAAACAGGTCCCAAAGCTCACTTTCATAATTGAAGATGCTTGTTCTATCCCAGGGCTCTGACCAATATTCTACTTAGTGTTGATCGTTGTTACACTAACAACGGGCCCAAAGCGAACCCTTAAAACACCACACGTCATATTTCGGTAGTGGGCCAAATAAGAAACAAATCTGGATTGGCACATTCTCAGCCCTGAGAGTTTTGCAAGCCAGATCCAAATCTTCCAAAGCTTCAGCATGTGTGTGTTTGGCCTGTTATTCAACACACCATGACAAAGCACCATGATAAAGGTCTGACAAGCTTGACCTTTATTCCAGGCAAAACCCATTATATCTGCCCCCGCTGGAAATTATGTGGCAGCTGCAGATAAAAGCTTTCCATTGATTTTATGTATTTAATTAAATCTGTAATTGAGTTATACAGTTATGACAGTCTCCCTGCCATTATTGAATCTGGATATTACATTCCATTGATTTTTTACACTGGCCCCACGATTGGTAATCATGCTGCAGGAGTGTGTTGTGACTACATGTAACTGAAAAGTGGGGGTTGTCCAAAGGGAAGTGGGAGGTTCTCTTTCAAGTATTTTTGAGTATAACCCATGTGGATCCCAAGGTTCAGTTCCTTGGCTTGCCACAGACTTCCTAGGTGACCTTGGTCAAGTCACTTAGCCCTGAATCGCAAAGGTATTTAAGTACGTAGTGGGATTTTCAGAGGCAGCTAGGAGCCAGCATCCATTGAGTTCAATAGATGTTGTGTGGGAGGGGTGCTTTTGAAAATCCTACCAGGAGCCTAAATACCTTTAAAAATCTAGCCTTTAATCAGCCTACCACTGAAAGTTCCCCATCCGTAAAAGAGGGATGAGAGCACATCTTTACCTCTCACGGGTGCTGAGAGGATGAAGCCATTAAAGCGCGTGAGTTGCTCAGATACCACACTAACGGTGGCCCTGTAAGTACCTCAACTAGGTTTCAGTCAGATACTAAGTGAAAATAAAAGAACAGAGTGAGAACAAAGACTATGGGAGATTTACATTGGGTTAGATTGATAAGTAAGGGTGAGTGAAACAACTCACACAGCTTCAGATCCAACCCGCGCTCAGGGACAAAACCACCTGATCTGGTCATCTGGCCGCCTAGCCGTGCTAAAATCCACTACTGTCTCAGCACCTTTCCTGGGCCAGCCACTGTCTTCAGGGCTCCCGAGGCTTGAAACATCATAACAGTGCACGCATGTCCTCCTTTCACCCCACAGAACTACAGAGGCACTGAACAATCCGCCTGGTTGGAATAAGGTGAGGCGCCATAAGGTTGTCATAATTTTAGCTCATTCAAATTCACGCTCCAGAATGCGAAGCCGCTCATGGAATCAAAGACGGGCAGTTTTGTGGGAGCTTTGAATGGCTCAGTTCCCACGGCTACGCAGCCATGCTTTTGAGAAAAACGTACAAAGCTTTGCGGTTCTAGAATAGATGCGAATTGGTTTCCTGGCCTGGGAACGGGAGTGTCCTTAAAGGAGAAGATGCCAAATTCAGGCCCAAACGCTCAGCTGGTAGAAATCAGCATCGTTTCAGTGACAGATGCCGCTGTGCTGATGTCCACCAGCTGAGACGCAGCCCAGAGCGTGCATAAGAAATGCTGCACCGAGTGGCAGAGCAGTAAAGAGGTTCGTTAGCGATGGCAAATGTTTCTTAGCTAGAGTCTTTGGGTCTAGCAGCTGTCTGGGAGTTCATGTCCACTCTACATGCTTCCAGTTCTCTGTTCCCTCCATTCAGTCAAATGCCCCAGATCCTCAGTTGGTGTAAATTATCATAGCCCAGTCCAGTCACGTTTCGCTGACCCTGCTTTCTGCCTTTTCACGCCTCCTCCTGTCCTATTTGCTCATCCTCTTTTGCTCTACCTGAGCGTCTACTTACGAACAGCCAGACTGTACATGAAAGCATTCGACTTATTTTGTATTTTTATCACCATTCTTAGGCATTTATACACCTCCTTTGACCCTAATATCTGAATATTTCATGCCTTTCTCCGCACCACACCCCGGTGAGGCAGGGCAGTGCTATTATCTCCATTGTACAGCTGGGAAACTGAGGCATGGATACACTAAGGGTAGGTCTATTGTGCAGTTAGACACCTGTAGCTGGCCAGCACCAGCTGACTCGGGCTGGCTAGGCTTAGGCTAAGGGGATGCCTAAGGACTCCTACGCGTCATTTGACCTTCTTCCTCGTGTCTGAGGACAGAGCAGCTTAGAGTCCAGCGAGAGTTCGTGTTTCTGTTTCGTGATTACCCCAGCTGCTCTGCTGATAAGCAGGTGTAGGGGCTGGGCCTCAGCCCTGATGCTGGGAGACTGGGGACATGGAAGACAATGCAGAGGCTGTACTGGCAGCAACATTCCCTGCTACCCAGGGAAATTGCTAAAGACCCGGGTTAAGGGTGGACCCTGAGACTGTGGCGCAGCAGGAATGGCAGCGAGCATCCAATAGCAGCAGCATGTGATCAGAGGCAGCAGCAAACAGCCAGTTGCAGAGGTGCACAGAGACTTGGCTCAACACCCCTTGGCCCCCTTTTCTGGGGTGGGAGGTGACCCCACACTTCTGACCTCTGGGTCGTCTCTCACCAAGGACAGCCAACCGCGAGTGGGGTGCAGCAGGGCGAGAGGGGAGTGTGTGTTAAAGGGACATTCATTCACTGGACTTTCCCACTGCAAGGTGGGAAACTGAGGCAAAGGGGACTGCAAACCCGACCCCGCAGTACACTGGGCAGCGTCCTTTGCTTTGGAATGTGGTTACGGTGTTTTCCCATCCTAATGCTTGGTCCCCTTTCTCGTTTAATAACGGTTCTCTTGTGTTGGACTCGGACTCAGTGTAGGAAGGGAAGGGAAGTATTGCCTCAGTTTCCCCAGGTCACTGGGCGGGGGCTCGAGCCGGTTCCAGTTTGTGTTGTTAAGAGGAACCCCTAGATACTGAACCCAGTCCTTGTTGCTGACGACTGCACCGGGCAGAAGGATTCCACGTGGATTTGTGATAGGACACTTGGAATGTCGTACAGAGCTTTGGGGGTAACACATGACACCCCCCGTGTACACAGACCTTGCATAATCTCATGTCCTTCGGTTCTTTCTTTGCATTTAAACCCACTGCTTATCTTCCTTGCTGTCCTAAAAAACTCCTCCGTGGGCAGCGGCTAGCCTTAAGCCTCGCACGTGCATTGCGGATGCAGTGGATTTGGACTCATTGTTCATCATACGCAGGCTCAGACCAAACATGGGGCATGGGTTTGCCATTTCTGTTCATGTTTTGTGATCGGTTTACAACATGCCATTTCTGCTGAAATAGCCTCGGTATTTCAACCGATGACAACAGAGCCGCCTGCTTCCTGGTACAGCACAGCCCCACTTGATAGCAGAGTCTAACCAAATGCCATTCTTGAGCTGCAAGGTTTGGTCTGGGAAATCTGATGAAACGATTGCGTGACGATGGCCACCACTGTGACACAAATAATAACTAGCCCTTCTGAGAGCGACGCCTGGTTAAGCCACAGAAAGGGGACTAGCGTGGTTTGGGTTCTAGTCCCATTTAGCACCAGACTCCATGTGTAACCAGGTGCCAAGACTTTTTTTTTCAATAGGCGCCTTCTAACTCCATGTTTAAGCACCTAAATCAGGGGCCTGGTTTTTCAAAAGCTCCAAGCACCCTGCAGTTCCCAGCCCCTCCCATGGAAGGGTCCGAGTGATCAGCCAGTTTGAAAATCAGGCGGCTGATTCAGAGATGGGGTTTTCAAAAGCACCTGAGTGATTTAGGAGCATAAACCAATGAGAATTGAAAGTCAATTGGTCTTAGGCTAAGTCTTTGAAATTAATGGAAGTTAAGCACTTAAGTATCTTTCAGCATCTGGACCTGAGGAACTTTGGAAGACCTTCATGCTAATCTCGCTATGCCTCAGTTTGCCATCTGTAAAATGGGGATAATAATATTCCTTTCGCCCACCATTTGTTTGTCTTGTCTATTTACACTGTAAACTCTTTGGGACAGGGGCTTTTGTACAGCACCTAGCACAGTAGGGACCTTATTCTGGTTGAGGTTGTAGGTGCTACTGTATTATATATAGTACTAGTTACACCGTAATAATGCATTTTGTCTTTTATACTTCTTGAGCACAAGAGCTATGGCAGTAATAATGAGCTCTTTCTCTTTATCTAATCTGTCTATCAATCAAAAGCCATAGGCATTTATCCTGGCATTGCTGAATTCACATTAATTACTATATATTTTTCCTCCACTGAGTTGGCATGAAAAGTCTCTAGCTAGTGGAGCACAGTGATGAACACTGGCATAATTGACAAATTGAAGCATCCCCAGTGGACTGAGCTAAAATTAGCTCTCTGAGCATGCCCTGGTCGTTCCAACCAGGTATTATTATCGTGTTGCTCTGTTCGGCCGTTCTTTGGGGGAGCCGTCTCAGATTTTATTTCTTGCTCTGTCCAAAAGCGTTGTATATTCTTTGTGATTCTAGCTAAGCCAATGAACAGCCTGTTAATACAAATCATCAGTCTCTAACAGCGCTTCTGGTCTTGAGCAAACCGTAAGTAGGAAAGGCTAAGTGCTGTGTATGTGTTTCAGGTCAGCAGGCCGGGTGTATCGTAGAGGAATCTGTTCTGAGAGCACGCGTAGCTGCTCGGGCCGAGTTTCTGCCCCTCTGAGTCATGCCTGCCTGTGTTTTTCAAACGAGATCCCTGTCAAAACCAACCCAAGGGAAGGGATAGGAGACTGCTTTGCATTGTTATCACTGCTCATCGGTGGCTCGCTCCCTTGCTGCGTATGCTGCCGTGGTTTGGTTTGTTTTGTTTTGAGTGCATCCTTGGCAGAAGGAAATCAATATAACGTCTCTGCATTCAGTGGAGCTACACCCATTGACACTAGCAGAGGATCCAGCCCTCCCTTCCCAATGGGGAGTCATTAAAAGGTGAAGCCCACAACCCTGTTCATCAGGATTTTCCTCTCCAGCTCCTGTTAGCTGAGTTTTAAGTGGAATGATAGAAGGTTTGCCTGGTGGGCTAGTGGGAGCCCATCTCTAGGCTCTCCACTAGCCCTACTGCCAGGGGAGGCCGTGCTATAGCAGCCTTGGGCCACAATCTAGCTATTCTTCTGGCCAGCTCAAGGGATAGCACGACAGATAGCATCTCTGGAGGGGGCTCTGCCCTTTGCCCCTTTGGCCAGCAGGAGGTTTGCTAGGACAGAAGTCAGAGATGGAAGGGGACGAAGAACATTGCTGTCCATGAACGTTGCATGGCTGATCGGGCGTCCACAGAAAGCAACGCCTCAGAAGAACCTAAGCGTGGTCCGTTAGTGCGAGGTCGATTTACACTCCCGCTTGCCAGGCACTAGCTGTTCGTCTAGACCTGCCCTGCATTGTGCGGGTCAGAGGAGGCCCCTAGAGACTGTATTGCTACCAAGGAGCGGTCTTGGTGCTTTCTGCCCCATCCCTCCTATCCCTGACATCTCCCTCCCCGGCGTGCCGCCCTCAGGCCGAGTGAGGCAGGAGGTAGCACAAACCTGGCCATGGCCCAGTCTGGGCAAAGTTCCCTTGTCACCCTTCCAGGATCGCAGAGAGGCCTTAGGAGGTGCTGACGCTCTGGCCCCGTATAAAGTGAGGTGCCTCCTCTGGCAATAACGGCTGGTGACTTCCACGGATTCGTCAGCACTAAGTTGTGTGAATGAGGCTCCGCCCCCAGGGCGAATAACGCACCTTTTCCAAAGCCGACAGCCCCGATCCAAGGCCTGGTGCAACGAAGTGGGGACTCCGGGCCTTACTGTATCGGGTCCTGGATCCATGTCCTAGACACTGATCCGGACTAGCCTGGGTTAGCTGTGGGCTGAGGCGAACAGTAAGAGCATGTGAATGAGCACACGACATACACTGCATGAATAACGGAGTTTCTCACCCAGGCAGAAAAGGGAAAGGGCTATTTCCTCCCTCATTACAACAAGGCAAACAGGGACCTTCGCAGCCAGCCGCTGAACTAAATCTGCCCGTGCAGAGGCTGCTCTGAGGAGATGATGTGAATAACCACCATCATTAATAAATAATTTCCCCTTTCAGACTGGCTTTTAGCCGCGGAGCTCAAACGACTGGGGCCCAGGTTGGGGTTGCAGAAATCAACTGGGTTGTTCCCAGTTTACAGCAGCTGAGGGTCTGCTCCATTCCTTCTAAGCCAGCGGCTCGCGAATGAATTCCTGTTTATCGGCAGGGAGCATGTAGATTTCCCTGTCTGTACTTCAGGGATGTGAGTGGGAAGTTGGTTAGCATTCAGACACTTTCTTGGCAACCTCTTGTATTGTTGTAGTTGTTAGATACTACACGCTGGTTTTGGCTTAGTTATCTCAATGCATTTAATAATTTGGGACGTATCCTCGGCTGGTATAAATGAATGTAGCTCCGACTGACTTCAACAGAGCTACCCCAGTTTACACTACTTGAGGATCTGCTGCAAAACCCAATGAACTCTCTCCTATTGACTTAATTCAGACTTCTGGCTCCCTTTCTCTCTGTCTTCTTCTCTATAGCAATTGCTCTTCTGAGCCAAATTTCCCGCTGACGTAGACTGGCTTTAGGTTGATGGGACACTATTGATTTACACTCGCTGACGAGCTATGTATGGCTCACTGCCCTTGTGTTGCCTTCTGTATGTTTTCCCTGGGAATCTGGTATTTTCCCTGTGTGCGTGCACACATGCGCATATAGACGCTTTGCGTGCAAATGTTGTTTAGTTCTCAAAGCAAGTCGTTCCACAGACTGCTCAGAGGGGAAAATATTGTGAATGCAAAGGAAGAGACCTGAAATAAATTCCAACCTATCTTAATTAAGCATGAAATTTATTACGATGGCAGCATGTGGGTTGAAATTAACAAATTTCATTTCCCGACTTCCTTTTGATTCACACTTTTTGGAGAGCTGGTGGGTGTTGCTGATGGCTGCAGGGAGAAGTTAGCCCAAGTGCAAAGCCCTGCAGTGTGCGATGCATTATTAAAATATTCATCTCAGTACAGAGAGAAGGAATAAACCTCCAGGCAACTGAGAGTCCCCGGAGAGATGTCAGTGACAACATGTGTTAATGTAGGGTCAAGACCAACTGATAACATGTTAATGCATCTCAATGGAAGTTATTTCTGCAACGGGTTGCTGTCTTTGTGTTACTGAGGCTAAAGGAAGGATTATTTCGGATTCACAGATTGTTGCTATTTTTAGGGTGTTGCCATCTGGAACAAAGTTGTTATATCGCAATGTTGTGTTGTCACAACTCATCTTTCTCCCCCCCCCCTTGTTTTTCTGAAATTAACAGGTGCATCAAAGAAGATTTACAGCGCCAGTGTCTTGAGCCAGAGAAGCAAAAGGTAGGCTGGGTTTCCCTGAATCACTGTTGATGTTTCCACCCCACCAATGTGAATATGCCAGTCCAGGAAGCATGTCCCTAGCTGCATCTTTTGGGAAAGTCCAGTATTCCCAAAGATGTGCGTATCATGCACTTCCCTGACCAACCACCCCAGTATCTGTAAAATGTTCCCCCAGCACCTGCAGAGCCATAGAGAAGTACCCCTTTCTGTTGATGTACTCAGGCCCCCCCAGAACTGAGATATGCATCCGTCTATCACGCCCCACCTCTGTTCAGGAAGCCCGTTGCTTCAAATCCCTCTCCCATTTCCTGCACATTGCCCAGAGTCACATCCTACACACCTAGATGACAACCGCCTCCTCGGTGGACTTTCCAACCCTGAGCATTTGCCCACTGACCAATAGTGGTCCAGGGGTTGCAAGCTTCCCGGTCATGATGGTCATGGGCTTCTGCACTGCCAAAGAAACTCTCTGCTGGTGCCTCTGCGCTGGAGGACTGGGGTGAGCTCCGCACACAGATCCGGGAACACAGCCTTCCGCAGCTGAATTTGTTTCTGCAGCTCTTGCTGCTCACCCCAGATCAGCATCACGCTGGGAGGGACACCTCTAGTCAGGACCCATCTCGCAGGCCCAGAAGGGTCTCGCAGGACATGGAAGAAAGCAAGGTATGCATCTTGATTTCACTGAGACTGAGGGAGCGAAGTAGCCAGATGGGTGAGAAGGAGGCACAATGGGTGAGAATTATCTGAATAGTGCTATGCCTGGCCCTCAGGAATCTCTATGCAGAGTCTCTGTATCCAACAGCTGCAGAGCCAGGGATCAGGGATGTGTGACAAAAGTTCCTGGGTGGTCACCCCAGATCTGTGTGACTTGTGGCCAGTTAAACTGACCATCCAGCTAGCCGCTTCAAAGCTATGGGGAAAAGGGGCTTGGCTGGAGCCATCAAGGGAGTCGCAAAGTGGCTGGCAGGCTGAAAATCAACCTCTCCCCCCGGCCCCACGGCAGACTGTGTAAGCCTGGAAGCACACATGAGTGTGCGTCCTAGCACTGTAGCTCGTAGCGGTCCAGCCGGCAGAGCTGGAGCTCTGGATGGAATGAGTGGGCATCACAGGCAGTGTCTGGATATCAGCAGGCCTGGTGTGAAATACTGATCCAGCCCCTCCAAAGTTTAGGAGTGTTTGGAGCTGGAGCTTGAGGTCCAAGCCCATCTCACGGGTGGATTTGTATTTCTCTGTATGTGTGCACGCGCGCGAGAGAGAAGTGCCTTATAAACAGCCCCTTGAGGCATTAGAAAAAGCCACATCTATCCTACAGACTTCTTCTGGCATAGCTGTGTCATTCAGGGGCATGAAGATGTGTGATTACTGCCTGGTACAGCTGTGCTGGCAAAAGACCCTAGCATAGCTGCAGCTATAGTGGTAATGTTGTGCTTTTAGCCGTGTAGCTTGTTTTGCACTGGGGGGCTGTGGGTGGTTACCCTATAAAGCACTGTTTTGCCAACGTAAGCTGCGTGCACCACTAGCAGCGCTTTGTGGCTATGATGTACCTCTATTGGTAAAGCACTCCTAGCATAGGCATGGCTGAAACAACATGACATCTGGTTTTCCCATGGATTTTCTGTATCCAAGGAGGCTAATCATCAGCATTATTATTCTGGACACATAAACGACTCCCTGAGAAAACCCTCCTCCCTAAAAACCTAACACAAACACTTCAGCTTTTTGGTCTTACTCAAGTCCTGGGTGACTGCCATTTATCCAGCTTTCCGTGGAACCTGACTGCATGGCCCTGTGCTGCCATTGACTTCCATGGGCTTTGCATCTGGCCCAAGGTGGGGTGATGAAAACAGACTAATAACAGCTTAGCAATTAGAGCATCTCTGCAGCCATGAGAGAGTTTAATTGTGCCCAATTCATCTTAAAGACCCTCTCTCCGCCCCTGGAAAAAAATCTATTTTGCAGTTCTTCCCCCACAAGTGGCCCTAAGATGTGTGCAACCTCTGCTCATTAAAATGGTAATTGCTGTGTGTGAAAATGCAGCCCCATTTGCGTGTTAATCAGAACAGATGTCTCCAATGAGCAGCAGATGGCTTTAACCACAAATGGAGGCACTCCAGCAGTTTTTTCCTAAGATAAAAGTATTTTCCCCCCACCGTTAGTAAACCAGCTTAAAGGCTCACCCCTCTGATAGGTTGAAAGAATGTCAGCTTAAGGAAGACAGCCCTCTTCAAAAGAAGGATTAAGGACACAGAGAGAGAGCAGCGGAGAAAGTAGATTTGTAAATGTCTGTGAGGGACTCCGCTTGCAGCTTTTGCCCTTTGAAGTGCTGTCTGTTTGAGTCGGAAAAGCAAACATGGCAGTGCGAGGAATCCCTGCTTATGCGGCTTGGTGATTCCAGATCAGACGTGCCTGGCTTACAAAGAGAAAGATGGGCTGAGATTCTGTGGTTCACCTGCAGGGCTGTAGCAGAGACAGCGCAGTCCGTGAGCAGGGAGGGCCCAGGTGTTTTCCAGCCTGCCTTGTGCCTTCTGGATGCAGGGCTGGGCCATTTGATCAGCCACGATGCCACCTCCCTGGGTCACACGGGCAGCCGTTACAGCAGCCTCCAGAAGTGAGCCGTGCAGTTTGTGGTACAAGACATCAACATCCGTCAACTCAGCTACCATTCCTGGGGGAGGTGGCGTTCCTACACTGGTGTAAAATCCCCTTCCACTGGTGTAGGCTGTCTACACTCTGAGTTATGCCACATAGCTACGGCACTGAAGATGTGCTACTGGTGAAGCGATGCCCATCGTATAGACATGGTCTTATAAAGCACCTTTTTTACTGGTATAACGACATGCACACGTGGGGGCTGTAGCATTTTAACTATACAGGTATCAGTGTAGGCAATACACCGTGCATATGTAGCCAAGCCCGTAGAGTCTTACAGTGTGTTAGTTAGAACCGGCTAGCGAACATCTTTAATGGCATCCCTTGAAAAGCTAGAAGAGACAAACCCTTCATCTAGTCAAGAAAGCACCTAACACAGCTACCCTGGGGCTAACCCTCCTACGTGGATAAGTCATTGTTCCCGTTCCATTTGTTAGTTCATGTAACGGACCAGGGGACGGGAATCTACACGGCAGCACATACAACAGAAAACCGAGAGGGGAATTCTTTGTGGAGGGCAAGTGTCGTTACCTTGTGGGATCTGCTGCCACATGTGACTAGTCACGAGAACTAAGTGAGATTATTTTTAACGAAGGGATTAGAGACATCGGTCTGTAGTTATCTTAACTAGGAGGAAAAGGACAAGAGCTATGTTACAAAGCATAACTGGATCAACAGCTGGAGTTCTGGAAGGAATCCCATCCCCTTACAATGCCGCAGCATAATATCACACAATAGGAATTTACATCTTCCTCTAACCCATCTCGCTCGTGACACTGCTGGAGACCAGAGAGGGACTAGAGGAATCTTTGATTTGTTCCCTTATAGCAATTGCTATGGGGTCAGACTTTCAGAAGGGCTGAGCACCCAGAATCTGGGCCAGACATTCCCAAGCGTTCAGTATTGGGGGGCGCTGGGCTCTTTTGAAAATCTGCCCCTCGGAGTCCCAGTGAGGGCCTCTCAGGGCTGAGCGCTTATGAAAATCTAAGATTGGGATTTTCAAATGAGCCCAAGGGAGTTAAACTGAATGCCACATGAGAGCACTGCTTTAGCAAAGCCCTTAAGCAGGTGCTTAGCTGCAGGCATGTGAGTAGAAGCCAGTGGGATTCCTCACGTGCCCAAAGTTAGATACAAGCTTAAATACAAGCTTTGTTGGCTCAGGACTCAGGTGAAGGGACGGGGCTGGCTCTGCAGCGGGGTAACAGCATAGTACTGGGAGGAGGGTTATGCACTGGCATTGTGTGTCAGTGAGCTGGCTCCTGTTTTCCAAGGTCAGGATGCATAGATGGCCCTGCGCTAAGCGTGGTCATTGGCCAGGGCCGAGGGATTGAACCTGGGAGTTTGGGATCAAAAAGCCCAGCCCTCTACTGTTTGAGCTAAAAAAACCTTTCCTCTGTCAGCCAGAGGTGCATCAGCCTCTCCATGGGACCCAGTCATCGCTAGGGTGCCACACGGAGTGGGTGTTGGTGACGCGTACGAAAGGAACAGGACATTGCACTGAAGCCGGCAATTACAGCACCTCTTCCAAGCCTTGCAGATTCAAGGCCAGCGTGAGACGATTTAGGGGCCCTAGCAAATCTGGCCAACAGAGCTGCTTGTAGTCGTTTTGGCTTATCTCAAGGAGGCTCAGCTTTGGAATGCCAGATCCAGCCTCGTGTGCCACCGAAAGCATCTGCGTCGAAGTCCAGCCAGCCAACCTGCTGGCCTGAATGACTCCCACAAAGCTGAGTGGAGCTCCTGGGTGCCCAGACTGTGTGTGAGGCTCTGCCTTCCATGTAAGCGGTTGTAATTGATCAATGTACAGTAATGGAGTTTCTGAATTGATGTGTGACTCACCTTTCCATACAGAACATTACTGCCATCTAGTGTCTGTTCCTGTAAGTAACAGCACCCGTGTTTCTCAAAGGAAGAGACTCTTCTCCGTAGGAGTTCTGCTGGGGAACGTCACCCCACATTCAATGAGTCTAGGGTTACCAGCCTCTGGGATGGGGCAGTCTGTCTGTGGGTCGCCCCAACAGCCCTGTGGCTTTGCAACCTAAGGTGCTAGATTCTCTTCTGGATGCCTGCAAGCCAGTGAGGTTCCCAACCTACTCTCAACAGCCAGGGCCTGATTCTTGTTTACTCTACGGCTGTTTTGCAGTGCTCTGATGCACCCTCCTCAAGGCCCTGGGATGCTATCTGTGTGATCACCCCTTCCATAATCTCACTTTTCTATGATTTGCCTCAGCTGATACGCCTATAATGGCAAAACATAACCTTCCCTGTACGCTCAATCCCCATGTTTGGCTGTTCCAAGGGTTCCCTGCAGAACCTTTCCTTTCCCAGCCCCTCATTTCTCCTGCTGCTTCAACCCAGCCTTGTAGCCCGACTGGGGCTAACACACGAACCTGCCATCGGGAGGCAGCAGATCAAGGGTTCCAGGACCCGAGCTCTGAAACAGATATTTATGATGCCATCAACTGAGCCCAGAGAAGCAGACCTGAAATCTGGTTTTAGCAGGCTTGTAAAAGAGGAACTAACTTTCAAAGGCCAGATTTACACAGCTGGTGTAAATTGACACAGCTCCATTGATGTCAATCACTATTATTTGCCACTTCCTTCCCCAAAGTACATCATTTTCGTGCAACAAACTCTAGTTTGGCTCATGGACATGGAGCTCCTTTGAAGATCTGGCCCGGCTGGATGTGCATCTGTTCTGTTCCTATGAACCTCCCCATTAACTTTCCCCAAGCCTCCCCTAGATGCCTCCGCCATCCGTGTCTAGTCTTGTTCTAAGCACCTAATGGAGCCTTGGACAGTGACATGAAGAATGGAGGTCTCCTGGCTCATAAGCTGAATGACGTCAGCTGCCTTCTTGTAAAGCTGATGGGAAAATACAGACACGAGACTGTTCCATTCCAGCAGCTGCTGTCTCCAGCTGAGTATGTACACACCCTCCTGATCTGAGAGAAACAATCCAGCTCAGGGCCTTTGCTCCCCGCACATCCATGAACAAAGACTTCAGTCTATGTCATTCCCTCCTCCCTCCCCCACAAATGTAATAGGCCAAGTTATGCCTGAGAACTCTGGCAAGAAGCAGGAACTCATTTGCCCGTGAAACTCTTATATGGCTTTAGTCTGGTGAACAATAACTACTTCACTTCTGTGTCAGACCTATGACCCTGGCTGAGTGTTTTATAGGGGCTGCTGCCACGTGGAGGACCGTTTTATTTCTATTGCACTAAAAACTCTCTTTCTGACCCGCTGACCAGCTCATCTCTCTGAACTGCCATCTTTATTCCAGACTAGTGATGTGCAACACACCCAGACCTTTGGCCTCATCCCGAGAGGTGCAGCATGAGAATCTTTGAAAAAACCAAAAGTGGGTCAATTTTGAATTCTGTGAAATGAAAATATTGGAACTGTGAAACTGTTACTGACCAGCTTACTATTAGCCTAATGCAACTCTGCTTTCCTGTTAGTTACTCTACTGGATCCAATCCAGAGTTGAGATAGGGTAAGTGTTGGTATGTCAGATGTAAGTGTAATTTATAGACCAGGTGGTAGAAGACTAGCACTAGAGCAGGAGAAGCCGCTAAAATGGGGGTGTGAGAAGGAATCAGATAACATAGGACCTGCTTTATCTTACGCCATGGTGTTGGTCACTCGTCCTGCTACAACCCAACCCTGCTGTCCACATCCATGCAGACTCCCTCACCTGTAGCTTACCCCAGCACGTACATTGCATCAGAATTTGGTTCCTGGACTTTCACTTCTAGGATAGGCCCATCCTGTAAACCCAGCACCACAGCCAGGGCAATACACAGTCCAACTCTTCAACACCCAGATCCAGTTCTTCCAGAGTACTGCGTTCCCTCAGCACTCATTGACTGCAGTGGGAACTCAGCACCCTCCCAGGAGTTACTCAGCACCTCACAGGATCCGGCCCCACAGAAAGTAATGACATTATCTTCTCTTTCTATTGGCGTACGTTTGTGATTTATAACCTCAGCTCTGACCAATGGGAAGGGCATTTCCTGCCCTCTAATAACCAGCTTGGGTAAGGGACTGAGGTGAAATTCCTACAGTTAGTCACTAAGGTCACAGCCCAGAGCCCATGGGAATCTTTCCCTTGATTTCAGTGGTAGCTGGATCACTCCCTCCCACTCCCCTTCCTGTTGGACTCCTTGCTTAAATGTTAGCTAATTCACATCCCATTGAGTGACACAACTAATTCTCTGTGCACACAGCAGGACAACTCCTAGCCTGATTTAAAACCCAGATGATGATGGGAGTTGCCCATGCATGTCTGATAACGGAATTTGGCTAGAAAGGTGATGTCAGATCGTCAGCTGATTTAAATCAGTCTCACTCCATTGGCTTCTAACACCTACACTCAGAGACTTTCTTTATCAATTTTTTTTTACATGCCCTCCATAATTTCTGAATGCAGCCTAGTACAGCTCAGCTGAAAACAGAGTGCAAGACCAGAACTATTACCATGATCTAGTCTCACTGCCTTTATAACTTTACCCAGCCGTTCCTCCAACAAGCCCAGAACTTCAGTCTGAGCTGTAGTATACCTTTTAGAAAGAAATCCAGTCCTGGAGGATTCTCCCTCACTTGAAGTCTTTCAGTCAAGTCCCTAGGTAAGTTGCTCCCATGGCTAATTACCCAAACTATGACACACGTCAGTTCCATTGTGTGGAATACAGGCCTGAATTGAAATATGAGAATGGCCAGCCTGGGTCAGACACATGGTCCAAGTGTTTGTATTTCTGACCATGTCCAGCACCAGATGCTTCCGAGGAAGTTGTAAACGCCCAACAGTCGACACTGATGCTATAACATATATACGGGCTGTGGGGGAGATGCGTCTTCCTCACCCAAGTAGTTAGGGACTGCCTTATGTCCTGACGCATCAGAGATGACATCCCTTTATAAATGTTTATCCTAGCCATCGAAACAGCCAATGTTCTTGTTCATAGAACTGCTCCCCTATCCACCCCCACGTCATTCAAAGCAATTTGCCTCTGAGATCTCTTGTGACAGTCAATTCCACAGATCAGTTATGGGTTGTATTTAATAATAATTTGAAGTTTCCTTCAACCAGTCTGAAACTTGTTGCCGTTTAATTTCATTGCCTCCTTCTTGTACTGTGGGAAGGGGTCAAGAGAGTGCCATTGACAAGCACCAAGTCCTGAGGAATCTTCTCACCCCAAAGCATCTTTGCTGACAAGGAGCACAGTGCCACATTGCCATTCACATCTGTCCATGGCATGTTCCTCCATTAAGCTCAGCCTGGTCATGTCCCTGCCTACAATGTCCCACCATCAAGTCCGTAGTCAGCCTCTAGGTCTCACTGACCTTGGTTGTGTTCGCATTATTTTCTTTAGCATCAAATCATCTGTTTGTCTTCTGCAGTGTCCCCATCATCATAATCTTTTCAACTGCAGTCAATCTCATGCCCTACTCTCCTCTTAACATTATTTGTCTTCAAATCATTCCACTTTACACCTGTCATCATCCTAAGGACTTTTATCTCTACTGCCTCCAGCCTGCTGATGTCTATTTCATTTAATGCAGCTGCCTCCAGACCACAGAGCAATACTATTAGTACACTGGTGTATACATTTTCACTTTGGTATCAAATGTAATGTATCATCAACTTCAATCAATTTAATCAACTTCTGTGCTGCACTTATAGCTAAAGCACATTTTGTTTTAGCCTCATCCTTGATGGAACCATTGGCATGGATCAAGCTTCCTAAGTGCTCGTAATATTTTACTTGTTGTCCGACTTTACTATTGCTGCATTTAAACATTTCATCTATTATCCCTCTTCCAAGATGCAACCATTTCATCTTCTTGGCATTTGTTGTAAGCCCAAGTCAACAACACCAATTCTCCAAGGTTGCAAAGAGTATCATAATTAATTCAAATATGTCTTCCAGTTGTACAATGTCATCTGCATAAACTAAAGAGCTTAACTCTAAATCACTCAATGTCATGCCCTTCTGTTCATCTACCATTCATAATGTCCATTTTAAGTACGTGATGGAAAAACTATGGTGATTCCATGCCTCCTTGTCTTACACCAAACGTTGACTTTGAACCAGTTGCTTAATTTCCTGCCAATTCTTAAGGCACTACAGAAATCTTCACACATAACATTTATAACTGTGGTTATCCTACCTGCAACTTCATATGATTTTACTGCTTTCCATAATGATTCCCTCCAAACTGAATCCAGTGCCTTCATGAAGTCAATGAACACAGCAAAGATCTTTAATTGTCATTCTCACTTTTTCCCCATCAACAGTCGGAGTGTGAATATGTGATCAATTCAACGTTGTCTGGTTCAAAGCCTCACCATTCCTTGCCTATTACTTCCTTTAAAATCGGCCTTAATCTGTTGACAGTTACTTTCACCATGATTTTTCCTGGTACTGATGATAAGCTTATATCTCTATAATTATATGGATCACCAGGATCTCCTTTCTTCAGAATTGATACTGCCTTCTGCCAGTCATCCAGTGCTTTCTCCTTGCTCCAATACCTTCTTATATATCTTTCCTAATATTTGATAGCACGTGTTCTGCTGGCTTTTAGCAGCTCAGCCGTAATGTTGGCTATACCTGCTGCTTTCCCATTTTTAACTGGTTCCCTGCTCTTTCTATTTCCTCTTCTGATGGTGGTTCAGTGCTGATAGCCATTTTGTGTTGCAAACTGCCCTGTTCATCTAGGACATCTAAAATGCCTGCATCTGAATGAACTACAAGAAGTAGGACTGAGTGGACTTGTATGAGTTGAATTGAAAAAGACTAGTTAATTTGTTTTGCGTTAATTGCAAGCATTAACTGTGATTAATTAACAGCCCTATTCTTTAACAGAACTACTTTGGGCTTCTGAGGCATCAGGTATAGGCACAGTGTCTTCTTGGGAGCTCTTCTTCTCTGCAGTGCTATTTTTGATCCCAATGCATACTTAGGCAGTAACTGTGACTGGAAGGGGACAAGACAAACTCTGCGTTAGTATGAGAGGCACACTAAGAAAAAGTTTGAGAAGTCTATCTGATAGCTTTTGTAGTTAGTTATAATGAGCGCATCTTCCACTGTTCCCATTTCTCTGTCTTGTCCTTTTGATAACCTGTCAGGGGGAAAAAAGCTCCCTTTGGAACTGTATCTCTTGTGCATATGTGTCAAATTTGGTTTTATTCTCAGTTCGTAACAGCGTGTCTTAAAATAAGTTTTAAAACCGCACGGCTGGACTTGCTCAGGCAGAAAACCAGATTCTTTGAAAAGGGAGAATAGGAGCGGAAACTGGCACTCTCTCTGTTCTAGAGAACAACCGAGACTGGCGCCTTACCTGGGAGTGTAGCTGAAAGCACATAGAAGTGACTTGACTGTTAATGACCTGTCAAGAATATTGGTCATAGTGCAACACCATTATTAGAAAACTAGGAACGTCAGGGTTAAAGCTACAAGAAACTTACAGGAAAGGCTAAAAGTGAACATACCTGGTTTGAAGACAGGAAATTGTAAGGTTAAGGTTAACATTTCTCCTTCTCCCGCAAAATGCCCCGCACAAACTAAAAAAACCAAAACCCAAGGCCAAGCACTTAAATACTAGAAAATTCCCAGATTTGAGGCAGCCATTGTATGGGCAGATGTTGCACAAATTTCCTCACTTAGTTCTGTTCCTGTGTCCTTGTCCTGACCAGGAATACTTCTGCTGTCTCCCACCTCTCCCTTAGCAGGTGCTGATACTGTTTCCTCTATTCCATTAGCATTTTAATGAGTCCTACCTACAAGTTCACTGAAAATGCTGATTATTTTTTGGGCTGTTTTTTAAAAAACAACAAAAAATTATTCCAGTTTTGTCAATTTTATACTAAAAATAATCTCTCTCTCTCTCTCATTCTTCTGCTACAGTATTTCCCCTAATCTTCCCTTATGCCCTATATTTAATCAACGCAAAGGATATAAATCCCTTTGCATCATGGAACGGTGGTTTTTACAAATCTCTATTACATTTGGCTTTTGAGCAATTAACTCTTACATAAGTTCCACTTTGCAATAAAAAAAAAAGCTGTTGAAAAAAAAATTAGGAATCAATAAAAACTGCACACAGCAGACACAGAAAATTGATTGTAATACCAATGGGCACAGAACTGTTCCCACTGAACTCAATGGAATCTTAGCCATTGACATGCAGAGCAGAGCAGACTGCACCCATTAATCATACTGAGAGTTATCATCTGGCGCTCCTGATTCCGCTGCTGTTCCTCAGCCCAGAGGCAACACCTAGCTCTTGATAGATGGGTGGGCCCAAGCAAGTGCTTTGGGGAGCATCACATGGTAGCTGGGCTCTGTGGGTAGGGGTTGGCTCCAGGGGCCCTCTCTGGTCTGTGCTTGGCTTCTCTGTGGGAAAGGCGAGAGCACTATGCAGGAGTGGCTTGGGTTGAGGAGCAGGCCACCAGGGGTTGCCATGCAGCCAGCCAGTGCCCTGGCTCCCCTAGCATGGAGAGCCAGGTGCTCAAACAGGTCGGGCGGTTCCCCCCAGCTTCCAATCCACCAGCTCCTGGCAGGAGGCAATGGTTTTCAAACAGTTTGAAAGCCTCTGTGCTAAACAGAAGGCAGAAATCGGAGGGGGGCAGGAAGGCTGCGTGACCCCTCCATGTTTCCTCTAGGAGATGCAAAGATGCTTGGTCACTCCAGACGCTAAGATGCCTAGTTACGGGTCTGGGCAGCTGTCACTGGACACTCAGCGATGGCGATGGCTCGAGTGACTCTCTCTCAGAACTTCACTTCTCCAAGCTGTTCCTGGGTGGAGTCCTTTTCATTCTTCTCCTCGTTCCCACAGTTCCAAGCTGCAATTTTTCCTGCAGTCGGCTTTGGTGCCAGGTGGGCACCACCCCTGGCTGTCTCTTCTTCCTCCAGCTTCATGGCCCGGCTGGATGTCACAAGGCCTTGTCCATCGCTCTTCCTTTTCATCCTCATGGGAGTGGCATCCGCTCTCATAGCTCCACGTCATTCCTGCTCAGCTGGTTCCCTCCTGTGCCTGCTAGGCTAGCCTGGCTGTTGCTGTGAGTCCATGTGATCTTACTGAAAAACTATAACTGAAGAAGAAAGACGCATCTTCGAGGTGAAAGTCATTGGGGCCAATCGCTGTCCCACACCCTTAGCATCCAATCTCCATTCTCTCTCACTTCCTGTCCGCAGCTAAACATACCCGACTGACTTATTACTTGTACTCACTTAAACCTCTCTTTTTGTAGTTAATGAACTAGTTTTATTGTTTTATCTAATCCAGTGTGTTCAAGTGTTTGGATAACCCCATTTGGGGTAATACATTTTGTGCATATTACTTCTTAAAGGAATAACAGACTCAATATATGTGTAGTGCCCAGGAGAGGGCCAGGCAGTACAGGACTTATATTTCTATGGAAATTGTGTGGGCCTGGGCAGACCAGCAGGTGGAGGCATTTGTAAAACTGAAGCAAGACCCTGTGCTGATCACTCCAGATCTCAGCAAACTGTATCACCCTAGAGCAATGATTCTCAACCAGGGATACATGTATCTCTAGGGGTACACAGAGGTCTCCCAGGGGGTACATCAGCTCATCTAGATATTTGCCTAGTTTTATAACAAGCAGTAGTGCAGTCACTACAAACCAACCTTTCATACAAACAATAACTTGTTTTATACTGCTCTATATGAAATATAAGTACACTATTTATATTCCAATTGTTTTTTAATATTAGGTAAAAATGAGAAAGTAAGCAATTTTTCAGTAATAGCGTGCTGTGACACTTTAGTATTTTGTCTGATTTTGTAAGCAAATGTTTTTTAAGTGAGGTGAAACTTGGGGTATGCAAGACAAATCAAGACACCTGAAAGGGGGACAGTAGTCTGGAAAGGATGAGAACCACTGCTCTAGCCAAATGAGCACAGTGGAAATGCATGTTTTCCATCATAAGGCTTCAGCTTTTCTTTAATTTAGTTTATATGATTTTCAAATACTCTTGGCACGTAGAATTGCTGTAGATGGCTCGAACTTGGTATGAGTCCAACATTTTTCAGGTTGCATTCTAAATGCTCCGTTGGCGTTACATTGTCAAGAGACTTTTGTGGAAGATTTGATGCACAGAAAGCCTGCACGGGAAGCTTACAAATTTTGTCCATCTCTGAAATTGTTCATCTGTTGTCACTTCAAACTTCTCCCACCGAATTGTCTGCACTTTTTGTTCTTTTTCTGTTTTCAGATTTCAAAGCCTCTGCTTTGTTTGTGGGACATTGTCTCCAAATGTTTATCACGGCTTGCCTTATCATTGTAATCTACTGGGATTTGGCATGGCGGACAAAATAATAACCCTCTAATTGCTCTC